>OU343222.1:204068710-204739785 GCA_910596185.1 Chrysanthemum makinoi
GGGATTTTTCCCACATCAATTGGATGATGATTTGATGTCAAAGGAAAGGGTAACTTGTATCATTCTTGATGTCTATACTAAATGAAGAAACGGATGGCTTAATTCGGATCTCTCCAATGATGATGAGTTGGCACGCGATGCAACTCTCGCATGGTCTCATCAAGAATCAGATGGTTTTCTTCCAACCTTCGCTGAACAACAACAAAAGCAGCTCTACCACCTAACGTATCTTTGTGCAGGACAAGTTGTGAATGATATCATTTATAAACATTTTTGAAAATATTGTTTTGAAAATGATAAAAATATTGTTTTGAAAATAAATTGAACTAAATTTTGGAAATCACCGGACTTCATTTTATCAAAACTTAAGTCACCTCAATCAACGATACGGTCATCGATTGAGGGGAGAGTGATTTTAAATTAAAATATTTTCATACGATATTTCTTCATAAAGTCCGGGTTTGTATCGCATAAAGTGGTGATCTAAAGATTTAATGTTATGTCATGGTATGATTTTCTTTTAAAACTCAAAGATCTTTCAAAATGAAATTTTTTCTGTTTTGTTTGATTGTGAAATTGTTTTATTTTACTTAAAGATCTCTTAAAAAATATCATACCTGACACTAACAATCTTTAATGTCTATAATTGGTCCTCATCACCAATTTCAAAAATTAAATCAAACCACGTCTTTCCCTAAATTTTTATAAATGATTTAAATCAATTGGGATCACAAATCTCAACCTGTTTGAAATTTTTGATCGGGAGAGATCGCGGATTTAAATCTCAAATCAGTTTTAAAGGGTAATTGTTTCAAAGCACTCCTTCCTTCATGTGCCAAATGATTTCAAATACATAATGCACATGATTGTAGAGGAGCATTTAACCATAAACCAGAAGAGCTTTTAAACCATGCACATATTCTCCCATGTTTTCCAAACCTTTTAAATCATTGGGATCCAAAATCTCAAAGGGTTTGATATTTTTGATCGGGGAGAATTTGTGATTTAATATGAAATTTGATAAAAGATGATCGTTTTTATTCAAAGTGCAAGTTCTCTAATATGTGCAACTCTTTCGTATATCGATGCACATATTTAGGGGAGCAAATGGTTTCTATTGGCAATCGTGTGGAAGTACTTAAAAAAAAACTCTTTCCCTCTATGTTAATGATTTCACAACCAACACATTATTTTGAGAGGGGAGAATTTTTCTAGAAAATCAAAAGGCTTTTTCTATGGAAATTGTGATCAAGAAAAGATTTCAAAGTCCTCTTGCCTCCATGTGCAAAACAATTTCAAAATCATAAGCACATATTGAGGGGGAGCATTTCTAAATGATCAAAAACAATTACGGTACAAAATGTTTTGATTATATATCACAAGTACCTTGATTGATTTTACAAATGATTTTATATTGGTTTCGAGAAGAAATGAACAATACCAAAAGACCGACCAATTTACTTTATGCATGGTGTTATAAGGATGGTTAGGTTAGGTATTCGTTCCCACAATCCCGCCAGAGCCGGAGGGATCTACCCAGGGACAATCCACTAGATAATGTAGAGTCCTTAGGTATGATGAAAAAAGGAGAAAAATGAGAATATGGGAAGAGTGCCGACTGAGACAGAGCTAGAACTGGAATAAACCCAACAAGGTTCTAGTAATGAAGTCTCGGTAAGCACTGAAGGGGTTTAAGAATGAAAAAGAAATGAATGTGAAAAGGTGAAAAGAAATAGCCCTCCAAATCAAACTTAGGGCAAAACCGGTTCAATACATACATGCTACCGTGTTTACTAAGGTAACACCGTATTAAAGACAAGACGTCATGGACCCAGTGACGCACTGCACCTAAACTTCCCAAGCTACTCAAGTTCTCTTAAAAGGACTTGTTTCATTATCACGGGGTACCTCAATTCGCCGGGTTCACTCACTCCGTATTGTCTACTTTGGGACGCTCCGGTTTGAGAACGGCTAGATCAAGCTGCAAAACCCTGTCAAGGAGATTCTTCAAAATTCTACCTGATCACAGGCAGTATTTATACTGATCAACGGGGAACCGTAGTTCTTGCAACTATATCCAACGAAAGTGAACAAAGACACTTTCATGTGTTTTAGTGCTAACTGTTGTTTACAGGAACATTGGACGGTTGTAATGCATCGATATTGAGAAGTCAATTCACGCCGCATGCTCACAAAGATACACGCTTAAATGAAGAACATCACGACAAGTGCATATCTTCATAACCCGGCTCTGATACCGCAATATCATGAACCAGAAAGCTTCCGCCACTCTGATGAAAAGATGTCATGATCCATGAAGTGTGAGCATGTCGGTCCAAAAGTCACAACATCACATGAAGGAAACACTACAAAGGGTGATCCAGAGATTTATCAGTAGCTCTATGATTCAATTAAAGCTCGAAGATCATCAAGATATGGATCAGTAAAGGCTCCACCGAAAGTAAAATAATCGGACAATGAAGAGTCACTACTCAAGCACAAAGATTGCGGAACCTGAAGAATTAGTCTACGAGCTCAAGACTGAAATAAAATAGAATGCTAGGATTCAAATAAACATGGGGTGACCCCTTAGGGAGATTGTTAGGAATTAGAAATTCCATAGTGAAGAGCCGGTCACCCCAAATATAATCTAGCATAAGTTAGCTCGAAGACATTTCGTTATTTACGTGTTTATTAGTTAGTTATTAATTTAGTTTAGCTTAGAGTAACATCGGAGCAAGGACGGTTTTACGCACCGTATGCCTGACCACACCGGCAGGAAGACGTTTAGGTTGTAACTAAAAATACCTCTTCCATCCTTGGAAGGGGTGGTGCTTCTTAATCTAACATTTTCTTTTGTTTATCTCTTTAGAATCACCCTCTCTAAATATGGCCTTCATATACTATCACCATCCTAGACCACCGACATCAAACAACATAAAATGAATGATCCTACACTAAGTTAGGCTTGTCTATGTATAACACACCTCCTAGCCCCAACTAGGAGGGGAGGAAGTTCACACTTTGTAAAACAAGGTGTGTGTGCTTCTCTCTAGAACACACACATCTTCCTTTTTCATCTAATAATAATACCATGTCTTATTCATTCTTTTGAGCTTCCCCAACCCCCGAACCACATGAATCATATGTTTTAAGGTCCCACATTGGTATCGAGCCAAGTTATTGTGTTGTTGATTTATTGTGTCTTTTGTACATGTTTAGGTCATTTTTACCCATATTTTTGGTCGAAATTGTTTTTCCTATTTATTTTGGTAAACAGTTTTAACATGGTTTGTGTACCTTTTGGTATAACATGTCTCATGTTGCATAACGTTGAATCTGTCTTGTGTCAACTTTGTGTCCGCCTTTATTCATTTTGTTTTAATTTTGGTAACAACCGTGGAAGTATTGGTGGTCATCATATCTGGGTCTTTCTTGTGGTCAAAATAAAGTAAGGATTTTATGCAATTTTTCTGGGTACTGAAGGTGAACGAAATGGTCAAAAATTGCCGAGCAAAAGTCAAGGGTCAAAACCTAACTTTACGCCAGGACATTCTACGCGTATGGAATACGTAAGAGCTTACGAAGCAAGAAATTTCTTACGCCTAAGAAGATTTTTACGCGCAAGAAGTGTTAGGAATTGGAAATTCTATAGTAAAGTATCGGTCACCCCTAAATGTAATCTAGCTTAAGATAGCGGTCATAGACACATCGCTTAGTGTGTTATTTGTTAGTTAGTTATATAGTTAGTCTAGTCTAGTGTAACACCGTGGAGGAAGGACGAGTCTTTACCCATCTGTATTCCGATCCACACCCGGGAGGGTGTGACTTTGTATAAATAGTCCTCTCCCCACAAGGGAGAGGGTTGGATGTTCATTTGGAATCTAACCTTCCATGAGTTTCTCTTTCTAGAATATCCCATTTTCTCTCTAAACCATCTAAATTATACGCCTACTTGTGTTTGTGTTATGATATGATTGTGAAATCCAATATGTAACAATTGGTATAAGAGCCATGGTTAGATCATCTCTTACATATTCTTGGATTTCTAGTGGTTTTTAGATGGTTTTTGAGTTTGAAAAAGTTTTAGTGGTTTTTGCATCATTTGGATCATCTCTAGTGTTAAAGTTTGAATTTTGGGTGTACTTTTGTGTTTAGGATCATTTTATGTGCTTGGGTTTTGATTTGGTAAGCTTGAATCACTGTGGTTGAGCTTGTTTTGGATTGAAAAGTGTGTTTTAAAGTTTTTCTTTGTAGCGACTTGGTTCTCGTGTGATATTCATCGTAGCTAACTTGCTTCAGAAGAAAAGGTAGCGAGTTATAGTGGTTTTTGTAGCGACTTGGTCCTAGCAACTTGTCTATAGAGCACGTGCGACAAACAATACACTTAGTGGATTCTCCACTACGGCTAGCGACTTGGTATATGTAGCGACTTGCTTTCAATTTTGTTAGCGACTTGTACTTATGATTCTTAGCGATTTGGTGTTAGGGAGTTGCTACTTAGCAACTTGACGTTAATACTTGGTTTAGCTTAATTTGGTGCTTAGTAATTTGTCTTCTTTAACTTTTAGCGATTTGGTCTTATAACAATTTGGTGAAGTGAAGCAAGTTACTTATATCTAATATCCATAAACACATCCATCAACACAATGTCTTACATCACCGATCCTTTAACCAAAGTACTTGAACTCTATGATACCACAGAATAATGAAATGCTACCGAATGTTCTACCTGGATGATTCAAAGAACTTATAATCAAAATACTTCACAATCTGAGTCAAATTCTAATAAGTCACTCTTGATATTGACAAATGATGCAAGGCAAATGGAATGCAACATTGAGCCCTTTCAACTACTTCATCAGCACCTCAAACTACTTCTAACTACAACTATGGATCGAACAAGTGCTCTCCTTCGCTAGGACTTTCCCACCTTGACAAGAACTGGTATACTTAACTTAGAACAACTAAGGTTTCAAATTACCAAAGAGAAGTTCTCAACTGATGATTCTAATGCACTTCAAGTAATTCATCAATTTCACCATTCATCCGGGAATATTCCTCGATTTTGATCATGACATGACTAGAATTTCATTCAAGAAACACACTGGAATGGAAATTCATGAGTTCAGAAACACCGTTATTCAACTTATGAGTAATATGGAAATATACATTAAGGAAGTTGCTCAAGAGAATGACGTGCTGAATAAATTGAATGGGTGTCAAGTTATGTTATGTGAAGATTGTGATAGATCGAGCAATAGATCAATCAAACAAATGAATGATGACGAATGCAGAATTGCAATAAAGGAGGATGAAGCCACAGCTCGATCTCAAAGACTCCGAATGGAGAAAAGGTGTCAGCTTTACACACAACTCCTAGTATTCATGTGGTAAATACTGATGACAGATCTTCAGATGAACAGGTTTCATGCGATAAGGTACCCTTAACTGATCAAATTAATTCATGTGTTAATGTACCTAATCTACTTGATTCTAACTCAACATAATCGTGAAATCGGTCTTGGTTGAGCCTCGAATCTAAAACTTTTAAAGCTAATGACATGATTGAAAGAAGGGTTTATGATGAACTTTCAAACAAATACTCAATTCTTGAAAAACATTGTATTTCCTTGGAAATTGCAATACAACAAAAGGAAGAAAGCTTTTATGCTGAAAAATCTTGCATTAGTTAGGAATTTCCAGAATTTCGAGAATTTTTTGAAATCAATCACCTAAAACCCGTGATTCGAGACAAAGACTCAACCATATGCAACTGTTGTTACAACTATCAAATGTGCATAAGTGTGATTGTCATGAGATGAGTGATACACTTAAATCTAGGAATACTGAACTGGCTCTATGTGTTTCCAACCTATTAAGAGAAAATGAGTCCTTAAGAAAGAACTTAGAGGAGACCAATTCCAAGTTGATTAATCACGCGCCTTGTTGACGTGACATTGATGCCCCCAAAGGCCAAATTCATAAGAGCTTCACTATTGTTGCCTTAAAAATGAGCTTAGGAAATCTATTGGAAATAGTGTGAACACTAAGTTTGCAAAACCATCAACCTTGGGAAAGCCAACTGCTCAGAACAACTCAAAACATACTGTAGTTAGGCGACCCAATGCTTTTAGAACCGAAGATTAAAACCATCAAAATCTAGGCTTGCTCTCCAAGTTGATGCTAATACCGTTTTTGACAAAACCAGTCACTTCACTACTTCATTCCAACATGATGAATAACGAACCCTACCAATGTTCTAAGTCCTAAGATCATGAATACTAAGAGGTCATCTAGTTTTCATAAGAAGCATCAAATGGTTGATCCATCCCCTAAGAAACCAACTAATTACAAAAGGACAAATGTTCAAAAGAGGGAAGTACCTACATCCAAATCTACTAGAAGTTGTTTCAAATGGATTCCCACTTGCAGATTATTTAAATTTACAGGATCCAAACGGACTTACATACCTAGATCTTGCCTTAAGTGGATGCCCACAGAAAACTTCTTCAAGAATATTGAATCTAAAGGGGTCTCTATTAATGACATGCCTAGACCAAACTGTGCAAAATCAAATAGTAGATTACTCGTCACTAACTCATCTATTTGCAATACTACTTGTGCTTCTAGTGCTATGTCTCCCTAGTCTTTCTCAGGTACAATGCTCAATTCAATCAGGAACATTATGACTTGGTTTCCATCAGAAATGAACATTGCCTCACCTGAGCCATTGCTTGCCGAATGACGTACCTCGGCTTTGACTCCTATTTGACTTTGAATCAGACTCGCTTTTATAAATCTGTAGAAATCTCGTTTAAAAAATAAATAATAAAAAATAATAATAACAATATTTTCATTTTTATGCATTTTTAAAAAATCATTTCACCTCGATCTAATAAAGATATATCTCTTATAATCGATAACATCTACGGTCCTAGAAATGTCATTCAATAATGACACGGGATCATAGATGAAGTTACAAACAACAAAATACCTTGTCTCTTCATTTGGTAGGGTTTAATCCAATCAATGTTCATTGTGACATTGATTGAGGGGGAGAATTTTTTCAAGTTATCTCTTTTTCCTGCACCATTGTTGAAAGTATTGTGATCGATGCATGTAGTTGTCGTGTCTAGTTTTCGGTTTTCTGTGGTTGATTGCTATCTGCCAATGTGTCCATTGGTTAGTTTGCTTATCTTATTTGCATTGTGTTAGTTTGTAACCGAAAGTTCATGGACTAGTTGTCTATATACATAACTTGATAAGATAGCGCACTTGCTTTTGAAACAATAGTATATTTACCTTTAACAGGGCTAGTATGTGGTTAGCGACTTGTTAAGAAATATTGGGTTAGCGACTTGTTATAAATGTCTTAGCAACTTGATAATACTTATTTCAAGCAAGTTACTAGAACACTACAATACTCAGACTTAAAGTGGCAACTGGATATTCTTGTTATGTCTATCCCTATACCCTAGCTTAATTTGCCTTTAATTTTCATTATCTCAAAAATCGGACCTTCGGGTGTTTTTCTTCTCAGGCGTATTTTCTTAAATTCGATTGTGGTACATGATTCATCTATCCTTCTCCATTTCTTACTTGTAATATATATGCATATCCTTACTTCACTTTTAAGATTCTACTGACTGTTGATGTTCAATCTATCCACTCACCTAGGGTTTGTTAAAGGATTCAATGCTAAACTAATGTTACATATGAATGGTTCTAGTGTAGTTTTCAATGGATTGATAAGCAAGTCTTATTATTATGTATTGTAATGAGGTTTCAAGTGAATCGTTATTTAGTTGGTTATGGGTTACCTTGTCTTTGGATTATCTGCTATTATGGATCACATCACTTGTGTTTACAGATTGTAAAAGGCTGCGTTGATTGAGTATGATGTTAGCTCTAGTTGTGTATGTTCTTGGTAATATTTACCAATATTCTTGATAGCGACTTAGTTATGTATGTTCTTGGTAGCCATTACAACATTCTTCCTAGCGAAGTTGTTTTATAATTGTAACTTGTCCCATAGCGACTTAGATGTTGTTTATAGCGAGTTGGTTTGTGTGTTCTTGGTGTACTAACCAATATTCTTGGTAGCGTTAGTTTGTTTATACTTAGCTTAATTTACCGGTAACTCGTGGCGACTCTATCACTAAAGTTGGTAGCGACTGGTACTTACTGCCCCTGAATCCTGTTAACTTTCGTAGCGACTTATTTGTACTAGATTAGCGACTTGCTAGCTAAATGTTCATGGCTACTTGGTATGTTGAATTATTTCCGCGACTTCAAGATCACATTCTGGATCTTGTTTTCCGCTATTAAGCTTTGACAACATACTCTAGCAACTTGCTATACCATCTTTTGTTGAGCAATGTTGTACTTGGTTTCTCTTGTAGTAACTTAATGACAACTTGTTTCAAATAACCTGCTATAACATCCACATAAGAGTATCTTGTCTCATGAAATTACTTAAGAGCAACTATGCTTAAATAATGAACTTTAAACAACTTGTCTTCTACTAATGCCACTCAATCTATTTCAACTTGCTTACAGATTCTCCTCAATTACTACTGTGTATATGTCATGAGGTTGTATTCAATGTTGTTTAACTAACCATATCTAATCTAACATGCTTTTAAATTCATTGTTGCTGTATGTGTATCTTTAGATCTTCAATGGCAAACACAACTCACCGAATATTGATTCGTGTCCACCCAATGTCCTTTCAGATGACGAAATCTTCCCTAAATCAATGGGTAGATACCGGAAAAGTAATCGTTATGTGGACTTGCAAAAATTGCAACAAAACCCAACCCTCAAAGTGTCTATTGATATCCTCAAAAACACAAATTTCTTCAGTGCCCTAACCAAGCAATGCAAAATTCCCACCATTTACATACAACAATTTTAACCATTGAATGGGACAAATCATGACTCATTATACTCCAAGTTGGATGATAAGGAATTTGTGATCAATTCGACATTTCTAGCAAGGCCTCTGGAATCACACCTCTGTAACCCCACCATAATGATCTGAACCACCACCTAGTGCGGAAGAACTAATTGTCTTTCTGATTGGTTTGGGTTATCAAGTTGGCATATCCAGGGCCTCTGACATCATCACTGGACACATGTATCAACCTGGAGAGCTATGATACAGTTTCAACTTATGCTTGAGGCAAAACATCGGGTTTGATAAAGTAAGGATTCCCATCTTGCAAATCCAATGGGTATCGTCAATGGGTGAGAATGTTGATGTAAATAAACGATTGGGAAGAATTCTCAATTATCAATGAACACATTTATCTCCGATAGAACAAACTCTAATAAAGCTCAGGATCAAAAAGTAACAACCAGTGATTCCCAAAGACGATTCTCAAACTTGTCATCCAGTACTGCAATTTACTCATAACTTCAAATCCTAGGAGTGAATCAGTCCTTCATAATGCCAAGGACGAATTTGTTCTGGGTAACCTTAAATATGTTGCTAAAGGTATGGATAAAGAGGATCTGAAGTTGCCAAATCAATATCCTTCAATGACGATATTAAGAAGACGGATTACTTCAAACCGCATAAGAAAAGGGCTTCCAGATCCAGTGCTAATGTTGATGTTTCACCACTCCAACCTAAAATCAAGCTGCTCAAGCTGGTCAATACCGACGCTTCAAAGACTTCAAAGACATTTCATATGCCCTTCCAAAAAAGAGCAGACGTAGGTCACAACCTTCCACACCACAACCCGAAGCGTAAAAGAAATAAGAAGGAAGTGGAAAAAGAAAACGTTGAGGAAACCGAGGTTTGAGGGTAATATGAGGTTGATTGATGAAGATGATGCTGCTCTGCAAAAGGAATTCAACAAAGCCCTGAAAGCCCTGAATAGCAGACCACCGGTGAAGGTGTTATGTTTAGAGAACCTGAACCGAGCCATGCCATACAACTCCAATCACAAAAGGGAAAAGATTGTTAGTGTAGATGACGAACAAGCCGCTCACATGCTTCAACATTGATTCCACTTCAACATCAAGAACCTAGGTTCCCATATATTCAAACACAAAGCATCAAGAGAAGAGATGTTAAGAAAGAAGATCGGTTGAACAGCCACACACAAATTACCGCGAAAAAAGAGAAAGGTATGCGTGGTAATGAAAGAGAATGAATTGAACAACCAACCCTCGTGATTAACAAGGTATTTATAGAGGGAAGGCAACACCCTAGTTCCCATCCTTTTCCTTATTGGACTAGCCTGGCTTATGCCTTCTACATGCCTAAGGCTAATTACTAACATAAAGGCTATATTGCTACTATTACATATGAATCATAAAATTCTTTAGGTTTAGGAGGATTCAACAACTTCCTCTAAGTGTTGGTGATGAATGATATGAACGGTTAAGGTAATCTATAATAGTAGCTTTGACGCCTTTCCTCGACACTCTCTTTCTTGTGAGAAATTGTTCCTGATTTAAACAATCTCCCCAAACAGAGATCTTTTAAACACTGGCTTTGATCTTCGCACTCGGTTCTTGATCATTTGTTCTTTGTGATGATAGTGGTCTATTGTTGTTGTTGTTCCATCAAATCGCCTTCTATCGTCAGCTCCAAGAGTCTCCATCGCCATTCTTCAACATGTCACGCTATTTGACTGGATATCGCAGTATCGATGAAGTTCTTTAAGTCTTAAACTTTGTAGATTTTGATTTACGTAACCATTCTACTTTGTGTTGTTTTTCAGAACTTCATTAGTGATGATGTTGGCATGAGTATGTAGAACTGGCACTGATCACCGGCCCATAGCTTCCATAAGAAGAAACATAAGAAATGTTTATTCCTCGCACTTCCAAGTTTGAACTTCGAGTGTTAACGAGATAGTGTGAAACGACAACCTAATTCTCAAAGGCCATTCTGAATCGGAGTCCTAATAGTAGATACATGTATCAAGTACATCTACGGTTCAGAGATCGCTGAGGTACACCGGTTTATCACCTCACTTAATGTAGACCGTTTGAGACCACTGCCGCATCCACGGGGAGTTACCGGTGACCTCTGTCGGGCTGTTTGATGTTGACTCCAGGAGTTTATTCCAATCAACAGGATCACACCAAGTGAACCTCTCATAAATGTTCTCGACTAGCATAAGATCTATGAAGGACTCCATAATGTACCATGATGTTCTTATTGTTAAACCACAAGTGATGAAATGTCAAGTGTACTTAAGAGATCTTTTGATGAATCTCGGTTCTAGAGAGACTAATAGTGCATTTTGGTTTTCCCTGAAGGAGATTCGGGAGTAGGGTCTCTTCTTCAATACCAGCAATCTCTAAAGAGAAAGCCGATAGTTTACGAGGGTTCCTCATGAATGAAATCGTAAGCTTTTGAGAGAAACTTGAGTGGCTAAGAAGGTTTAGTGCATGCGCTATTGGGTCCATGACGACTTTTTAATTCAATACCGGCGTCATCATGACAACCAAGAGTGCTATGAATTGAACCTCGTGTCCGCCTCTGTTGAATAACTGAGGCCTTCTTTTCACCCTTTCTTTGCATTTCTTTTAATTCTTCAACTCTTCTTTTCTCCTCCTCGACATTCTCATTTCTCCTTTTTATGATCAAACCTAGGACTTCTAAATCTAATCTATTGGTAGTGACTTTGGTAGATCCTCCGCTCAAGCGGATCATGTGACTTATCTTAACCTTAATCTCCATAACTCCATTGCCATAAAACCATTTTCAAGAAAAATCTCAGAAGCCGAATGAAAACATTTTGTACCAATGCGGAGAGTTTTATCTTTTAAAGCGAAATATTCTCCACATGCAAGAAGACAGAACTGCACGTGAGAGAAGAGCGCGATCTTTGAAATGATCGACTCAAGATAGACAATCCCTCATGAGACCAAGTTACGTTGAATAGTTAAAGAGTTACATTGTCGCTTTTAGTGACAACTAGCTCTAATAACTATCTTGAAGGTGGACAAACCTCGAAGGTTGTCAAACCCACAAAGATCATGTCTACCAAGATTTTCTCAATGGTACATTCTACTCGACAAGTCCTTTTGCAGACGCCATCATCAGCTTAACTAGCTTGAAATTATTACCATTCCTAATAAGTATTTCTCGGTTACTAACAATTAATATCTCACACCAAGTGGTTGGCCTATAGCACAAAGATTCATTTGGTTTTGATGAGTGTAAATACTCATCATTTTTGGTTAAATCAACCTAAACGTTTAAAAATGATCAGAAATGCATCAAAATACTGAAAATATCTCAAAAGTGCATTTTATATGTTTCAGATGCAAAATGTTTAAAATCAGATGAAAAATGAGCAAAGTTTGCATAATTGGCGTTTCACCCCTTAACTTTCGGGAAAATGGCAAACAAGTCCCCGGATTTTCAAAATGGAAAATATTATTTGGTGTATCCTGAATTTCGAGATTGTCAAGATTGGCTCTTGGAAAACTCTTCAAATCACAAATATGGCCCTCGAACTTCAAATTATACATGTTATCCCTTATGTTAGCCTTGGATTACAACTCTAATCCTAAATCCTAATAACTAACCAAGCCCAACACCAATTACTACCCAATCCAAAACCCTAACCCGGTCAATACAACACCTTCCCCACCCTTTCCTCCAAACTCCCCCCTTCACCCACTCTCCTGCAACACCCGGACATCAACCCCAACCAATGGCTCGGGATTTATGCTCAATTGTACCTAAATATTGGAGGGCTTGGATTGAGTTCAAGAAGCACTAAATGTTGGCCTTGGCTGTTTTGCCTGACAAGAAAGAGAAGATGGAAGACCCATTAGCTTATGAGTATAAATAGTTTATGTAGCCATTTGATAAGGTACCCTAGATTTTAGTTTTATTCAAATTTCTTTTTTCTTTTCTTTTCCCAGTAGTGTTATCTTTAATTAATGAAAAAAGCTCTCTGAATTTGTCTCAATTGTGCTTATTACTTATTTATCAAGTTTTATAAACAGTTAGTGGAATGTTTTGTTGGTTTTCATCCAAATAATTTCTAAGTGATTAGTTTTCAAAACCGTTTTGAGTTAATTTTGTCCCTTAAAGATTGTTTGTTTCTGCTCTTAAACGGTTCAAACTCATTTATAACCCGATTTACTCTCATGGTCAACTTCATTTAGAGCGCTTAGTAAATCTTTCAAGCTTAAAATTATCTTAACAAAGCTTTTGCACAAATCAGTTTGAGAAAAGTATATTTTTCCGCTTACTAAATCAGATAGGAACAAATAGCCTTTTGAGCTGCTGTTCTTGGGCTCTTTTCCCCAAATCTTATTGATATTTAAATTCAGTAAATTTGTTTTATTAAGTCCGTATGCTCAAATTTCACCAAATTTTTAGTTTTTATGTAACTAAACGTTACTCTAATTTAGTTTAATTGGAAGTCCAAATCTGTCCCATTTCACATTTTGTGGTCCCGGCTCGTTTTGAATGGCCATTAACAGTTTCCAAAACAATTTTATTTTAAGCTGTTGCTAGTTTTTTTTACCCCAAATTAGTTTTTATGACTTTCACTTTGCTAACTTTACATTAGTAGCTTGTACTGTTGTTTAAACTCTCAACTTAAAAAAGAAGCCTCAATGCCCTCATGTTTTTAGACTCAACATGCACCTCGTGCACCTCCTTACGCTTTTATTAGCTAGTTAAAATTTGTCATTAGTATTTGTGGGGGCAAAAGCTGCTCCCCCACTGTCTTCAAGAATCAATAAGCTCAACAGCTTATTTCACTGTAGCTCACTTAGAATTTGTCCGAAGTGCCACCTTGGGACTGTTTGAAACTGCATCAACTGCAGCGCACAAAGGTTACTTTCCTTTTTTTTTATTTTACTAGCTTAGTGGTAATTTGGCATAGTTTATTTAAGTGGTTAGATGTTTAGGTAGTACATGTAGATTAGTTTGGCCTCATTCATACCATTGTTTAGTGTTTATGAACAACCTGGTGCTTACCTAACTTTAGTAGTTTTTAGGAATTTCTAGTCGATTTGTTTTGCCTACTGCTTATCTCCGTTAGTTCATTGTTTTATTGCTTTCTAGCTTATTATGGATGCAGTAGTTGAAGCTATTTTATTTCTGTTTTCCGTAATTGTATTTACTTATTTGGTGCTTAAAAAGTGAGTTTATGTTTGGTTGTTTGTGGTGATCAATGTCATAATGCCAGTTTTCCAATCGCTTATTTCGTTTAGAAAAGTTTTTTACAAAAGTTCTTAATTTTTATCTCATCTTCAAGGTTGCAAAGCAAAAAATCGAAAAAAAATAATGGCAAAAGGGAGTCAAGGTTCAACATGCGACTTCCCTAGGAGTGTGGGATATGAATGCCTGAAACCATGCCCTTGGTCTTTTATTGGTTATATTCTACCACATTTAATATATATACATCAAGATTTAAAGCTTATAACTTAAAGCCTTTTACAAATTTTTATTTCATAAGCAGTGCATGTTTTTATTTTTCCTTAAATTTGCATCATGTAGTATTTTCTTAAAATTTCATTTTTCCAAAATGTTTTAGTATTTTTAATAATTTAATTAGATTAAAATAGTTTTTAATTCGTAATAAATAGAATAAAAGTCTAAAAATACCCCGGCTTTTCCTAAAATTTTCTTTGTCATATAGTAAGTAAGAAAATTGTTTTTATGGTCGTAGGACTTTATTTCATAAATTTTATGTTTTTACTTACACCCTGCATTCTTTTATACTTAACGACGTTTTCTTTTAAGTCACGTTTTTAAGTAATTTAAGTTTACGTTTTAATTAAAATAGTTTATTTAAGTTATTTTGTTTTATAAATCATAGAAAAATATCATTTTGCAAATAGTGATAGCGTTTATTCAATATATTTATCTTTTAATTTTTTAATTTGCATTTAAGCCCTTAGAAGTTTTCTTTTTAAAACACAACTCTTTCCTCCAATTCCACTACCCGCCCATCGACCGCACCGTTCCGGATCCAACCACCAAACATTATCCCATCCCAATGAGGTCAGTTAAACCTGTTAATTCATTGGCCAGTGAGGATTAACCTTACTGGTTGGGCGACAAATTTTAAGGCCGCTGGCCGGATTGCGGGCAATTATCTTCCATTTGATTAGTGATTTGAATACTCACTCTTTGTTCATACCATTCATCTATATATCTATATATATATTTTCTATAAAAAAAATCCAAACCAAAAATATCTTTAAAACATATAAACACAAAAAATATTTTTCTTTTTGTTTCTACATATATATAAAATCAAAACCCAAAAGATTTTTTCTTCTTATTTTACAAAATAAGTTTATCCAAAAATCTAAAAATATCCATCTTTACCCTCTCACATCTTTGATTCTTCATCCCAACCCTCTCTGAACCTTTGATTCTTTCTATGTCTTATCCTCACCCTCTTGGTTGTCAATGGTGGTGGTCTTATAATGGTGGTAATTGCCCTTGTAGGCATGGTGGAGTCTTGAAACGGTCTGCTTCTATAACCAAGATCCCTATTCTACCATAACACAACCGGATTTATTCCATCACTACCACATCTGTGAGACTCAAATAGCTTTATCTTGTGAGTATGTGTGGTTCACACTAGCTGATTGTCAATCGGAAACACACTTGTCTATGAGCAGTCCTCGATAACAATTATGACTAGCCACACATATAACTCAAGCCACACTGGTTTACTGTTGTGAGTATTGTGAGGTCCACATGTAGTCTGATTGTCAAACAAGGAATCCATTTTGTAACAATTAATAATTTTCAGATCATGACCTACCTCTAGCCAGTACTCAAATGAATCAGGCACCCCTCAGCCAGCTACCTCAAAAATCTCCTTGATCTTTGGATTTAGTGAAAGATTTGAAGGAATGTAAACATTCCCAAGATAACCAAATCAAAACGGAAGAATTGTTACCAAGAGCAAGTCTAAAAATAAATTCCCTAAAATTGCGTTTGAAAATCTATTAAAGGGAATCAATTGCAAAAGAAAAAGCAGCCAGATCTAGTTTCAATTTCGCTTTTATTCCCTGATGACAAGATGATGAGGATACACTTGATATCCTTCAATTCTATAAAAATTCATCAAGTTCATCAAATGATATCCCAGCAGTTGAGATTCATTCTCAAACAATCAAGTATCACACCCGAGGTTCACTCTCACTCTCTGAGCATGGGGACGAAAGCATCTTGACACTGTTCCTGAAAAGGAATCGACTAATTCATAAAAGTCTAGTTGAGAACCTTGTCCCAATCCCAAGAGAGTCAGCCAGGAATTCTCGAAGCATTTGTGTGATATCCTACCCTCTTGTCTTCCCAAAAGACCATGTGAGATGTTCTCCCATTCTGATGATGATGATTCGTTGTCTTGTGGAGCATTATTCTATGTGAAGATTTACCTTCTGGCTTGTTAGCTTAGAAGAAGAGAATGATGAGCACAACATCAAATCAAAGATGAAGCACTTTCGTGCAACATTATTGAATGTTAATCTTCTCATTTCTAGAATCCAGGCTTTTTAATGAAAAACCTATTTCATCTCCTATCCTCATTAAGGATAGTGACATTCTTTCCGATGATTCTGGCCCGGAAATGAAAGCCTTCTGTTTTGATGATATGGAGAGAAGATTAGTGGCAAGCACTAATTTTTCATTCTCATACTCTTCCCCACTATGAATCATTTAGATTGGAGGAGTTCACTAGTGAACCCACTCATATCAATTCTGAATATGATTCATTCACCTTCATGGAGTTCTCGATGAACTCACTAATATCATATTCACTGAGCATGATAATTTCTATTTTGGATCTAGACACCCCATAATATGTCTTGATCAAGCAAGCTTAACTGATGAGATTCATGAAACGCTAAATTCTCCATTGAGGATGAAGAGTTAGTCATGATTTTATCATGATTTCTTTCTTTTTTTCATATATTTCGTCACTTCTCCTCGTTCTTCACTCCTTGGGAATGAAGACATTATCTTGATCCCGGCATTTCCATGTGCCATTATCTTGAGCCGAATATATCTCATCGTGTGAACTTTCACGCTTGCTTCAAATGTTTGTCCAAACATCTTGAATGAAAGTCCGATGGAGATTGTCTCTTCCACTTACTTCCCATGAACAAATTAATTCGGTGAGGAGTCAAGCTGAGCTTCGTGTCAAAACAGCAGCTAAACATGGGTTTTCACCCGTGCATTGTACCACCCTAGTGTGTGGGGAGTCACCGTATATAAGTTTTCTAAAAAAATCTTTCAAAAATAATGGCGGTAGTATTTCCCTTTACGTTCTATATGTTCAAGCATAACAGTAGGTACTGAATATTGAGGCAATATTCATTTCTAGTGTGGGGGAATTCTCACAATTTTATCATGTAATTATAGCCTAATTCCCGTTTTGGAAATTTTTTTGGAGTAAGTGTTTTTACTTACTCAATTGGTTATCAACCGCCATGTCTAAAACAAAAGTTGGCTAATCCAGAGCGGCTCTTGGTGCAAGGATATCTCAACCGTTGACGGCTTGCAATTTGCTTAAAATTGTATGGTATTCGACTCACCATATCCTTAAAAGTGAAGAGTTGGCTAGCCCGCAAGTTTATGGCTTGTGGTAAAGGCAATGGAAAAACCATAATTGGTAATCACCACCAAAGATAATAATGATAATTTATCTAAGAGTTGGCTAGTCCGTAAACAACGGCTTCCAGTAAAGACAAATCAAACCGCTGGAAGTGGTGGTTTGCTCAAAATCACATGGTTATCAGTGTACCATGGTTCTTACTTGAATCTGAAACATTTGGCTACTCCAGAAGTAATGGCTTTTGGTAAAGAGATGAAATCCATTAAATTTTCAAACGATTGCTAGGGACTAGCATAGTTTATATGGGGATTGATGAGTGTAAATACTCATCATTTTTGGTCATCTGAACGCAAAACGCTTAAAAATGCTCAATGCATCAAAAATCTGAAAATATCTCAAAGTGCATTTTATATGTTTCGGATGCAATATGTTTAAAATCGATGAAAATGAGCAAAGTTTGCATAATTGATTCAGCCCCCAACTTTCAAAAATGGCAAAACAAGTCCGGGATTTTCAAAAAATGGAAAATATTATTTATGGTCCTTGGAATTTTCAGAGATTGTCAAGATTGGCTCTTGGAAAAACTCTTCAAAATCACAAACTATGGCCCCTTGAACTTCAAATTATACATGTTAAGTCCCTATGTTAGCCTTGGATTACAACTCTAATCCTAAATCCTAATAACTAACCAAGCCCAACACCACCACTACCCAATCCAAAACCCTAACCCGTCAATTAACACCTTCCCACCCTTTCCTCCAAAACTCACCCCCTTCAACCCACTCTCCTGCAACACACCCACACCCTCAACCCCAACCAATGGCTCGGATTGATGCTCAATTGTACCTAAATATCGAGGCTTGATTGAGTTCAAGCACAAAATGTTGGCCTTTGTTTTGCACGAAAGAGAAGATGGAAGACCCATTAGCTTATGAGTATAAATAGTTTATGTAGCCATTTGATAAGGTACCCTAGATTTTAGTTTTATTCAACTTTCTTTTTTTTTTTCTTTTTCTTTTCCCAGTTGTAGTGTTATCTTTAATTAATGAAAAGCTCTCTTGAATTTCACTCTCAATTGTGCTTATTACTTATTTATCAAGTTTTATAAACAGTTAGTGGAATGTTTTGTTAGTTTTCATCCAAATAATTTCTAAGTGATTAGTTTCTAAAACCGTTTTGAGTTAATTTTGTCCCTTTAAAGATTGTTTGTTTGCTTTAAACGGTCAAAACTCATTTATAACCCGCTTACTCTCAAGGTCAAACTTCATTTAGAGCAGTTAGTAAATCTTTCAAGATTAAAATTATCTTAACAAAGCTTTTGCACAAATTGGGCTTGAGAAAAGTATATTTTCCCGACTTACTAAACGCATAGAACAAAGACAGCCTTGAGTCTCTGTTCTTGGGCTCTTTTCTCAGCTTATTTGATATTTAAATTGTGCAAATTTGTTTTTTTTATTAAGTCCTTGTATGCCCAGATCAGTCTAGTCTCAGTTTTATGCACCAAATGTTACTCTAATTTGGATTAATTGGAAGTCCAAATTGCCCCATTTCACATTTTTTTTGTGTGTCCTCTCTCTGGAGTTTTGAATGTTACAACAAAGCTTGACTTATTTTAAAGTTTGTTACTTTTTTACCCCCAAATTAGTTTTTTATGACTCTCTCTCTTGCTAACTTTACATTAGTAGCTTGTACTGGTTGTGAAGCCAAACTCTCAACTTAAAAATTCCAAAATGCTCCTGGAGTGGGTGTTTTGTGGGACTAGCATATGTGCACCCTCCTTTACTTCGCTTTTTATTAGCTAGTTAAAAGCTTGTCATTAGTATTTGTGGGGCAAAGCTTGCCCCCAAATGTCTTCAAGAATCAATAAGCTCAATCAACATTTATTTCGCGTAACTTCACTTAGAATTTGTTCAGAAGTTACCTTGGGATCGTTTGGAACCGCATCAATGCGCGACAACAGTTACTTTCCTTTTTTTTTTTATTTTACTAGCTTAGTGGTAATTTGGCATAGTTTATTTAAGTGGTTAGATGTTTAGGTAGTACATGTAGATTAGTTTAAGCTCATTCATAATTAGCTTATTAGTGTTTATGAACAACCTTGGTGCTTAATTCTAACTTAGTAGCTTTAGAATTCTCTAGTCGCTTTTGCTTTTGCCTCTGCTTATCTCCGCTTAGTTCATTGTTTTTATTGCTCTTAGCGTATTATTATGGATGTGTAGTTGAAGTGCTATTTTATTTCTGTTTTCCTGTAATTGTATTTACTTATTTGGTGCTTATATAGTGAGTTTAAGGGTGTTTGGTTGCTTGTGGTGATCAATGTCATATCAGCTTTCCAATCGCTTATTTCGAGTTTTAGAAAAGTTTTTTTACAAAAGTTCTTAATTTTTATCTCATCTTCAAGGTTGCAAAAGCAAAAATCGAAAAAAAAATAAATGGCAAAAGGGAGTCAAGGTTCAACATCGACCTCCCCTAGGAGAGTGATGTATGAATGTTTGGAAACCATGCCTTGGGTTTTATTGGTTATATCTTACCATTTAATATATAAGGCACATCGCATTTTAAAACTTATCAACTTAAAGCCTTTTACATCTTATTTCAATAGCAAGTGTGCATGTTTTTATTTTTCCTTAAATTTGCATCATGTAAAGTATTTTCAGAAAATTTTCAGATTTTTCCAAAATGTTTTAGTATTTTTAATAATTTAATTAGATTAAAATAGTTTTTAATTCGTATTAATAAATAGAATAAAATTAGAAAAATACCCTGCTTTTCCTAAAATTTTCTTTTGTCATATAGTAAGTAAGAAAACTGTTTTTACACTCGTGGGACTTTTATTTCATAAATTTCGTTTTACTTACGACTCTCAGTAATTTTTATACTTAACGTATTTTCATTTTAAGTCACGCTTTTAGATAATTTAAGTTTACTTTTAATTAAATAGTTTATTTAAGTCATTTTGTTTTATAAATCATAGAAAAACATCATTTTGCAAATAGTGATAGCGTTTATTTAATATATTTTATCTTTTTAATTTTCTTTAATTTGCATTTAAGACCCTTGTAGTTTATGTACTTTTTCTTTTTAGTATAATCAATCACAACTCTTTTCCATTAAAATTATCTCGATCACTACACGTTTGATTATTCTCGCACGGCTCGTTGGGACTTAACGACCTGGGGAAACACTATACTCTCCTGGACTTCATTACATTTTGTGTCTGAACTGTTTTAAGTTTCTTACGGTTAGCCATTCACAAGTGGCTAGCTTGTGTGAGATAACTTGACGGTTCGGGGGTGAATCAAGTTTACACAACATATTTCTTGTCACATAAATTTTCTCCCCCTCAAAAATGGCATATAAGTGTTATTTTTGAAGAAATGTTGAGAATAAATATGACCATTTTGAGTTTTTGGGGAAGATGACCATCTGTGAACAAAGTTTTTAAGTTAAATACTCCCCCTCAACGAGTGATATAAACGGTTGAGGTTTTGAAAATCATAAGGAAGTACTTGTCCTTTTGAGTAAAACCTTGAAAAGTGAAAGGTTTGATAGGTTTTACTCAAAAGTAAGCTTTCAAGCTCCTTTTATAAGGATTGTGGCAACCGCGAGAGTCCTTTATTTACAAGGCGGGTTGTACCTCTCGTTATGTGTGCACAAACCATTGTCATATAAATCACACATCCAAATTATATGAAATAAAGCATTCCAAGGGTACGAGAATTCCATCAATCTTGCCGTGAATGCATGACAGGCGTTGATAGCCCGAGAGCAATCCTAGGACAACCACCTACAAAGCTCTCCAGTTTACCGGTGGCCGATAAATACAACCTTTCATCAATCATTTAAATGATCCTCTTCACATCCCGTCACGTCTTAGAATTCCATCGCTTTTGTGACCCATTCCTCCATGTATATCCTTCAACCTATAAGCCAATTCGTCCCTAACTTCTTCAATGTTGATCCCCAAACTTGTGAAGATCTCAACACGCCATCAAGCAGCTGCGTGAGTGTTTCACTAAGGTAAACCACTCAATGGTTGTGGCTGATGTATTATTTGGTTGATGTCGGAAGATCTAGCCGAGGTGGAGTGGGGTTGACATGGTGCGATGAGTTCAACCGCAGTCGGAGATCTTCTACACGCTTTTTGATTACTATTCTTCGATGAAGATAAGCAAGGACTTGATGAATTCACGTTACGCTGAGAGAATTGTCTCATGCGACCACACGTACTTTGGAAGGTACATGTCTTCAATGGTTGATAGACAAATTCTCAAAGTCCGCCAGAGAATGCATAATCCTTTCGCCTTGTCTTTTGACCACGATATTCTTAGAGAAAAGTGTAGTCCCATTTAGAGACGAAAAGATCAACATGTTTGATGGCAACGATATTCTTAGTAATCAACACTTCATGTTGAGACTTCAACCGGCAACTTCAAGTAGATGATTCTTTACGTCGCCCGTTGCCAATGGTGAATCCCATATATTGCATCACGGTCATACTCTTCCACTTTGTTGGAAAACATGTGGTTAGCTCTTTCCTCGATGGCTATGCGCTTAGAGTATATTGGTACCGGAATGGAAGTGTTAGAGATGTAGCGTATTTCCTTGAACCATCGCCACCATGTAGAAGAAATTCCAAGTCTTTGTTGAAGAAATATCGGAATGGAATCCTAGGCTGATCTGGTTGGCCAATTGTTGGTAGAGGTTTAGACCAGCTTCTAAGTGTAATATGGAGGATTATTCCGTTGAGTGAAGTCGATGTTTGCTTCTGGGTTGAGCCAATCCATATTATTAGACATGGCTCGTGCCATATTATCAAGGTGATACTGACTTTCAATAGCACTTTCCAAACTGTCTTTTAGCAGTTGAAATGCTTCATTCTTGATTCGCTTCAACTCGGATTTCGTCATCTTTTACACACGGAATTTTTCTTGTAAGAACTTAGTGTGCTCCAATGTACGACCTTCTACCTCATCTTGACCTTCAGGTAGGTAGGGTGTGGAATCAACAAGCTTCGAGAACCATCCGAATTCATGTTATCCTCGTCCACCATGATAACACGCCACCATAGGCTCTTTCTTCTTTTCTTTGGCCTAGAGGAGGATTCTGGTTTCGGCTGGTCGAGAGATGGGTTGTTGTTGAGGATCGTGGATTTCCTCATCGCCACCACCCGTATACTCAAAGTGGTCACCGGTTTTCTGAATCTGAGGTGGTGTCTCAGAATCCTGAGGTTTTTCAGTTGAAGAGCGAGGAGGATATCGCTTGGTGGTGAGAGGTCCTCGGGTGGAGGTGGCATTGAGGAAGATTCACCGACTTCTTTGAAAGTTTAGGTGCGTAATCCTTGTCCCGATCATCGTCATCTCTTGGTCGCTTTGGTTGACTTGCTGATTCTTTGCATGAAGACCTGAGTTGATAGTCTAATAGAGTCTCAAAAACTTAGCTTCATCCGATGTGAAGGATCCAAATTTTGACATTTGCATTACCAGTTTAGCGATTAACCAGTTTCGTGAAAGGTCGATTCTTTTCTCATTATATTTTAACCAATGCGACAATGTTTGGAGTAAGTTGTCTCGAGAATACTTCTCTAGTCACACGGGACGATCGAAGAAACTTGTGAGTATATCTCTTGTTCCGATCTTCTCCAATGCCTTCGTGAAATCTCCACCGATAAACTTGGATGTGTTCCTTTCACTTGCATCTTTTCATTCTCGTCATGAAGATAATCTGTATCTGATTAGCGAAAAATTCAACTTCTTGTAAAGCACGTCTTTCTTTTCCTCGACCCGCTTGACAGCTTTAACGATTCGAGTCTTTACATGAGAGATCCAAGATGCAGTTGGCTTCTTCATCGATCCGGATGTGGATCTAGTTGTTCTTTTTGATGGTGGTGGTGAAGAGTGAGAAGATGAATCTGATGATGATGAGATATGAGGAGACTCCGGTCCTTTGTGGCTAAGAAGTTTCCTCCTTTGAGCTGCAGACTATCTAGAAGAAACTTATCATACTCAACATCTTCTTCATTTCCGCATTTAGCTCGTTTCATCAGCTATCTTTCTTGGACTTTTCAGCTTCTGGTTCTTCAATGTTATAATCAATAGAATCTTCCACGCCGCTTTGTTGTTGCTCAAGAGTGGTGGCACCAAATCCTTTATCGAGGGATTGATTAACCTCATCAGACTGGTGAAGGTTGAACTCCACCACTGATCCTCTCGGGGCCACCCATTTTATCCTTAGCAAATTCTTTTGCAACGTGTTGGAGTCTAATGAATTTGAACTTCCTTCTGTACTTAGTGTCCAGAGGCTCTTCATCTGAATCTTCTTCTTCTTGTTGCTCAATTACTGAAGTCTTTCCTTTTCCTTTATCTGCTGGTGGTCTAGGAGGTTTAGGTACCATTTTAGTGTCATCTTTAGCAGTTTCAGAGTAGAAAATCTCTTCATCTGATGCAGTACCCTCCGAGTCCTTATCCGTTGGTTTTTGTTGCGGTTCAGATTTGGGAATGGGAATATGGATACCTTCCTTAGAAGGAACTCTCCTTTTGCTTCCGTGTTTCCTCTCTGGGGAACTTCCTTGACCTCTCGCTTGCAAGACTTCCTCGATACTCCTCGCTCTGGTTTTCCGGTAGGCGTACCGTAAGATTATTCATCAAGAAATCCAACTTTGTTCTCTCTTACAAGAACCGATATCTTTTTATAAGAGTAGAGCTGTTTGAGTTCATCTGAGAGAAGGTGATCCGGCAACACATCACCTTGTTTCTTGGTAGGAATCCTTAAATCAATACAGCTTAGGGTGGGTTCGCATACAACATGTCGAGATTGTCGGGGTCATTGATTCTTTTGGGGATATCAGGGTTATATCCAAGTGCTCTTTGAATCAACATTTAGTATATCCGATATAAGGAATCTTTGAGCCAAGCCTTTTGAGGAATGTCATCATGTCATCCCATATCAGAGCTTCAACTTCGATGTGCTTCATGTTGATTAGAGCCAAGAAGATTTGCAGTTCTACGAGCTTGGGATGCTCATAGCCGTTGTCACGACCAGAAACCGATTTTGTGATGATGATATAAAGGGTTCTCCAAGGTTGAGGAATGTTCTTTAGATCCACATGAGAATACTTGATGATTACTCCTGAAGCTTCGTCATACCCAATATCAATCAAGAATTGCGGACGTCTCTTTAGTAGGTGCATCGAGAATTCATTGGTATGATGTCGAATGAGGAGAACAACCCTTAAGTCTGCATGGTGATGGTGTTGTTTGTGGTTGAGAGTCACATCACAAAGATTCTCGCCCTTGATCATTTGCATAGTATTCTAGAATTGTTGAATATAGATCTCCGAGCGTGGCAGAGTTGGTGAGCATGTTCCGATAAGGATGGTTCTTTAGAATATCCAATCGCAATGAGGCAAGAAGATTCCGAGCAGTGAGAGTTTCAAAGTCAACTCGAGGTTGTTCTTTCCAATCTTCATTGATAGCCATGAGGAAGATATCGCAATGGTGAGAACATTTGGTGCATCCACATTCATTTGAGCTTCCATGTCGATCTCGAAACACATTTAGCCAAAAGAACCAACATATCGAAAGACGTAATGTTAGTCAACAGATGGTTTATTGTATAATTATTGAATGTGCAATGTCAATGATTGTTACGAGTCCACAGTCACTTGTTTGTTCAAAAGTCCAATGACGTCGTGATAAGTTTTGTGAGTTAGTTAACTTTAAGTTTTAAAGTTTATGTTATCACTTATTTTCCACAACATATTAAACGTTTAAGCTTATTAGTGACATTGTTGGTTTTGTGACGTTATGATTTATTTATTTACAAGTTTGCACGCGTAACAATTCACAATGAAGGTTTGATCAAGGCTTAGGCGTAGAAATGGTAGCTTATGCGTTAAACAGAGAAGTTATACGCCAGACGCAAGCTTATGCATAGGATCCTTACTTACGCGTAAGAAATATTACGCGTAGGAAAAAGGGGACCTTATGCGAAAGCTTACGCCAGAGGCGTATATATAAAACCTTACGCGTAAGGCTTACTCGTAAGAGTAGACCTTATGCATAGAGGTCACTGTTTACAGCATATCCTTCCACGGATACGTGTAGTCCCTTTGTAGAACCTTACGCTAACAGCCTACGCCGTAAGATTATTCTTACGCGATAACCTTCTACGTAAGGTGATCCTTATGCGTAGATTGCTAATGACCTTGATTCTGAATTTTACGTGTAGCAGTCCTGAAATAAAATCATCATAACATCAATATTAACACCCACATTCATTGTATAACAGATTTACTCACAAACACTCATTCAAACAGTTACGCGTAAAGAACCTGATGCGTAAACCAAAACCCTAATAGTTCAAAGATTACGCGTAATATTTTTAGCCACAGGAATTACACCAAAGTTTTTCTGGTGGTTTTAAGATTTTATGTGAGTGTAATAACCAAGTTTTAACATCAAACTCTCAATGAATCAAAAATACCCAAATGCAAAGAACATTAAACCCTAATTTCTAATTTACAATCAATTAGTGTTTCTGGGTTGTTTTAAAGCCTGGATATCATCAATTCACCATGATAACAACATCACACAACAATATTTTTGACCAAAAACATTCACATTTGAAAATACCCAAAACGTCTCATGAACCCTCATTTTGAAAAACGATCAATTCGTGTTTCTGGGTGGATTTTGAGGATAAACATAGTATCATTGATGTTATTTAAACGTTTTGACACACTTATTTTAACCACAAACACACACCAATGATTGTGTGTTCATACGCTTATGCGTAGAACACATAATCACTCATATCTCACGTTTTAGCCGTTGGATTTGTAAAAGATTCAAAACCATTGTTTATAAAACACGAAAGATCATGAAACAACTTACAAATTGATGATCCAAAACACGGATTTGTTGAAACGAATTTTAAGCGAGGATGGTAGGTGAGATATTAAATGTGAGAAATAAATTTGTTTGGTGGAGTGTTTTTATTAAAATAACTTTAAGCTTTTGACAGTTTTAGTCCCTCCACCTTTTCCATTTTCATCCAAAGCCTTTTAACTTCCATTTTGGTTACCAAACTAAGAATATTTGGAAATAACATTGACGACACTCCCCTAACTTAAGAAATAAATAAAGTTTATAAATTTTAGTCCGAGGAGTGTCAGAAACCAGAAATATGTCCACCATTATTAAAAAAAACAACCGAGAATAGGTGACATGCAAGTACATGGTTATTATGAAACAGTTAAGAGTAAATTTTTCTCCCCCTCAACACTTGATCGGAAAACTACTGAATTTTGAAAGATTAGAGTGTTGACGGAAGAAATGTACTTGCCATGTTAAAAGAAATATAGATAGAAGAATATTTTTGTAGTTTTATCAGATTTTATATTTTTGTATTTTGTTTTTCAAAAATATTTACAAAAGAGGTTTTGGTGTTTGACTGGTTTTAAGAATGTTCTAAGGGTTCATCCTGTTCCTCTTGAGTCAAACACCGCATACCAATCCGGTGGACCAACTCATTAAACCTAGCGGAAGGCAAGGCTTTGGTGAGTGGATCCGCCAATTGGTATTCTTACTAAGTATAATTCAAGAATACCTGCTCCACGTGGTCCTTGTTGAAGTGATATCGAAGATCGATGTGCTTTGACTTTGAGTGTTGAACTGAGTTGCACGAGATCGCAATAGCACTCCGATTGTCACAAGACATCGATTCTCACAAATACGTAACCATAGTCTTTGAGTTGTGTTCTCATCCAAATGACTTGAGCACAACACGCCAACATGGCTACATATTCTTCGGTTGATGACAATGTACCTCGCTTCTTTGATTGCCAGGACACCAGTTTGTCACCAAGAAATTGTAGTGCTCCTGAAGTACTTTTCCGAGAGTTTAAGCAACCTCGCGGATCACGTGCCCAAAAAGCTATTAGTTCAAAACCAGAATCCTTCGGATACCAAATTCCCAAATTAATGGTTCCTTTGATGTATCGGAGGATTCTTTTAGCCTCTGAGAGGTGGGTTTCAGTTGGTCGCGACCGATAACGGAGCAAAGATAAACGCAAAGACAATATCGTCCCCGCTATGTTAGATACATGAGAGACCCAATAATACTTCGGTATTTGGCAGGGTCAACCAATTTCCCATGCAAATCCGCCCACTTCTTGGTATGTGACATTGGTGTGGCATAAGTATCACAAGTATTCATTCAATTTGTTTGTAATTTCAAGGGCATAATTTGGACTGACTCAAGAAAATACCACGGGGTGATTGATGAACTTGCATCCCTAGAAAGAACGTAAGTTCACCCATCATTGACATTTCAAAATGTTTCTTCATTAGTTTTGCAAACGATTGAGTAATTTTTATGATTTGACCCAAAAATGATGTCATCCACATAAATTTGAACAATTAAAATATGTTCCCGTGATATTGTATGAAAAGAGTTGGGTAAACCGAACCTTTGGTAAAATTATTGGCAATGAGGAAAGATGATAGCTTATCATACCATGCCCGAGGAGCTTGTTTGAGACCATACAAAGCTTTGTTCGCTTTGTAGACATGGTTCGAAGCGGATCAACGAATCCTTCTGGCTGGCTGACATAAACTATTTCTTTCAGTTGACCATTCAGAAAAGTAGTTTTGACATCCATCCGAAAGACCGTTATGCATATGAGCTGCACGCCGTAAATATCCGAACAACCTCAAGACGAGCAACCGAGCAATGATTCTTCAAAGTCAATACCCTCTTCCCGTCTATAACCCTAGCCACCGGCGTGACTTGTTTCTCGATAACGCCTTTAGCATCTAATTTGTTTTTCCAAATCCATTTGAGACCAATGACGTAGACCCCTGTTTGTCTTTCAACCAGTTCCCATACTTCAAGAAGTTTGAATTGGTTGAGTTCTTCTTGCATGGATTCAATCCAGTTATCTTTTTTCATTGCATCCTTAATGTTTTTGGGTTCAGTTTAGCAGACAGTGAGTGCATAAATGCAATGTTCACCGTCTGTGTGAAGACGTTGTCTCATGACGACTGGTTGATTCGGGTTGCCAATAATATATTCCAGAGGATGATCTTTTGTCCATCGATGTGTAGAGGGTTGATGTTGGTATACATTATGCATTCTTAGGATTCAAATGGCTTTGTAGATGATTCCGCACATCGTAGCGGTTTCATTAGCAAACGGGTTAAAGAACGCATTTGGATCAAAACCGCAGGGGTACTTCATTCAGAACATCATCACCGGTTTTGGCGTGGAAGCAGTTTGTTCAACCGTTGTTGTAGAGTCAATCGGTGGTGCTTCTTCAACGAAGTTGTTGTAGCAGTGTATCGGTATAGGAGTATTATCGTTGAGCAGCCGAAACAGCGGATACACTCGAGCACGTTCATCAATATCGTCACTGAACAGAGGAGCAAATAGTCTTTCCATTTGTTGACGAGTAAGTGAGGGCTTGTATCACCGATGATGGGGTTTGGGGAAAGTTTAAGCGGTTGTGACCGGTTCCAAGTCATTATACTCGTAAGCCACTTCAGTAAGCTCATCAAAATTAGCATGAATCGTTTCCATAACCAGCTTTGTACGACGATTCCGATCCGTAACCTTTAGAATTCTCACAATATCCAATAAATACTCCAATGTCAGCTTTGGATTTGAGCTTTCCAAAGTCATCACGATCATTATTCGGATAGCAAAAGGGATCCAAATACATGAAAGTGTTTAAGATTCGGTTTACGGTTGTGGAGAAGCTCAAATGGTGTTTTGTTGTGACGTTTTGTGATCATTGAACGGTTTTGAGTGTAGCATGCGTTGAGACAGACTTTAGCCCACAAGTAACTGAAGTTTAGCATTAATTAACATCGCTCGGGCAGCTTCCACTAACGCATTTCGTCTTTCAACAACTCCGTTTTGTTCTTGTGTGCGTGCAATAGATGCTTGATGCTCAATTCCAACTTTCTCATAATATTCCCGAAGAGTTTGATTCACAAATTCAGTTCCTTTGTCTGTCAATTTGTCTAACGGTGTTCCTGAGCTGAATTTGAATTTTCGTGAGAAAGGTGATGATCATCCGTGGAGCTTGATCTTTACTTCGAAGAAAATAAACCCAAGTCCATCTTGAGTAGTCATCAACAATTACCAAGATGTAGCGTTTGCCATTTATCGTCTGCACGCGGCGACGCGGGTCACACAAATCCATGTAAAAAAGATGAAGCACATGCTGAGAGTTGTGTTCCACCTTTGAAGGAAAATGAGCATGAGTGCTTTTCCCTTGTTCACAAGCCGAGCATAGGTGATCTTTAGAATACCGGAATCGTGGGAGACCTTCAACAATTTTTGTCGAACAAGGTTGGTGATGGTTTGAAAGTTTAGATGTGAGAGACTACCACGTGCCATAGCCAAGATTTTGTAGATGTAGCCTTTGAGAGTAAACAAATGGGAGATGAAGCAATCATGTCTTGCATGGAGATAGTGTATAGACTGGATGAGCGCTACGCACATGAGATCATTTCCTTGTAGATCACGAATGAAACAAGTTTTCTCCCTAAAAGCGACTTCCAAGTCTCCATTACAAAATTGACCAACAGAAAAGAGATTGTGACCAAGGCCTTCCACATAATAAACCCTGCTAATTTTGATGTTGCCATTAATGCAGTCTCCGTAGCCCATGATAGCAGCTAGTGATCATTCCGAATAACCGACAAGTGCCAATGAACTTTGAAACAAAGTTTGATAACACTTTAAGGTTGCTTGTCATGTGTCGGGAACATCCGCTATCAACAATCCAGAGGATGATCTCATCACCGCATTAGACACACGTACGACACAGGATGGAATAGAAGTAGATGTGGAACCCGGCGTTAGAGGGTTCCTCAACAATTATAGTTGAAATACACACATCAATGATTTTAGGCATCCATTTAAATCCTAGTGTATTATGTAACCATTTCTGCCATCTCCAACTAGTCTTAGCTTTAGTCTTAATGAATGTGCTAGGTGGTACAACAATCCTTGGAGGTGATACTGGAACTACAGGGACATCAAATCGTTTCTTAGAATCTAAAGAAGGCGGTTTACCAAGTACAGACTTAGAAGCATTAGTGGGCCTAGAGGTATTCCGAATCATAGGATTCCGTAAACGTGACAAGATAGCCTTAGCAACACATTTATCATGACAATCATAACGCATACTTTTACGACAAATAACACAAGATGCATCGATCGAATATCAAATATACTTAAAGGTTCAACATTAGTTACAACACTTTTTCCATTACATTTGCCAGATGCAATATCTAAAGTGGGTGCAACCGGAGTCTTATTCAAAGTCCTACGGTGTTCTTCTACTTCAACATTCTTTATTTGTCTTTTCTTAGGTCGCAACTTCCTATTCTTCCTTGTATTGCTCCTAGGCAAGTGAAATGGGACGTTTGGAAAAGAGGCAACTATTCCTGTTTCAAGAGAGGGAAGCACATTAGTAACTTGTGTTTTGTCAAGAGGTATTCTCGGGACATGATTGCTAAGTGTTACAGTGTGCAACTCTCTTCTTGATGCTAGGTCAACTTGTTCATACTTTCCTAACATTTCCCTTAACTTAAAAATAGTGTGCACCACAAATTGGATTTTCGTAACGAAGATTTCCAGCAAAATTCATGACTTCTTTAGTGTATGCAAGATAATGATCAAGTTCGTTTGATGCTTCATCACGAATCTGTTTGAGTAAATCAAATATGAAACCATATTCCTTTTTAACTTTTGCAAGTTCTTGTTCATATTTTGAGATTTGACACTTGAAAGACACGCTTTTGATCATCCATTGCTCAATTTTTGGATCGAAGATTTTGCACGCAATGTATTTATTTTGTTTTGAAAACAAGTTGTTGATCGTGAATATCTTTTTGACACCAATTAAGACGACGTGATTGCTTGAAAGCTCGTTTGATAATCGTTCATTTTCAATTTTTAAAGACTCAAACTGAAGCACATTATCCGTATTTTCAACATTTTCAACATAATCAAAAGATCGGATATAGAATCGATGCATATGGTAAAGAATGCAATAACACAACATTATAGATATCAACATAGATAACATCTTCCAAGAGTCGATCAACATCTTTTCTCAATAATTTCTTTTTGCTTTTAGTATTTGAAATTGATGTTTCTGCTTTTCTCGAAAATCGCTTTCATGAGACCAAGTCCCTTGTGAAAATCCCTTTCCCAATATAGTGCACAGTTTTTCAAATTTTTTACATGGGGTAAAATTTGTTTCTGAAAAATATCACGTTGTTCTCGTGCCAATGGCGAGGTAAAATGTTCAACTTTTATTTCAGAATGAAATTCAATCGCACGTTCCAAAAGTTTGATGTCAGATAAGAAAGTGTCGAAATATTTGATATGTTAGGAATTAGAAAATTCCATAGTAAAGTATCGGTCACCCCAAATGTAATCTAGCATAAGTTAGCTCGTAGACATTACATTATTTACTAGTCACTTAGTTAGTTTTTTAGTTTAGTGCTTCACCGTGGAGGAAGGACGGGTCTTTACCCACTGTATACCTGATCCACGTGCCGTCGAGGTCGCTTTAGTTTGTAATCCTATAAATACCCTCTACCTTGCAAGGTAGAAGGTTGGATGTTCACTTGGAATCTAACCTTCCATAAGTTTTCTCTTACTAGAACATTTCCTTCTCTCTCTAAACTTACTTGTACGCCCTACATGATTATGGTTTTAATGTGTTTGTGAAATCCAATATCTAACAATTGGTATCAAGAGCCATAGTTTGATCACTCATCTTTCATGCTTTTTGTTTTGATGGATTTCATAAGGTTTTTGGGGTATTAAGGGTTTAGGAGAGTTTGATTCATTTGGACAAATTCTAGTGTTAAAGTTTGAATTTTGCTTGTACTTTTGTGACTAGGATCATCATATGTGTGTATGTTTTGAATTGGAAGGCTTAAATCATTGTGGTTTGGTTGTTTTTGATTGATAAAGTGGTTATTTTAGAAGTTTGTACGAAGCGAGTTGAGTCTCGGATACGTTATTCTTCAAAGCGAGTTGCTTTGTTATTGGATGCGAGTTGGTACATGCGACTTGGCTGTTTAGCGAGTTGATTTTTATGCGACTTGGTGTTTAAGCGAGTTGATTGTGTTGCGAGTTGATACTAAAGCGAGTTGGCTATTTAGCGACTTGATTCATTAAGCGTGTTGACAGTGTTATGAAGTTGATGCTAATGCAACTTGGCTATTTAGCGAGTTGATACCTTAAGCGAGTTGTCTCCTTGAGCGAGTTGGCTGTTTAGCGAGTTGATAACTAAGCGAGTTGTGTGTTTTACTACTCGTCTAATTTTAGACTTGTCACTTCTTCGTGATACATTCTTACGGTTGTTCTTTTGGTTTAGTAAAATCCCGTAAAAGAATCAATTTCCCGGTTTAATCAAAGAATTGTAAAATCCCGTAGAACTTGTAATCATGGCAAACATCGTTCCAACTATTGGTTCTTCATCGAGGATGTTCATGCACTGGCTCAGATACTGTTCACCCACAATGTCTTACATCACTAACCCTTTTATCTCCAGAGTGCTTGAACTCTATGATACCCCACGCAACAATCAAACGGGTTGTACTTCTGAAGATCCTACCTTGATTGATTCTACAAATTATGATCAAAACTCCTCACCTTCGAGTCAAACTTCAACAAACCACAACTGTAATGACCCATGATACAAAGCATTCGAATGCAACATTGAGTCGCTTTCAATTACTTCATCGACATCTTACACAACCTATCCACTCCTATGAGTCGAACATGCTGTGCTCTCTTTCGCCAAGAGTTACCTACGTTGAAAAAGGCTGTGTTACTGAACTTAGATCAACTGAAGCTTCAAATTACCAATGAGAAGGGATTAATTGATGACTCTAATGCTGCACTTCAAGTTATCTACAACCAATTTAAGCCATTTATCAAATGGGAATATTCACGACTTTGATCCATACATGACTGGAATTTCATTCAAGAAACACACTGGAATGGAAATTCATGAGTTTATCAACACATATGTCCAACTCATGAATAATATGGAAGTCTACATTAAGGATGCTACTCAAAGGAATGATTGTTTGAATGAGTTGAATGAGAGTCATAGAAAATCAAAGGAAATGTGTGATATTCTGGTAAATGGTTCAGTTGAAAGAACGAATAATGCTGATGCTGACTGCGGAATTTCAGAGACTAAAATGAATGATGTAATTGGTTGCACTAAACACAAAGGCTCAGAGTCGGACAAACTTGAAACTGCTTTCATGACAGTATATCCGGTTGTGCATAAGGTAAACACAGATGCCATACCAACAAATGAACAAGTGTCATGCATTGAGGTAATCTTAACTGACCCTATCTTTGATAATGATATTGATGAATGTGTCTTGGTTGAGTCTGAATCTAAAATCCTTAAAACAAATGACATGGTAACAAAAGGGGTGTATGATGAACTTTCAAACAAATACTCAATTCTTGAAAAACATTGTATCTCCCTGGAAATTGCAATACAATAAAAGGAAGAAAGTTTTCATGCTACAAAATCTTGCATTAATCCGAAATTTCCAGAATTTCGAGAGTTCTTTGAAATTAATCAATTGAAAACCCAGATTCAAGACAAAGACTCAATCATAAGCAATCAAAAATGTCAACTCACAGATCTGCATAAGAAATGCGATCTTAGGATGAGCAATCCTAACCATGAGATGAGTAGTGAGCTTAAATCTAGGAATGATGAATTGGCTTTATGTGTATCCAACTTATTAAGAGAAAATGAGTCCTTGAGAAAGAACTTATTAGAAACAAATTCCATTTTGGCTGACATTGATGCCCTCAAAGCCCAAATTCAGGATAAGAACTTCAATATTGTTGCCTTAAAAAACGAGCTTGGAAAATCTATTGGAAATAAGGTGAACACTAAGTTTGCAAAACCATCGACCTTGGAAAAGTCAACTGTCAACAACTCAAAACATAACGTAGTTAGCACCAATGCTTTTAGAACTGAAAGATTTAAACAATCGAAATCTAGGCTTGCCTCCTAAGTTGATGCAAAACTGCTTTTGTCAAAACTACCACTTCACCACCTCGTTCGATATGATGAATAACAAACCTCAGTTAATGTTCAAAGTTCTAAGATCAGAATACTAGAGTTCATCTACTTCTCGTAGAAGCATCAAATGGCGCTCAATCCCCTAAGAAACCCAATGTTTACAAGAAGACCAATTTTCATAAGCGGTATGTCCCTACACCCAAATCTACTAGCAGATGTTTCCAATGGATTCCCACTGGCAGATTATTTAAGTTTATAGGATCCAAACGGTCTTACATACCTAGATCTTGCCTTAAGTGGATGCCCACAGGAAGACATTTCAATAATATTGAACATAACGGGATCCCTACTAATGATACACACAGATCAAACTGTACAACATCCAAAAGTGAGATTACTCATGTCACTAACTCTTCCATTTACAATTCTACATGTACTTCTAGTGCAATGTGTATGCTCTCAGTCATTTTCGTGTACAATGCTCACTCAATCAGAACCTCATGACTTGGTTTCCATCAGAGATTAAAAGTGCTTACTCAGGAGCTATAGCATGCCAGAATTGACGTACCATGTACTTTGACTCCTATTCATCTTGAATTAGGATTCGCTCTTTTATAATCTGTGTATATAAATTAAAAAAAAAATCATTTTTACACGTATTACATCTATTTTTACACCTATTTTTACTCTTATTTCACTCATTCTTACACTTATTTCTGTCATCGATAACATCTACGACCCTAGAAATGTCATTCAACAATGTCACGGGATTTTAGATGAAATTCGAACAGAGCAAGAATAACCTTTTACTTTAATTTATTTACCTTTTTAACTCATACTCTTGCTGTAGCAATCTCATAATAATATGTCAATCAATGATTACCCTCCTCGTATCATTGATTGAGGGGAGGATTACCATGAAATGAATCAGATACATCTGCATGCTTTAATTTGAGTTCCTCGTGATCTTTTATGCGGTGGTATGACATGCAATTGCTTTATAGTTGTATGAGAGTTGTTATGTTATATTAAGTGTTGCCATGTTTTGTCTGTGATGCGAGTTTAGGCGTTGTCAAGTAGAGGGACTTAAAGTGTCATTACCTATATTTGTGTACCTTATAAGCGAGTTGCCATGTTTTATCTATATGAAGTTGCGGGTCAAGTAGAGGGACTTAAAGTTTCATTCCCTATATTTGTGTACCTTATAAGCGAGTTGCGTTGACAAGTCAAATCACTTTCACTTCTTGATCAAAACACGCATAAACTATTCTCTCTCAACTCTCATATAAGCGAGTTACATATTCAAGACTGCGTGGTAGGTTGTTTATGTTATCTGATCATGTCTATCTTAACACATTGAAAAGATTTGTACTTAAACCATCTCGTTCTTAACCCCTTTGCAGATCTTGTCACCTCGATTCTCATCTAAATCAATTGTTTGGACGCTATGTTTGTATGTTTTTGATTAATTGTTGTTGATTGTAGCTTAGATACATTCAGTTAATGATATGACATACTTAGTTAATGTCTGATAGATCCTTTGATTATGCGTATTGAGTGTGTCATATGGGTAGGGTTGAGATATCGCTATTTTGTTTGAATAGGGTGATTGGCATTCCTATTTTACATGAATATAACTGTGTTTGAATATGTGTTCGTGGTGTCGAGAGTCTAAATGGGTTACTCATGATATGTTATTGTTAGCGAGTTGGATAGGTTTCTTGGATGCGAGTTGTCCTGATGGATTGTTAAAGAAGTTATTATATGCGAGTTGGTATTGTTTTTGTTTGAAAACGAGTTGCTATATGCGAATTGCGACTTATATATGCGTTGCCTGTTGCCTGTGCGAGATGTCTAGATTCATTGTATCACATGCGAGTTTCCATATGCGACTTGCTTCATACTTTGTAATGTATGCGTGTTGACTATGCGTGTTATCGCCATCATATGAAGTTGCCATATGCGACTTGCTTTATGTCTATAATGCGTGTTAGCATATATGTTGACCATCCATTATTTGACCAAAGCGAGTTGATGCATGCGAGTTGCCATATGCGACTTGCTTCATACTTTGTAATGTATGCATGTTGACTATGCGTGTTATCGCCATCATATGCGAAGGCCATATGCGACTTGCTTGATGTCTATAATGCGTGTTAGCATATATGTTGACCATCCATTGTTTGACCAAAGCGAGTTGATGCATGCGAGTTGCCATATGCGACTTGCTTCACATAATGCAATGTATGTGTTTTGTCTATGACATTGAATGTATGCGAAGTTTCTCTGAATCTATGCGAGTTGCCTTTAGATGCGATTTGCCTTATATAGTGTGCATTTTTCTCCTAAATGGTATCCTACACTCATAAGTTTCTGCATTCTAATCACATTTATCTGTATGCTGCATCCTATGTCTCCATATTTGAAAAACAAAATGTTGGGTTATAATGTGGTTATAGCATGTATCTGTGACTTAACCTAACAATCTTTTCTTGGATATGGTTTGTGTTGTATGTGTATCCTTCAGAAACTCAATGGCTGACATTGCATCCTCTAATATTCCCACTGCTTCTGCACCATCCTGTCCACTGACGATGAAGAATTACTACCTCGTGCGGAATGGGTATCAATTGCTAAGAGCAACTGCTTCTTAGATGTTGATAGAGGGCAACATAATCCTACTTACCGTCTGGCTGTCGATATCTTAAAGGACACCAACTTCTTTAATGCACTAACCAAGCGGTGCACTATCCCATCCATCTATCTGCAACAATTCTGGAAAACAGTTACTTGGGATAAGATTTCTGCATCATACTCGTGTAAGCTCGATGACAAATGGTATGACATCTCGGTTGAAACACTCAGGAATGCTCTTCAGATCACACCAAGAAACCCTTCCAACAAATTCACCTCTCCACCCTCCATTCATGATATCTTAAACTTTGTTGAAGAGTTGGGATACCCGGAAAGAATAACCAAGATTTCATCACTCATCAATGCAGAATTACATCAACCCTGGAGATCAATCGTCACAATCCTCAATCTATGCCTAACTGGTAAAACATCGGGACCGACAGAGTTCGAGCTCCCATTATGCATTCTCGTGGGAATTGTCAAAGGGAAAAATGTTGACTTCGCTGAACTAATCTGGGAAGAATTCACCTTGTCTTTAGACACATTTATCTCTGATAGAATTAACTTTGAAAATAATGTTAAAGGAAGAAAGAGTCTTGGTAAAAGAGTGATTCCAAAGATCGATTCTCAAAACTCATTATCCATCATCACGCTACAAACTCACCATATCAATTCACGTAGCGAGTCCGCCCGGCATGAAGCCGTGATGAATTCGCTCTTGGCAATCTTAAATATAGTGCCAGAGGTCATGACACGGAGATTTTGGTATGCCGCCTCAAGCTTTGCTTAGTGAGAGAATCAAGAATGTCCGACACTTCAAGAGTTATGTAAAGAAAGTCTCCGCCTCAACCGCTAACATCCCGAAGTCCACTTCCACTCAATCTAAATCTAAATCATCAGGAACCACATACTCAAGCCTTCCCAAGAAAAACAAGAGACCTGATAGCTCTGCATCTAAAGTCTCTTCTTCACAAAAGCAAAAGAGGAGAAAAAGAGACACTGGCAAGGGTAATAATGAGGATCTATGGTTCCGGAAGAGAGACAGAGTTGATTGATGAAGACGATGTTGCACTCCAACAAGGAATTCAAAAAGCCTTGACAAATCCAACGAGTCGCAAAGACCACCAGTGGGAGGAGTCACGATAAGGAGCCTGAGTCACAACTCGACAAATCAATCATGTTACTCAAGACAAAGGTAAAGGAATTGTTGGAAGAGAAACAGAACAAGCTGCACACATGCTATGAATATATCTCTCCACCTCCCAAAACAACGACCCGGTTTATCCTCAAGAAAAGAGATATTGTATCATCCTCTACACAAGAGCAATCTGGGATGGATACTGATGTGACAGAAAGATCTGTTGAATCCCTGTGTCCAGTGATGCCAGTGAAGATGATCGGAGACTCCATTTACTACTGAGATTCCAGACTTGAAATAGTAAGTGATAAATTTGAGCCGCTAAAGACCCACAAGAGAACCTTGAGCCGGATCCAAGTACCAGGCATCTTGAAGAAACAAACATGTCTACAGGATCTCTTTCCTCTCTTAAGAATCTTGATCCTGACTTCACATACGGTGACCAATTCTTAAAAGACGGTCCCTTAGACATCGAATCGCATAAGCAAACAAATGAAAAAGAAGAAGTTCAGTCCATGTTCTCAGTCACAATTCAACAAGACTCCTCAACCATTCCTCTAATGACACCCAAAGGTCTCCATCACGACGCTCTCCATCAATCACACCGTCTCACAAACCGGCAATGACTACTGCACTTCCACCACCCATACCGCCGATGAGCCAATACATGTTGTCACTGGGTGATCATGTCACTCCACTCGCTTCACCACCTCGTGCCTCACCTCCTCCTGTTAAAACAACAGAGGAATTGCTTGAAGAAGCCATGGTACGCATTGCAACTATTGAAAAACATTTTCCTATAGCTGTCAACAATCTTGATAGTCGTGTCAAGGAACTGGAGAATCTTAATCTCAATGAAGTCGTCACAAAAGCAATAGAAGCTGATATTAAAGATGCAGTTGAATGGGCAATGAGGGCCCCATTACTTCAGATATTCAAAGATTTGCCAATCTCCGACATGAGATCTGCTCTATCAGAAAGAATGTTTGAGGCAGGAGAGGACAAGCACAATGTACATAAGAAATTATACGAGGCGCTTGAGGAATCCATGAGGCATGATAATCATGAGCAGTTTGTGATCGATATTCGTGAAAGGGAGGCTAAGAAGAAAAGAAAATCAGCTCCAAAGGATTCAAAAGATATGTCTGGGGGTCCAAAATCACCACCACCACCTCCTACGGGTGGCACTCGGCACTTCAGAGTTGGAGGATCTTCTGGAACAACCATGTTTCACAAAGCAAGAACACCTTCACCACCACCAACAACTCGAAAACAAACCGCTCTTCGTGGACAAAAATCTCAAAAGATGTCTCTGCATGGACCATGTCGAACCCGTTTACACCAACCATCCTTACTATTCCAGAAGAGCAAATGATGAATGAAGAATCTTTTGTTGCTCAAGAATCTGACTCTGAAGATGATGACGCTTCTACCAAGCACATCCCCAATATTACAGAAGATGAAGATTGGTTGGATGCCTATATTGAGGGAAGACGAATCAAAACGACTAGAGCTACACCTTCAAAGGATGTTACTCAAAGTTGGCTTACTCAAGATAAACCTTAAACTCCTGAGCCCTCATGGTTTATTCCCGAGTCTGAGTCAACAAATCCAACAAACAATTGGGCTTCAACTATCATTTCCAACTATGAAGCTCCAGCAGAAGACTCTCTTCTTCACTTCATAGGGGATATGGGGATCTTTATAAAGTGGTTTTGTGAGAAGAAGGAAATTACATCTATCACCCCTAAAGATCTTGAAGGTCCAGCTTATGAAATAGTTAAAGTATTCCACTCGGATGCTAATCAGCTTCAATATCAAATGGAGGAATGCTATAGAATGTTGAATGATCAAGTTGATGAACATATCAATAGGTTTGATGTGAATAACCCTCTTCCTCTCGGCGGTGAACCTGGATTTATGACCATTCAGTCAGAATTCTTCTTTAACCATGATTTGGACTATCTATGTGGACACACTCGAAAGAAGACACGCTCTATCAATTTCAAAGATGAAGGCAGCTACCTACACCGATCAAGGTCTCGAGCAGATGGTTCCAATCAATTCGGCAGACAAAGAGCAACAATATGACATTGCCGCTTCATATGGGATCTCACATTGGTGGTTCAAGAAGAAGGAGTTCTACATCGAAAGACATAGTGCCAAGAAGAGACGCAGAAAGCGGTTCGATCCGGACTGTGTATTCTTAGTGTTATTGGTATGGAGATCTTCCCTATCTACGGGTATGATTACCTGAAGAAGATTGTTCTTGAAGAGTGACTTGAAAGAGCATATCATAGAAGAAAACGATTTCAAACATCTGATGCCAAATGACTTTGAAGATCTCTATCTTATGAACCTCCAAGGACACCTTGACCATCTTCCTGCTCGTGAGAAGAAGGCTCTCACTTTGTCAATCTCTGGATCAGAGGCTTGGTCATTCGACTAAGAGTTGGAGATTTTCAATTGGGAATAGAAAGCTACCAGACTCGAGTCAATCTTACAAGACCAAATTGGGAAGCCGGTGGACATGAATTTCATCACGAATATAAAGTGATTGACAACCCCGAAAGCGTCATCTTCTACTGACAGATCTGGATCAAGGAAGTTAATGAGATTATGTGAGTTATACAAATTCGATGATGGAACACTCAAAATGGTCGATGAAGAATTAAACTCCAGAGTGAAGGACATCAAAATTAAAATGAAGCCGGGGACACAACGAAATTCAGTGGTCTCGATGAGGATGTGAAGAGGTGCGAAGAGTTCATTGCTGCAATCAAACGAAGATTGAAGACCAGAATGATCTATCGCAACCTTGAAAGCTTTGTGGGTGGAAGACTTCATGCAGGTCATTACAAGCTACTTCAAAGGACTGAATGAAGATATTTTCCGGATGTTGTTTCTGTTTTGTATTATTTATGTGTAAAATGTGGTGTACAAACTATGAATAACTATGAAGTATGTAATAGTGTTAGGTTATGTTCTGTGGTTTCCCTTTGTGTCTAAAAGGTAACCTCAATGTTGTCCACTTCTGATCATATAAAATTGGTCACATTTTTCTCCAACAAATGTTGTCTCATACATATTTAAATCACTTGAGATCCAAAATCTCAAAGGATTTGAAATTTTGATCGGGGGAGAAAATGTGATATAAATATAAAAGATGTTAAAAGATGACCATTTTAAGTGCATACTTCTCTCTAATATGTGCTAAACAATTTTCGTATCTCGAGGCATATATTAAGGGGAGCATTTCAAAACAAATTCAAACCTTTAGGGTACAAAGTGTTCCATGCTTTTATATAAGGTACCTTGATTGTATGTTAAATGGTTTCTAAATACAAAGAGATCATGGTTGTACTTCAAAGAACTTCGCTCTTGTATGTGCAAAAAAGACACTCCTTCAAACTTCGAGGCACATATTGAGGGGGAGCAAAATTTTGAAAACCTCATCCTTCCTCAAAATGATGTATTTAATCAAATGGATTGGGAAGTGATGATGATATATTTTAGAAATTGGAAATCAAAGAAGTTAATTCTTTCTCTTGCCTCCGTGTGCTAAACGATTTCAAATACATGATGCACATGTTGAGGGGAGCTCTTTTTCTAAAAATATCAAAACAATTTAGGTACAAAATGCTTTGATAATATATCACAAGTATCTGAATTGATTTTTCAAATGGTTTTCAATTTGTTCCAATGGCAGATGAACAATACCAAAAAGACCGACCAACTTTACATTATGTATGGTGATATAAGGATGATAAGGTTAGGTATTAGTTCCCATGATCCGCCAGAACCGGAGGGATCTACCCAGGGACAATCCACTAGATAGTGTAGAAGTCTTTAGGTATGATGAAAAAAAAATGAGAAAAATGAGAATATGGGAAGAGTGCTGACTGAGACTGAGCTAGTACTGGAATAAACCCAACAAGGTTCTAGTTATGAAGTCTCGGTAAGCACTGAAGGGGTTGAAGAATGAAAAAGAATTGAATGAGAAAAAGGGTGAAAAGAAATAGCCCTCCATTTATTCAACCTTAGGGCAGAAACCGGGTTCAATACATATGCTACCGGTGGTTACTAAGGTAACACTGGTATTGAAGACAAGACGTCATGGACCATGACGCCTTGCACTAACTTCCCAAACCACTCAAGTTCCTCTTAAAAGGGCTTGTTTCATTCTCACAGGGAACCGACATAACCTATCGACTTTCTCTAAGAGATAGTTGGTATTGAAGAAGGAGACCCTCTCCCTAGTCTCCGGCATAGGAACCAAATATGCACAAATTGAGTCTAGAGCCACGAGATCATCAATTAATCTCTTTAGGACACTTATTTCTTGAAGACTCACTATTTTACACAATGTGGAATGTGAGATTATATCTTATGAGTCATACGCACTATCCTTGTGGTATTGCCAAGACTTGATTGTGTCATATGGACCTCATCAGTGGAGCGATTCAAAATTGAATCAATCCAGGTCCAAGTAAATGGATTGACGGATGCCTTTGAAAACCGGTTGTTGTGTTTAAAAACTCTTTTCTCTAAGCACATCGACTCTGTACAATTATTTCAAATCAAAAGGTGTTTATGATTGATAAATGATTTTTCACTAAAACTTCGTTGTATTGCAAAAACAATTTCTATTGAGCGATACACGATTGTTTTCAAATCTCTTTTCATCAATCAGTGAATCTCTATTCGCTGGTTCACTCACTCGGTGTTGTCTTCTTTGAGACGCTCCGGTTTGAGAACGGCTAGAGCGCCGAAACCCTCAAGGAAATTCTTCGAATTATACGATCACAGACTTGTAAGATCAACGAGGAACCGTGGGCCGTGTACCTTAATTCATCGAAAGTGATCAAAGACACTTTCGTGCGCTTTATTGCTAATCTGTCCTTATGCGGTACACCCCGACGCTTGCAAATGATCGAAAGGAAGCGGTCAATCCATAGCCGCATGCTCACACAACACATTCATATCTAAAAAATCATGATTGGTGCATCAATGACTCGATATTTTCACTCCATGCTTCGTACACGCTGCGCCAATATCATGAATCATCTAAAGCTTCTGCTACTCTGATAAGAAGAAATCATGATCCAGAATGTGAGCATGTTGGTCCAAATGTCACAACATCGTATGATGGCAACACAATAATGGGTGATGCTGAGATTTGCAATGGCAGATGATCTCTAGTAATGCTCAAAAGGTCATCATGGTGGATCACCAACAACCTCCACAAAACATACATCGTAGTTTAACAATGATGAAATCACCACAGAAGCACATAGTTTGAATACTTTGATGAAGAAAAGTCTCATGAGCTCAAGAAAGATTAAATAGATTACTAGGATTCAAAATGTAAAACATGGGGTGACCTCCCTTAGGGGGAGACTGTTAGGAATTAGAAAATTCCATAGTAAAGTATCGGTCACCCCAAATGTAATCTAGCATAAGTTAGCTCGTAGACATTACGTTATTTACTAGTTACTTAGTTAGTTTTTTAGTTTAGTGCTTCACCGTGGAAGAAGGACGGGTCTTTACCCACTGTATACGATCCGGCCGTCGAGGTCGTTTAGTTTATAACCTATAAATACCCTCTACCTTGCAAGGTAGAGGGTTGGATGTTCACTTGGAATCTAACCTTCCATAAGTTTGCTCTTACTAGAACATTTCCCTCTCTCTCTCTCTCTAAACTTACTTGTACGCCCCACATGATTATGGTTTTAATGTGTTTATGAAATCCAATATCTAACATGATAACATGACAACTTTCGGCTTTTGTTTTTACTTCACTAAGTGAAGGTAAAGGACCATTAACTTGTGCACCATTGTTTTAGGGACTAACTTCAGAAACTGGTGTGACAACCAAAGGTGTGTTTGAAGTATCTTGTTGTGTGACAAAAGTTACGGCTTTTGAATAGTTAAATGGTTTGTTATAAACGACATTTTCCATTTTTGACCGACTCTCGTCATCTACATCTAATTTCTCCATTTGATTATATTCAACAACAGTCATAATTGAATCATCAATTCTATGTTACTCTTGTAAACTTCGTGGATTTGGTTTGAATGCTCGCTTTGAAAACTTGGGTTGTAATCAGCAAGAATCGGACCATATCCATTTGGGTTTGGTTTAAAAGTAAACTTTTGAATCGTTGTGATTGACTCACCATGTTTATAAACAACATTTCGAAACTCTTTGATTTTGTTTTGTAAGTCAACAATTTCATCAAGATAGTTATCTATTAGCTTTAGTGGAATGCTTTTTGTACTTTCGAGAACTGTTTTTGAAAAGTTAACAACTCAGCCTTGGCTTTTTGAGTTTCCAAAGTAAGAGCGTTAAGTTGTTTTTATGTTCATGTTGCAGCTTGTCCTATTTGAGACAACAAAGCATTCTTCGATCTTGCTAGATCAATCGATCTCTTGTTCTAAAGCTTTTTCGTTTTGATGAGATTTAGCAAAAGCGACTTCAAAACCTTTTTCCCGTTTTTCTTGAATTTTAAAAGCGTTGAGTTGTCGATTTAAGCAATCTTTATCCCTAGTTTACAGTGCATTTTGAGCTTTTAATTTTATATTATCATTATGATAACGTTCCACTCGGGATTGTTGGTCTTTAACTAAGGTCCGGAGCTCAAATTCTGGATCAAACATAGAATCATTTTGTTCAACGAGAGTCTCAACATGGTCATTGTTTAGATCCTCAAATATAACCACGGAGTCAACTTGATCATCAATGGTAACCATAAGGTCATCTTGATCATCAAAGATAACTACGGGGTCTAGTTGATGATCATTAGAATGAGATGTAGAAGGCTCATGTTGAACACTCGATCTATGTCGATGCATGTTGGCGGAGATATCAGTTCATTAATGATAATTGTTTGTTCAGTACTGAGACAAGCGTGCGGTGTCATACATGGCGGGCCTGTGTCACTCATGTGTAGAGCTTGCATTTGTGCCCTCAACATCATTGCTGCATTAGCACGCAAGTCCTCCATATCATCATCGAATCAGACCGCCATAAAGCTCTGTTCCTTGTTGGTAAGAGTTCCACCAGCTTCATCCTTAAGAGCCAAGAGCAAGGCCTCTTTGAAATAAGCACTTCCTCTTGTCCTCGGTTTAGGACATGCATTAGCCAGATGACCCTTCTCATTACAGCTTATAGCATCAAGACAATTAACCCCATTCTCGAGCATTTCCTTGTTCAACCACTTGAGCCCTTTTGTCGCCGGAGCACCCATGTTATTCCTTCCCATAGCATTGAACCCTTGACCACCTCCCATCGGCGACCACCATAACCATGATTTTGAACTTCAACGCGCCCATTGTTCACAAATGTACTGCATTTCTTTGTATTAGATGAGGAACGACGCGATTGTTGGATTTGTTTGTATAATGGCCAAATGCTTTAGCAATCATAAAAAATCCTTGTTGCAATTCATCGAAGGCATCGGAGTCCTCATCGACCTTCAGTGAAAGAGCTTGGAGCGTGTTGTTGTTGTATGGAACCAATTGATTTTGTTGAGGTTGTTGCTGCGTGACGGATCGAAGGTTTGATGGTTGCAGTTGTTTGAGGAGCGGGTTGAGAAGCTTGTTGAGGATGAATATTTGTTTGAGCCCACAAAGCAAGTTTTTGATTGTCCGAAAGTGATGGTGAAACAGTTTGACCACGGAGAATCCTTTCCTTATCAACTTCTTTTGGTGAGGCTTCAGATAGTCGCATCAACAATCCGAGGTAGCATGATGCATATATTTAGCTTGACGGAGAAAAATGACATACTTCTCCTATTCCGGACCAAGACTACTTAGGAACTTTGTGTTGACAGCAATTCGTGGCATGATGATATTGTGTTTTTCCAAATCATTAATGATGTCCGGCGATGATGATAAGATTCTAATGACTCTCCAGGTTCAATCATGAAGTGTTCATAAGCCAAGTAGATTTTGGATTCCATGTCTTCCCGATTGAGTGTTGTGCCTTGTATAAGAAGATGAATCTGTTCCCACATTGCTTTTGCGGTCTTTTGAGCATCAACACTTCGAAGGATTGGATTGGGTAATCCTAAAAGGATGTATTGCATTGCAAGTTAGTCGGCTTCAAAGTGTAGAAGTTGATCACCCGTGAGATATGCAACAGTTGCAATGTTGGTGACATCATCTCTTGGTGGAACAAAGATTAGGATCTCCGGGTGTAACGACGAGGCATCCGAAATGGACCTTCCATAATAACCTTCTTTAGAAACTTTCCATGTGGCTTCTTTAGATCACAAAACCTAAAGAACCTTATCACCCATTGATTGTAATTACCGGGAGTGAGCATTGGAGGTCTATCAAGTGAGCCAGCTTCATGAATTGATTGTTGGTGCTCAAGGCTTCACACATCTTGCCAAACCATCTTTGGTTCCTTCATAGTATTCTTGGATTGATTGTAGAAGTTTGTGTAAGGTTGTACTTGAAGACTTGGTGGTGGTTGAACCATTAGAGGTTGTGGAATTGCTGCAAGTTGTGGAGTATGTTGTTGATTAAATTGCCGTTGATAAAATCTGTTGATGTTGTTGACGTAGTTGTTGTTGTTGTTGTTGAGGATAAGTGTAAGGGAAGTAGCTAGAGTATGGTGGTTGTGACATGTTGAATACTTGTGTTATTAAATGGATCTTTGTAGTCGAATGAACCGTTGTTGATGAAGTATCCTTAGGCGTAGAAATCACGCAGAAAAGCCAAGTACCACTTAAGCGTAAAACACCAAAGATACGCGAATAAAGCAATAGTTACGCTGGTAGGATTAGCTTACTGGCGTAAGTAATGAGAAAGCACTAAAGTTATGCGTAAACAAGAAGTTAGGCGTGAAAACTTAGGCGAGGATTAACTTATCGCGTAAGACAGTCTTAAGGCGTAAGATGAATCTTATGCGTAAAGAGTCTACGCGTAAGCTTATGCTTATGCGTAAGTTTAGGGTTTTCCCAAATGATCTTTTACACTATCACAGGGCAAAAGATATCCAAAGTCGACGTGTTTTCAGGCTTATCCAAGCAAGAAACCACGGAGTAAACCCTCGAAGATCAAACCAAGGAACAAGTTAAGCGTAAGTTTAGGGTTTCACTTACGCGTAAGATTTAGCCAAAAATTATTTCTTCCAACCGATGTTTCCAAACCAGATTTTAGTGATGAAATAGCTTCAATATCACCAAAATAACACAAAAATGTGAAACTTGATGAACCAAAGCTTAAAAACCACCTTACGCGTAGGAATAAACCCACGTACAAAATCAAGCAAGAAAACGATGATCCACGCATAAAGGTTGAAACTTTTTGCCAAAAACCGTTATTTAACACCTTAAAACGTTTAAAGTACAAGAATCTTGGATTAAAAAGTGTAAAAAATGAGTTTTTAAGCGAACCAAAGTATCATGTGTTGTTACGCGTAAGACCGAAACTCACAAAAGCAACAAACACGATTCACCCAACTATTTGGCGATTGATACCACTGTTAGGTTCCCATATATTCAACACAAGCATCAAGAGAAGAGATAGAGAATAAAGAAGATCGGTTGAACAACACACACACAAACACTAAGCGTAATAAATAGAGAAAGGTTATGCGTGAGTAATGAAAGAGAATGAATTGAACAACCAACCCTCAAGTGAGGGTTATTACAAGGTATTTATAGGAGGGAAGCTAGGGCAACACTCCTAGTTCCCATCCTTTTCCTTATTGGACTAGGCCTAGGCTTATGGGCCTTCTACATAAGCCTAAGGCTAATTACTAACATAAAGGCCATATTAAGCTAACTATTACATATGAATCACTAACACTTGATTTAGGTTTAGGAGTGATTCCAACAAGAACTACCACTCAATTTGAGCTGAAGAAAAGAAGTGTTAAATCCTTTTCAGCTCAAGAACAATCTGGGTTGGAAAAGAAAGTGTCCGAAACGCAACAAGAAACTCCTGCATCAAGTGATACCCAGTCTGATCAAAATGTTGATGAAATGTTGCATAAAGACTCACAGGAGAACCTTGAGTCAAGATCAGATGAGACCATGCACATGGAAGAACCAAATCTGTCTCTTGGTTCTCTATCTTCATTGAAGAACCTAGATGCAGACCTCTCTTTCGGTGATCAATTCTTAAATGACAAACCCATTGATACTGAGACTTCTAAGCAAGATAATGATAAAGAGGAAGCCCAATCCATGTTTCTCGTTGATATTCACAAAGACACTTCAACCATTCCACCTATGTCGGCCCTTCTATTGCAACCGCACTTCCACCTCCCAAACTCGCCAAACAACCGCACTTCCACCACACTGAATACTGCTAAGGATCTATCCCTTGAACCGGTGGTTACTTGTCAGCATTCGACATGGAAACTCCACCAGCCTTCACCACCTCAAATACTTACATCAGATCAATTGCTCGACAAAGCGGTGAAAAGAATTGAAGCACTTGAAAGACAACTTCCAAAATCCTTTAATGCCCTCGAGAATCGTGTCTATAGGTTGGAGCACCTCAACTTTGATGAAGGGGTTGCAGATGCCATTGAAGGCGAAGGTTAGGGATGCTTGTGGAATGGGCAATTGAAGCTCCACTGCTTAAACGGTTCAAAGATCTACCCATTGCAGATATGAGAGTTGTGCTTTCAGATAAGATGTATGATGCTAACGAGCATAAGCATGAGGTCCATAAGAAGCTATTTGAGGCTCTCGATGAATCAATTAAGCATGACAATCATGAACAGTTTTTGAAGGACATTAGAGAAAGAGAAGCTAAGAAGAAAAGGAGGACCATGGTGTTGGAGACATTGCATAAAGGTTCTAAAGATCCTCCTCCTCCTCCCCCACCTCCAACTGGGGGTGCTGGAACTTCTGGAGCTGGTGGATCTTCTAAAACAACCTCTACACCTACACCACAACCACCAGCATCTCATCCAAAACCGTCAAAACAATCTAGTCCATCCGGAGATCAGGGAACTCACAAGAAATCTACAGCTTGGACCACGGTTGATTCAAGGTTCACACCTACAGTATCCTCCATTCCTGAAGGTCAAGTGTTTCATGAAGAGTCGTATGTCATGGCAGAGTCAGAATCAGATGACGATGATGCATCCACCAAGTATATCCCCAAGCCGTCTGAAGATGATTGGTTTGATACATACATGAGAGGAGAACGCTCTAACCCATCTAGAGTTGCACCTTCAAAAGACACCATTCGAAGTTGGCTCACCGAAGAGAGACCTCATACTCCAGAGACTGACACGATGATCCCCGACAACAACTGGGCTTCAACAATTTCTACTAACTATGAAACCCCAGATGAAGACTCTCTACTTCATGCCACTGGAGATATGGGCAGCTTCATTAAGTGGTTTTGTGAACAAAAGGGAATCACGTCCATCACTCCAAAGGATCTTGAAGGACAAGCTTTTGAAATTGTCAAGGTTTTTCACTCAGATGCCAATCAGCTCCAATATCAGATGGAAGAATGCCACAAGATGCTAAGTGATCAAGTCAGTGATTAGTCGGTTTAATGTAAACATCCTCTTCCTCTCATGGTGAACCTCGGACAAGTGACCATTCACCAATTCTTCTTCAACCGTGATCCGACTATCTATGTGCTCGCTCTACTGAAAGAAGACCAGCTTTATCGATTTCGAAGATGAAAGCTGCTACCTACACAGACTCAGGTCTTGAGCATATGGTTCCTTATCAATTCTGGTATGACAAAGAACATGTATATGACATCGAGGCCTCGTATGGTATTTCTCATTGGTGGTTCAAAAAGAAGCAATTCTACATTGAGAGACATGAAGCTGACAAAAGACGCAAAGGTGTTAGATCCAAGCTATGAATTCTAAGTGTTGTCAGTGTAGAGATCTTCCCAATCTATGGCTATGATTACCTTAAGAAGATCGTTCTTGAAGAAGCGAACCGAAAGATCATGTGATTGAAGAGAACGACTTCAAAAACTTGATGCCAAATGATTTTGAAGATCTTTACCTTCTGAACCTACAAGGACGCCTTAATCATCTTCTGGTTCGTAAGAAGAAGGCTCTCTCATTCTTTGTCAATCTTTGGATCAGAGGCTTGGTTATACGTAAAAGGGTGGAGGATTTTTAGCTAGGAATGGAAAGCTACCAGACTAGGGTCAACCTTACAAGGCCGCAATGGGATGCCTCAGGTCTTGAATTTCACCACGAATATAAAGTGATTGACACTCCTAGAGGCATCATCTTTACCAACAGATACGGGTCAAGAATGCTAATGAGATTATGCGAGCTATATAAGTTCAGTGATTGTACACTCAGGTTGGTTGAACAAGAATTGAACTCAAGAGTGAAGGAGATCAAGATTGACATGAAGCCGTGGAACAAAACTAGATTCGGTCGAGCAGGACTTGAAGATGTGTGAAGATTTCATTGCTGCAATTGGTAGAATATTAAAGACTAGAATGATTTATCGCAGCCTTGAAAGCTTTGTGGGAGGTCGACTTCGTGAAGGTCACTACATGCTGCTTCAAAGAACTGAATGAAGACATCTTCTAGAAGTAGTTTATGTGTTGTATTTTTGTTGTGTATAATGTGGTGTATGTACTATATAAACAACTATAATGAATGTATTAGTGGTAGGTTATGTAATGTGGCTTCCCTTTTATATAAAAAGGGAACTTCAGTGTTGGCCACGTCAAATCTTATAAAAACCAGACACATTTTTCTCCAACAAATGTTTTGATTCATACATATTTAAATCACTTGAGATCCAAAATCTCAAAGGATTTGAAATTTTGATCGGGGAGAAAATGTGATATAAATATGAAAGATGATAAAAGATGACCATTTCAAAGTGCATACTGCTCTCCAATATGTGCTAAACGTTTTCGAATCTCGAAGCATATATTAAGGGGAGCATTTTCAAAAGGGAAAATAAACTTTCAAGGTACAAAGATTTATATGTTTCATCATAATGTACCTTGATTGATTTTCAATCGGTTTCAAGATATGGCGGTATAATCGTAAATATGCTTCTAAGAACTTTTTCCTCCCCGTGCAAAACAATTTCAAATCTCTAGGCACATATTGAGGGGGAGAAACTTTTGAAAACCACATCCTTTCCCATATAAATATCTTTATCAAAGTATGAAAAATGCTAATTTTGATCGGGAAAGTGATGTAGATAACTTTTAGAAATGGTTGTTCAAAGAAACGAAGCTTTCATTCTTAAATCTGAGATTTTCAAGCCCTCTTGCCTCCATGTGCTAAAACCATCTCAAATACATGATGCACTTGTTGAGGGGGAGCTCTATTTCTAAAATTATCAAAAACAATTCAGATACAAAATACTTTGATAATATATCACAAGTATCTGGATTGATTTTCAAATGGTTTTTCAATTGGTTCCAATGGCAGATGAACAATACCAAATAGACCGACCAAATTTACTTTATGTATGGTGATATAAGGATGATAAGGTTATGTATTAGTTCCCACGATCCGCCAGAACCGGAGAGATCTACCCAGGGACAATCCACTAGATAGTGTAGAAGTCCTTAGGTATGATGAAAAAAAGGAGAAAAATGAGAATATGGGAAGAGTGCGGACTAAGACTAAGCTTGTACTGGAATAAACCCAACAAGATTCTAGTAATGAAGTCTTGGTAAGCACTGAAGGGGTTGAAGAATGAAAAAGAAATGAATATGAAAAGGGTGAAAATAAATAGCCCTCCAATAATTCAACCTTAGGGCAGAAACCGGGTTCAATTCATACACTACTGGTGGTTACCAAGGTAACATCGGTATTGAAGACAAGACGTCATGGACCCAGTAACGCACCGCACTTCAACTTTCCAAACCACTCAAGTTCCTCTTAAAAGGACTTCTTTCATTCTCATGGGGAACCGACATAATCTATCGACTTTCTCTTAGAGATCGTTGATATTGAAGAAGGAGACCCTCTCCCTAGTCTCCGGCATAGGAACCAAATGTGCACTATTGAGTCTAGAGCCACGAGATCGTCTATAAATCTCATTAGGACACTTACAATGAAGACTCTCTGTTTCACACAATGTGGAAAGAGAGATTATATCTCATGAGTCCTACGCATTATCCTTGTGGTATTGCCAGAACATCTGAGTGATATGCTTTCATATTCACAATGAAGATGGAAAGCCTTCTGGAGCCAACATCAAACAAGCTCCTGGTAGGTGGCATGTGAGATCTATTCAATAGATCAACCATGTGACAACTGAACAGAAACAATGGGGCGATTCAATCTTTTGAATCAATCCTGGTTCAGGTTAAGGATTGACGGATTCCTTTGAAAAACCGGTCGTTGTGCTTAAAAACTCTTTTCTTTAGCACATCGACAGTGTACAAACATTTCAATATAAAAGGTATTTATGATTGATAATTGATTTTCATTAAAACCTTCATTGTATTGCAAAAACAATTTCTATTGAACGATACACGATTGTTTTTCAAATCTCTTTTTATCAATCAGTGAATCTCAATTCACTGGTTCACTTTTCGCGGTTGTCTTCTTTGAGACGCTTCCGGTTTGAGAACAACTAGAGCGTACTGAAACCACGTCAAGGAAATTCTTTGAATTTTACGATCACAGTGCAATACTTGTCGATCAACGGGAACCGTGGGCCGTGTACCTCAATTCAACGAAAGTGATCAAAGACACTTTTGTACGCTTTATTGCTAACTGTTTTATGCAGGTACACCCCGACGTTTGCAGTTGATCAAAATGAAGCGGTCAATCCATAGCCGTATGCTCACACAACACATTCATATCTAAAGAAATCATGATTAGTGCATCAATGACTCAGATATTTTCACTCCATGCTTCTGCTACGCTGCTTCCAATATCATGAATCAACGAAAGCTTCCGCTATTCTGATAAGAATCTTTCATGATCCAGAATGTGAGCATGTCGGTCCAAATGTCACATCATCACATAATACCAATACCACAATGAAAGAGTCAGAGATGTATCATAGCTGATGATCTCAAAGCTGGCTCAAATAACTCATTATCAAGTGGATCATCTTTATAACCTCCACGAAAGATACATTGTAGTTGAACAATGATGAAATCACCACAGAAGCACAATGTTCGATTAGTTTGAAGTATTTAAGTCTACGAGCTCAAGACTGAAGAAACAATAGATTGCTAGTATGCAAATTGTAATTCATGGGGTGACCTCCCTTAGGGGGAGATTGTTAGGAATTGGAAATTCTATAGTAAAGTATCGGTCACCCCTAAATGTAATCTAGCTTAAGATAGCTCGTAGACACATCTTTTAGTGTGTTATTTGTTAGTTAGTTATTAGTATAGCTTAGTCTAGTGTAACACCGTGGAGGAAGGACGGGTCTTTACCCACTGTATGCCTGATCCACAGCCCGTAGGAGGGTGTGACTCTTTGTGTTATGATATGATTGTTCATTTGGAATCTAACCTTCCATGAGTTTCTCTTTCTAGAATATCCCACTTTCTCTCTCTAAATCATCTAAATTATACACCTACTTGTGTTTGTGTTATGATATGATTGTGAAATCCAATATGTAACAAGAAATTTACGCATAAGCCTGGTTACGCTTAAGAATCTGTTTACGCGTAAGACTAGTTCTACGCATAAGATGTTTCGACCATGTCAAGTTTACGCATATGGTTTAGAAGAAAGAAGTTACGCGTAAGAACAGAAAAAACGAAAGTTATGCGTAACCTGAAATAAATGACCACAACCAAGCAAATACCATATACCAACTTAATCAAGACCTCAGTTTCTGTTATGAACATCATCAGTCAAACGAGCCAAATGAAAAAATCAAACACGACAGTATCCAATTCCATTCGAAAACTAAACCTACATCTAGACTCATCAATTAACCCTCACTATCACTCCCCATCTCTCATTCAAATCCAAGACTCAAAAATGAAAGTATACATGATAGATCTCATATTCAGTTTCAATTTTTTTGCAATCTTTTAAGATTGTTTTAATTGAAACAATTATCTTCACCAATCCATGATAATATCGGAACACTTAAAGCAACAATATAACAAATTTGTTATTTGTTTTTCTTTGGTTCGAGTAAAGACAACTATTAAAACGAAACAACATATCATTCAACCTACCTGAGACCTTAATTAAGATCTTGAAGGAAAACTCTTTGTTCTTCAGCCGTGTAATTCAAAAAGGAAAGAAGGGTTGTTTGTTTGTGGTTCGAGACCTTATACACAGAAATAAGATTTTATGTTTGGTTTAGATGAATGGATTTGAGATTTGTTTGATGAGAGATGAGTTTTTAAGCGTATAAAAATTTTAAGATCTGTTTTTGATGATGGGAGATGCATCTAATAGGAGAGATATGTGGTAGGCATGTTTTTTAAGTGAAGTGTGTTTAGGTTTAGGTTATAATGTGAAGTCACTTTATAACCGGTTACTTAAAATCACATGGGACGAAGTGGTGTGGACTGTGGATCTCGTTTGGTAGTCTGATGGGCATATGGATTTGGGCTTTAGTGTTGTGCGCTTATATTAGAATTGGGCTGATGGATTTGACTGGATTTGGATGTTAATATAAACATCTAAGATTGAATGAGATATAAAAAAAATTGATATCCGAATTTTGTTCAAAAATTTTGATACAATTTTTTAATTTTTGTCAAATTTTGGTATTTGTTCATGGAAAATTTCACGGAAGAATACAATATTCACGGCTTGAGCTTAACTTTGAAGAAAAAATGACTACGGGGTTTTTGTACGGTATTATTGATGCGAAAGTAAAGTGATATTTCACGGGTGATCTTCTTTATCATTGAGACGTTGTTGGTTGATTGAAAGTCTCAAGATAACTTGTTGGGGCACAAATGTCACTTTATGTGATTATGAATTGACAATCTGGTTATAACTGATGTAAGGAGTTACGTTGTAGTGCTCACAGTGTATAACTATCACTTTAAGGAGTTACGTTGTTGTACTCAGTGTCACACACAGTTGTGGATTGATCAAGAATTTAGAACAAGTAGTAAGTCACAAAGTTGGGATGTTTACTTCCTTTTCAAGTTAGTCGTATCGGGTTATCTCCATATGTGGTCATTACTATTAGCTGGTGAATTCAAAGGAGATTCGTTTACAGGTTGGTTTGAGAGAATTATTGAGAGTATTTTTGCGACATATTCTCACAGAATTTTGATTAAGCTAAAGTTTAATATTGCATCAAGAAAAAGGTAATACGGCATGTACACATCATTATGATGATTCTGATAACTCGCAACCATCAGGAGGGAGAAGTTGGTTTTTCATCTTCCATGATTGGATTACGAAGGGAATTGTGCTTAAGACTGAAGAAGGAGAAGTAGTGTGTGTACATCGGGGCTTTTTACCAACTTGGATGCAATACTAAGTGAGTTATGTTGTTATGATGTTCCCAGAACGACAACCATTGTGCTACAATCAAGAGTCTACTTTCTCCGCTGCGTGTTGGAAGAGTGTTGTCGGTTCAGGAGGGAGCAAAAGAAAGAAAATGGCTCACTACTTAGGAGGGAGTAATAACCTAACTAGACCGTTACAGTTAAAGTTCAGAGCTACAAGGATTTGTGCCGTCAGCGCCAAAGATCAAATGCCGAGATCGTCAGAAGAGAGAACTTCAAGTTTGCCTCAGTATCTAGACTACAGAGACTCTGGCAAGGCTTCAACAAAGTCAAACATTGTTCATTACTATTGTAATTTACTTTGTTTTGTATTTATAGGTCTCATTGTAACCATTCACGTGTGACGATATCTTTGAGGGAGATTGTTAGCCTCGCTTTTTTATAAAGATAACGTCACTTACGTGAGTTAGACTAGATGCGTAGTATACTTTGCCCCTAGGGACTAGTATCGTTTAAGTGGAAAGTAATTGTTCGTTGAGCCTATAAATACCCCTCATGACTCTCCATAAGGGGTGAGGTTAATCATTAGGTGTATTGTATTGTTTTCATTTTATTAAAGTTATCCTTTGTTTATCCTCCCTCTCACTACTTTCTCTCTCTAAAAGGATGAATACTTTCATCTTCTTCCCCCAACCAAGACCTCCAAAACCACATAAATCATATGTTTTTATGGTCTAACAAAATCTATGATTTGATTGATGCATTTCACAGCTGTAAGTAGGGGGTGGTAAACCTGTAAGTGCACATGTGTTGGAAATGAAGGGTTACATGGACCAACTACAAGCACTTGGCAAGATCTATGAACAAGATATTGTTGTGAACTTAATCAATAGGTCCCTTAATAAGGACTTTAATGGTTTTGTTCGTAATTTCAATATGCATTGCGTCGGGAAAAAAGTAACTGAACTACACGCATTGCTTATTGATTACGAGAAAGGGTTACCACAAAAGGCCCCTACTCCCAGTACTGCCTATTCAGGGTGGTAGGATCAAAAAGCCAAAACCGCGTACGAACAAGAAGAGTAAAGGAAAGGGAAAGACTGATAAGGGTAAGCAAGTTATGGTCTTTCAACCTGAACCTAAGAAATATCCTTCTAAGAAGAAAGAGAATTCCAAGAAGGACCAGGCTTGCTACTACTGTCATGTAGAGGGTCACTGGAAGAGAAATTGTGCTCTTTATCTCAAGGATTTGTGAACAAATAAGATCAAGAAGTCTGGGTCCTTGAGCGCCAGTATTTCAGGTAACTTATTTATCATTGAATTATTTAATCTAAATCATAAAATTAATTCCTGGGTATATGATACTGGATGTGGTATTCAAATTTATAATACACTGCAGGGGTTTAGAGTGGAAAGGAACCTGTCTTATGGGGAGAAATATTTATATGTGGGCAATGGAGCACCTGCAGTTGTTGAAGCCATAGGAGTGTTTAGTTTAGTATTGCCTTCGGGTTTAGTACTGTCATTAAACAATTGCTATTATGCACCTTCTATTAGTAGATGTGTTGTTTCCTTTTCTATTTTGTTGGATCTTGGTTTTAATCATACTATCATAAGTAATGGAATTTCAGTTTCTTTAAATGGTATTTTTATTTTATTTTAATGTTATTACTGTAAATGGTGTGTTTGAGATTGATATAATTGGGAATGTATCCAATAACAATAATTCGATCTTTAGCATCAATAAGAGAATGAAGTTAGTAGGGGTGAGCAAAACCGAGATAGACCTGAACCGAAACCGACAACCCGACAAACCGACCCAAAACCGAACCGATTTAAAGAAGTCGGTTCGAACTCGGTTTGGGTTTTTTTTGAATATCGGTTTCAGTTCGGTTCGGGTCGGGTCCGGTAGCTCTAAAAACTGATTAAAATCGACTAAACCCGAGATCGAAACCGACCGAAACCGAAACTGAAAAAACCGAGATAGTTTCGGTTTGGTTTTTTAGCGAAATTCAATTTCGGGTTTGTTGGTTTCGGGTTGGTTCGGATCGGTTTAACCCAATTGATCACCCCTAGAAATTAGACTTGAATTCTTCTTACATTTGGCATTGTAGACTTGCTCATATAGGCAAGACTTGCATGCAAAAGCTGCAACGTGAAGGGATTTTGAAAAGTATCAATGATTAATCATTTGATAAATGTGAGTCTTGTATATCTGGGAAGATGACGAATAAACCTTTTCATAGTAATATGGAGAGGGCGTCTAATCTACTTGGTCTAATTCATACTGATGTATGTGATCCACTTAGACATGTGTCAAAGAGAGGTGCTAGCTACTTCTTAACCTTTACTGATGATTTCAGTCGTTATGGTTATGTTTATTTACTTAAGCATAAATATGAGGTGTTTGAAAATTTTAAAGTTTTCAAAGCAGAAGTAGAGTTTCAATTAGGAAAGAAGATTAAAGCTCTTCGATCCGATAGAAGCGATGAATATTTAAGCCAAGAGTTTAAAGATTATTTAGCTGAGAATGGAATTGTCTAGAATCTCACATCTCCATATACTCCACAAAAAAATGGTGTATCTGAGGGAATAAATCGTACATTGTTAGACATGGTGCGATCAATGTTTAATCTTACTACTCTACCCTTATCTTTTTGGGATTATACTTTAGAATTTGCAGTTCGTATTCTAAATATGGTTCTCACCAAGAAGGTTGATAAGACACAATATGAAATATGAAATATGAAATATGAAATATGAAATATGAAATAGTAAAGCTCCTAACTTGTCTTATTTAAAGTTCTAGGGTTGCGAGGCGTATGTTAGACGTAGGGGAGAGCAAAACCGAGATAGACCCGAACCGAAACCGACAACCAAACAAAACCGACTAGAAATCGAACCGATTTAAAGAAGTCGGTTCGAACTCGGTTTGGGCTTTTTTTGAATATCGGTATCGGTTCAGTTCGGGTCGGGCCCGGTAGCGCTAAAAACCAATTAAAACCTGTGGAAAACTAGAAGGGGGGGGGGGGGGTTGAATAGTTTTACCGATTAAATTTTCATTTTAAACTATTTAAATCGACTTATGTCAATCTATTTAATGTGTGAGTTGGATGTTGACAGATAAGCACATAAATAAATAAAACAAAGATAAATAGTAAGAAGCACAAAACCACAACGCGAGTATTTATAGTGGTTCGGCTACAAGGATACCTTCCTTGCCCTACTCCACTCCCCGAGTCACCTACTCGAGATTTCGTAAACAGTACACAACACAAACTCCTTGTGGCGGAGAAGCCTTCACAACGTCGCCTATTCTTTATCCGGTACAAGGCTAGACACCGGGTTCTTCCACGAGGTAGAACCAACCCTATCACAACGTCGCCTAAACTTTATCTGGTACAAGGCTAGATACCGAGTTCCATTACAAAGGAGGAACTAATACCAAACATTACACAACACCTATCCCAAAGGAGATCCACTCCTTATAACAACATCAACAAGGATATCAATATCCTTTGACCCAAACTAATCTATCTTGTACATCGATGCACCATATCGAATGTACACCCTAGGGACCTTTCACTAATGCCTTTGACACGACACCAAGGCTCCCTTCACTAATGCCTTCAACACAGACTTTCGGCACTCTTCACTAATGCCTTTGACACGGATCTTTGGCACCTTTCACTAATGCCTTTGACTTGACCCTTTAGACATCTTTCACCTATGTCTTCAACACAACACTTCTATTGAGAGAGGAAAGAACTATCAACAAGATAACATCAGTAGTCTCGATGATGACGAAGCTTGGCAACCCATGGACTTGAGCTTGCTTGACTTCAAGAGGTGGTGATCTCGCCTTTAAAAGGAACCTAGAGAATCACAAAAACACAAAACTACATAGAAAGATCCTTTGGATCTGAGGTTAGAGAGTTTACAACACTAAAAGAGAATGTGTGTGAAAGGGGTGGTTTACAATGAAGAAATTGCTCGCTATTTATTGAAAAAATTTCACTATTGTTCCACGGATCCCTTACATGAGGGATCCATCCAGTGTATTTCTGGGGATCCGTAGGACGCTCCCCCTAAATGGATTATGGGTCATGGATCATGGGTCATGGGTTACAGATTTTGGATCATGGGTATCCAAATAGATTCAATGTATCTAGAATGTGGAAAACTAGAAGGGGGGGTTGAATAGTTCTACCGATTAAAATTTTATTTTAAAATATTTAGATCGACTTGTGTCAATCTATTAGAGTGTGTATGTTGGATGTTGATAGATAAGTATATAAATATGTAACGCAAAGGTAAAGAGTAAGAAACATAAAACCACGACGACACGAGTGTTTATAGTGGTTCGGCTACAAGGACACCTTCCTTGCCCTACTCTACTCTCCGAGTTACCTACTCGAGAGTTCGTTAGCACTACACAACAAAAACTCCTTATGGCGGAGAAGCCTTCACAACGTCGCCTACTCTTTTTCCGGTACAAGGCTAGACACCGGGTTCTTCCACGAGGTGGAACCAAACCTATCACAACGTCACCTACACTTTATCTGGTACAAGGCTAGATACCGAGTTCCATTACAAAGGAGGAACTACTACCCAAAGCTACACAACACCTATTCCAAAGGAGATTCACTCCTTATTACAACATCATCAAGGATATCAATATCCTTGGACACAACCTATCTATATTTTTACATCGATGCACCATATCGATTGTACACCCTTGGCATCTTTCACTAATGCCTTTGACATGATCTTTTGGCACCTTTCACTAATGCCTTGACTTGACCCTTTTGGCATCCTTCACTAATGCCTTTGACACGAACTTTCGACACCTTTCACTAATGCCTTCGTCTTGACCCTTTTGGCATCCTTCACTAATGCCTTAGACACAACACTTCAAGAGAGGAAGAAAGAACTATCAACAAGAGAACTTCAGTAGTCTTGATGATGACAAAGCATGGCAACTCATGACTTGAGCTTGCTCGACTTCAAGAGGTGGTGATCTCGCCTATAAGAGGAACCTAGAGAATCACACAAAAACAAACACAAACTAAATAGAAAGATCCTTTGGATCTGAGGTTAGAGGTTTTACAATACTAGGAGAAAGTATGTGTAGAAGTGGCAACTTGTAATGAAGAAATGGCTCACTATTTATAGACAAAAACATGCTACTGTTCCACGGATCCTTTGCTTGAGGGATCCGTCTAGTGTAATGCTAAGGATACGTAGGACGCTCCCTCTAAAGTGGGTTGTGGTTCATGGATCATGGATCATGGGTTGTAGGCTTAGATCCATGGTTATTCAAATAGATACAATGTATCTAGAAGATGCAATGCATCTAGTCAATGGGTCATGGGTTAGCTCCATGGGTCATGGATAATACCTATTATGACTTATGGATGATGTCATGCAATGGGTCATAGGTTATGGATCATGCTTCATGGGTATGGGTCATGGACTTTGGGTTTTACCCAACTACATTCAGTATAGTTAGTCAATGGGTCAAATACTTATACTTCTACCCATTATAATACATACTAAGTATGTATATATCTACCCAATATGTAAACACTAGTTGTTATACATATGCATTACTATAACATGAAAACACTATTACTTGTTTAGTGATTTATATGAAAATGTAAGTGTGTTAGTAAACTATTGGCTCAAACCATTTACGTATTTTATTTGTTTCTTTAAAATGATTTTATGTTTGTTATCGACAAAACATTAGAAGATCATAAAATATAAATAAACGTTTTTACGACTTATTTGTATTAACAATCTCCCCCTCTTTGTTTATGAAAAAACATAAGATTATTTTAAGGAAAAACTAAAATTCGTAAAAGTTTGAATTAGAGTTTTTACTCTCTTCTCCTCCTTTTTGTCGAAACAAAAAGAGGGACGAAAAGAAACTAACACATTATTTTAAGAAAAACATATGTAAACTAAAAAAAATGAAAAATAGAGAGTAAGGGAAGAGAATTATTCTCATCTTAGCTCCCCCTTGACGAGACCATCCCTTTGTGAGGGCGTCAAGTAAGTAGGAATACTAAGCGAGTGTATTGCAGTTTATGTTTGCAAATGGTTTCGTCCTATTTGACGAACATGCTCCCCCTTGACGAGTGCTCCTTTGCAAGGAGGACGTCAAGTAATGTAATCCTATGTGAAGGTATTGCAAATGATTTTGCAATGTTTTGCTTTGACAAGAAACTCCCCCTAGCTAAGGGTGTCAAAGTCTTCACGTGTATATTGAAAATCTATAAAACAAAGGTTAGAAAACAAGTATATAATGCATAATTTTTTGCAAATAAGACTCAAGTTAGTAATAAACAAGTCTTCTGTTGCACGGATCCCACAATTCCTCCTTTGGAGGGATCCGTCTAAACTAAACTGAGGGATCCGTCTGTCTGTAAGCTTAAGACAACAATGGTGATGTAGAATGTGATGTTAACATCAAAATGAGATATGTATTTAAGGCACCAAACATATTCTTAAGACAATATGGCATATAACAAGTGATTTCATTCACAAAAAAATACGAGAAATGATCTACATATCTCTAAAACTAAGAGAATGATTCAAACATGTAATACATATTCTACTAATTCTAAGAAGTGATGGAAACCTAAAAAGCATCAATGTGCTTGAATCTAAGGATGAATAGATTTGTTGATTTCGTCTAATCGTTCAAGGAGATGATTAAACATGAAATGCAACTCATTTTGTACTTCTTGAACAAGTCCTTGGGTGATTTGACAATTAGAGCTATTATTGTCATGACTACAAACTCGAGGAGGTGGGATGTTTTGAGGAGGTTCCACAAACGATGGTGGAGGTGTGTTGAGCAACGTAGGATGTGATTCTACTAACAATGAGGGTGATGATGCATGAGTTGGTGGTGGTAATGGAAAGTCCTCTATATCGTTAGATCTTTGGTGATTCCTTGTTTCCAAAGATGGATCATTTGGTGACGAAGGTGGTTCCCTATTTAGCGAGAAGGTTGGTGAATGGGAATTCCTTGGTGGTGAGACTTCTAATGAGTAGATATTTGGATGAGAAAGAGGTTCGGTAAAGTAATGTAGTCTAGGTTCTAGAAATGAATGCTTTGGTGTTTTGCTAGAGCTAGGTGTGTTTGGTTTAGTGCTTAATGAAGCTTTTTCCAACTCAAAAGGTCGAATACTAATTCTAGCGGTTCTTTTAGCTATTGTTGATTGAGTTAGTTGTGGGGGAATTCTAGCATTTGGACTTCTTACGGGTGATGACTCGGTGGATGATATCTCATTGACCATGTGAGCATTCTTTTTTGATGAACCTTTGGTTGAAGAGTTCTTGCTAGATGCTTTGGTCATAGTGAAGGAGAGGGTGTAGTAGAAGTCTTAAACTACTGATTTTAGGATTGTGGTAAGAATGGTGGCTTAAGCTCCTAAGAGTGCTTGGATTATAAAGGATGAAGTTGAGTTAATGAATTAAATTCTTGGCCACTAAGAATATTTGGCATGCACCAAGGTCAACTATGGTGTTGTTCTACTCTAGGGAGTCATTAAATGGTAAGCAAAAGTTTTTTTAGATTACCAAAGAGAGTTTGAATTTGGAAGAAAAGCTTATCACAAGCTGTTCTATAGACACGGATCCCACGGTTCCCTCTCACTAGGGATCCGTCTAGTTATATGCCAGGGATCCCGGCCACGGAGCAAAGTGGTGAAGTGATTATGCTCTTTTAAGGTCTAGTACCTATAAATCTTGAGGGTTTGACTTTCCTTAGATGTCTTAAATGGTATATGACTTAAATGTCCAACCATAAGGAGTGAGGATACCTAATGATGGTTTTTGGTAGGAAAATGGACTTTTTGAGAGTGCAACTAAGTATTCAAGGATGATACTATTGATTTGAGGATGACAAATGAGGACAATTGATCCTAGAGATCAGATGGTGGCTTAAAAGAAATTTGAAAATTTCCAAAGAAATAAAAAGAAATGGAAAACTAGTTTTAAGCCTAATGTTAGGTAAGGATGACTAAAATCAATTTGCTAAAATTGAGAGAAATATCAAGCTAAGTGTTTTGAGATGTGAGGAACAATGTGTGATCATTGGAGCATAAATATGGTGAGTTTAGGTGAATTGATAAATCAAGAGCACTTTGAATTTGATCCTAAGTTAGCTATGGGTGAGTGTGAGACCTACTGAGCTTGAGAAAAACTTAAGTGGTCCTAAAGAATCATGTTTAGCTAGTATGATGTGGTCTAGGGGAATGGTTTGATGTAGAAAGGTCTGCAGCTGCATGTCTGTTTGCCCGGATCCCACGGTTCCCTCATCTGAGGGATCCGGCTAGTTATAGCCCAGGGATCCGGCTACTGCTGACCAGTAGCTTCTCAGCAAATGTGCAGTTTTTGCACTCTTTAGCAAATACTCATCCTAATCATTTCTACATTCAATAAACATATGCAAACAACAAATATAACGCATAGTAAGTAGGGGTGACTAAAATGTAAGAAAAATGAGTGACATCGACTACTTAAATGAGATCAAGTTGTCGTAAAATTCTCATTTTCCCGGTTCCTAAGTTAGAATGTCTTAGTCTAAGTTATGCCATCTTCTACGAGCTACGTCCTAAACTACATAAATATTGTTTAGATTGTTTACAGACCATTGTTTCATAAATTGTTCACAAATTAAGGTCTAAGACCTTACCTTCCTTCCATTCATCATCCTACTTCACCTCCATCTTCATCTCCATCTCTATCACCTTCACTCTTTACCCTTCCATCTCTACTTCTTCTTCATAAGGAAGTTAGCAAAACATTTGAATATGCCCCTAGTTTGTTGGAACTCTTGTGAAGGGCTTGGGACATCCGGCAGTTGGTTAATGTATGCTAAGGGGTCGAGATGAACGTTGCCAAGGGGGGTTGTTGCTTCCTTCTCCTTCTCTTTCTCTTTCATCCTATGAGTCCATTGGTGGGTGAGGTCTCTTGCCATCCACCATGATCTTTGTAGTCTTTCCATCGGATAGAGGCACCATGACCTTGTTGCAAAAAGTGTGGTCATAGGAATAAGGAGAAGGATCTAGAGCAAAGACGAAGGTTACTAGACGAGTCAAGATCATGGCATAAGGGAGTACCATCTTGTCCATATTTTTCACACTTGCCATTCTTTTTACCATGTAATAGGCGAGGTTGAAGTGAGTGTCGGTTACAAGGCAATAGATCATGAAGCTTAGGCAAGCATTGGGATGATCCTTATTTCCTCCCAAGCAAAGTACGTTCTCCCTTAGCACGAGTTCCCATTTCTTGTATAATGGGAACATTTTCGAAAGCTCCATTTGAAACGGATCCCTATAGATCACCTTGGAGTTTCTCGTGACTCTTAATGGAGATGCTCTTTCCATGAAGACGGTATCCCTTACCGTAGTTGCTTCCGGGATGGCTGTGAAGTATCCTTTGTGATGATCCACCATGTCATGTAGCTCCGCCAACGACCATTCGTTAGAGTACATACACACTCCTTGACATGGGATACGGAGTATCCTTGCAAACTCTACAAGAGTGAAGGTGAACCCGTGCTCATTGATGATGAAAGCTATCGAAATGGTTCCATCTTCATTCCGAATGATTCTCATGGTCTTGTAAAACTCTAGTACAAACACCGGATAAATTTGCTCATTAATGTTCAAGAGACAATTGAAGTTGATTGCCCCAAAGACCCGAGGAATGTCGGTGTTGTTGATGAATAATGGTTCAACTACTCGTCCTTCGTGGAATAATCTCTTTTCCAACATCTTGAAGGCTTTTCTATCATCCGGGCTCAAGCCATCCTTACGATGATACATGGGAATGTAGTAAGCGGTGTCATGGTAATCTTGTTGATGATTGCTAAGCATGATTGGTCCTAAACATCAAAACCACATTGTGGTGTTAATTGTGTGAATAGTAACCTAATGGGATTCATCACAATTTTGCTCAATACATCTTCATTGAATTCAAAAAATGAGTTTAATTTGTATTGACAATATTGATTCTTTGATTTATTTTATCTTAGAAAACAATGTGGTAACAAATTGTGACAAACCCATTTGAGCTCAATTTCTAAAGATGAAAATTGTAATCCTAGGAATCAAGGAATGGAAATAACAATGTAGTGAAGATTAAACTTACACAAGAGATTGTTTCCTTGGAGAAGAGTGGAACTTCCACAGTGATCATTTCTTTCTTATTCTGTCTTCTGTTGCACGGATCCCACGGATCCCTTGTATGAGGGATCCGGCTAGTTCAAGCACAAGGATCCGGCATATCAGCAAATTGACAGCTTAAGTGATCTTTGATAATTTTGGTTTAGAAGTTTTAATTCTTGGCTAGGGTTGACGTTTATGCTCTATAACGTATGGTTTGGGGTTTTGACGTGTTTTACTAGTCCTATTTGATGAGGTTCCCTTTTTATGAATAAATCATAATTCTTTGGGAACTTTTAAAGATTATGATAAAATCCCACTTTATCATAATATGAGAAGTCTCACGTGGATACTTATTGACATAGATGAAATGTCAATAATCCTTATGTGAAGAGTGATGATCAAGGCTCTTGAATAGCCGAGATATCATTATTACTAGTTTGTAGTTTTGTCTATAGAGATCAACGAAGAATACCATTCTTGATGATGAGTTCAATATAGATAACCACTTTAATGATTTTTAAGAGAGCGTAATGATACTACTAAACTTAATTATGTTTAAATAAAAAAGACATTATTAATTCATCTAGAAATTATACGAGAAAAAAAAAATTATTTGTAAGTAATTTATTAAAGATCATACCTTTGCTATATATTCTTTTTAAGAAAAGAAGTATTGGAGAGAAATTCTTCATGATCTTCTTAGGATGCCCAAATCCTAGTATGGAGAATTCTCAACAAGGAAAATATTAGAAAGATCTGTCATTATCCAACATTATAAAATATGATGATTTTAAAACGTGACCTTTTGTGTTTTAGGGAATTTCCCTCCTTGTAGTTTTCAATCATACATGGATCGCATCAATTTTTTTAAAAGTACAATATACTCTTAAGAAACTTGGTAACGAAGCTCTGATGCCAATTGTGGAAAACTAGAAGGGGGTTGAATAGTTTTACCGATTAAAACTTTGTTTTAAAATATTTAGATCGACTTGTGTCAATATATTAGAGTGTGTATGTTGGATGTTGATAGATAAGTATATAAATATGTAATGCAAAGGTAAAGAGTAAGAAAGACAAAACCACGACACGAGTGTTTATAGTGGTTCGGGTACAAGGACACCTTCCTTGCCCTACTCCACTCCCCGAGTCACCTACTCGAGAGTTCGTTAGAACTACACGACACAAACTCCTTATGGCAGAGAAGCCTTCACAACGTCGCCTACTCTTTTTCCAGTACAAGGCTAGACACCGGGTTCTTCCACGATGTAGAACCAAACCTATCACAACGTCGCCTACACTTTATCCGGTATAAGGCTAGATACCGAGTTCCATTACAAAGGAGGAACTACTACCCAACGCTACACAACACCTATCCCAAAGGAGATCAACTTCTTATTACAACATCATCAAGGATATCAATATCCTTGGACACAACCTATCTATATTTGTACATTGATGCACCATATCGATTGTAAACCCTTGGCATCATTCACTAATGCCTTTGACATGATCTTTTGGCACCTTTCACTAGAAGAAGCAATGCATTAGAAGATCGTAAAATATAAATAAACGTTTTTACGGCTTATTTGTATTAACATAGAATATGCAATGCATCTAGTCAATGGGTCATGGGTTAGCTCCATGGGTCAGGAATAATACCCATTATGACTTATGCATGATGTCATGCAATGGGTCATGGGTTATGGATCATGCTCCATGGGTATGGGTCATGGACTTTGGGCTTTACCCAACTACATTCAATGTATTTAGTCAATGGGTCAAATACTTAGACATCTACCCATTAAAATACATACTAAGTATTTATATATTTCTACCCATTATGTAAATACTAGTTGTTATACATATGCATTACTGTAACATGAAAACACTATTTCTTGTTTAGTGTTTTATATGAAAACGTAAGTGTGTTAGTAAACTATTGGCTCAAACCATTTACGTATTTTATTTGTTTCGTTAAAATGATTTTACGTTTGTTATCGACAAAACATTAGAAGATCGTAAAATATAAATAAACGTTTTTACGGCTTATTTGTATTAACAAAACCGACTAAACCCGAGACCAAAACTGAAACCGAAAAAACTGGGATAGTTTCGGTTTGGTTTTTTAGAGAAATTTGGTTTCGGGTTGTCGGTTTCGGGTCGGTTCGGATCGGGTTAACCCGATTGATCACCCCTAGTTAGACGTGACTCAGCATATAAACTCCAATAGAGATCTGTAAAGTGTATCTTTGTAGGATACCCAAAGGAAACTATGGTGATAACGCTCAGATTGTACATGTGTTCAGTAGCGTTATGAGTACTTTTGAATATATTATTTGGTTATATTCTTATGATTTTAGTGCTTAATCGCATCAAAAGATGTTTGTCTAGTATTTATAACCAAGTGCAGGGAAACGGAAGGAAAAGCTAAAGATTGTTCAATAAAAGGAAGATTTCCGTTTCAGTGAAACCTGTCAAGCACAAGTCAGCATTTCAAGTGTGTGAAATATTCGATATTTGGGGAATTGATTTCATTGGACCATTTCCTAAATCCCACAAATACGAATACATTCTCGTTGCTATAGATTACGTGTCCAAATGGGCAGAAGCCGAAGCTTTACCAACAAACGATGCTCGTGTTGTCGTTAATTTTCTCAAAAATCTTTTCGCTCGTTATGGAATTCCCAAAGCATTGATAAGCGATCGAAGAACCCATTGATGTAACAGAAAAATGGAGAAAACCATGAAAAGATATGGAGTTCATCATCGTTTTGCGATAGCTTATCACCCACAAACCAGTGGCCAAGTTGAAAACACCAACAGAGCTCTTAAAAGAATACTCGAAAAAACAATGAAGGACAATTCTTCAGTGTATTCGAAGAAACTTGAAGATGCTATGTGGGCATTTCGCAAGGCTTACAAAAATTCTATTGACACAACTCCTTACAGACTCCTGTATGGTAAAACTTGTCATTTGTCGTTCGAAGTTGAACATCGTGCTTACTGGGCTCTTAGAAGCTGTAACACCGATCTCAAAATAGCTGGAGAAAAAAAAATTTGCAATTGCACGAACTCGACAAATTGAGACTCCAACATTATGAAAATTCCAAACTGTAAAAAGCCAGCACAAAAGCTTATCACGACAAAAAGCTGCCAATTCGAAAAGAATTCAAAGCCGGAGATAATGTTCGGCTTTTCAACATAAAATTTAAATTCAAATCTCCTAAATTGCAACCGAGATGGTTTGGACCATATATCGTTAAACATGGATATCCATCCGGATATGTCGAACTTTATGACAAACAGGGTGGAAGTTTTATTATTAATGGGCACCGAATCAAATTATACTACGATAAGGAGCAAATGAATGAAATATCAGTTGAGACAATTTCACCTAAAAATGAATTCGAAACCATCACCTTCGTAGCACCTTTTCCAGGAGGAATCACACAAAGTGTTCCTTGGAAACCATCTGTTGAATTCATCAGGAGCGATATTGATGCAACTGGTGAAGAACTCATGTATGTCCCCGAACTTTTCAAGATGTTCAAAGCTGCCACTGCAGCCAAGTAAATTCGGGAAGATTTGAGTCAGGCTGATGACTCGTTAATAAAATAAGAGCTTCTCGGGAGGCAACCCGTGTGTTTCAAATTTGATTTTCTGTGGTCACGCCCCAAAGTTTAAACCTTTGGTTGAACTTAAGTGTGGGGGGTGCCACATTTTAATAAAACTCTTTTTGTTTGTATATAAGATTTTGTGCTTGTAATGATTACTCCAGCGGACGCTTGGATCAAAGAAAATTAAGCTGACAAACTCAATCGAATATCTGGTTTTATCTCTATTTCCCTATTTCCATACTTTGAAGTTCGTTTTTTACATTGAGGACAATGCTTAACTTAAGTGTGGGGGGTGAATAGGAAAATTAGAGTTTTTAAGCTTAAATTTAAATTTTTGTTTGCCCTTGTAATCTAGTTATTTCCATGCTTTTAGGATAATATATTAGAATAACTGGATCAATCTACTGGTAAAACTGGTAATATTTGAAAATTTGAGATGTGTTCCGATTAATATTGCAATCCATTATGGGATCGATAACATTTGCTAGCACATATTATAGCCCTTTCCACTAAAATTGTGAGGATTTGAGCCTCTTCAATATAAAGCATACATCTTTTATGCTTGAATCTTTTGCTATGAGTGTGCCGGTGATTTTATTTATTCTAGAACTTGTACTTGTAAATCAATACCAGACCGCAGTGAGATCGCATTCGTGTGATATAAGTGAATTCGTGTGATAAAGAGGCACCTTAGGATATTATCCCAATTGGCCTTCCATTTTTCATAATATGATATATTAACTAGCCACATTGGTTAGTTAACCAACCACATGGACCCATTTGTAGCGCTCATCTTTAGCGCTAGATATACATAGTTACACCCTCTGAGCCATCCTTTTCGTTTTTGGTAAATTCAGAAAATACAAAAATATTTTACACTTTAAACCTTAGCCTGACCCTTGTCAATGTCTAAACGGTTGGTTGCTAGTCACCTGGTATGAGAAGATTGTTTAGATGACTATGAGTGACCGCACCTTGTCAGTTGTATGAGCCATTTCCAAGAAAGAGTTAAAAAAAATAATAAAAAATAAAATATATCAGCCAATGTGCTATGTTCAAAGAAAATTTGTTATGGGGAATCAAAGCGAAGAGTTGTGAAAATCCGAAGAAAGGAAAATGAAGCTATAATCATTTATCGGGTTGCGGATTGTTTGGTAACTAGCAACATGGGTATTAGACTTGATTCTATTTTTATTTTAACACCAATTTCATTAACATTCCCATGCCTTATCCATACCCTTAACCCTAAGCCTAACATTTCAACCCGAATAAAAGTCCTCTTTAGATGTTTTTGCTTGGTGCTCACGCCACGTCGGTGGAGTTTTGTTTCTTGTACAAGCCTATGGTAATAATCTAATCATGACTGAGCAATGAGTGTGATTTATCTTGTTACTCCACTTAAAAATTGAGTGATTGAGTGAATTATATTTCGTTCCTTTTTTGTGAAGTGTTTTGAAATGTTAATCATGCAAGAAAATCATTGGATATTGCCAAACATCTTAAAATTTCACCCTTAAAAGCTAAATTGATGAATCTTCTCTCATACTTATACTTGGTGGATTTGCATCATATTTTTCATAATCATAATTTTGTACCAGTGGATATTTTATTTTTTAGATTTGCTTGAGGGCAAGCAAAGTTTAAGTGTGGGGGAATTTGATAACGCTCAGATTGTACATGTTTTCAGTAGCGTTATGAGTACTTTTGTACATGTTATTTGGTTATATTCTTATGATTTTAGTGCTTCATCGCATCAAAAGATGTTTGTCTAGTATTTATAACCAAGTGCAGGGAAACGGAAGGAAAAGTTAAAGAATGTTTAATAAAAGGAACATTTCCATTTCAGTGAAGCCTGTCAAGCACAAGTCAGCATTTCAACTATCGTAGAAGACCAAGATGATTGAAGAACCAAGCTCTACATGTGAGAATCACGAAAAAGGTAGATTTTCCATCACTCAGGAAGACCAGCCGATCGGTCGCAACCCGCAACCAATTAGGCTGGAAAGTGGTCAAAAGATGCCCCATGAAGACAGACCAGCTGATCGGTCGCCGCCCGCAACCGATTCGGCTAGGTTAATGCAAGAAGACCAACCGGATCGGCTGGACAAGCGACCGATCCGGCTGGAAGTGTTTCTAATATTTCTTCATCATTAATTCTCCCTATTGTATCCAAATGATTCTAGGTCCTTCCCTTGGTGTATTCTAGTCCCTTCCTAACTCCTTGGAGGCCAAGTTCAGCATTTAATACCCTAGGCCTTGGAACTAGTATAAATAGAGACCTCTTGTGAGCATTTGAGACACACACTTCAATACAACTCTCTACTCATCAAACACAAAGCTCTTAGCTCTTAAATTTGTCCTTAGAAGTCCAGGAAAGTTTGGAGTTCCAGAAGTCCAACATTTTGAGGTCAAACCCCCAAGGAGTCTACCCCAATACTTTGGGAATCATTACTTCACCATTTTTAATCTTATTCAAAGCATTGTAAGACTCTTAATCATGTTTTCTAATGTTCAAAGTTCTGAGTTTATGTTTATGTTTGCCATGAGTAGCTACTTTCTTTATACACTTGCTTAAATGATGTTGATTATCATATGATTAGTTTATGATTATGTTAACATGTTTTAATTCAATTTCAAGTTGATTCTAAGATCCAATTATGCTAAAGTTTCATAGTGGCATTTGTTATTCTTGAATTGATTGGTTAAACTTAATGCTTGTTTTTATGAACTAAAATTTTGACGAAGGTTTAACTTGTAATTACAATAGATTAGGACACCAACTAATTATCATAACCAACATGTTAAGAGGTTAACACAATCATATTAATCAAAGATAAGAAACTAGTTTAAGCAAGTGTAGTTTCTAATCATCTGAATTTCATTATATCTATTCTCGTTGTTATTTGCTTTTGGATTTCCTTAGTTGATTTAGACTTGTTAATCAGATTCACTCACAAATCTCTACGAACGATCCCGACTTACCTTCAAAATCTTACTACAACGGACGAGTACACTTGCTCGTATGTGTTATTGGTAAAATTGGTAAATCGTCTTTTATTAATTTAAAACTTGTACACACGTAGCACATCAAGTTTTGCCACGCTGGGATTTGATTGTGTTTCAAAGAAGTTTTGAATCCACGCCACGATCAATTTCTAAAAAAATTCGAAAGCTCCAACCGATCGGTCGTCTTCACAACCAATCCGGTTGCGCCAAAACCCATAACCAAGTTGATCTAACCGATCGGTCGCCCCTCGCAACCTATCCGGTTACTCTTTTCTGTCCGAAAATATGTTTTCTTTGTTTGTCCATGTGTTTAGATATTGCCTGGATTCTCTAGGTCATTGTATGTGTGGAAAACTAGAAGGGGGGTTGAATAGTTTTGCTGATTTTAAGTTGGTTTCAAAAACTTTAGATTCGATATTATGTGAACTCGTATGGATGAAGAGAAAGTATAGATCTAATGATAATGCAAGTAAATAAAGTAAAGCAAGGGAGAGAAATGACACAACCGATTTATAGTGGTTCGACTACAAGGACACCTTCCTTGCCCTACTCCACTCCCCGAGTCACCTACTCGAGAGTTCAAGCACTATGTCAACAAACTCCTTCAACTTGGCGGAGAAGCCTTCACAACGTTGCTTACACTTTTTTCCGGTACAAAGCTAAATACCGAGTCCGTAACACGGTGGACTAAACCAACACGACTATTACACAACAACTATGTGAAATAACAAATACAAGATCTTTGCTACAGAAAACTTGTGGAGGAACAAATCAATCAAGGACCCCTTGCTTGGATAACTTGTAGAATGCTCGTGATCTCGCCTTAGAGAAGGACCTATATGAGAATCACTAAAGAAAGAAAGAAGAACAACTCTCTAGATCAAGTGATCATTTTTTAGAAGAGAATGAGAGTATATGAGAGAATTAGTAAGAAGAGGGGTGAGTTAGAATGAAGAGATGGCTCTCTATTTATAGGCAAAACTTGTCACTGTTCCCCGGATCCCACGGATCCCTCCCTTAAGGGATCCGTCTAGTGTAAACCTAGGGATCCGTGGGACGCTCCTCTTTGCCCATGGGTTTTTTGGTTATGGTTCATGGGTCATGTGTTATGAGTTGGTCCATGGGCATTTCTTTAGATACAATGTATCTAATGAGTACAATGTATCTATTCAAGTGGGTATGGGTCAATACCATGGGTTATGGATATGATCCATGGGTTGTGATTTTTACCCATCCTAATAAACTATTACATAAAGTGATTTATTACAACAATTTGTATTATGTGACTATAAGTAAATGCTTTACAAAAATAACATGTATCCTTATAATTTTACTTATGATAATATTATATTTGTTATCAACAAAACACAAAGAGATCGCAAAATATTAATAAACGTTTTTATGGTTTATTTGTATTAACAATCTCCCCCCTTTTTGTTGATGACAAAATATATAGTTATGATTAGTAAAACTTAAGAATAGATGTATGTTTTGAAAGCCCTTAAGTTTTACTTCTTCTCCCCCTTTTTTTCGAAACAAAAAGTTAACCCGTCGAAGAAATAAAATGTGGAAAACTAGTCCACGTATCGCTTACTCCCCCTTGACGGTAGCTCCCCCTAGTTTGGGGCGTCAAGTGAAGAAAAAAAATCCTACAAAGAAAAGGTTAGTATTAACATGCATAAGTAATCATGTGAATGACGAGAATCAAGATTGGGAGCCAAGGTATGTAAACAAGGCCTTGTAATAAAACAACAAAATGTAGTGGTATTTATGCCACATACAAGCATGTAAAAGTAAGAACAAGACTCGTCCTTGAGAATGACTCAAAAAATACTAAAAATAAAAAATAGTAATAATGATTCCTTCCATGCTTGCATAAGGTTATGGATCGAGGTTTTGATGAGTAATGTTATTGATGCGATCAAGAATGAGGTTGAGTATGAATCGCATTTCTTCCCTAACTTCTATTGCAATATCCCTAGTGGATTGGCAATGTTCACAATGTAAGTGATGTGGGTAATGAGTGCGGAAGGTTTCCGAGTTGTTTTGATTTGTGAGATGCGGAAGATGTGGTGGAAAAGTAGGAAAATATGGATCAAAGTCCGGAATGTTTGGAAGTGGTGGTGGAAAAGAACCTAGATGTTCTTGTAGCTCAATGGGAGCTAAGGGTGGTGATGTTTCAAGGTCTTTGAAAATTGTGTTTGGAGAAGTGGGAGGTGTCAAAAGGCTATTTCTTTTTGTTGTTGAGATCTTGTTGGAGTCTTAAGGAGTTCCAAAAGAGTGACTTTAGGTGGTGAGTTGATGGGTGATGAAGTTGGTGTACTTGTTGGTGATGAAGGAGGTTAATGGAAGCATCTTGTGGTGAGTTATTTGATGGTGATGAGCCATTCGATGATGGTTTTGCTAAGCAACAAGGCCGGATGCTAATCCGTGCGGATATCCTAGAGTTTGATTGTGGTATTTTGGATGGTGGGAGGACAAAAGTTTGGATTTCTTGAAATGGATTGTTTGCATTAGGTGATTCATCTAAGTTGAAATATCTTTTGGATGACATGGTGTTGTTTGTTTGTGAAGGTGAGATGAATATGCAAGCATTTTGGGAGTTCTATATATAGAAAAACAATGCATTGTAATGAATGCTTGACCCCAAAATGTGGATTAAAATCTAATGATTAGATATGAATTTAAGGCATGTGATCATGAGAGCACAAGCATTAAAGAACATACTCCAAAAAAATATATATATTGAAGTTTTCATCCAAAGTGAGAAAAATAGAAGATAAACTAGCTTCTGTCTCACGGATCCCACAGATCCTTCCCTTAAGGGATTCCTCCAGCATTAAGGCTGGAATCCATGGTACTGGTGATTCAGTGACTCAAAATTTTCCTTTTGGAAACATTTGTGCCTAGTGTGTGCCTAAATGCAAACGATTTGGAGTTGCGGTTATCTCGACTCCTAAAACAAAAAGAAAAATAAACAAGAAGTGGAAAATCATACTATTATGTGAGATAACCCGAGTGCTCCTAATTCATTGTTGCTTAAATGAATGTACCCGAAAACGCATATTAGTTATGTATCCTCTTTAGCATTCAAAAGACATGAGATGCAATGAAAACGGGTTTTTACTTTGTACTAATAATGAAAAAGCGATTTGTCCTAGACGTGAAAAATTGCTTTTGTGAAATTGATACGGGAATAGGTATCATTTTTAGGAACGTTTTGAAAAGAGGTTTCTATGTGTGAAAAAAAATCGTTTTATCCTTTGAAAAGAAGATGTGTATGTGATTATATGTTTGCAACTTGTACTTATTTTGAAAGAAAATAAGAAAAACTATGAGTTATAAGTGAAAAACTTATCTTGGGTTTTGAAAATTCATGTATTGTTTGTGAGTTGTGCGTGAAATAGAGATCCTAGACTCAGAAAGAAGAAGGCTAGTGTTTACATACCTTGTAGAGTAAAAAAGTAAATTACGACGATTGTTCCATGAGACCAAGACCAAGACGAAGTAGGTTGAATTGTTCCCGCTTCAACGGTTTGGTGAGGACGTCGGCTATATTGTCTTCGGATGCTACCTTCTCAATAGAGATGTTCCCCTTTTGAACATTGTCTCTTAAGAAGTGATGACGAATCTCTATATGCTTTGTGCGAGAATGCAATACCGGATTCTTGCTTAAATCGATGGCACCTTTGTTGTCACATAGAATGGCTATGTCACTTAGATGAATGTCGTAGTCAACTAACACTTGTTTCATCCATAGTGCTTGTTGGCATGCTTTGCCGGCAGAGACGTATTCGGCTTTGGTTGTTGATATTGCTAATGCCGTTTGTTTCTTTGAAAACCAAGATGTTAAACAACATCCCATAAAAGTACATACCCCACTTGTACTTTTCTATCAACATAATCACCAGCATGGTCAGAATCTGCATATACAATTGTTTCTACTCCCGTGCCCTTAGGATACCATAATCCTAATTGTGTTGTACCCTTAATGTATCTAAATATCCTTTTTACGGCTTCTAGGTGTGATGTTTTAGGGTCTTCTTGAAACCTAGCACATAGACAAACACTAAACATGATATCCGCCTACTAGCAGTGAGGTAGAGAAGACTACCAATCATGCCCGATATTTAGTGTTATCAATGGATTCGTCGTCTTCATCTTTTGTGAGTTTGGTGTCGGATGACATTGGTGTCCTAATTGGTTTTGACTCTTCTAAACCGAATTTCTTTAACATCTCTTTTATGTATTAAGATTGATTAAAGAAGATACCATCTTCTACTTGTTTGATTTGTAGACCAAGAAAGAAACTAAGTTCTCCCATCATATTCATCTCGAACTCGTCATGCATGATTTTAGAGAAATCATCACACATGTCTTGACAAGTGGATTCGAATATAATATCATCTACATATATTTGAACTATGATTATATGTGACTCTCTTTTCTTAGTAAAAAGTGTGTTGTCAACTAAACCCATGGTGTAGTTGTGTTTAATTAAAAATGACCTGAGTCTATCATACCAAGCTTTTGGAGCTTGTTTAAGACCGTAAAGGGCTTTCTTTAACTTATACACATGTTTAGGTTTTTCAAAATCGATGAAGCCGGAGGTTGAGCTACATATACTTCTTCATTAATAAAACCATTTAGAAAAGCACTTTTGACATCCATTAGATAAAGCTTAAGATCATTAGCACAAGCATAAGCAAGAAGTATTCTTACAGACTCTAATCTAGCCACGAGGCATAGGTCTCATCAAAGTATATTCCTTCTTGTTGGTTATACCCTTGGGCAACGAGTCTAGCCTTGTTTCTAGACACTACTCCGTTTGCATCTAACTTGTTTTATAAACCCATTTGGTTCCTATTATGGTTTGATTACTAGGTGGAGGGACAAGTGTCCAAAACATCATTAGAAACAAATTGATTTAACTCTTCTTGCATAGCCATTACCCAACTTTCATCTTTTATGGCTTCTTGTGTATTCTTAGGTTCTATGGTTGAAACAAAACAAAATAGGCTACTTTGGTTTTGAACTTGAGACCTTAAGGTTCTTTCGTTTAACTTTCCTATGACCTTATCTACGGGGTGATCTTTGGACTCTTTAATTTTTATGAGTTCATTATTTGAAGATTCTTCTTCTTCTTCATTTATCTTTTTTCTTTATTACAATAGCTTCACTTTCAACAATCTCGTCATCGACAAGAGGTGGAGAGGGTTTGGGTGGACTTTCATCAAATTTTACATTTAATGACTCTTCTACCTTCATTGTTTCTTTATTTAATATGACGTAAGCTTTGCTATTTGGAGAGTAGCCTAGAAAGATACATTCGGTTGATTTAGGATCAAATTTTGTAAGGTAATCTTTAGTGTTAAGAAGAAAACATTTGCTACCAAAGACTCTAAAGTGATCTAACGTAGGCTTTTTGCCTCGAAGTAACTCGTATGGAGTTTTACCTAAGATTGGTCTAATTAAGACTCGATTAAGTATGTACGTTGAAGTATCAACGGCATTGCACCAAAACTTTTGAGGTATGGATTGCTCATTTAGCATGGTGCGACTCATTTCTTGTAGGGTTCTATTCTTTCTTTCAACTACCCCATTTGATTGTGGAGTGCGAGGAGCCGAGAAGTTGTGAGTAATACCATTAGCGTCACAAAAAGCTCTAAATTGCACTTCATTATCGAATTCCCTACCATGATCCGTTCTAATAGACACTATAGGACTTCCTAGTTATTTTTGGAATTTCTTGCTTAATATTTCAAAATAATTAAACGTTTCCATTTTGTTCTTTAAGAATTTAGTCCATGTGTACCTAAAGTAATCATCTACTATAACCAAAGTGTAGTAGTTGTGTCCATAACTTTGGATAGTGGATGGACCAAATAAATCCATGTGTAGTAATTCTAGACACTTAGTTGTAGACACCATGTTTTTAGCTTTGTGACTATAATGGACTTGTTTTCCTACATTACAAGCATCACAAAAGTGATGTTCATATTTTAACTTAGGTAGATCTCTTACTAGATTTTTGGATGATAGCGATTGAAGAAGTCGCATATTGGCATGACCCAATCTTCGATGCCATAAGGTCGAAGTATCATCCATAGAGGTAAGACAAAGTTTGTCTTTAGGTTCATTACCAATTTTAATGACATATACTCTATGTTTCCTAATTCCTCTTCCTATGGTTATGCCATTTTTTAATATCTTACTACCGGTTTCGGTAAAAAGTACATTGCACTTTTTGTCACATATTTGTCCTATACTTAAGAGGTTAAAGTTTAGGTTTTCTACGTGACACACATCGTTAATGGTTGGAGATTTTTTAGAAATCGTACATTTACCGATGATTTTACTTTTGCTATTTCCAAACACCACATTTCCTCCATTGAAGGATTCATATGTGGAGAATAGATCTTTATTGCCAGTCATGTGCCTCATGCACCCGCTATCCTTGACCCATTCATCTGGATCTAGGTCGACCTTTAAGCACACCTAAGAAAACAATTAACTCAAAAGTTTGGTCCCCGTTTGTTCATGGGTCCATTAGTGTTAAACATTCCATTCATGTTAGACATGTATGGATAAGGTGAATATGCATTCCATGGTGCAAAGTTTTGAAAAGGAAAGCCATTTTGCATATTTTGGTTCCATCCCATTTGATGGTTACTTCTCGAGTAAACATTATTAGGTCTCCTAGATGTGTTAGGTTTTAAGAAAGATGGAGCTTTGTTTCTTGCAAAAGTAGGATTATATTTTGGGGGTGGTTGTCTAGTGGTAATATAAGTTGGTTTCTTCTTATTAACAATAACAAAATTAGTTCTAGAGGAAGAAGCTATGTTATTACCACTGTTTGCTTCAGCAGACCCACGGATCCCTGGCTGAACACTAGTCGGTTCCCTTTTTGTGGGATCCGTGGGATCCGCCACAACAGTGGCTTGTTTTTCTAGTGCCTTAACAAATTGTGTTTCTTTGTTTTCACTAGTTGACACATTAAGTTGCTGAATACCTAAACCTTTTTGGTTGTTTCCAGTTTTAACACTATCTAGTATCATATCTAAAGTATTGGTACTTATTCTAGCAATCTTAGAATCTAGTTGATCAACTAGTGTTTGAAGTTGAATGCAAAGTTCACATTCGCCACTTGCTATTTTACCCTTTTCTAGACGTTTCAATGTTGCTTTTAACTCTATGACTTCCTTATCTAAACGTTGGTTTTGATTTTTCAAAAACTTGTTTTTGTTAATTACTTTTAAGCTAATTTTGCAAAGTTTGTCATATTCATTATGCAATGAGTCATCATTTAGTGATGAGCTACTATAGTATTCGTGACATACCTCGTCATTTGCTATGAGACAAATTTCTTCGTCTTCCTCCTCGCTCATTCCGCACGAGCCGCTTACGAATGCTTTTTGATCATCCCATTTGGGACACTTACTAATAAAGTGGTTTGGGTCCCCACATTTAAAGCAAGCACGATCATCCCTTGGCTTCTCGTCCTCTTTGCTTTTCCGAAATCCTTTCTTGTCGTCATACGGTTGTTTGACGTATCTTCCCTTCCTTCTAAAGAACTTTTTAAAGTCCCTTACCGCCATGGCATACTCCTCATCGCCACTATCCGAAGAGGAGTTCTCTTCATCGCTTGAGGCCTTTTTGGCTTTAAGGGCAAGAGATTTGTGTTTCTCTTTCACCTTTGAGACTTCGGAATCTTTAGCAAGGACAAGCTCATAGACTTTTAAGTTGCCTATGAGTTCATCAAGGGTGAGGATTGTCAAATCTTTGACTCTTCGATTGCCATCACCTTGGATCTCCACTTGGATGGAAGTGCCCTTAAATATCTCCTAACATGGTTACGGCTAGAAGAAGATTCATCAAGTGCTTGTAAAGATGTAATAATAGTATTAAAATTAGCAAAAGAATGATCTATAGTTTCCTCATCCGATATTGAAAATTGTTCATATTGTTGAACAAATAAATCAATTTTATTATTTTTAACTTGTTGATTACCTTGATGAGTTACAACTAAATAATACCAAATTTCTTTAGAGGTTTTAAATTCTTTCGAATTCCTTTTTGGGTAAAGCATTATATAAAACCATTTTAGCTTCACTATTTTTAGAAATCTTTTTCTTCATGTCATCGTTTAGTTTATCATGAGGTATGTTAACTAAATTTCCTTTATCATCTTTTGAGGTAGCCTCAAAATCGCCTTCAACAATAATGTACCAAAGATCAATATCTTTAGACTTCACATACGTTTCGAATCTATTTTTCCAATATATAAAACCATTAGCTTCAAGTAGTGGTGGTCGTTGCATAGATTGCCCTTCCTTGTAATTTTCAGAAGCCATAGTGATCGAAAAGTTTTTAAAATACGGTTTACTTTAAAACTTTTATAAACTTAGCTCTTGATGCCAATTATGGAAAACTAGAAGGGGGGGTTGAATAGTTTTGCCGATTTTAAGTTAGTTTCAAAAACTTTAGATTCGATATAATGTGAAATCGTATGGATGAAGAGAAAGTATAGATCTAATGATAATGCAAGTAAATAAAGTAAAGCAAAGGATAGAAATGACACAACCGATTTATAGTGGTTCAGCTACAAGGACACCTTCCTTGCCCTACTCCACTCCCCGAGTCACCTACTCGAGAGTTCAAGCACTATGTCAACAAACTCCTTCAACTTGGCAAAGAAGCCTTCACAACGTTGCTTACACCTTCTTTCCAGTACAAAGCTAAATACCGAGTCCGTAACACGGTGGACCAAACCAACACGACTATTACACAACAACTATGTGAAATAACAAATACAAGATCTTTGTTACAGAAATCTTGTGGAGGAACAAATCAATCAAGGACCCCTTGCTTGGATGACTTGTAGAATGCTCGTGATCTCGCCTTAGAGAAGGACCTATATGAGAATCACTAAAGAAAGAAAGAAGAACAACTCTCTAGATCAAGTGATCTTTTGTTAGAAGAGAATGAGAGTATATGAGAGAATTAGTAAGAAGAGGGGTGAGTTAGAATGAAGAGATGGCTCTCTATTTATAGGAAAACTTGCCACTGTTACCCGGATCCCACGGATCCCTCCCTTGGGATCCGTCCTAGTGTAAACCTAGGGATCCGTGGGACGCCCTCTTGCCCATGGGTTTTTGGTTATGGTTCATGGGTCATGGGTTATGGGTTGGTCCATGGGTATTTCTTTAGATACAATGTATCTAATGAGTACAACGTATCTAGTCAAGTGGGTATGGGTCAATACCATGGGTTATGGATATGATCCATGGGTTGTGATTTTTACCCATCCTAATAAACTATTACAACAATTGATTTATTACAACAATTTGTATTAAGTGACTATATGTAAATGCTTTACAAAAATAACATGTATCCTTATAATTTTACTTATGATAATATTATATTTGTTATCAACAAAACACAAAGAGATCGTAAAATATTAATAAATGTTTTTACGGTTTATTTGTATTAACAGTATGAACACTCGTGCAGCTGGAATAGAACCAATCTCACCTCTTACCAACCCCGAACGTTTGATTCGAAGAAGAAGAAGAACACCTTTTATACCCTTAGAAAACCGTGTACCTAGAGTACCAAACCCACCATTTGATAACCTTGTAGAAGCCAAAGTTGTTTACAACCCTTTCACCAATTTACCTTTTCCCATGGCGGACGATCAACCCATGTGGGGAACCAACCGAGCCCTAGCACCAACCCCTGGGAGTGCTATTGTTGCTGTCAAACTTGGTGACAACTTCACCGTGAAGGGTCATCATCTTTCTATGATCAAAGACCTCCAATTCGATGGCCGTGCGCGGGTCGGTCCGCATAAGCACATTGCCGAATTCATCGAAATTTGCGGCATGTTCCGGTATGGCGACACCGATGTCAATGCCATCAAACTCAAACTTTTTTCATCATCACTCGCCGGAGATGCAAAAGTAAGGTATAATGAATTGACCCCAGGAATTATCAATACTTGGGAGGAGATGAGGCAATCCTTTGTAAGCTGATTCTTTCCACCTGCCATGTTTGATCGATTAATGGGAGAAATTCGTGCTTTCACACAAAACCCCAACGAATCACTTGTCTAAGCTTGGCTTTGGATGAAAGATTTGCTTCATAGTTGTCATGGACATGGACTATCCAAAGGAACCATTATCCAAATCTTTTACCATGGACTAGATGAAATCTCTCAAGGTATCCTTGATGCTCGAGGAATTTTCCTCGATAAGACTCCTAACGATGCACATCAATTACTCGAAGATCGAGTACTTCTCAAACTCGATTGGTCTAAAGATTCAAAAAACAAGCCCCTTCGAAAAACCGTTGCTTTTGTCGAAAAATCCATTACCTCGAAACTCATGGAGAAAATGGAAGCCTTAACCTCGAAAATCAACTCGCAATACAAAGATATCAAAAGAGAAATGAAAGAAATGCGAGATGGATGCAACAATTGTGGAGGAAATCACCCATCGTCTGAGTGCGACGATAAACCCATGGGTGGACCTAATAAAGGAGAAGCGAATTATGTCCAAGGAGGATACCGTGGAGGATAATTCTGGAAATTGGCAAGATCGCCAACCAAGGGATAACAATCGTGATTCTCAACCTCGAACTGACAATCCGTCCCCTCAAAATTCTGACAAAAAGATGGAAGAATCTGAATTCGAAAAAACCATGAGAGAATTCGTGACTGCTCAAAAATCAATGAATGATTTCATCAAAAATCAGTTTTTCAATCTCAAAGCCAAAGTTGAGCAGGGATAGAAAAATCATCAAGCATCTATCCAAGATCTCGAAAACAAATTTGGTAGATTTTCTTACCAACATTCCTCTCGACCATCTAGTTCATTACCAAGTAACACCCAATCCAACCCAAAACCATCAAATGATAAAACGTACCGTCCACCACAAACAAGAAATGAGCATATCAATGTTGTATTCACCAGAAGTGGTCTCTCGTATTATCCACCACCAAATCCAAACGAAAATGCTCCTATCACCCAAGATAGTGAGGATGAAGCTGAGGAAGCCAACCCAACACAACCCACCAAAAAGAAAACGGTTCCACCTGTGAAGGCGTATACACCAAAAATTCCATATCCTCAACGCCTTAAGAAAGAAAAAATGGAAGAGCGATATAAGAAGTTCATTGAAATAATCAAAGACGTTAGACTCAATGTTCCCCTCGTTGATGTCTTAGCTGGAATGCCCAATTACGGGAAATTCTTGAAAGAACTTCTTAACAACAAGAGCAAGCTAGAGCAAATATCAGCTACCTTCCTTAACGAAGAATGCTCAGTCATCGTTCAAAACAAAATTCCGCCAAAGCTCGGAGATCCTGGGAGCTTTCTTATTCCATGCACTTTCGGGAATAATATTCAATGTGATGCTTTAGCCGACCTTGGCGCAAGTATCAATTTGATGCCTTATTCGCTGTATTCCAAATTATCCATCAACAGCCTTAAACCGACAAAGATGAGCATTCGATTAGCAAATCATTCTTATCAATATCCTGTTGGAATTGCCGAGAATATGCTCGTTCAAGTTGGTAAATTCATTTTTCCCGTGGACTTTGTAATCCTGGAGATGGAAGAAAATAGTAAAGTCCCACTCATCTTAGGAAGACCTTTCCTAAATACCGCTGATGCAATCATCAAAGTAAAGGGGAAAGAACTCAACCTTGGAGTCGGAGAAGATCGAATCACCTTTCTAATCGATAAAGCAATGCGCTATCCACGTTCCAGTGATGACACTTGTTTCAACATTGATGTTATCGATGAAGTTACTGACGAAGAATTGGACGCATTACTTAATGAATCTGATCCATTCATGACTACTTCCGAAAAAATCAATGAAACAGACCTTGACAAAGAGTTTGCTGATTTTATGAAAGTAGGGTTCGAAGGAGATAACACGGAGGAGGAAGAAATGGAGGAAGAGAATTTTGAAGAAATAACTTTCGATGATGAGATGAGAATAAAATCTTCTCTTCAAGAACCACCAACAGATCTCGTGCTCAAACCTCTCCCTGATCATCTTGAATATGCTTATCTGGAGGAAAACTCACTTCTTCCGGTAGTCATATCTTCATTACTCAAGGACAAGGAGGAATAAAGTTTAGTTTCTGTCCTCAAAAATGATAAACAAGCTTTCGCTTAGAAAACATCTGATATCCTAGGAATTAGTCCCAATTTCTGCAAACACAAAATCAATTTCGAAGATGGGATTAAACCTGTTGTGGAACGTCAACGTCGACTCAATCCCAACATGAAAGAAGTTTTCAAAAAGAAAATCATAAAACTACTCGATGCTGGTATCATTTACCCGATCGAGGATAGTCCTTGGGTAAGTCCAGTTCACTGTGTCCCCAAGAAAGAAGGAATGACATTTGTAACTAACGAAAGGAATGAACTAGTTCCTACTAGAACTGTCACTGGTTGGCGCGTTTGTATTGATTATCGTAAGTTAAACAAAGCCACCAGAAAAGATCATTTTCCCCTCCCATTCATGGATCAAATACTTGAAAGACTAGCAAGGAATAAATTCTTTTGTTTCCTCGATGGATTTTCAGGATACTTTCAATTCCAATCGATCCTAATGATCAAGAAAAGACCACCTTTACCTGCCCTTTTGGAACCTATGCATATCGGCGTATGCCTTTTGGTCTTTGTAATGCACCTGCAACTTTTCAAAGGTGTATGATAGCCATATTCCAAGACATGCTTGAAACCTCCATGGAATTTTTCATGGATGACTTTTCAGTTTTCGAAAACTCATTCGAAGCTTGTCTTTCCAATCTTGATAAAATGCTCGAAAGATGCAAAGCTGCACATCTTGTCCTTTACTGGGAAAAATGTCACTTTATGGTGACCGAAGGAATTGTGCTTGGCCACAAAATCTCCAGGCATAGAAGTAGATAAAGAAAAAATAAACTTTATCACGAAACTTCCACCACCAACTAACGTTAAAGCCGTTAGAAGTTTTTTAAGACATGCCGGTTTCTACCGCCAATTTATCACAGATTTTTCAAAAATATCTCGTCCGATGACAAAACTTCTTGAGAAGGATTTTGTCTTTGACTTCAATGCTGATTGCATAAAAGCATTCGAATCATTGAAATCTCAACTGACCAGTGCTCCCATCATGGTTTCACCTGATTGGTCACTACCCTTCGAGCTCATGTGCGATGCAAGCGATTTTGTTGGAGCCGCCTTAGGCCAACGAGAAGGAAAACACTTTCGCCCATATATTTTGCTAGCAAGACACGAATGGTGCTCAAAGAAAATTATACAGTCACAGAAAAAGAATTACTGGCTGTAGTTTTCGCGTTCGACAAATTTTGATCCTACCTCGTGCTTTCAAAAACAGTCGTGTTCACCGATCACTCGGCACTCAAATATCTGTTCACCAAGCAAGATGCTAAACCGCGTCTCATCCGATGGATTCTGCTACTCCAAGAATTTGACATCGAAATCAAAGATAAGAAAGGAGCAGAGAATCTTGCCGTTGATCATCTGTCACGTCTTGAAAATCCCGATCTAGAGGAGTTGAAGGAAGAAGAAATCGATGATTACTTCCCTGATGAAACCCTCATGACGGTCGATGAAAACAAAGATCCTTGGTTTGCTGACTTTGCGAACTATCTCGTTGGAGGAATTCTCAAAAAACGATTAACTTACACTCAACGGAGTAAATTCTTTTCGGAACTTAAACACTACTTTTGGGAAGAACCTTATCTTTTCAAAATGTGCCCTGATGGAATGATCCGAAGATGTGTTTCTGGTTCCGAAACCCGAAAAATTCTTGATGAATGTCATCATGGCCCTACTGGGGGACATTATGGTCCTTCCACCACAACTAAAAAAGTTTTTTATGTTGGATTCTATTGGCCAACCATATTCAAAGAGGCACATGCACTTGTCCAAAACTGTGATGCTTGCCAAAGATCCACCAACCTTTTACGCAGAGACGAAATGCCATGGACAAGCATTCAAGTGTGTGAAATATTCGATATTTGGGGAATTGATTTCATGGGACCATTTCCTAAATCCCACAAATACGAATACATTATCGTTTCTATAGATTACGTGTCCAAATGGGCAGAAGCCGAAGCTTTACAAACAAACGATGCTCGTGTTGTCGTTAATTTTCTCAAAAAGCTTTTCGCTCATTATGGAATTTCCAAAGCATTGATAAGCGATCGAGGAACCCATTTCTGTAACAGAAAAATGGAGAAAACCATGAAAAGATATGGAGTTCATCATCGTTTTGCGACAGCTTATCACCCACAAACCAGTGGTCAAGTTGAAAACACCAACAGAGCTCTTAAAAGAATACTCGAAAAAACAGTGAAGGAAAATCCTTCAGTGTGGTCGAAGAAACTTGATGATGCTCTGTGGGCATTTCGCACGACTTACAAAACTCCTATTGGCACAACTCTTTACAGACTCCTGTATGGGAAAACTTGTTATTTGTCGTTCGAAGTTGAACATCGTGCTTACTGGGCTCTTAGAAGCTATAACACCGATCTCAAAATAGCTGGAGAAAAAAGATTTTTGCAATTGCACGAACTCGACGAATTGAGACTCCAACCTTATGAAAATTCCAAACTGTAGAAAGCCAGAACAAAAGCTTATCATGACAAAAAGCTGCGAATTTGAAAAGAATTCAAAGCCGGAGATAAAGTTCTGCTTTTCAACATGAAATTCAAATTCAAAGCTCCTAAACTGCAACCGAGATGGTTTGGACCATATATTGTTAAACATGGATATCCATCCGGATATGTCGAACTTTATGACAAACAGAGAGGAAGTTTTATTGTTAATGGGCACCGAATCAAATTATACTACGATAAGGAGCAAATGAATGAAATATCAGTTGAGACAGTTTCACCTGAAAATAAATTCGAAACCATCACCTTCATAGCACCTTTTTCCAGGAAGAATCAGACAAAGTGTTCCTTGGAAACCATCTGCTGAATTCATCTGGAGCGATATTGATGCAACTGGTGAAGAATTCATGTATGTCCCCGAACTTTTCAAGATGTTCAAAGCTACAACTGTAGCCAAGTAAATTCGGGAAGATTTGAGTCAGGCTGATGACTCGTTAATAAAACAAGCGCTTCTCGGGACGCAACCTGTGTGTTTCAGATTTGGTTTTCTGTGGTCACGCCCCAAAGTTTAAACCTTTGGTTGAACTTAAGTGTGGGGGGTGCCACATTTTAATAAAACTCTTTTTGTTTGTATATAAGATTTTGTGCAGGTAATGATTACTCCAGTGGACGCTTGGATCAAAGAAAATTAAGCTGACAAACTCATTTGAATATCTGGTTTTATCTCTATTTCTCTATTTCCATACTTTGAAGTTCGTTTTTCACACTGAGGACAATGTTTAACTTAAGTGTGGGGGGTGAATAGGAAAATTAGAGTTTTTTAAGCTTAAATTTAAATTTTTGTTTGCCCTTGTAATCTAGTTATTTCCACGCTTTTAGGATAATATATTAGAATAACTGGATCAATCTACTGGTAAAACTGGTAATATTTAAAAATTTGAGATGTGTTCCGATTAATATTGCAATCCATTCTGGGATCGATAACATTTGCTAGCACATATTATAGCCCTTTCCACTAAAATTGTGAGGATTTGAGCCTCTTCAATATAAAACATACATCTTTTATGCTTGAATCTTTTGCTATGAGTGTGCCGGTGATTTTATTTATTCTGGAACTTGTACTTGTAAATCATTACAGCATCAGCTGAGATCGCATTCGTGCGATATAAGTAAATTCGTGTGATAAAGAGGCACCTTAGGATTTTAACCTAATTTGCCTTCCATTTTTCATAATATGATATATTAACTAGCCACATTGGTTAGTTAACCACCCACATGGACCCATTTGTAGCGCTCATCTTTAGCGCTTAATACCTCTAGTTACACCCTCTGAGCCATCCTTTTCATTTTTGGTAAATTCATAAAATACAAAAATATTTTACACTTTAAACCTTAGCCTGACCCTTGTCAATGTCTAAACGGTTGGTTGCAAGTCACCTGGTATGAGAAGATTGTTTAGATGATTATGAGTGACCGCACCTTGTCAGTTGTATGAGCCATTTCAAAGAAAGAGTTAAAAATAATAATAAAAAAAAATAAAATATATCAGCCAATGTTCTATGTTCAAAGAAAAGTTGTTATGGTGAATCAAAGCGAAGAGTTGTGGAAATCCGAAGAAAAGAAAATAAAGCTATATTCATTTATTGGTTTGCGGATTGTTTGGTAACTAGCAACATGGGTATTAGACTTGATTCTATTTTTCTTTTAACACCAATTTCATTAACATTCCCATGCCTTATCCATACCCTTAACCCTAAGCCTAACATTTCAACCCGAATAAAAGTCCTCTTTAGATTTTTTGCTTGGTGCTCACGCCACGTCGGTGGAGTTTTGTTTCTTGTACAAGCCAATGGTAATAATCTAATCATGACTGGGCAATGAGTGTGATTTATCTTGTTACTCCACTTAAAAATTGAGTGATTGAGTGAATTATATTTTGTTCCTTTTTTGTGAGGTGTTTTAAAATGTTAATCATGCAAGAAAATCATTGGATATTGTCAAACATCTTAAAATTTCACCCTTAAAAGCTAAATTGATGAATCTTATCTCGTACTTGTACTTGGTGGATTTGCATCATATTTTTCGTAATCATAATTTTGTACCAGTGGATATTTTATTTTCTAGATTTTCTTGAGGGCAAGCAAAGTTTAAGTGTGGGGGAATTTGATAACGCTCAGATTGTACATGTTTTCAGTAGCGTTATGAGTACTTTTGTATATGTTATTTGGTTATATTCTTATGATTTTAGTGCTTCATCGCATCAAAAGATGTTTGTCTAGTATTTATAACCAAGTGCAGGGAAACGGAAGGAAAAGTTAAAGAATGTTCAATAAAAGGAAGATTCCCGTTTCAGTGAAGCCTGTCAAGCACAAGTCAGCATTTCAAGTATCATAGAAGACCAAGATGATTGAAGAACCAAGCTCTACAAGTGAGAATCAAGAAAAAGGTCGATTTTCCATCACTCAAGAAGACCAGCCGATCGGTCGCAACCCGTAACCGATTCGGCTGGAAAGTGGTCAAAAGATGCCCCATGAAGACAGACCAGCCGATCGGTCGCCGCCCGCAACCGATTCGGCTGGGTTAATGCAAGAAGACTAACCAGATCGGCTGGACAAGCGACCGATCCGGCTGGAAGACCTGTTTCTGCTATTTCTTCATCATTAATTCTCCCCATTGTATCCAAACGATTCTAGGTCTTTCCCTTGGTGTATTCTAGTCCCTTCCTAACTCCTTGGAGGCCAAGTTCAGCATTTAATACCCTAGGCCTTGGAACTAGTATAAATAGAGACCTCTTGTGAGCATTTGAGACACACACTTCAATACAACTCTCTAGTCATTAAACACAAATTTCTTAGCTCTCAAATTCGTCCTTAGAAGTCCAGGAAAGTTTGGAGTTCCAGAAGTCCAACATTTGGAGGTCAAACCCCTAAGGAGTCTACCCCAATACTTTGGGAATCATTACTTCACCATTTGTAATCTTATTCCAAGCATTGTAAGACTCTTAATCATGTTTTCTAATGTTCAAAGTTCTGAGTTTATGTTTATGTTTGCCATGAGTAGCTAGTTTCTTTATACACTTGCTTAAATAATGTTGATTATCATATGATTAGTTTATGATTGTGTTAACATGTTTTAATTCAATTTCAAGTTGATTCTAAGATCCAATTGTGCTAAAGTTTCATAGTGGCATTTGTTAATCAAGTTTGACTAGTTGATAGTAATCATAGAGGTCGAAAGAACTATTTTTTATTCAACTAGTTATAATCATTTTGTCTATGGATGATTGTTTTTGCCCATTATTCTTGGTTAAACAAAGAAACTAAAGTGTGGTTGTAATAACAACGCTTTTTGATTATCAAGTTGGATTGATTGGAAACATCTAAAAGGTCATAAGATTAGTTGTTTACAATCAATTGTAACCTTTTGTCTATAATCGGTTACCTTTTGTATTGACCATTTCTTAACCAAATTTGATAAGGCAAATGGATGTTTTTGTGTTTAAGTTTGTGAAAGTAAATTTATGAAACTTGAATTGATTGGTTAAACTTAATGCTTGTTTTTATGAACTAAAATCTTGATGAAGGTTTAACTTGTAAGAACAATAGATTAGTACACCAACTAATTATCATAACCAACATGTTAAGAGCTTAACACAATCATATTAATCAAGGATAAGAAACTAGTTTAAGCAAGTGTAGTTTTTAATCATCTGAATTTCATTATATCTATTCTCATTGTTATTTGCTTTTGGATTGCCTTAGTTGATTTAGACTTGTTAATCAGATTCACCCACAAATCCCTGCGAACGATCTCGACTTACCTTCAAGATCTTACTATAACGGACGAGTACACTTGCTCGTATATGTTATTGGTAAAATTGGTAAATCGTCTTTTATAAATTTAAAACTTGTACGCACGTAGCACATCATATGGGTTACTACTTTTACTTTCCACCTGAAAATAAAGTGATTGTTGCTAAGTATGGAGATTTTCTTGAAAAGGATCTCGTATCTCAAGAATTCAGTGGGAGAGTTTATGATCTGGAAGATGATCATGAAGATGCATTACCTTTTGAAAATACTAGCGTACTTCCAGTGGAATCTGATAGTCTAGGTCCTCCACCTGAAGTTGAAGTGGTTCCCATTCTTAGATCTGTAAGGACTACACGTGCACCTGAACATCTATGTCTTAAAATAGAAGTTGAGGAAACTATATTAGGGGATCTTGGAGAGCCTGCTAATTATAGAGCTGCCATGGCTGATCCTGAATAGGACAAATGCAAGCTGCAATGAATGGGGAAATGCAATCCATGAAAGAAAATGAAGTCTGGGAAGAGATCGACTTACCTCCAAATGCTAAGGTTGTTGGAAGTAAGTGGCTCTATAAGAAAAAGACTGACATGGATGGCAATGTACACATCTATAAGGCTCTTCTGGAAGCACAAGGATTTACTCAAACCTACGGGGTTGACTTCGAGGAGACCTTTTCTCCTGTAGCAGACATTAGAGCTATTATAATTATCATAGCTATAGCAGCGTACTATGACTATAAAATATGGCATATGGATGTCAAAACCGCCTTCTTAAATGGTCTCTTAGAAGAAGAAATATATATGAAGCAACCTGAGGGGTTTTTGATTCCACAATTTCCAAACCGTGTATGCAAACTTCAAAGATTTATTTATGGATTGAAGCAAGCATCTAGGCAATGGAATAAGAGATTTGATGAAGAAATCAAAAATTATGGATTTGTTCAAAATCTTGATGAGCTATGTGTACATCACAAAGCTAGTGGGAGTGATGTAATTTTCCTTATCCTATATGTCGATGACATATTAATTATGGGAAAAGATATTCCAAGTTTGCAAAGTGTTAAGGCATATCTTGGACAATGTTTTTCCATGAAGGATTTAGGAGAAGTTGCATACATTCTGGGAATCAAGATCTACAGAGATAGATCAAAGCGGTTAATTGGTTTAAGCCAAAGCACTTACATTGATAAAATATTGAAGATATTCAATATGAAAAATTCCAAGAAAGAATATTTGCCGATGGAAGTAAAGCATGGCTTATGTAGCGATATGGGTGCTTCAACACCTGCAGAGGTGGCACACATGAGTAAAGTTCCTTATGCTTTAGCAGTAGGATCTAGCATGTATGTTGTGAGATGCACAAGGCCAGATGTGGCGTTCGCTCAAAATATGACCAGTCGATATCAACAGAATCCAGGTGAACTTCACTAGACATGTTAAACATATTCTAAAGTATCTTAGGAATATGAAAGATGTGTTTCTAGTGTAATGTGGAAATCCAGATACAGAGCTTGATGTTACAGGTTTATGTGATGCGTCCTAGCAAAGTGATAAAGATGATACGAAGTCTCAGACAGGTTATATCTTTGTCATTAATGAGGAGCAGTAGACTCGAAGAGCAAGAAGAAGACTACAATTGGGATGTCTGCACCAGAAGCTGAATACATAGCTGCTTCGGAAGCTGCAATGGAGGCTGTTAGGATTAGGAAATTCATTTCAAGGCTTGGTGTTATGCCTTCAATTGAATCGCCTATTGATATGTATTGTGACAATTTTGTTGCAATCATATTTGCCAATGAACCTGGAGTCATGAAGGGTACCAGAAATTTTCTACGAAAATATCACTATGTTCAGGAATAAGTCTGCGAAGGTGAACTAAATCTACTGAAAGTTCACACAGATGACAACTTAGTTGATCCTCTCACTAAGGCTTTACTTAGAGAAAAACTTGTTGAACTTGCTAATGACATTGGACTTCGTTTGGCTAATAGTTTCATGCATAACTGTGATTAGTATTTGGATAAAGGATATTGTAAACATTTTTTATTTTTTAATGAAATAAAGTATTGGTTATGTTTATGTTCATTCATAATATTGTTGTCCTATATTTGCATGTTTAAATCCGTGAATAACTTAGTTATTCTAAATCATCCGTTGTCAATTAATGATATGGGAATATCATTAAACTAAGACAAAATCTGAGTGATTTGGTAGAATATACTTGAATGTATATTGATGTGTTGCATACCAATTTCAGATGATGTTCAATGAATTAAATATAAGACTTATTCCAACTACATGATTTTACTTTATGAATATTGTTATTAAGTAAATCATGAGTAGTTATCCTCATACTTGAGATATCAGATAAGTGTCATGAATGTAGTGCACTTCTGTGGAACAACTTAACGCTAAACGTAACTGGTAGTCATAAGGGTTGTTTTCAGAAGTGTTGCAAAGTTTGTGAGTTATTCTTGTAGTCAAGATAGAATTTGTTTATACAAATTTATTTTGGAGTTTAATACTGTTGGGCCCCTCGTAGGGTTGACAAAATGTTTGTGCAGCCGCACCCAAGATTTCCCTGGAATATGTTCAGAAGATTTGGTAATCTTGCTCAATCACTAACAACGAGAAACATAATGGTTGAATAAAGAATGACTTAAATCGATATCTTTATTTAACATGGTATTAGAAACAAAAGGATAATAATATAATGATGAATCATTAAAAGGTTTTTCCAGGAGCCTTACTCAAGTCGTGCTAGAGGCATCAACGTGTTGCTAGACGCTAACCGATGTGATCACACTATTAAAATATGTTCAACTGGGAGCTGTTAGTTTTATGGACTTTAATTAATAATTGTGAGTTAGGATCGAACTCGACACCACGGGATTGCACACTTTACGTATGAGAATTAAAGTTTAATAATTAAATATAAAATGTTATATTTAGTTGGTATTTACACGAAACGAATAACGAACGTTAAGTAATTAAACGTAATGGACTAACGGTCGTTAAATGTTAAAGAAAATGACTAAAGATGAAATCAGAAGTCAAGATGGTTCTAGAATCCCCTAAGGGATTGAAACCGATCGGCCATAGGCTATAGGATTCCCAATCCTACCCTAACTTGGACTCAAAGTTTCTACAAGTATAAATACAAGGCTAAGGTTCATTATTATTGACTCTTGTGCACATAACCTAAAACCTAGCTTGTGTTCTTCTTTCTTTAGTCCCAAACTGATCGTTACCCTATCTCTTAGGGTCGATCACTTTGATTTTTCTTAAACAAAAGTTTTGTGTTCACTTTAATTCGTTATAGTACGTGTGTACAAGAACGTGGTACTTACACATTATTGTAAGTATCTTAGATTGAATTGCAAAAATGGTAAGAGTCAATTCTTATAATCCTTACAAACCCTAATTAGGGTTCATCTCAATTACTAGCTTGAAAGTGATTCTTGTTAGCTATAATCAAAGGTACGCATCCTTTTATTTTTATGTTAATTAATTATTCATTATATGTTTCTATACACTTACACATGTGTATTTGATGTTTATTCTGTTTAATTATGATTATCATGCTATTAAAATTCCAACAAAAGGCTACTAAGTGTGACAAATCTAGAGGTAATCATTCGATCAACAATATATTTGACACAAAACCTTAAAACTACAATAATCTAGTCACTACAAGTGCGAAAATCCAACAAGGGTTCTGATAAATAAACAATACGCTAAGTCACACTTGTTTGATGCAAATCCAAAAACACGTACTTGAAATACTTGTGTTATTTAAGTACACCAACAAGGGTATTGGACACTCGTGGCTTGATGTGATTGATAAACCCACAAAATCAAAACAAATTTGACCACTTGGCTGTAAAGAGGTTGGACCAGTAATTAGGAGGAGCAAAGATCAGGGCTAGAATTGCATGCCCCCGCACAAGTGTTTCCCACACTCGTACACCAACTTTTTATTTCATAGTTGTTTTTATTAGGTGCTTCTACAGTTAACATGCTAGAGTGGTCCAATCCACGCTTTGTACATTTTTGTAATAATCTAGCATCCACTAAGTTGCTCTAAATGTATCAAAACACACAACTGTCACTTTGATCCATCATGCCACAATAGATTATTACAATAAGTTGTCCTTAGCAAAGGAATTTGAAGAGGAGCAACCAAAAATATACTTTGGCGTGAAGTGATGAAGGAAGGGAGAAATGTCTAAGAAACATTACAGTTTATTACCCTTAGCCCAACATTATAGCCAAGTCAAATGTTATCTGAAATTATACCAGATAAATCATTCTGATTTTTCAAATGGTAAGAGTAAACCCAGACTTGGTAGGCCAAAGAAACCTGAATTTGCAACATTCTTAAGGAAAAACATCTTTGTTTGGTTATTTTGCCCACTCACTATGGTGTCAAAAATCAATTGCACTAAGACCTTGCCAAACATACTTGACCACAGATCCATACAGTACTATTGTACTAACTAAGCTAAGATGCAACAACGTGCTATAACTTGTCTTCTTTATCATGGCTACCAGCATGTAGGTTGTAATGTAACTTCCACGAGGAAAAGAAAACACAGCCAGTGTTTATATGCTTCACCATTCATTATATCTAAATTAGCAAAGTATATATCATAGACTTCATACATACCCAAGTTCATGCTTACGTTTTGGTTCTTTGAATCACATTTTGTAGCTTACCGACACCAAAATTAAACATTCAATGCTTTGTAGCATGTCTACATGCAAAACTTAAGCACCAATCATACGATTCCTTTTTACTGTCCAAGTGAGTTAAGTCGAGTCCTTTTTCATATTTCTTGGATCATTCACAAAACACAACGGGAAAAGGGACGAAAACAGAAAAAGATAATATACCCTTTTACCAGTTCCGTGCCTTTAATTGTTATGATATGTCAAAATTAAGGATGCACATATATTCATGGATGGAACTGAACTAGTATCTGCTTCATGACTGGCCACTTATTCTTCAGCGTTGATTCCAAAAATCCGGACCTTATGCATATGTGGGAATTTGGCAATCACTAGCACAAAAACCGCAAGTGTGTTTAAGAAGAGCATCGGATTTTGATAATCAGTTGTGTGAGATGCTATCAAGTACCTGTACAAAGATCCAGATAACAAAAATTGTGTCAACACCAAATAGAACTATTATATATACCAGGAATACAGAGTAAAGAGGAACAGGATTAGTAGGAATCTTATTGGGTGAAAAATCAATTAGCATGCATAGTCCACTATAAGAGATACAACATATGTATCTTCTTCAAAATGTTTGTTGAGAAGATTGATACAGATCATCATAAACAGTACAAACCCCGACACTGTCTTAACAACGAACATTAATCAAATGCATATGTATTGCTGTCAATTTCAATAAATAAGCCTATTTGGGAGCAGAAGTTCGGTCTAACCAACATATAAGATAGCGATTCAAACATGTTTAAAGTCGCACAGACTACTTTTAATGCGTACAACCTCCTAAATCATTTTAGTCAAAAACTTAGATGACTGTCCCCGTAACATTTTGTTTCAATAATAGTTTACACTTTCTATATTTGAAAAGAAGTAAGCAGCTGTATGCCAATCTACCCGCCAGCCATTTTGACCCGTTTCTATCCAACTCCATTTAACCTTTTACCCATCCCACCCATACTGGAGAGAAAATATAAACATATATGCTACTAGGAAAGAAACGCTTGATTTAGTTCCCACTAGTAATTTCTTAAAGCATTGCTCGATCCCCTTGTTACACCCACATTATGGAGGTTATCCGGTGCTCTAGTGATTGTGTAAAGATGTTATCAACTATTTATTTCAAATTTTGCCACAATGTTGCAAAAATCACTAGTCGCTAGTAGATTTGTAGCTAGTAATCGTCCCAGGATTAATCGGATTGGAATTTCTATGTATTAATTTTTGAAATTATATGTATGACATGTTGATAGGACCATATAATTGCTCATTACACCATACAGTTGCTCATAGGATCATAGAGATATGTTTAGAAACATTAACACAATTGTTCAAATACTTCAAACCAAGTTTTGACCGAGTTTTTCAAAGTTAACCCCAAGTTATGATTGAGTTTTGACCGAATTTGATTGAGTTTTGACCTTGTAGTGAGTCATCGCAGATTACTTGGCCTTGTAATGCCATGTGGACGGGTGGTTGACTAGTAATACCATGTGGACGAATTCTTGATAGCATGGACTCGTAGGTTCATTTAACATAATATCGTGGTTTCTTTTTTAATTTATATATCCAATCGCTATCTTATAATATTTTGGTTTCTTTTTTATTTTATATATCCAAAAGTTGGGTCTAGCCACCTATAAGATGACGATTCAAACAGGTTTAAAGTTGCACAGAGACTGCTGTTAATGCTTACAACCTCCTAAATCATTTTAGTCAAAAACATAGATGATTGTTGCCGTAACATTTTGTTTTAATAATAATTCATACTTTCTATATTTGTAAAGAAGGAAGTAGCTGTATGCCAATCTACCCGGCCCAGCCATTTCAACCCGTTTCTATCCAAATCCATCACCCATATTGGAGAGACAAAAATATAAAATATATATGTTACTAGGAAAGAGACGCTTGATTCAGTTCCCACTAGTAATTTCTTATAGCATTGCACCCATTGCTTGATCCCCTTGTTACACCCTCATTATCGAGGTTATCCGGTGCTCTTGTGGAATGACTGGGCGTAAAGGGCACGTAGGCGGTGAATCGGGTTGAAAGTGAAAGTCGCCAAAAAGTGGCGGAATCATAGTTGTCAATAGCGACGATAGCGGTCGCTATAGCGCGCTACGTAGCGAAGCGGTCATGTGTCGCTATTACCATTTAGCGACAAAAATAGCGACATAATTGATTTTTTTTTTTTTTTTTTTTTAATCATTAAGTATAAAAGCAAAATTAGGGTTTATTATATCACTTCTATCAGCCCTATTCTACCCCATCAGTCCATCTCATCTTCAATCTTCATCATCTCCGGCCATCACCTCCGGCCATCACCTCCAGCCATCACCTCCCACGCCGCCGCCACTCGTGTAATTACTTCTCCATCTTCTAATATTCCAATTCCAACTTTGAATCATCTAATTCCAACTTTGAATCATCTAATTCCAACTTTGCATTGTCTAATTATTTTTGTGTTTGTGAACAGAATGGGTAGAAAAGAAGACATAGGGTGGTCCTATGCAAGTTTGATAGAGGGGACTAAAAATCATGTGAAGTGCAATTTCTTCCTTTGTTTCCACGTGGGGATTACAAGACAAAAACATCATCTTGCTTGTGATTCAGCGGATGTTGCGAAATGTACAAAAGTTCCCCCCCAAGTGAAGGCTTTATTCAAAGAAGAGTTTGAAAAGAAAAAGCAAGCAAAAGAATTGCTGAACAGAAGACCACACTTTGATGATGATGTAATTGATTTAGAAGAAGATGAAGATGAAGAAGAAATTACTCAATCAAAGGGAAAGAGGCCCATGTCAACCACATCTTCAATGGCTAATAAAAAACCTAAAGGCCCGTTAGATGCGATGTTCAAGCCATCGACCATGTCGGGGAAAAAAAGCGGGCACTTAGTTGGAAGTAAAGAACATGCCCAAGTCCAAAAGAAGCTGAGATTGGAATATGTGCAAAAGTTTTGTAGATGGATGTATGATGCGGGTGTATCGTTTAATGCAGTGAAGTATGATAGTTTTGGGCCAGCACTTGAAGCGGTTGCTCGACATGGTCCTAGTATAAAACCTCCTACTTATCATGAGGTTCGGGTGCCTATGTTGAAGCTAGAGTTGGAGCATACCAAAAAGCTCATGCAAGATAATGTAGCGAAAAAGTCAATCTACGGGTGTTCGTTGATGGCTGATGGATGGAGAGATCGGAAAGGAAGGGCGTTAGTCAACTTTCTAGTGAACACTCCTCGAGGGAGTATGTTCATTGATTCGGTTGATGCCTCTAGCTATTCTCACACAGGTGAGAAGCTGTTTGAATTGTTTGACCGCTATATCCAGAAAGTTGGCCCGGATCATGTGATTCAAATTGTGACGGATAGTGCAAGCAACAATGTTAAGGCTGGTGAACTTGTGGAAGCGAAGTATCCGCACATATATTGGACTCCATGCGCCGCTCATTGTATTGATTTGATGTTGGAAGATATCTTTAAATTGACACATTTAAAGAAAACTTTTGAAAGGGCTATTGCAGTGAACACATACATATACAACCGCACATTGCTACTTAACATGATGAGAGTTCACCGCAAAAGAAATGGTTAGGCCCGCAAAGACACGATTTGCTACAGCTTTTATAACTCTTGAAAGTTTTAAAGCGAATAAGAAACACTTAAAAAAGATGTTCACTTCTGATAATTGGAACCTAAGCAAGTTTGCAAAGGAGGTAGGTGGTAGGCAAACAGCAAACACTATATTGTTGCCTAGCTTTTGGAATAATGTTAAGTTTGCTGTGAACGTTGGTGAACCGCTGTTAGAAGTGCTTCGTTTGGTTGATGGGGAGAAAAGGCCTCCAATGGGATATATTTATGAGGCTATGGATAGGGCAAAAGAGACTATTGCTGCCTCTTTTAAATACAAAAAACAGAAGTATAATGAAGTATTCAAAATTATTGATCAAAGGTGGAATTGTCAGTTACATCGACCTCTCCACGCAGCGGGGTATTACTTGAATCAGAGTTTGTAATTCAAAGGCGGTGGAGAATTGTGCTGAGGTGATTAGTGGTTTACATGCTTGCATCAAGAAGTTTTCGTTGACCATGGAAGAGCAAATGCAGATTCACACCGAGCTCCCAGTTTATCGACATGCTAATGGGATTTTTGGAAGCTTAATTGCTAAGAAAATGAGAGATAAACTTGCACCAGCGGAGTGGTGGATGCAATATGGAGCATCAACACCAACACTAAAAAAGCTTGCAGTCAAGGTGCTTAGTTTGACTTGTAGCTCGTCCGGGTGCGAACGCAATTGGAGTGTATTTGAACATATTCATTCCAAAAAAGAAGCCGATTGAGCGAAAAGGTTAAGTGATCTTGTGTACATCAAGTACAATCGGGCTCTTAGAAGAAGATATGATATGCGTGATACCATTGACCCGATTGTCTTAGATGATGCACATGTACTAGATCCGAATGAGTGGTTAATGATGGTTGAGGATGAATATGAGGATGAGGACGGGGACGATGATGATGATGAAGATGAAGCAAATGCCCCGGTGTTTGAGGGTGAAGATTTGAGATGGGGTCATGTTTCGGAGGCTACCGGGGTGGGTGAGGCAGCTTATGAGACAAGGGCAAGTAGGAGGCCGAGTGGAAGTAAAAGGGGAGTAACAAAGTGGGCGTAAAAGGGGTGGCAAGGCCTCCACATCTCGATCAAGGCCTAAAAGAAGATGCTTAGTAGATGAAGATGAAGATGTGGGTGATTGGATGTTGAAGAAAATGATGTTGGGGCTTATAAACATTTCGAGCCGACTGTGGATGGCCTTGGTGATGATGATGACGATGATGATGATGAGTTGGAGCTGACATTTGATGATTTAGATGATTACTAATAGACTAATTTAGCTATTTTGGTGTTTTGAATGTTTACAAATGTTTATGTGTTGAATGGTAAAACATATCTTTATTTTGCTACTATTTTATCGCTAAACACAAATAGCGGTCGCTATTTATCGCTATTCGCTACGTAGCATATAGGTGGCTCGTCGCTATTTATCGCTATTCGCTATTGACAACTATGGGCGGAATGCTCTCGAAACCAATTCACTTGTATAAAATTCAAAGTTATCCACAATGTTGCAAAAATCATTAGGCGCTAGTCGGTACCTTGTAGCTAGTAATCGGCTAAGGCAGGAATTAATCAGGGTTACGTGGATTGGAATTTCTATGTATTAAGTTTTGAAATTTTGATATGTCTGTTTTGAAATCAGAAAATTTCATTGCACAAGCAACAACTCTGGACATAAAGTCAATGCCATGTAAAACAAAGTATAAAAACACACATAAATTGAAGGGGAGAAAAGTTATCTGTGCAACCAGGGGGAGGGGTTGCGTTCAAAGTTTTATTCGTTTAAGGTTGTACCGTTGTATCTTTTACGCTTCATTTTCTAGGTTTCAATAATTTCAATGTAGTTAATCAACGACTGATTGTGCAGATTGGGTGGGCCTTAGAAATAATTTCCTAACCTCCACAATGAGGATGCAGGAAGCACTAATGCAATGTCATTAGTGAAATACCAACAGGAAGTAATGTAAGTCATACATATTTTTTTCTAAGAACTTATATTTCTTTCATTTGTGTTTTATAGGATATGTTCCCGTCCTCTATATTTAGTCCTGCTAGATCTACCATTTTAAGTTCCTTTCTTTAAAATAATGATGTAATCCTCTAATACTATTACAAATGGTGTAAACTTAGATCTTATGGTCAGTTCCATGAAAGTATAGGCATTGTTATACTTCTCCTACACCATTTGTATCTATTCTTTCACATATCTCCTTTTAACTGAAACAACCCTGCATCAACTCCCAGTAATCAAGGATATGTTGGTCTTCCATTTCTCATCAAAATCTTGGTCCAAATTCGTCTAACTCACTTTTTTCAAAACCAGCCATACAAGTTACAACGATACTTAAAGCAGAGTAATAGAATATGCACTCTAACATGAATTAACATCACGAAATACCAAAAGAAGCAGAGAAAACTTACAGCACTACAGGTACGACAGTAAGAAACTTCCTGTTGCGGGTGAGCTGCTTGCCGCTATCAATTTGCTCCCACCAAGTCAACCTGTTGTAGATACCCTGGTCATCAGCAAAAGGTGTTCCCTTCTTCCAGTGAAAAAAGTGATATGTAACCTGATTATTGAAACAAAAAATCAGCTTCCATAGACCTTATCAGAATATAGACAGTTTACTGTTGAGAAAAAACCAGGCCAGTGGCAACATATGCAATATACAAAGTAAACTCGTTTAAAACCCCAATTTCCCATTAGTAGTTTGTAGGTCGTATCAGAATATAGACAGTTAATGGCTGAGTAATGTGTTTAAGGTTTTACACGGGAGAGAATTGCAGGATAGCTCAATTAAGCTTCAAAGACAGACAAGCATGTTATTTAAATAAAACCTAATTCTGCAAACATATTTTGTTTCCAAAAATAAAAGGTTAATTATAAGAAAACTAGCAGTTAGGCGACAAATACACCTACCTAAAATCCAAGAAAGACAAACTCCTACTGGCAACAGTATGTAATCTCAACATTCAAACCCGTTTTTTAAACTAATATTAAATTAAGCCACTCATTACCAACTCCCAACTCAATCAGTCTGGAATTGCTTATTTTTTAGAAATAAGTAACTCAAGTGATAGCGTTTGAATCTACTCATTTCGTAAAAAAAATATAACAATAGCAACCTACTGCAAAATTTCAATTAAAACCCATTTATAAAAGGCCTAAGGTCAAACATAAAAATAAAAACTAATATTGATTTCATCTAATCCCTTCGTACCTGCTTATTAGGGGGTGTTTGTTTATACTTATTTGTAGACTTACTAGCTTATGGGGTTTATATAAGTCTAAAAAATAAATTGGAAAATTTGGGCTTATGAAATATAACCGGAAATCAAATAAGCTCAAACAAACATTTCCTTGGAAACTAATTTGACCTAAATTTAGATGACAGAATACTGCTTATGCTTAAAAATAAGCAGACAAAATGCAATCCCAAACATCCCCAAACACAGATCAATCATACTATACAAAACCCTAACATGAATAGAGGTAAAATAAAATGATAAGAAAAGCTCAAAGTGAAACATACAAGAGCGTGACCGAGATTAACAACAGTCCAAGCCATGCCAGGAGAGCAGCCAGTAACAGATAAGACAACAAGCCAAGCAAAGAACAAAATAAGAATATAAGTAGTCCATACGCCTGGATACATAAACCATTCCGTGTTTCGGTTTAGATCTGTTGGTTGTTCCGCTTGTACATATAACTTCGCCATGTGTGTGTGTTTTTAAGGTGTTTTTAGTGTGTGTTTGGGTGTTTAATGATGATGATGATGATGGAGATTGTGACGGTGGAGGGAGGTGGAAATAATTAGCACGTAAAGTTGGACAGACGACAAGTGAAATGGGTAACCAACCAAAACTATATACTTATCCGATTATTATATTCTTAATGAGGTGAGATCCGCTGAGATCATGCATTCTTTAAAGAACAAACCAGCAGATCATGGCCATTGATTCAATTTTGATCCGACGGTTGTGATCAAATTAGCCAATCATATTGTAAGGGTAGATTTGTCTATTATAAAAGCTAAAATATCCAGTTTACTTTCATTTTAACAACAACAACAACAAAAAAGCTTCTCTCTAAAAAAGTCACCCACACAAACCACTGGAACACACACAACCCACCGTAAACCATCGTCTTTGTCGAGCCGCCTTCTATCCGTCGACGATCCGCCCTCTATCCGTCGACGTCTATTGTTCTGCTTTGTCGTTCAGCCGCCGATCTATTGTTCGCCAATCAGAGACTAAGACACATGCCTTAGAGACTAAGACACATGCCTTAGAGACTAAACAGAGAGCGATCTAATAATCATATGGTAAAAAGTTATCAGTAGATTATAGTTGATCATTGAGTTAGTTAAAAAAATTGGTATAGTAGATTAGTAGATGTTATTGGACATACAACCGTACTATGGAAAATATTAATAAAATTGGTATAGTAGATTAGTAGATGTTATTGGACATACACTAAGGTATGTTACTTGAAAGTATATAGTAATAATTTGATGTGAAATTCTTTTATTAGAATCACATGTGATTCATACGTGAATCACATGTGATCCATGTATAATCACACGTGTTTTATGTACAGGATCACATAGAATGAATGGAAGAAAGACAACAAAGGTGAAGTGAAATGACAACATAGAATGAATGGAAGAGAGAAAACACTTCAAGTAAGGGTGTAGCCAAAAAAGTGTCGACATTGCGGATAGAAGATTAAGACACGTACAAAATAAATTTCCCTTAATCAAAAGGCAAAGAGAAATATGACAATGATGGACACTTGAAAACTTTTGATTTGTTTTTGTTTTTCATTTTCTTTGAACATTTTATTGTTTGTTGAATTTATGGAATTATCATTTTCTTGAATACAATCTTTTTACAGAATGCCTAACTATGGTATTTGTATTATGTTTGAATGTAAGACACAAAAGCGTACAGAACATGTTTATAAAATGTATAGAAAACAAAACATGTACTTTGTAACAAAAAATGTTATCAAATCAAGCATGCAAATCACACGTGATTCGTGTGTAAAACACATGTGATCCATGTGTAAAACCACGTGTGATTTTCCTTAAAACAAATGCATTTCAACTATGAAATTCATGGTTTTGCTTTAGATTTAGAAAAACTATCTTATTTTAATATGCAAAGCAAACAACTTTTTATACGAACGAACAGTAAACATACATAAATTAAAAATAATTTAAGGTAAAATCACATGTGATTTGAGGTAAAATCACATGTGATTTGAAGTAAATCACTTGTGATTTGGGATAAATCACATGTGATTTGGGATAAATCACATGTGATTTGCATATCAACCTGCGTAAAAATACAATAAACAAAGCAACAACGAAGCTTATGACTATTTTTTTTTCATCTATGATTTTTTTTTAAACACAATCACGTAAGATCAACACATTCATATTAATCAATAATAATCACTCATACGTACATAGAGTACCTAAAAACTAATCATACAATAACATTCGATGATAACGACTTCACAAGTTGAATAACCTACAATGTACCTAAAACCTAATCATCTTCCCCTTGAATTTCTTTAACACCTTCTTACGCTCATCCCTTTCAGAATCTTCGTTAGAATCTAATAACTTCCTTTTTCTTTGAATAGGCTTAGACTCGGCCTTCGGCATAGGCTTTTATTTAACTTTTTTAAACAAGACCTGTAGTTAGTCACGTACAATATGTAGTTAGTAACATGTACTTTTGAATGATTACTCAAAGTTATACTACAAATCACATGTGATTCAGAACAAATCACATGTAATTTGTTCAAAACTCATGAAACTGGGTACGAAAATCACATGTGATTCTAAATAAATCACATGTGATTCTAAATAAAACACATGTGATTTGTTAAAAATGGCTACTTAGAAGATTACCTTTTCTACATGTAAAGTAACAAAATTTTTTATTCTCTATCCTATGATGTCACTTATCGACAATCGACAATTTCATACGATACCAGCTATGTGACAATATATATGATGTGGTTATAACAATATAAACAACAATGACAACCGATGGGTAAATAGACATAGCAATTTAACATTACAAATCATTTGGCATAAACTAATAGATGCTTATGAGTTTCACTTACGGGATGAAATCAAATACATAGCTGAGAGGTACCTCCATATATTACTTGAATGCAAAGGGCGTTCAGAATATCAATCTACTCTCACAATTTTATACTATGAGAAGTCAAAATCTGAAAATGAAAAGAAAAAGCTGAAAATATAGAAGACCAAGACCTCAGGACTACTTTTTTTTTTCATTGCAATCAATGTATTATTTTGAAATTAAAGAAAGAAATTATGTAGCGTAGCCTAAAGCTAAAGTCCATACCTGAAGTGAAAGATAATGGTACATGTCCTCATAGAGGAGCGCCAGTGCACCTGTATAATATCGAGTTGTGTTCGAATCACCTGAATTTAGTAAAAGGCTCCTTTTAAAGACTAGAAATAAAAAAACTACCAAAAATTAGTACTTGAGCAAGTAGAAAGAACCGACAAACCTGCATCCATTCAAGGCAAGCGCGGCTGAAAAATAAATAAGCCTCCAACTCACTCTACGAACCTCCATATATTAATTCCCCTTTAAAGAACCAAAACCACAAAATAATGAACTTATATAAGCTTGAAATTGTCAAAATAAGCCACAAAAAGTGAGCTTATGAAACATAAGCCCAAAACCGAAATAAGCCATAAGCCGGCTATATAAGCCGACCATTGAGGATGATTTAAAAGTATTTGGGTAAATTTCTTGTAGCATTAGATTGCTGAAATGATCGTCATTCTCATGTGCTAAAACTGTTTTGAAGAGTACCATTGGGGTGTAAGGTTATAAAATTTGACATGACAAAAGTATTGAAACACAAAAACTACGTAAAAGAAAACCATAAAAATATTCCCGTCTTGTCAAACGCGTTTGTAAAAGAATCACACACCACATACATGATGATAAATTCATAACCAATAAACACATAAAAACAATAACCAAACGGTAACAAAATCATCACCTCATCCAATTTAACTGCTCGAACTCGAAACTTAACGAATTTCAGTTCTTTTTACTAATCACATTCACCTTCTTATTCATCTTCTTGTTCACAGTAACATAATCCATTAATTTTGTTATATAACTTCCACTTATAACAATATTACTTACAACTACAATGCTAGTCATCATCAATAATACAACCATTGATATGATGAATAATACGACCATTGATATGATGATCAAATTATATCTTTTTATAGTACTTCCACTTATCAAATTATATTCTTTGATAATACTTCCATTTATCAACGCTAGTCATCATCAATAATTCTTCCACTTATCACAGATTGACATATATTTTTGATGGAACAAAAATGAACAAATCAGCTCATCAAAACAATAAAAAAGAAATAACAACTTATAAAAAACATCTAATGGTTATATTTTAAATAAACTAACATGAACAAAACAACTCACCAATATCATCGTTTCGAGGCTTATATTGATCAACGAGAGCCGATGAAGACGATTGTGGCAATGGCTTACCTCTAGATAATGCTATTTCATCTTCTAGGTCCACTGAATAGAAGTGATTAACATCAATTTTGAAGTTGGGGGTTAGGGTTTGAAAATTGGGGAAACTGTTATTAAGAGAGAATTGGGGAGGGTGACAAAATGAGAGGAGAGTAAATGAGACATGTGAGATATGTTAGTAAATGAGGGAAGTAAAATTACAAAACTGTCCTTATGTTAATTTAAAAATGAAAGCAGATGTATAATCAGCGCCGTAGGATGAAACATTGATCAACGGCTCAGATGAAGCGGTTTGATCTATGGATATTTTAGGTTCTGTAATGAACTTTTGTCTATTCTTAATATATACGTAGTATATATATATTTTTTATTTTCTAACACTTTGCAAAATTAGTAGGAGCTTATGTAAGTTGTAAGCTAAAATTTATATTTTTATAAAGGTGTTGAATTAGTTGGAGTTGAAGTTTGTTGTTATTATCCAAGTCATATTTTCAGTTGAATCGGATCTGGTAGTGCTCACTACTGAGGTGAAAGAAAGGAGCAAGGTAGGTCTGCGGAAAATTATCACACACGAACAAGTGTAGGCGTGTAGCTTGTCTTTCAACCAAGAAGAAGTGTTTTTCTTGGCGAAGTGAGGAAGCACGGTTGTGATCCTCTCTGTAGCCCCTCTATACTATAAAGGCTATTAGTATCGTATAATTTTTATTTTTTTTTTAAAAAGCCATGAACTTCAATGGGTTTATACTTTCATTTCAAACTAGGTTCATGGACAGAACTTACCTTCTTAACTGGTTATAACTATCAAGAAAGTAGAAATGACATTTACATGGACTTGAGATCAAATTAGAATAAATCTTAAATTAAGAAAGATGATAAATGTGACAACTCGTATTTTCAGGTCATATTTCAAAACATCACTCATGCTTCATCATTTATCATTTATCGTAAACTAGATTTACGAGCATCAAATTCACGTAACCGTAATGGTTTAGCTGTGAATTCATGAACATATCATCAAGGGCATTTCATATAGACTAGGTTTAGTCTATATTTCATTGGCATCATCGTCATCATATCAATTTATGCATGGTTTTGCATTTTTCATTAAACGTTTATTGTCATATTAAATAAACGTTATCGCGTAAACATTTATTTTGAACATTTGATCCGACACTTCCAAAAATATTCCTAATATATTTTTATACTCATTTTAAGACTATAAAAATTATATTATTAATTTACCCGATGTTTTCAATTTATTTCGTATATAAATTGTTAAATTTATATAATTACGACGGTTTTCTTAAAAACTACACGATAATTATTATTTCACTCAAATTTTGCAAGAAATGTATTTTTATAATTTTTATGACTTCAATATATTTTATCTTGACCCGTTAAAATTTATTTTTATCTAACGCTACCCTAAATACTCAATTGTGTACACAACTTACCACAAGTCTTCAATTTACTCACATATATCTACACTTAAACAAAATAAAAAAATATATATATATTAAATGATGACAACCCCCCTAGTATCACTTGTGTTTGGCAAATATCTTCCACATGTATTCTCATTCATAACACATACACAAACAAATATCCAAAGGTGTAAACAAAAACCATTTTCCTTTCTCTCCTCTTTCTCAAAACCGGCCAACCAAGGATCAAAGAAGATTTCATCCAAATTTTCAAGACAAAGTTTTATCACACTCTAGTATCACTTGTTGTATAGGTTTTGCAATAAAAACCTCAAGTGATTAGGAAAACCCTTTGTCCTTAAACCTCATCATATTACTTGTAAGCATTCATATTCATGTGTTTATTTCATATTCATTGTTATGGTCATTTCATTTTATTTGAGAAAACATGCAAGTCTCATGATGTTTATACCACTTTTTCATTGATTTTAAGAGTTATATATATATATATTAGTCATCCTATAATTACTCCTTGTTATAAATCACTCTTGGTGATGTCTAGGAACCCATGACACCCTAAGAAGGTGTATGGTAGGATTAGAATAGCTTCGGAGTTGTTTTGAATGGGTTGGAATAGGTTTGGCGCGTGAAAAACTCATTTCGACAAGTCTAATTAAGGGTCTGTCCATATTTTGAAAATCTGGAAAATCCGACAGTAAGCAAAATATTTTGGGCTAGATATTTGGAAAATATATTTTAAACGAAAACGTGGCCGCTTGAACGGGTTAAAACGGAGCTATAACGAAGAAGTTATGAATTTTGAAGTTTGACGACGAAAACTAATAATTCCAGAAATTTCAGCATGAAAATGTCATCTGCTTACTTGAGTCAAAAATGAGTTTTAAGCGTTGTTTAATGTGTCGACTTATCAAAAATATATTAGTATATGTTAACACGATTTCGTGGATATAAAGAACGTAGAAAACGGACTTATAACGACAAAGTTATTCACATTTTAAAAAGTTGCCGTAACTTTATTCTATTAGCAAAATTAACATATTTTCTATTAAACACATACTACGGCAACGAGGGACCATGTTGAGGGTTGTTTTTAACAATGACGAAGTACTTTTTATAAAGTGATGTCTTCTAGTAAAAGTAAGTTCGCCAAGCATATTTTTCAAAATGTCAAACCATTTGTCAAGCGGAGTTGTAATGAATAATATACGGTCACTTAAACTTGCCGGAAAACCATCCTTAAACTATATTTTGGGACACCAGAACCATACTTTACCTATATTTATCTCCATGATCGAGACCTCTAGGATGAAAACCTAAACACTAAAACTTTGAGATAATGATACAAGCTTCCCAAAACCGTTGAGTTCGTTTCCTAACACTCGACGCATCATTTTAATTTACGACTAGCTTTTCGAGGCCGTTTAGTCACTTTCATGAAAAATTACAACGACATTATTTTACGACGAAAAGTTATAATTTCATAATAAATCACTAAATGATTATCGTTGGATATCATTTCAATGTAATTACATATGGAGTAATTTAAAAATGGTCAAGACGTTAAGAGATTATTTCTCGACGAGAAATATTATTTTCAAAAATTCACAAGTGGTATAGATATCATCTGAATTGCATGCATAACATTACATCATAACTTATTATGTATCATATCATTCATAATAGGTCAAGTTTAGAGATTCACACTACTTTTCGGTGTATCCACTTTTGTCATTATAATCATTGCAACAAGTGAGTTCCATAGCCCCATTTTCAATTGTTTTAATGCTTTTATTAAACTCTTTGGGGGAGATACATGCTCATCAACTTTTATGACAATCATGATTATTTGCAACTATATGTTTATCTGAACTGAATGTTTAGTCATATTATATATCATAAATCATTGAGCTAAAGGTCTTGGGATTATTATTGAGCTAAAGGTCTTGGGATTATTATTGAGCTAAAGGTCTTGGGATTATTTGAAACAACACTCATATGTGTTATTTCAATTGGTTATTGATACATTAAGTTATGCGCTATTATGTGAATTCATTTGACATCATGTGTTTGAGCATAAACTATACATATTTTGGCAATGGGTTGTAAACACACAGGTTGCAAGTTTTGTATGGGCGGAACTTGGAACTGAGTGGATTTACAATGCCTTTGCTACATAAACGATTTTGAAAGATTTTTCATTTCAACGCAAACTCTATGAACTCACTCAACCTTTGTGTTGACACTTTTTAGCATGTTTTATCTCAGGTATCTAAGGCATTCACTTCATGGCATGCATGTGGACATATCATAGTGTCGCGGTGACGACGCGTCATACATGGAATTTATTCATTTTTAAAAACATCGTTTGGCTTGTAACAAACTTATTTCCGCACAAGTTAATTTCATTTGGGACCTACACTTTGTAAACTCTGATTATTTTAATAAATCAAGCGATGTATTTTTCAAACGACACTTTAGGTCGTTCAATATATCTGTAACTATGATGCTATGACAGTCAATCCCCAGGAATTCCATTCCGCTGCAAAACAGGTAATTTGGGGGTGTGACAGATTGGTATCAGAGCTTCAGTTATAAAGAACTAGGTTGCATCATTGACCCTAGACTATAACTACATCATCATAGCATTTTATCATTTCATCATAAGTGCATGTTCACTTTACATGCGGATTCATATACATTTTATTCGAGTTATTTACTTTCATTTCAAAGCGATTGTCACATAGATGCCTTTAAATACCCATCCCATTATCCTTCCTTTAGACTCCAATGTGGAGAATGCCTTGTCATTTCTTATCACAATTTTAATATCAGATGATTCATCACCGATAACGTCGAATGCCGAGATAAACCTTCAAGTAGGGCGAAGTCACTCTCACTCCTTTGTTTCACCACTAACATGTCGAGTTACACGTTATTCACACATTAAGTCACTAGACCATCATACATTTGAAGCACTTATGACACCTCATAACCCATCTTTTGGGAACCCGTCGATTATTTTGAAAAGTAACCTCAAATTTATCACCTCACATCACATCTCTTTAGAGCGCTTATTCTTAACATAGGACTTTGCTACGTCTCACCTTTCCTCTTATTTTGAAGAGTTATGGCACCGAAGAAAGCTCCACCAGCAATGACACCAACTGCTATCCAAAAGTATATAGAGGATAGTATAGCCGAGGCACTAAGGAAAGAACGAGCAATGGTAGCTGCTGCTGCTGAGGCCACGGATGCTGCTGAAGTTGCTAGACTTGCTACTGCTACCGGAGCTGCAGGAGGATCTGGAGTTCGAAATTGTACATACAAGGACTTCAAGAACTGTGATCCTACAAAGTTCAAAGGCACAGAAGGAGCCACTGCTATGGTTCGATGGTTTGAGAAGATGGAGTCTATATTTCTTTTATGCAATTGCCCAGATGACTACAAGGTGAAGTTTGCCACTGGTACACTCTTAGATGGTGCAATGTCATGGTGGAATTCGTATGCGCAGCCTATTGGTATTGAAAATGCTTACAAGCTCACGTGGGATGAATTCAAGGATCTGGTAACTAAGAAGTATTGTCCACGCACGGAGGTGAAGAAATTAGAAACGGAATTTTATGAGTTAGTGACTGTTGGTTATGACATCGAGACCTACATTAGGAGGTTTCAGGAAATGGCTGTACTATGTCCATCAATGGTTTCGGACAATGAGAAACTACTGGAAAATTTCATTGGAGGACTTCCACAATGTATTCAAGGAGATGTAACTTCTTCCGATCCATAAACAATTGAAGAAACTATCAGGATAACTCAAAAACTCATGGATCAAGTCGTGAAAGGGGAAAACATTACCAACAATAACCACAACAACAACAACAACCAAACTAGCAACAACAAAAGGAAATGGGAAAATAACCAGGGAGGTTATGATAACGACAACCAAAACCGTAACACTAACCATCATCAACAACAGAATAGAGGGCAAGAAACCGCAATGGTTTATGTTGCTGCATCAATAGAAGGCAGAGGTTATGCTGGAAACTACCCACTATGTAATCGATGTAAGTATCATCACTCAGGTCTTTGCCCTGTTAAGTGCTACAAGTGTCAAAAACTAGGACACCATGCCAGGAATTGTAGAGGCAAGACCATAGTTACATGTTACGAATGCGGGGAGTAAGGACACTATCGGAATCAATGTCCTCAAAACCAAGGTCAACAAGTTGAAGGTGCTCATGGGAATGCATACATGTTAGAAGGAGGAGAAGCTCGTCATGGTCTCAACAATGCGGAAGACTGAAGAAGTTAGGAAACTAACAGTCTCATTTTCCTTATGTATTATGTCGTACTAAGTTTATGTCTTCCATCGTATTCGGATCTTATGAATTAAGATGTACTACTTTTGATAAACCACTCGTTGTAAAATATTCTCATTAAGCGTACTTTCTTTTCCTTCTGATTCGTTATCACTTACAAGGATTAGATCTCTGTAAACATCGAGAGTTATAACAACTAAACCGAACGTCACATTATCGTTCCATAATTATACATAGCCTAGCTAACTATGTCTAATTCTGGAGGGATATCGTTCCTTAATTATACATAGCCTAGCTAACTATGTCTAATTCTGGAGGGATCATGTTATGTTGGGAGCAGTTATTTATAAGTCTTAGTGCACGCAGGGTTTTCACATATTCATAAAAGTCAAAGTGTTAATCATGGGAGATTCATCCAATATTTTCTTTACTATGATGTTTTATACGCTCTAAATCATCGATAACCATAACGACATCTCTTCATGTCTTCTTTCCTCGTTATCCATCACAAACTCAAAAATTTGATAGACAAACACGAACTGAATTCAGGGACTGAATTCCTTTTTGGTTGGGCGAATGTGACAACTCGTATTTTCAGGTCGTATTCAAAACATTACTCATGCTTCATCATTTAACATTTATCGTAAACTAGACTTACGAGCATCAAATTCACGTAACCGTAATGGTTTAGCTGTGAATTCATGAACATATCATCAAGGGCATTTCATATAGACTAGGTTTAGTCTATATTTCATTGGCATCATCGTCATCATATCAATTTATGCATGGTTTTGCATTTTTCATTAAACGTTTATTGTCATATTAAATAAACGCTATCGCGTAATCATTTATTTTGAACATTTGATCCGACACTTCCAAAAATATTCCTAATATATTTTTATACTCATTTTAAGACTATAAAAATTATATTATTAATTTACCCGATGTTTTCAATTTATTTCGTATATAAATTGTTAAATTTATATAATTACGACGGTTTTCTTAAAAAATACACGATAATTATTATTTCACTCAAATTTTGCAAGAAATGTATTTTTATAATTTTTATGACTTCAATATATTTTATCTTGACCCGTTAAAATTTATTTTTATCTAACGCTACCCTAAATACTCAATTGTGTACACAACTTACCACAAGTCTTCAATTTACTCACATATATCTACACTTAAACAAAATTAAAAAAATATATATATATATTAAATGATGACAACCCCCCTAGAGTCACTTGTGTTTGGCAAATATCTTCCACATGTATTCTCATTCATAACACATACACAAACAAATATCCAAAGGTGTAAACAAAAACCATTTTCCTTTCTCTCCTCTTTCTCAAAACCGGCCAACCAAGGATCAAAGAAGATTTCATCCAAATTTTCAAGACAAAGTTTTATCACACTCTAGTATCACTTGTTGTATAGGTTTTGCAATAAAAACCTCAAGTGATTAGGAAAAACCTTTTGTCCTTAAACCTCATCATATTACTTGTAAGCATTCATATTCATGTGTTTATTTCATATTCATTGTTATGGTCATTTCATTTTACTTGAGAAAACATGCAAGTCTCATGAGGTTTATACCACTTTTTACATGTTTTTAAGAGTTATTTATATATATATATTGGTCATCCTATAATTACTCCTTGTTATAAATCACTCTTGGTGATGTCTAGGAACCCATGACACCCTAAGAAGGTGTATGGTAGGATTAGAATAGCTTCGGAGTTGTTTTGAATTGGTTGGAATAGGTTTGGCGCGTGAAAAACTCATTTCGACAAGTCTAATTAAGGGTCTGTCCTTATTTTGAAAATCTGGAAAATCCGACAGTAAGCAAAATATTTTGGGCTAGATATTTGGAAAATATATTTTAAAACGAAAACGTGGCCGCTTGAACGGGTTAAAACGGAGCTATAACGAAGAAGTTATGAATTTTTGAAGTTTGACGACGAAAACTAATAATTCCAGAAATTTCAGCATGAAAATGTCACTGTTTACGAGTCAAAAATGAGTTTTAAGCGTTGTTTAATGTGTCGACTTATCAAAAATATATTAGTATATGTTAACACGATTTCGTGGATATAAAGAACGTAGAAAACGGACTTATAACGACAAAGTTATTCACATTTTAAAAAGTTGCCGTAACTTTATTCTATTAGCAAAATTAACATATTTTCTATTAAACACATACTACGGCAACGAGGGACCATGTTGAGGGTCGTTTTTAACAATGAAGAAGTACTTTTTATAAAGTGATGTCTTCTAGTAAAAGTAAGTTCGCCAAGCATATTTTTCAAAATGTCAAACCATTTGTCAAGCGGAGTTGTAATGAATAATATACGGTCACTTAAACTTGCCGGAAAACCATCCTTAAACTATATTTTGGGACACCAGAACCATACTTTACCTATATTTATCTCCATGATCGAGACCTCTAGGATGAAAACTTAAACACTAAAACTTTGAGATAATGATACAAGCTTCCCAAAACCGTTGAGTTCGTTTCCTAACACTCGACGTGCATCATTTTACGACTAGCTTTTCGAGGCCGTTTAGTCACTTTCATGAAAAATTACAACGACATTACTTTACGACGAAAAGTTATAATTTCATAATAAATCACTAAATGATTATCGTTGGATATCATTTCAATGTAATTACATATGGAGTAATTTAAAAATGGTCAAGACGTTAAGAGATTATTTCTCGACGAGAAATATTATTTTCAAAAATTCACAAGTGGTATAGATATCATCCGAATTGCATGCATAACATTACATCATAACTTATTATGTATCATATCATTCATAATAGGTCAAGTTTAGAGATTCACGCTACTTTTCGGTGTATCCACTTTTGTCATTATAATCATTGCAACAGGTGAGTTCCATAGCCCCATTTTCAATTGTTTTAATGCTTTTATTAAACTCTTTGGGGGAGATACATGCTCATCAACTTTTATGACAATCATGATTATTTGCAACTATATGTTTATCTGAACTGAATGTTTAGTCATATTATATATCATAAATCATTGAGCTAAAGGTCTTGGGATTATTATTGAGCTAAAGGTCTTGGGATTATTTGAAACAACACTCATATGTGTTATTTCAATTGGTTATTGATACATTAAGTTATGCGCTATTATGTGAATTCATTTGACATCATGTGTTTGAGCATAAACTATACATATTTTGGCAATGGGTTGTAAACACACAGGTTGCAAGTTTTGCATGGGCGGAACTTGGAACTGAGTGGATTTACAATGCCTTTGCTACATAAACGATTTTGAAAGATTTTTCATTTCAACGCAAACTCTATGAACTCACTCAACCTTTGTGTTGACACTTTTTAGCATGTTTTATCTCGGGTATCTAAGGCATTCACTTCATGGCATGCATGTGGACATATCATAGTGTCGCGGTGACGACGCGTCATACATGGAATTTATTCATTTTTAAAAACATCGTTTGGCTTGTAACAAACTTATTTCCGCACAAGTTAATTTCATTTGGGACCTACACTTTGTAAACTCTGATTATTTTAATAAATCAAGCGATGTATTTTTCAAACGACACTTTAGGTCGTTCAATATATCTGTAACTATGATGCTATGACAGTCAATCCCCAGGAATTCCATTCCGCTGCAAACAGGTAATTTGGGGGTGTGACAATAAATAAGTATAACTACACATTTGAGATGCATCTCTAATATTTTAGATATATCATAATATATATATTCTAGCAAAAAAATAGATACATATACATGTATTAGATGCATTTTATAATGTTAGGCGAATTCTATCTATTTTTCGTCAAATTTGTTGTGAGTACTACTTTGCATCGTTTTCATTTCAAAATTACTTTCGAAACTAATTGAGATGCATCTAAATAAATAGATATGCATCTATTCAAGTTGATGCATCTCAAATATATGGTATTATTATTTCTCATCCTTCTTATTTAAGTTTTCTTTTTCACTAGGTACACTGTGTTCTCAAGTTGAGTAAAAGAGAGGAAACAAAAATAAAGTGATTTTAGTTGTGTTCTCAAGTTTTTTAGGAGTGAAAGTGAAAGTAAATTAATGAAAAATGAAGGATTTTGCTTATAAAACTTTCACCCTACTTTTAAAATGAAAGTCAACTTTTTTTTTTTTTTTTTACTTTCACTTTTTTCTAATTTCTTCTTAAAAACACAGCGGGTACATATTCACTTATTATAATTAAGTATTTAAATAATTTGAAAAGCTATCTTTTATTTATTTTTAAAAGCTCGTTTCAATAAGCTAAATAAACATCTTATAGGTTTTAAAAGCTTTCATAAGCTTATTTGACAACCTAAACATGTTTTATACCCTTATCTTAAAAACTCGAGCTTTTATACTTAACTAGCACGGTGTCAGCAAAATAACAATGACTAACTGATTAACTGGAAGAAAAAAATGATCCAAGTTCGACCAAGTTCACCTGTTTTTACCGGTTCCGACTAGTCCTCTTCCGTTTTGTTTTTTAACAGTTTTATGGCTAGCCGAACCGACGGCGACTCCAGATTCCGGCCGTTGGTCCGGTCCGTTTTCAAAATCATATGTATCATCAAATTGCTATTGTATAAAGCTTTGTGTGTTATGTTTGTTTATACAATGTGTATAGTAACATGCATTTTTTTATTATAAGGATGTTTTAAAAATAATATTAATTAGTGTGTTTAATGTTGTATTTTTAGTTTTATGATTTTAAGATGTGTGTTTAATTGATTTGTACCAATAACTTAATATATTGTATGTCTTAACTTTAAAAGTTTTGTAATATTTAATGGAGAGTGGGTATATATGTTTGTAGTATTGTGTTTAATTAAGTTGTACATTTTGCTTTGTTAATTGTATTTCTGAATTTTAGAATTTCATTGTATTAGTTATTTAATTTCACAAAAATGGTTTGTGCCTTATAAGATAGTTAGATAAATGTGTAGTCAAAGACACCCTATAACCCAATTAGCGCAAATTTTAATTCATTACTATATATATTAAAAGGCATTTAATACGACGTCGTTCGATGAACAGTACCCTTGGCCCATTTCGGTTAGCCCATGCAACGACCTGTTTTCTTTGTACATTTCAGCAGCCCAATACATTCGGAATATGTATATCCAAAGGCTGTTCTTCATTCTTCTCGAGTATTCCACCCTTATCCCATTCGTGATAACCTTCTGGATCAATCTCAGCACACATACTATTTTTTTCAAACAAGATCTACAAAAAAAACTGGTGAAAGCTAAATAAATGCCTTATTTACTAAGCTTAAAAATCGCTTTAAGGGTTGTTGGAAACGATTTTATGACGCTTGAGCCACAATAGTGGGTTAGCGAGATGAAGAAGTTATGTTGTTGATGCTTACACTGAGGTATATTTTTTCTTTATTAAACAGTCTAAGTTTATGTTATGCATATGAAGTGTTTGGTGAAATGTCTTTTTTTTTTTTTATAGGTTTGTATTTGTTATGCTGATTAGGTTGTTTAGAATTTTGATAATTGGTAAATTGCTTGAAAGGTTTTGACTGCTGATGGAATAAAAGATGTGCTGAATGAACAGGTTCCGTTTGGTTGCAAACCGGAAAAACAAAACTGAGGTTCCGTTTGGTTGCAAACCGGAAAAAGAAAACTACTGAATGATTAATATATATAAAGGCTTTTGGTGTTTTTCCGGTTTAGTTCCCCCTGTAACCCTAATGTTATTGGACCTGTTTCGATAAAAGGTTATCGGCATCAATACTGATGAGGCGAGAATTAGTTTATATGGGCTCCGGAAAAACTGAGGTTGCCCGAACCGCACGCAACTGTCGGGTTTGCAGCCATACCGATGTACCCTGTTTTTCCGGATGCTTTTTCTAGCCTGTTTTCATGGGCATTCGCTTCGGCCGGTTTATTTGTAAAGGCGATGATGAATGTTCTCTGAAAGCATCTTGGCGAGGTAACCACAACAGAGTCGTGGCTGCAAACATGCCCATCGATCTCGAGCCATACTTTACGTTATTTTTTTTACTTTGTGTTATTCCAGGTTTTCATAGGGACATGAACAGGACAAGATTGTGTTTCGATGCGGCTAAAACTAAGATATAATGGATATACTAAAGACAATTAAGGTGAAGTCAATCCTAAGTATTTTTATCAATATAATGGGTCGTTAAGTACTACCATCAATCATGTGTTCAAGTACTACTATCAATACTAAGTGATAGTTACCACTGTTGGAAATTTCATGTACTGATTTAGGAGGCGTGTGTGTGCCATAATGGGCAGCTACCTCAACACAACATACTTCAGTTTACTTATTGGGTACTACTGATACACATTTGATTAATTGGGTACGTGGCAACAGGGGCACATATAAACGGTTTAGCTTAGGTAAACGAGTTGGCTAGGTCAGGAGCGGCAAGTAACGTGTGTATGTAGAATTAGGGTGGTGAGTGAAGTGGCATTTCGGTTGTACAGGTTATATGGGTTATTGACAAGTCACGTGATTAAATCCATCACCTGCACGGCATTAACATGAAACTTGATATTGAGATGGTACTTGCCCACATATATGTTGTTTACTAATTCGATGGTTTTGAGTGTTTTCTCTCTCATAATTTGTATACTTATAACGCTGATTTGTAATTAAGTTGGTCTTTATAATTGTATTTATTGTTTGGATTTGTGAAATGTATCGAGAACCATAAATATGTAATCAATAACTGATTGTGGTTGCCAGATACTCAGAAGATTGTTTTTAATTTTACGTGACATTAATATGTGTATATTAAAGGTACTATGCTATTAATGCAGGTACGGATTCAAGGGTACCGTTTGGAACAAATACGAATGTGAGGTGAAGGAGTGGACTGCACGTGGCTGCCTCACAAACGGATGTCCCCAGCAGAACGGCACCTGCTACTGTGTGATCAGGTCAGGCAACATGTTAAGACCCTTGCTTGCATAGTTGCATTTTTCTGGATTATTACCTTATTCTGTTCTTTGTTCGGGACACAATTATGTGTTGGTGTGTGTTTTGCAGATCCCGACAGACTACTGCTTGCAATTCATGAAGAATTCGGTTCGGTTAAAGTTGATAAGTTGTGTCTTGGGCATACCGTTATTGCTCACGGGCTAAATGCAGAGCACGACGAAAGCATATTATTCACTTAATGAATCCTGAATCTAGCAACATATGAGATTATGGGTATGTAATACTCATCATTAGCTTCTAATCTGAGTATCTCACTAATGTCCAGTGATTGCAAAATGGGCAGTTTGAGTAATGGGTTAACAAGTCGTTTTCTATTTATATGTACATCCTTAGAGCTTTTGTAATATTGCAGTCACAAACGAACACCTCTACTGATCATCTCTTCATAGTTGATGGAAATGCAATTTTCTTCTCATGAGTGTTTCCTTTTCAGTAGTATGCATCCAAAATGAGCTGAGGTATTCCAGAATTTTATACTTCAATTACACCATTGGCCATATATCAGTTGGTCGCTGATGGTGCAAATACCCTCCCTTTTTGTATTGCTCTTCAATTGTATTGACTTTTTGTGTTTTATATCAGTTACAGCTATTTATTGCAACGAGCCAACGATGTACATGTATGAATGAGGAACCTTTCTATACGTCAGTAGCTGATGATGTTCCAACCAAATGCTCACCACCTATCAGAGTGTTAGTCTTCTCTGTTCATAGGTAAGCCACATGATTTCACCCTCATTTTTTTATTGCAAATACATTGTTTTCTAGAAGTTTTGGTACTACATATGCCCTTAATAGCCACCATTGTTCTGCAGCCAGCAAAAAGTTTGAAGATTATTGGGAAAATGGACTTAAGGTGTGACTAAAAAGTAATAGCTTTATGAATACAGATCCAGAATTTGTACTTGCTTTTACCTTATTTGATATTCCAATGCAATCACTTTAGGATTTCATGTGGGTAATGAAGCTGTCCATAGTCTTTTTGTACAAGTCCAAGTTAGCCAATCAAGTTAACAATTTTTAGCTTTGAACTGTGCTAGCAAGTAACTGTTAGTTTATCCTTCAAAGTTTGATATTGATTTACCATGTAACTGTTAGTAATCACTCACTATTTGTATTTCAAATGCAGGTTGTATACATGTTGCATCAAGTCTGTGCCTTGGAGAATGAGATGTTACTTAAAATAAGGCAGCAAGGACCGGATATCAAACCTAAGATTATGATTGTACGTATTAGTATGAGAGCCCACTGAATACTTATATATGTGCTTTAATGATCAATCAATGACTATTCGTTTCATCATATTATGTACTCTACTAATTTCAGGTACTAGGCTTAAATTCTCCGGAAAGATACGAAAATATCCAAAACCGCAAATATACGACGCCCCGCCGCAACGCGGCGGACCGACGCCCAACTCGTTAAAGAGTAAATTGCAAACATGTACTGTGAAAATGCTGTTTATGTGAGCAATGTCGGTGTGTCCCTGAAGAGAAGATGTACTCATGCTAAAGAATATGGTTGTATATAGAGGCGGCAAAATGGGCGCGTCGAGCACAGGCTATGGGCCAAACGGGCTATCGGTTAAACGGGCACGGGCCAAACGGGCTCATGTTATACGAATCGTTTTTAAAAAGACCCAAAACGACTAAATAAATTACTCGAACGTAACACCTCATTTATATTTAAAAAATTAAGTATAAGTTTTTCTTTAAAAATAATCTAATGTTCAAGAAAAACATGTGTCAATTATACTCATTTAACTTCTAAATGAGCAATACATGTCCATTTCAAAAAAAATGAAGGGCCCAAATATGCCCATATCTTTTAAAAATTTGTTCATTTAGCCAATTTTTTTTATTTTAGGCACAAATTGGTTACTTTGTATACCAAGTTCCCCAATTGCTACGTGTGCTATTTTATTTCTTTTATTTATTTTTTTTTAAACTTTTTTTACATCGTTCCTTTATTTAAATGTTTGACATCATTGAAAAAGACAAAAAAGCTTTTCATGCACCAATGTGTCTCTAAAGGGTTTTTCGTGAAGGCATTTCAACGTGAATTTAGAAAGTCACTTGATTATTTTTTAGTTAAACAAAATTAACACGTTTGACCAATATCAGTAGAGGTGTAGTCGTGATATGTGGTGCCACTACGTTATCAACATTGGTCACGCTTGCAAAACATATAGAAAATATGTGTTGTAATGAGAATTTACTTAACTGCAAGATCATTATAACACTACAACAATCAGGATTGAAAGGCAAAAAAATCGTGGCTAAAGACTTTTAGCCACGACAAGTTAAGGTTAAAAGGTCGTGGCTAAAACCTCGTAACTAAAGATCTTTAGCCACGATTCAATCAGACTTTTAACCACGACACATGCATTTTAGCTACGAAAGTCAACTTTTTTTAACAACAATGTTCGTAACTAAATTTTTTTGAAAAATATAATATGAAAACGGCTATTATTTATATAATTCTAGGCATGACGCATCGTGGCTAAAAGTATAATATTACGTAAAATAATTCTTCATGTTGGTAATTTCTAAAGCGAAATGGCTCCTAGATGACTTGATTCACCTAATCACATACGTACTGCTCTTATCATATATTTAGTGTGTCAATGGTGGCACACTCGATCTTTATCATCATCCAAGTGCTTGACCTTGTACGTCCCAGGAATTAACTTGCAGCCCTAGTTGATTTCCTTGTTAAGATTTTTCATACGATGCTAATGAGATCGCGAGGCGGAAAACTAACACATGATCATCTGCATACTCAACATTTATGGTTAAGATATCTTCTTCGTTTGGTCTGTTGAATTCTTGATTTGCTATGTTGTCTTCTTCGTTGGAGTTGCTATGACTCTCGATCGCACACATAACTTAACTTTCTCTTCACAATGTTTGGTCTTTGCCACCCTGAAATGCCAACAACATTGAATACTAAGATGAAGAATCTTTAGATGTTCGATGATACATGAACGCAAAGATTATACGTTTTACCACTGAGGTGTTGTTGAAGTTTGGTTTATGGATCTTCCAACAAATTGTGGCTCTCGAGGGAATGGGATTGAGGTAGCCACCTTTGAAGATGGCGATGTTGATGATATGCAATCCTCGGCCACCAATGATCTCTTTACGTCATCCAATGCTTTCAGTGTTGATGATAATCTGTTTACTTTGATAACACTGAAAAATACGATTCCACTTCCTGGAATTTTCAACTGTATAAGAGTGACTCCAACAAGACAACATAGTTTCGCGTTCGGGGCCATAAGAATTCAAACACATAATCGGGAATTATGAATGCTCTTCAAGGATAATGTAAGACAGATGCATTTAGATTTAGTAGAGAGAAACGACAATAGCTTCTTATCCCCCCTCAACTCATAAATATTTCTACAAAAGAATGGTTCATATGTTTCAAGTTTCTGTTGGAATTATATAACATGACATTCAATAAATAATCACAAAACATCAAAGTATATATGCGGAAGCGTATAGGATTTATTAACGAATAATTAATTAACATAAACAAGAATATGTGTACCTTACTTGATTCTAGCCGAACAAGAATCAAATCTACAAACTAGCAATTTGGATGAACCCTAATTAGGGTTTATAGGATTATATGAATTAACCCTTACCGTTTTGTAATTCAATCCAAGTATACTAACAATATTGTGTTAGTACCACTTTCTTGTACACACGTATATACCGAATTAAAGCAATGCTAGTTTTAATCAAACAAATAACTTGGTTTGAAAAAAGTAAGGGATCGACACCCTTGGTGTATGTGTCGACCGGTTTTAGCAAAAGAAACACAAAAAACAAGTTTTAGATTTAGCTAATGAGTACAAGAGATAAATTACAAACACCCTTGGTTTTGTATTTATACCCAAACTAACTTGGTGAACAAGTTTGAGTTGTAGATGGGTTGGGTTGGGGATCCTTGGCCGATCGGTGGTGTTATCCCACAAGAAATTCCGGAACCTTCCCAATATTTACAATCTAGTCCTTTTCCAATTACATTTAACGACCATTAGTCCATTACAACTAACTACTTTAACGTCCGTTATGTTATTTCGTTTAATTAATAAATAAATATAACTATTACATTTAATTATTAACTTTAATTCTCATACGCAAAGTGTGCAATCCCATGATCTCAAGTTCGATCCTAACTTACGTCTACTAATTTATATCCATAAAACCAACAGCTCCCACTTGGATATATCTTAATAGAGTGATCACATCGGTTAGCATCTAGCAACACTTCGATGCCTCTAGTACGACTCGAGTAAGGCTCCTGGAAAACCTTTTAATGATTTCTCATTATTATTATCCTTTTGTTTCTAATACCACGTTAAATAAAGATATGGAATTAAGTCATTCTTTATTAAACTATTCTGTTTCTCGTTGTAAGTGATTGACCAAGATTACCAATACTTCTAAACATATTTAGGGGAGATTTTGGGTGCGGCCGCACAAACATCTTGTCAACCCTACGAGGGGCCCAGCAGTATTAAACTCCAAATAAATTTGAAGGAACAAATTCTATCTTGACTACGAGACTAACCCACAAACTTTGTATCATTTCTGAAAACAACCCTTATGACTACCATTCACAGTATAGCGTTAAGTTGTTTCACATAAATGCACTACATTCATGACACTTATCTGGTATCTCAAGTCTGAGGATAACTATTTATAATTTACTTATAAAAATATCCACAAAGTAAATTATGTAGTTGGGATAAGTCCTATATTCAATTCATTGAATATCATCTGAAATTGGTATGCATTCTCATCAATATACTTTCAAGTATATTCTACCACATCTCTCAGATTTGTCTTAGTTTAACGATACTCCTATATCATTAATCAACAACGGACATTTAGAATAACTTAGTTATTCACGGATTAAACATGCAAATATTGGACAACAATATTATAAATGAAAATAAACATAATCCAAACTTTATTTCATCAAAATAATAAATGTTTTACAATATCCTTTATCCAAATACTAATCACAGTTCTGCATGAAACTATTAGCTAAACGAAGTCCAATTCCATTGGCAAGTCCAATAAGCTTGTCTTTAGCCAAAGCCTTAGTGAAAGGATCAGCTAAGTTATCATCTGTGTGAACTTTCAATAGATTAATTTCACCTTCACGGACTTGATCCCGAACATAGTGATACTTCCGTAGAAAATGTCTGGTGCCTTTCATGACTCTAGGTTCATTGGCAAATATGATTGCAGCAGAATTGTCACAATACATATCAATAGGCGATTCAATTGAAGGCATAACACCAAGCCCTGAAATGAATTTCCTAATCAACGACCTCCATTGCAGCTTCCGAAGCAGCTATGTATTCGGCTTCTGTCGCAGACATCGTAATCGTACTCTGCTTCTTGCTATTCCAGTCAACTGCTCCTCCATTGATGACAAAGACATAACCCGTCTGAGACTTCGTATCATCTTTATCACACTGCTAGGAAGCATCACAGTAACCCGTAACACCAAGTTCTGTGTCTGGATTTCCACCATACACTAAAAACATATCTTTCGTATTCCTAAGATACTTTAGAATATGTTTAACAGCAGTCCAGTGAAGTTCAGCCAGATTCTGTTGATATCGACTGGTCATGTTCTGAGCGAACGCCACATCTGGCCTTGTGCATCTTACAGCATACATAATAGATCCTACTGCCGAAGCATAAGGAACTTTCTGCATGCGTGCCACCTCATCAGGTATTGAAGCACACATATCGCTACATAAGCCATGTTTTACTTCCATCGGCAAATATCCTTTCTTGGAATTTTGCATATTGAATCTCTTCAATATTTTATCAATCTAAGCGCTTTGACTTAAACCAATTAACCTCTTTGACCTATCTCGGTAGATCTTGATTCCCAGAATGTATGCAGCTTCTCCTAAATCCTTCATGGAAAAATACTTCCCAAGATATGCCTTAACATTTTGCAAACTTGGAATGTCTTTTCCCATAATCATTATGTCATCGACATAAAGGATAAGGAAAATTACATCACTCCCACTAACTTTGTGATATACACATGGCTCATCAAGATTTTGAATAAATCCATACCTGTTAGGATTTAGAAAAATCCATTAGTTAAAGTGTCGGTCACCTCAAGTATATGTATTCATTAGAAAGCTCGTAGTCGTAGTCAAGTTATGTTAATAAGTAGTTAGTTATGTAACACCGTGGAGGACGGACGGGTCTTTACCCACTGTATGCCTGATCCACAGCCCGTAGGAGGCGTGTCTTGTAAGATACTATAAATACCCTCTACCTCCCAAGGTAGAGGGTTGGAGCTTCAATACCATTTTTCTTTGTTTCATCAAGTTCCCAATTCTCTATCTACTTTCTCTCTCTAAAATTCAACCCATACGCCCCTCTTTTAATATGTTTTAATGTGTATATGAAACCTATTATGTTACAAATGGTATCAAGAGCCATGGTTTGATCATTCATCTTTCATGTTCTTGGATTTCTAGTGGATTTCATAAGGTTTTTGGGTTTGAATGATTTTAGAGTAGTTTGCACCATTTGGATCATTTCTAGTGTTAAAGTTTGGATTTTGATTGTACTTTTGTGTTTAGAATCATCATAAGTGTTTAGGTTTTGATTTGTAAGGCTTGAATCATTGTGGTTGGGTTGTTTTTGGATTGAAAAGTGGTGGTTTTTGAATATTAGTACAAAGCGAGTTGAGTCTCGTTGTGTTATTCTTGCTTGCGAGTTGTCTTGTTCTGTGAATCGAGTTGTCATATAAGTGAGTTGTACCTTAAGCGAGTTGTCGCTTAAGTGAGTTGCTTTGGAAGCGAGTTATCAGCTTATGCGAGTTGTCATTTAAGAGAGTTATATCTTAAGCGAGTTGTCTTGGAAGCGAGTTGTCAACTTATGCGAGTTGTCACTTAAGCGAGTTGTGCCCTAAGCGAGTTGTTGTAGAAGCGTGTTGGGTTTTATGCGACTTGTCTATTAAGCGAGTTGTCTCTTTATGCGACTTGTCCATTAAGCGAGTTATCTTCAAAGCGAGTTGATCAAGGTGCGACTTGTCAAGTATACTTTTTGTCTATTGAGACTTGTCATTTCGCCGTGTTACATTTTACGGTTTTTCTTTTGATTTAGTAAAATCCCGTGAAAGAATCTATTTCCCGGTTTAATCAAAGAATTATAAAATCCCGTAGAATCTGTAATCATGTCTACCAACGTGCCTACAATCAACTCTTCTGTAGCTGAGGACGTTCAAGCTGCAGGATCAGATACTCGTCCACCCATGTTAGACAGAACTGATTATGACTCATGGGCTCAACGAATCAGATTGTACTGCTTGGGTAAGGAAAATGGGGTTAACATTCTCAAATCAATTGATGAAGGACCGTACCAAGTTGAGACTACAAGAGACATACTTGAAACTGCTGCTGATGGCTCAGTGACATTAGGTTTGGATAGACCAAAGACTTATGATGAACTTACTGACAAGGAGAAAAAGAGATACGATGCTGATATTAGGGCCTCAAACATTGTACTTCAGGGTCTACCAAAGGACATCTACAAGTTAATCAATCACAACACTGAAGCCAAAGCAGTTTGGGACAATGTCAAGATGCTTCTCTCCGGTTCAGAATTAACTAAAGAAGACAGTGAGTCTCAACTGTATGATGATTTTGAGAACTTTAAGATGAACCCAGGGGAAAATGTCACTGAATACCATGTGAGGTTCCACAAGCTTGTGAATGTCATGAGGAATATCAAAATGACTATGCCAAATATTCAGCTCAATTCAAAGTTTGTGAACAACATGAATCCCGAATGGCACAAATTTGTCACTTCAGTCAAGCTAACCAAAGGTTTGAGGCACACTAACTATGAGCAATTGTATGCATACTTTCTTTAGAATGAGAAACATGCTATGTTTGAACGAATGATCCTGGAAAAGTTCAAAACTAATTATGGTGATGCAAGCTCGTCAAATGATTCAACTGCATTCTACACAAATGTAGGAATAACCACCAAAGCATCTCAAGTGATACCAACTGGTAATGGTAATCACAAACTCATTCCAGATCAAGCCTCCAGATTCAGAAACATTCATCGAAAATCTCGTTAATCAACTGTCTCTTATGGTTAGGCAAAATCTGAATCTCACTCCACACACCAACAATAACCTCAAAACATCATCCAATCCCCACAATCAAGCTACTGTTAGAGATGGAAAGGTAGTGGTGCAGAGTGTGCAAGGAAGACAGAATGCATACCTTCTACATAATGAGCAAGGGAATGTTGGAGCTGGATATGGGAATGTTGGAGCTGGATATGGGAATGTTGGAGTTGGATATGGGAATGCTGGTGCTGGATATGGGAATGCTGGCGGTGGTGGTGGATATATGGGTAATCAGAATCGTGGAAGGAACATGGCTCAGGGTCAAGTAAAGCCCATTAAATGTTACAACTGTGGTGGAGAAGGACACATCGCAAGGAATTGCACTCTTCCAAAACGTCCACAAAATGCAGAGTACTTCAGGGACAAGATGCTGCTAGTCCAAGCTCAAGACAGTGGAGCAATGTTGAATGAGGAAGAATTGCTACTTCTTGCTGAGGGAAATGCCAGAACTTATGATGCTGATGTGGATGAACAACCAGTGCAGGTATGGGTCAGAACAATCCCAATGCATTTCAAGTCGCAGACTGTGATGCATTTGATTCAGATGTTGATGATGAACCAACTGCCCAGACCATCTTCATGGCTAATATCTCACCAATGGTAACTCCAAGGGCTTCTTCACCTAAACAGGCCACTCCCTCCAGGGAATCAATCATATCTGAGGTATTAAAACTATACGATGATATTGATGTGCAAAAGATACATGACAAAGTACAATCAACTGAAATTATTGAATCAGATATTGAAAATATGGGTAATATCAATGTTGTCCCATATGAGCAATATGTGAAACAAAATGAAAGTGAAATTGTACCAAGTAATGCATCTTCTGCAGTCAATGATGACTATATTTTTGATGAATTCACTGCATGTGCCCCTGATGATTCTATGATTCTAAACTAAACGCCTATAAAGAACAAGTTGCTATATATGAACAACGTGCTAAGTTTGAACTGACTACCCGTGAGCAGGAGATGGATGACCAAATGCGTACAATTATCAGAAAAAGCAATTTTAGGGAAGAAATGTTAAAACAAGAGTTAAATTCCTTACAAGAAAAGCTTAACAAAACTGTTAAACAGAAACAAGAACTTCAAGATAATGTGAAAGTACTTAAACAAGAATTCAATGCTAAAGAATCAAAACTTTTAAATGAATTTTCCAACCTAAAAACTTTGAAGAACAAACTTGAAAATAAATTGTACGTACAAGGGAACACCATTCAGACTGCTCACATGATCACTAAGCATAGAGTTCTAAGTGATAAGCATAGTGTTCCACTTGTAGATGAACCAAATCCTAAGGCGTGTAGTAAGGCTAAAGCAGCTCAAAAAGTAATCTACGATGGAAATGAGATTCTTAAGCCTAGACAGAAACCTACTTGTACTGAGTGCTCTGAGGAAGATAGAAAATTAGAAGAAGTCTCTAGAAAAAAATTGGATGATAAATTTAATAGTCCCTTGCGCATAAGAGATAAAATCATTGTTAAAACACCAAATTATTCTAAGGATAACTGGATTGCCTTTAATAAATTTAGACCTCAGACCCAGCTGACCCTGGAACAAATTTTATGGAAAAAGGATCTGGACAAACAAAAAGCCGATGATTTTATTGAAAAGAATTCCTCTTGTAGGAAATTGCCTCCAGCCACTGTGTATCCCCCAAATACACCAATGCATTTAGTGCCTAAAAATATTCCCACTAATAGCAAGACTTTAACCAGCCTTTACGTAGTTTACCAACTATTTGTTGATTTTGAGAAAACGTGTAAGAAGAGAATCACACCCACTGGGATAACGGAAGGGGAAAGGGGTTTTGAACAAACTAAAGAATGCTATTTAACTGAGGTCATGCATTTCTTTAAACAACTTAAAGGAAAATTTGAGAGTCTTCAAAAGAGAATGGACGTAGAGATTAAAGAAATGAAAAAGATGTTTAATGATATGGAATTTGAGGTCAGTATGTATGAACGTGAGCTTAAGAGTAATGAAATAGAGATAAAAAATATGCACATCATTAATGATAATCTGATCTCTCAATGTGTTGCTCAAGATTTGTTCTACACTGTTACAAATTCTTCTATTACTGTGTCTCAATTTCATGAATTAACTGTTGCATTAAAAGTTTCCCATGATCGTGTCATTGAGCTTGAAACCACAAATTCAAAATTGCATGATAAAGTAGAACAGGATGATCATGATAATTTGGTAAAACATTATTCTAAACTGGAAGTTGAACATTTTAATTTACAACTAAAATATCAACATCTCAAAGAAAATGTTAAAACCTCAAATATCAAGACATCCTCGGATGTTCCTGAGTTTGATGCAGTTTTTGAAATAAACAAACGTGATGAACAGATTCGAGCTCACTGTAACACGATCAGAAGGATGAAAACCCAAATTTCACAATTAAAGGGTGAACAGAACAATATGAATGGATCCCAAATGCCTCCTCCTTTAGATTCTCAGTATTCTCAAAACTTTCATCTTCAAAACATCATTAATGTATTACAACAAGAAAATGAGAGTTTTCTAGAAGAAAATTAAAATGTTAAACGACACTTTAAAGAGTTATATGATTCAATGAAAGTCACTCGTGACAAGAGCAATGAAAAAATAACTTCTTTGCAAAAGGAAATTGAGAATCTCAAAAGTCAGGTAAAGGGGAAAATGGCACTTGTCTGTAATGAGAATGTTGCCTCAAAGGCATCTGCGGATTCTAAGTATGCTGTGACTGTTAAATATATTCCTCCTCACCTTAGAAATAACGAACTTGGGTTTCAAGAATATTTTTCGTACCTTAAGGATAGTCTAGAATGTCTCCGTGAGATTGTCGAAGAGGATAGCATAAATAAACCACTTGATAGTGAAGTTAGGTATGCATGCTTATATGCCAAACGATCTCAGGAACTTTTAGAATGCTTAAGAGCAACATGCCCTAAATCCTTTTGTAAGAAAGATAAAGTCGTTATGCCTTACTCTATGCCTAGTGTTAAGCATGCAATCCATGATATGCCTTGTTCTGTGCCGAAAGTCAAGCATGTGAACTTTGATGTGCCTGAAAGTACTTCAGATCCCAGCACTTCTAGATCAGGAATGCATAAAGTAGTAAAACCAACTAATGTTCCCATCATTCCCTCTACAGGAGTAATCAATGACACTAAGGCAAGCGGGTCAAAGCCTTCAGGCAATACAAAGCAAGATAGGACCTCACAAGCTAAGAGTGATCAATGGAAGAAAGTAGAAGACCACCCTAGGAACAATAAGTTTGTGTTGAATAAGACGAATCGTGTTGATTCTAGTATTAGCTATAAGCGTACTGTAATTAATTCGAATTCTGCTACTTCTTGCAAAACATGTAATGATTGTGTGATTTCTGGTATTAATCATGAATGTGTTGTGAATGATGTGAACAATTTTGTTATATCTCCGGTAAAAAATGTTAACACAAAAAAACAGGCTAAGAAGGTCAGAAGACCAAGGTGGAAGAGGGCTAGAAAACATTGGAAACCAACAGGAAATTTTTTTAGTAATGTAGGTTATCATTGGATACCTACTGGCCGTAAATTCAATCTGAATGAGTTGTGCCCTAAATTATCTAGATCAATGCCCATTAGGAAATGGATGCCTACTGGTAGAACTATACTTTTAAGAAGTGAACATACTTTGAATAGATCTACTGTTACTACTAGTCCGGCATCTACCTCTAATAATTTCATTAACTCTTTTTCTGATGTGGATGTTCCAATCTCGTTTTCTAACCAAGTGGAACCCATTCTCGCATGGGGATCCAAACTATCTAGTCATCCATACTTTTCTGTGTTCAACTGCAGGTCGTTCAAATCGTTCTGTGGTACCTGGACTCAGGCTGTTCCAAGCATATGACTGGAGATCGCTCGCAGCTCATGAACTTCGTGAGTAAATTTATCGGGACTATTAGATTCGGGAAAAACCATTTTGGGGAAATTATGGGTTATGGAGATTATGTGATTGGTGATAGTGTAATTTCCCGGGTATACTATGTTGAAGGTCTTGGTCATAATTTGTTTTCTGTCGGTCAATTCTGTGATTCTGATTTAGAAGTGGCTTTTAGAAAACATACTTGTTTCGTTAGAGAACTTGATGGTGTGGAACTTTTAAGAGGAACACGTGGTACAAACTTATACACCATCTCCATTGAAGATATGATGAAGTCTTCTCCAATCTGCTTGTTGTCAAAGGCTTCGAAAACAAAGTCATGGTTATGGCATCGTCGTCTCAATCACTTGAACTTCGTCACCATTAATGAACTTTCCAGAAAGGACCTAGTAAGAGGCTTACCCAGATTAAAGTATGAAAAAGATCATCTTTGTTCAGCATGCCAATTGGAAAAAAGCAAGAAATATGCCCACAAACCCAAACCCACAAACTCAGTTATGGAAGTTCTTCATACTCTTCATATGGATCTATGCGGACCCATGAGAGTGCAAACGATAAATGGGAAGAAATATGTATTAGTCATTGTTGATGACTACTCTCGATTTACTTGGGTTAAGTTTTTTAGGACAAAGGATGAAACTCCAGATGTCATCATCAAACTTATCAAACAGCTGCAGGTTTGACTTAACAAGACTGTTTGAATTATTCGAACAGACAATGGCACTGAGTTTGTTAACAAAGACCTAAGTCAATTTTATGAAAGCATTGGAATCAGTCATCAAAGAAGTGTTCCACGTACGCCTCAACAGAACGGTGTAGTTGAAAGACGAAATCGGACCCTTGTTGAAGCTGCAAGAACAATGCTAATTTACTCAAAGGTTCCAATGTTTCTTTGGGCTGAAGCCATTGCCACTGCTTGCTACACCCAAAATCGTTCCCTCATACACACCACTCATGGAAAAACTCCATACGAACTTGTCCATAAACGAAAACATGATCTCTCCTACCTTCGTGTATTCGGTGCTTTGTGCTATCCAACGAATGATGGTCAATATTTAGGTAAATTAAGAGCTAAGGCGGACATTGGAGTTTTTGTGGGTTTTGAACCAAACAAGAAGGGTTACCGAATCTACAACAAAAGATCTCGAGATATCATGGAAACTATTCACGTCACGTTCGATGAGCTGTCTGGGCAAATGGCTCCAGGACAATCAAGTTCTGGACCCGCATCAAAACATTTGATAAGTAGTCCCATTAGTTCTTCTCTTGTACAAAATCCCTCACCAGCAATTTCATATGTACCTCCTTCGGAATATGATTTGAAGAAATTGTTTGATCCAATGTTTGATGAACAATATGAGCCTATTGCTAATGATCAGTCTAATCCATCAACAGAGGCTGCCCCTAACCCAGTCAATGTAGAAAACCCTTCCGTTTCTATGTCATTGAGTCAAGAAGAACCTACTGCAGATCACTCATCATCATCATCAAATCCTCAATCATGGAGTGTACATCATGGAAATGTTTCTGGAAACTATGGTGGAGATAACCCCTTTGATACTCCCGAAGATGCTCCATTTGAGAACATATTTGCTCTTGAACCAACTTCAGAACCATCTTCTTCAGGAGATCCAAACTCTGCTACTTCAGTCCCTCAACAACAACCACACGAACACCTTAGAAAATGGACACATGACCATCCATTGGACAACATGATTAGAAATCCCTCTCATCCAGTATCCACTCGTAAACAACTTGCAACTGATGCCTTGTGGTGCTTCGTCAACTCCATACTATCTAAAGTCAAACCAAAAGACGTTAAAGCAGCCATGACTGAAGACAGCTAGTTCAATGCCATGCAAGAAGAAATTCATGAGTTCGATCGACTAGATGTATGGGAATTAGTACCTGCTCCCGACTGTGCTATGATCATTGCTCTAAAATGGATCTTCAAAGTAAAACTTGATGAGCATGGTGATGTACTAAAGAACAAGGCTCGACTGGTTGCAAAAGGATACCGTCAAGAGGAGGGTATTGACTTTGAAGAATCATTTGCTCCAGTTGTGCGTATCGAAGCAATCAGAATCTTCCTGGCTAACGCTGCCAGTAAGAACATGGTAGTCTATCAGATGGATGTAAAAACTGCTTTTCTTAACGGAGATCTGAAAGAGGTTGTATACGTCAGCCAACCAGAAGGTTTTGTGAATCCAGAGCATCCTACTCATGTCTATCGCTTGAAGAAGGCCCTCTACGGTTTAAAGCAAGCTCCAAGGGCATGGTACGACACGCTATCAAAGTTTCTTGTATCTAATGGATTCAGCAAAGGAGCAGTTGATCCGACATTGTTCACCAGAAAGTCAGGCAAACACTTAATTCATGTTCAAATCTATGTTGATGATATTATTTTTGCCTCGACCGACCCCAATGAATGTGGCCGTTTTTCTAAGGAGATGGGCTCCAGATTTCAAATGTCAATGATGGGACAAATGTTATTTTTCTTGGGATTACACATTTCACAAAGTCCCGGAGGCATTTTTATCAATCAATCTAAATATGCTAATGAAATCTTAAAGAAATTTGGATTTGATTCTTGTGACCCTGTCGACACTCCCATGGTGGAGCGTACTAAACTGGATGAGGACCACTCAGGGATCATAGTTGACCAAACTAAATATCGTAGTATGATTGGGTTCCTGATGTACCTCACCGCCAGTAGACCAGACATTCTGTTCGCTGTATGCATGTGTGCTAGATACCAGGCTAAGCCTACCAAAAAGCACCTTGAAGCGGTTAAACGGGTCTTTCGGTATCTCCAAGGAACCATCAACATAGGACTTTGGTACCCGAAGGACACCGGTATGTCACTAACAGCCTATACAGATGCTGACCATGCAGGGTGTCAAGATACACGTCGAAGCACGTCAGGAGGTGCTCAGTTTTTGGGTGATAAGCTTGTGAGCTGGTCTTCAAAGAAACAAATGAATACCTCTATATCCTCTACAGAGGCAGAATACATAGCCATGTCATCTTGTTGTGCTCAAATCCTATAGATGAGATCCCAATTATCTGACTATGGCTTTGAATTCAAAAAAATCCCTCTGTACTGTGATAACAAGAGTGCCATTGCTCTCTCATGTAACAACGTTCAACATTCAAGAGCAAAGCATATCGACATTCGACATCATTTCATCAGGGAGCAAGTGGAGAACGGTGTGGTGGAACTATATTTTATGAAGACTGAATATCAGTTAGTAGACATCTTCACCAAAGCTCTTCCTAGAGAACGTTTTGAGTTTATCCTTCCACATCTTGGTCTAAAGAGTCTACAACCGGAAACACTCAAACGTCTTCAAGAGGAAGACGAGGAGTAAAAGTTTTTCTTCATCCATCTCTTGTAAATATTTATTCAAAAAGCAAAATACAAAATTATAAAACCCACAAAAAAAATAGAAAAATATAAAATTTCAAAAAATCCATAAAAGTCAGAAAATCTTTGAAAAAACTCAAAAATAATATTTTTCCCATCTTTTTCTATTCTTCGATAACATCTACGGTCTTTGATTTGTCACTCCAAGAAATTTTTTGGGATGGAGAAAAATGGTGGTTTATTGTCATTTCAGGCAGTAACCCGTTTTAAAAGAAAGAACAGAGCCATGCTTAATCTTATTTTTCAAATCTCATTCTCTGATTCTAAAAACAAATATTTGTCACCAAAAAGACAAATGTTTCCTTCACAAATGTTTTTCCTTCTATAAATTATTCTGAAAAATATTTTTCATCTAATGAAAACTAAATAGCTTTGAAAAATAACTCGGACTCAATTTTTGAAAATCATCTGGACTTGTCATTTGCCAAAATCTCTATCTCTCAATCAACAACTTATGTCATTGATTGAGGGGGAGAATGATTTCAATTAAATCAAAAAGGTTATTTGTCAAACAATTGCAATGTCTTATACAATTGGTTCAAGACCTTGGCTAATGTTATGTTTTCATAAGATAAATAAGCATGCTTGAACATTGGACTTTAAAGTCTCAAAATGTGATCCTTATCAGTTAAAATGTTTTTCATAAACAAGTCACTATTCTCCTCAAAAGTTTTCAAAATTTAATTTAAATCAATAGAGATCACAAATCTCAAAGGATTTGAAAATTGTGATCGGGGGAGAATTTGTGATTTAAATTGGATATAAACTGATAATTCGATAAATGGTTTAGAAATATTATATCAAGCTCTCCTCCCTACATGTGCCAAACGATTTCAAACCAAATTTTCCATGCACATGTTAAGGGGGAGAATCTATATCAAACCAAAAAGGATTGAAACGTGATTGATTTGTCTCTAAGTGCAGGTTCTCTCTAAATGTGCAAAACACTTTCGAATCTCGATGCACATATTGAGGGGAGCAACTTTTTGAAAACCACATCCTTTCCCAAAATTATCTTTAACAAAGTATTTAAAATACTAATTTTGATCGGGAAAGTGATATCGATATTTTTAGAAAATGTTGATCAAAGAAGTGAATTCTTCATTCTCAATCTGAGATTTTTAAGTCCTCTTGCCCCCATGTGCCAAAGCAATTTCAAACATACGATGCACATGTTGAGGGAGAGATTTTTCTGAAATATCAAAGATAATTCAGGTACAAAATGCTTTGATCATAGATCACAAGTACCTGGATTGATTATTCAAATGGTTTTCAATTGGTTTCAATGGCAGAAGAACAATACCAAAAAGACCGACCAAATTTATTTTATGCATGGAGATATAAGTATGGTTAGGTTAGGTATTCGTTCCCACAATCCCGCCAGAGCCGGAGGGATCTACCCAGGGACAATCCACTAGATAGTGTAGAAGTCCTTAGGTATGATGAAAAAAAGGAGAAAAGTGAGAAATGGGAAGAGTGCGGACTGAGATAGAGCTAGAACTGGAACAAACCCAACAAGGTTCTAGTTATGAAATTTCGGTAAGCACTGAAGGGGTTGAAGAATGAAAAAGAAATGAATGAGAAAAGGGTGAAAAGAAATAGCCCTCCTTTATTTCAACCTTAGGGCAGAAACCGGGTTCAATTCATATGCTACTGGCTGTTACCTAGGTAACACCGGTATTGAAGACAAGACATCATGGACCCAGTGACGCACTGCACTACATCTTCCCAAGCTACTCAAGTTCCTCTTAAAAGGACTTGTTTCATTTTCACAGGGGAACCTACATTATCTATCGACTTTCTTTTAGAGATAGTTGATATTGAAGAAGGATACCCTCTCCCTAGTCTCCGACATAGGAACCAAATGTGCACTATTAAGTCTAGAGCCACGAGATCATCAATAAATCTCATTAGGACACACTATTCTTGAAGGCTTGTTGTTTCACACAATGTAATATCTGTTTGTATTCAATGTAAATTGAGGTGCCCTTAGGGGGAGACTGTTAGGATTTAGAAAATCCATTAGTTAAAGTGTCGGTCACCTCAAGTATATGTATTCATTAGAAAGCTCGTAGTCATAGTCAAGTTATGTTAATAAGTAGTTAGTTATGTAACACCGTGGAGGACGGACGGGTCTTTACCCACTGTATGCCTGATCCACAGCCCGTAGGAGGCGTGTCTTGTAAGATACTATAAATACCCTCTACCTCCCAAGGTAGAGGGTTGGAGCTTCAATACCATTTTTCTTTGTTTCATCAAGTTCCCAATTCTCTCTCTAAAATTCAACCTATACACCCCTCTTTTAATATGTTTTGATGTGTACATGAAATCTATTATGTTACAATACCTTTTGATTTCTTCATCAAATCTCTTATTCCATTGCCTAGATGCTTGCTTCAATCCATAAATGGACCTTTGAAGTTTGCATACACGGTTTGGAAATTGTGGTTTCACGAACCCCTCAGGTTGCTTCATATAGATGTTTTCATCTAAGCGACCATTCAAGAAGGCGGTTGACATCCATTTGCCATATCTCATAGTCATAGTATGCTGCTATAGGTATGAGAATTCTAATAGCTCTAATGTCCGCTACAGGAGAAAAGGTCTTCTCGTAATCTATGCCATAATTTTGAGTAAAACCTTGCGCAACTAGACGAGCTTTATAGACGTGTATATTGCCATCCATGTCAGTCTTAATTTTATAGAGCCACTTACTTCCAACCACCGTGGCGTTTGGAGGTAAGTCAACCTCTTCCCAGACTTCATTTTCTCTCATGGATTGCATTTCTCCATTCATTGCAACTTGCCATTTTTCCTTTTCAGGACTTGCCATGGCAGCTTTATAACTAGTAGGCTCTCCAAGATCTCCTAATATAGTTTCCTCAACCTCTACATTAAGACATAGACGTTCAGGTGCAAGCGTAGACCTTACGGATCTACGAACGGTAATCACTTCAACTTATGGTGGAGGACCTAGACTATCAGGTTCTACCGGAAGTACGTTAGTGTTTTCAGAAGGTAATGCATCTTCATGATCATCTTCCAGATCATAAACTCTCCCACTGAATTCTTGAGATACGAGATCACTTTCAAGAAAATCTCCATACCTAGCAACAATTACTTTATTTTTAGTTTGATAGTAAAAGTAGTAACCCATAGTTTCCTTAGGGTATCCTACAAAGATACACTTTACAGATCTTTGTTGCAGTTTATCTGCTGAGTCACGTCTAACATACGCCTCGCAACCCCAGACCTTTAAATAAGACAGGTTAGGAGCTTTACCATGCCATATTTCATATGGTGTCTTATCAACCTTCTTTGTGGGAACCATATTTAGAATGCGAACAGCTGATTCTAAAGCATAATCCCAAAAGGATAAAGGTAGGGTAGTAAGATTAAACATAGATCGTATCATGTCCAACAATGTACGATTTCTTCTCTCAGATGCACCATTTTGTTATGGAGTATATGGAGAAGTGAGATTCTGGACAATTCCATTCTCAGCTAAGTAATCTTTAATATCTTGGCTTAGATACTCGCCTCCTCTATCGGATCGAACAGCTTTAATCTTCTTTCCCAATTCCAGTTCTACTTCCGCTTTGAATACCTTAAATGTTTCAAACACCTCATGTTTATGCTTAAGTAAATAAACATAACCATAACGGCTGAAATCATCACTAAAGGTTAAGAAGTAGCTAGCACCTCTTTTTGACACATGTCTAAGTGGTCCACACACATCAGTATGAATAAGACCAAGTAGATCAGAAGCCCTCTCCATATTGCTATGAAAAGGTTTTTTTTGTCATCTTCCCAGATATGCATGACTCACATTTATCAAATGATTCATCATCGATATTTTGCAAAAGCCCTTCTTGTTGCAGCTTATGCATGCGAGCCTTGCCTATATAAGCAAGTCTACAATGCCAAAGATAAGAAGAATTCAAGTCCAACTTTATTTTCTTATTGATGCTAAACATCGAATTATTATATTTGTTAGATTCATTTCGAACCACATCAATTTCAAACACACCATTCACAGTAATCGCATTAAAATAAAATACACCATTTAAAGAAACAGAAATTCCATTACGTGAAATAGTATGAGTAAAACCATCATCTAACAAAACTGAAAAGGAAGCAACACCTCTAATTATAGAAGGTGCGTAATGACAATTGTTCAATAACAGTACTAAGCCCGAAGGCAATACTAAACTAAACGTTCCTATGGCTTCAACAGTGCATGTGCCATTTCCCACGTGCAGATATTGCTCCCCATAGGCTAGCTTCCTCTCCACTCTAAATCCCTACAGTGTATTACAAATGTGAATACCACATCCAGTATCATATACCCAGGAATTTTTATGATTTAGAGTAAATAATTCAATGACAAATAAATTACCTGAAGGACCGGCACCCGAGGACCCGTCGTACTTCATCTTATTTGCCCACAATTCATCAAGATAGAGAGCACAATTTCTCTTCCAATGCCCAACGACCTTGCAGTGGTGGCATGCTTGATCCTTTTTAGGATTTTCCTTCCTAGGAGTAGGGTACTTCTTGGGTTCTGGTTAATAGGCCATAACCTTTTTACCTTTATCAACTTTCCCTTTGCCCTTCACCTTCTTGTTGTTAGCACACTGCGGTTTTGACTTATTTATCCTTCCACCCTAAATAGAAAGTACCTGAGTTGGAGCCTTTTGAGGTAACCCTTTCTCATAGTCAATTAGCAATGCGTGTAGGTCAGTAACTGTCTTCCCCACGCAGTGCATATTGAAGTTCCAAACAAAACCATTGAAATCCTTGTTAAGGGATCTGTTGATCAAGTTCACGACCATGTCATCTTCATAAGTCTTGCCAAGTGCCCTTAATTGGTCCATGCAACTTTTCATTTCCAGTACATGAGCACTCACGGGTTTACCCTCTCCCTGCTTACAGCTGTGTAATGCATCGATCAAGTCATAAATCTCGACAGCAACTGGTTTCTCGAACATAGTTCGAAGTTCATTGAGCATATTAAATGGGAAGTAGTTTTCGAACTGCTTTTGGAGAGCAGGTTCCATCGTTCCCAACATAAGACAAGCCACATCATTATGACGCTTATACTCAATTTTCCAAGCATCCTTTTCAGCTTGAGTAGCTTCAGGTGCTATTGGTTCAGCAGGACAAAGTTCATACAGATAATTCAACCGGTCAGCAACTCTACAGACAATTCTCAAAGAGCGGTGCCAATCATTGAAATTCTTAGAGCCAGTCAACTTTTCTCGATCAAAAAAGCTTTTGAACGCAGAACTTAGTGCAGTGTTAGTGTTATTGTTGTTTTGAGCCATTTCTACAGAAAAAAGTTTAAGTATTAGTATTTTCGATAATACAACTTTTCAAGAAAATAAAATATACCCAACGGTAATATAAACATATAACCATATAATTTTCTCGAAAACTAGGATCCAAATTATCATAGGTTCATTACATCAGTTGATCTGCTAGTAACGAAAGCATATAATAAGGTAATCTGTCGTACAATAATCGACAAACAATTTCCAATTCCTAGATCATTATGGGATTTATATTTTCGAACGCTATTGCAAATATAAACATGTTTCATCCCATCTTATGCCATGAGTCTAGTTCTCACTTCCTACTCAACTTAAGTGTCTGACTTAAAGAACTGCAAATATGTCCATGTAAGGTCTGACTTTACATAGAGATTTACCTCTCCATCACAATCTCGCCAAGTACTGTCATGACGTAAATTGCAACTTCAAGTGTTCCTTTTAATTAGATGGCACACAACTTAATTTAAAAGGGTACTAGTTTTGATTTTATGTGGTCAAAACAAATATGTACAAAGATGTCATGCATTCATCTTGTAGCATAAATTTAATAAAAAACTTTTTATTACCAATTTATAAAGATCAAATTATCAAAGTTTTGATTGAGGTATTGGGTTCACCAATCAAGGAATTTAGCGTCAATTATCGCCCATTATACCGTACTTTTGCATAAGTGTAAACACTTAGTGTTTCGGGTAATTACCACTAAAGTGGCGCATGGAATTAAAACTAATTCGCCCTTAAGATGATTTTGTACGCATAGCCTACTTGGTAACTCCAATTTGACTCGCAAGCAAGCGGAGAGTTTGAGCGCTGAAGCAATAACCTCCCTCTTTAGGGTCACAATTTAATGAGCCTGATGCAGGTTTTACTGACCAGGTCTTATTATTTATAGTGTCTCGCTATACCTATGGTCTACCCTAATGCACTAACGGGCAGTGTACCCGGTCGTGTGTAGTGTAGTAAATGGTAAAGCCGAGGTCGTCCCAAGAGCTATGTGTGTTGGATTATTACTAAGTCTAATTGTCACAGAATAATAATGGTTTTGATAGGGATTTAATTAATTAAACTACTAATGCAGAATATAAAATAAAAGCAAATAAATGGTAAAGGAAAATCAATAGAGGAATAGTGCTGCTAACCTAGTCAATCCTCCTAGCTAGTTATGTCTACGTCTACCTACTTCCAATTACTTCAGGTGGGGTCAAATTCGAGAGGACAACATTTGGTCAATTCGCCCTAACCTATCAGCAAAGATGCCACCACAGGAGAAATCAGGCGCACCGTCATAAGTCCTGTTGTTCCTGGTCCCCTAAGTCGAGTCATTAAGTACCGCTACATGCTAGATTCTAAATAGTGAGTGCCCGACCGTTAGGAACTTAGACACTACACCCCCCAATTCTTAAGTTCATCCAAACGATAGGTGATCACTTGGTCAAATCGCACAAGTAGAAAGGGTCGTCAGTTGGTCATATCTTACCCTTCCCGTCTCAGTCCGCTCACCTAGGGTCAGTTGGTCATATCTCATAGGCAATTGGTCTCTATCGCCATTCAAAACTACCGAACCAAGGGTGACTACCAAAGAACTATGCATGCATACACTTAGAAATAATTGTACGGAAGTAAAGGTAAACGCAAACAAAACAATTAAGGAATCATAAATAGGCTAGTACCAAAGGGTGCTTAGCCGCTCATATTAATCACGCAAATCAATTCAATATTCAAAGGTACGAATTACATGAATTGAAAGTAAAATAAATAATAAACGCTAAAGCTTATCGTAATGGTGTGACTTCTCCCTTGGAAACAGCTCCGTATGCTCCCCTAGACCTGGCTTGAGCTTTTTCCCACGCTCTTAGAGTGTTGTGTGTGGAATGGGATGCTTTGAAATGTTGGAATTCGTGGGGTATTTATAGGCCAGGTCTGGGTTACGGCGTAACCAATAGAGGAGTTACGCCGTAACCTTCTATTTTCTTCGTAAATGCACTAGATCTGCTAGTTACGGCGTAACCTAATAAGTGGTTACGCCGTAGTCTTCAATAAACTCGGTTACGTCGTAAGTGATGCAGTAGTTACGGCGTAAGTATCAGCGGCGTGGAACCTCTTTTGACCTAATGGAGTTACGTCGTAACCTTTGGGAAGAGTTACGCCGTAACCTCTTGATAAGTTGGACTTCTGGGTCACGCAATAGTTACGGCGTAATGTGAGAGACGAGTTACACCGTAACTTCTTCAAAATAGGCATATTGTGATAAATCTTTAGTAATGTTTCCATTTCCGCGTCTCTTTAGCTCCAATGCACGTAATTTACCTGAAAGTGGAAAACAATGGAAAACAAACGTAAATCCATATAAATGATATAAATAGCGAGCATTATCGGAGGAAATTGACACTTAATATTCAGGACTATTTGATGTTATCAAATATCCCCCCACTTGAACTCTAGTTGCCCTCAAGTAGACCTTATTAGATAGATTCCTAAAAAGATATCTCCCAAAACCTGGAAAATATGAGTTTACAAATCCCTTATGCTAGAATAAAACAAAGCCGAACACCTCACGAAAGGGGAACAAACACTCAAATCTCTCAACTATTCTAAGTGTCAATTTCGGGGTGATCACTCAATCGCACAGTCATAGCATGTATTCTATCATAAGCTTGGCGGTTACACAAATCTCCACCACTAGAGTTAAGGGCTAAACAATTCTCGAAAGCAATATGGGTAGACACGACAAAGGTAAAGGGGTGACTCGTCATTACTAACATGTCACGGCGAAGTGGACAAAATCAATGATACATGACCAAATCCATGGCCAAGACACCAAAGATTGCTCGCTGCATCACCTAGACACGCTTTATGACTAAAGGGTAGGATAAGAAGGGATATATAATTGGTGTAAAATGAAAAACAAGCAGGTAGTCTAAATCTATAACTAAGTCATCACCACTTACCGTCCGCCCAAAGTTCAAGCTTAGAATTTTAGAGACCGGATCATGAAATGCAAGGTAGATACGTCATTAGAGGACGTCGTGATGGGCACACTACCTTTTCTTCTTCAGTTGGTATAACTCCAACTTCAATCTTCAAATGTGACCGAGGTGGCCTCCTCGATACTAATCAATAAAGCTCATACTATGATGCTTATAACATCGCACTTTACAATATCATAATTCAATCAAACTTTTTTTTTTCGAATCATTTTTTTTACATAACAATGTAACATAACATCCCCCCACTTGAGATGAACAATGGGAATTCGGGGGGTCTTCAATGATCTTCAAAATTGTTGTCGATGAAAGCGTGATTTCCAAACCTTTCCACTCGAACCTTGAACTTAGGCAAATGATGACTTCCCAATTACAAATAAAGACTACAGGGTAGGCTAAGGTGTAAGGGTGTAACGAAACAATATATTGGGTTGACAAAATGAAAGGAATGGCTCAGAAGGGTGTATCTAGGGGTATCTTGCACTAAAGGGGAGTGCAACAAAAGGGTTTCACATGGGGGTCGAAAAGTCGAGGTGACTAATCGATAAACTCACAATGGTAGTCTGTTTGGGTGATAATCCTATAATATTGCCTTCTAAAACTGAAAAGTCCAAATACATCGAGCTAACTCAACATACCTCGTCTATGGTCTCGAAATGATGCAAATGCCAAGTTCTAAAGTTTACAAGCTACCGGCACACTCATAATTTGGTGGATTTGGGGTAAAATATTGGAAATGGATAAGGCTAATCTCACCATGTAATGTCAAGGGTTGTATGTGCTCGGCTAAGGTCTAATCTAGTTAGGTTCGGAAAAACATGTCAAAATTTTCAAAATGGCATAATTTTTCAAAATAAACTAGAAAAATGAGGGCAAAATAAAGTTCAAGAGATAATTGTACTCCCGTCCCCCCACTTGAATTGTACAAAGTCCCTTTTGTACTAGGCATTAAAATAAAGGTGAAGAGAAAGGTAGAATTAGAGCGAGAACTTCCCTGAAATTTGCTCCAAAAAGAAGAAGGCCCACGAGAAAGAACCGTGCCTTCGTTTAAGCGTCATGAATAAACTTCAATCCCTAAAATCACAATACCGACAAGCATAATTCTAAAAATAAAAAATAAAATGAAAAACAAACCTAACTCACTTTCATAGGAATCACGGTTGCATTTAGCGAATGCAACAAGCCTTTTAAACCACTTGGTGTCCCAAGTGGAAGAGTGAAGTCTCGTGAGGGTTTACAGGAAACACACCCACAAAGTTCATTTAAAAACTAATACAAGGTTACTGTGTTTTAAAATGAAAGAATTAAAGTAGAGAAGAGTTACGTCGTAACTCCTATTAGGGAGTTACGCCGTAACAGGCAAAACCTGGTATGAGTTGTTAAGCGAGTAGTTACGGCGTAACCACTGAGATGGTATTACGCCGTAATTGGTAATGCGTCAAGAATTCTACTGCTAAAATGTTGGTTACGGCGTAATCACCAAGATGAGTTACGCCGTAACTCTGTTCAGATCGACAAGCAGCAGCAATTAGTTCCTCATTTCCTGCAAAATGGTTAAAAAACACAAAACCCAACAGAAAGGAAATAAAAACAAAAGAAAGGGATAATTCGGGTTGTCTCCCGAAAGAGTACTTTTCTATATTAACGAGTCTTTAAGTTAGACTCAAAGTCGCGGGGCTCCTATGGGGGCCTTTGAACATCCCCGAATTCTTCAATATCTTTCATCAAATTATGCCTCATCCATGCAACATTAGAGGCAGTTCAGAGGTATTCAATGGTTTCAATTTTTCGGACTTTACAAAATTTCTCTTCCGGTCCCAGGTGGTAGCGAGTGAATTCATATTTTTCAACAATAATTGGAGGTGGTCTTTTGTAGGGAATCCCCAGGAGTTTGCACCTCCTTTGTTCATAAGCTTCGTCATCGGGATCAGTGAACTCCTCATTTCCTTGCAACTCAAGGTAATCTAGCATCCCTTCGATATCATCGTCGTCAGAAGTAGTGTCCTTGAACCATTCTTCACCGAGCAAATTCTCCACTAGAACGTGCTTGCATTCTTCTTTATCATTACTAACCCGCTCTTTGTCATTGTCTATTGTTATTTTACTCGTGTTCTCGAGACTTTTGTCATTTGAATTTTCTCGATCCATGTATTCCTTCCAAATCTTCTCTTTGGTTAATGTGTCCACATGTCCATACTTAATTTTTACCCAACTATCGAATCCAAGGTTTTCCAGCAAAGGTAAAATCGTTCACTCCTCATCATTGGTTGAGGACCAAAAGAATTCATCTTTTCCTAATCTTCCAGAGTTGCTTCCCCCATTACACACATCGTCATACGGGTTGCATGACGCCCAGAAAATTTCCCCAGGAGATTTTACTTTTTCGCACCAGTGACTGCGTAGTTCCTTGTTGTCAGTTTCACTTAAATGCTCATCCGTGCAGAGTATATCTTTATTAGTCTCTTCCTTTTTCTGAATGTGCTCCGCGTAATCAATTTTTAGCTTCACAAGAAGATTTTGATTGATCTTGGCATCCCTAAATTGAATTACGTACCAATATTTAAAGGCCAAATTACCGAATTTAATACTATGTCCTTCACGCTCATGAGGGCATGTCCATTCTTCCTTTCTTTCATTGTCTCCGCCATTGCAATACTCGTGGAAGGGGCTGCATGAAGGCCATGCCCTAGTGGTTTCTTCATCAGTAATGATGACAGGAGTACACCAGTGAGTGATAAGTGGCTCTTCTTCATCTTCAAGGGAGAGTTCCTCGAGTTTTTCTGACTCGTCCACGTCGAGGAATTTTCCTGCCCATGTATCCCAGTTACGCCGTAACTGAGATTCTTGGTTACGGCGTAATTCATTAGAGTCTCTTTCCTCAGTATTCTTCACAACCCCGTTGTCGATGTCAAACACAAGGTTACGCCGTAATTCATTAGGCATGTTACGGCGTAACTCAGATCTGTTGACGAAATCTTCCCCTGAATTCGTATCATTGACCTGAACCTTTGAGTTATCATCAGAAAAAATTACATTACATTCCATAGCTGGTTTAGATCCTTCAGGTTTATCGTTATTTCTCCTTACTTTTTAACTGAGCTTTATCACCATGGATTCAAGGTTTTTCAGAGTTGAATCGTGTTTGGAAATGTTTCTGTCAGTGTTCTCCTGGAATTCCTTCAACCACTCATCTTGCTCCTTTTGCCTTTGGGCTGAATTTTCCAGAAACTTATTAATTGTTTCTTCAAGACTGGGCTTTCTTTCTCCATAAGGCCCACGATTGTAATATCCACGATAACCATTACTATTTCGATTATCACCGTAAAATGGTCGATTTTCTCCATACTTAGCTTCTTCAATATCCTCTTCGTCCATATGAGGACAATTCTTCGTAAGATGTCCTCCTCCACAGCTTTCACAACCCACTTGGATGGCATGAATGGTTTCTCTGACCTTCAGCATATCTCGACTGAGACTTTCAATTTTACTAGCGATTGCTGCAATTCCGTCGAAACTTCCGCCTTGGTTTCTTTTACTTCCACCGTCGTGCCATTTTTGAGAATGGTCCGCCATTTTTTGAATGGCTTCAATTGCAGTAGTAGGAGTCATGTTCGGGATAGGTCCTTGAAAGTCCATCATCTGTCTTGTAGTTACATTTATTCCTTTGTAGAAAATATTGACCTTCTGCTGGTTATTTAGATCATTGGTAGGACACTTATAAAGAAGATCGTTGTATCTGTCCCAAGCTTGATACAGAGTTTCGTCGTCTTCTTATTTGAAATTATGGATCTCCAAAAGTTGATTAGAAATCTTCGATGGCGGGCAATATCTTTGAATAAAGTGTTTCTTTAGTAGCGCCCAAGTGTTAACTGCCCCGGCGGGCAATCTTTCGATCCATCTTCCTGGCTCCAGTGAGAGTCATAGGGAAGACCCTAAGCATAACAGCATCATGAGATACGCCTGGAATGTTGAAAAGGCTAGCGATGTATAGGACATTTTCAACGTGCTCATATGCATCTTCATCCCTGTTTCCTGAAAAAGGGTTAGCGCGAAGCTCCCTCATAAATTGGTCTTTAATCTCGAAACGAACATCCGCTCCGATTGCCGGTCTTACGAGACCCGGCCCTTGATCTGCTCTAGTCAACGCCAAGTATTCCTCAAGAGTGAGGTCATCGATGTTAACAACTTCCATGGTACCTGAAAACTTGAAATATGATCGTGAGAAAAGTTTAAAAATGAAATGAAAGACTTAATATTAATCCCAATATAGCTCCCGGCAGGCGCAAAAAACTTGATGCAGGTTTTACTGACCAGGTCTTAATATTTATAGTGTCTCGCTATACCTATGGTCTACCCTAATGCACTAACGGGCAGTGTACCCGGTCGTGTGTAGTGTAGTAAATGGTAAAGCCGAGGTCGTCCCAAGAGCTATGTGTGTTGGATTATTACTAAGTCTAATTGTCACAGAATAATAATGGTTTTGATAGGGATTTAATTAATTAAACTACTAATGCAGAATATAAAATAAAAGCAAATAAATGGTAAAGGGAAATCAATAGAGGAATAGTGGTGCTAACCTAGTCAATCCTCCTAGCTAGTTATGTCTACGTCTACCTACTTCCAATTACTTCAGGTGGGGTCAAATTCGAGAGGACAACATTTGGTCAATTCGCCCTAACTTATCAGCAAAGATGCCACCACAGGAGAAATCAGGTGCACCGTCATAAGTCCTGTTGTTCCTGGTCCCCTAAGTCGAGTCATTAAGTACCGCTACATGCTAGATTCTAAATAGTGAGTGCTCGACCGTTAGGAACTTAAACACTACACCCCCCAATTCTTAAGTTCATCCAAACGATAGGTGATCACTTGGTCAAATCGCACAAGTAGAAAGGGTCGTCAGTTGGTCATATCTTACCCTTCCCGTCTCAGTCCGCTCACCTAGGGTCAGTTGGTCATATCTCCTAGGCAATTGGTCTCTATCGCCATTCAAAACTACCGAACCAAGGGTGACTACCAAAGAACTATGCATGCATACAATTAGAAATAATTGTACGGAAGTAAAGGTAAACGCAAACAAAACAATTAAGGAATCATAACTAGGCTAGCACCAAAAGGTGCTTAGCCGCTCATATTAATCATGCAAATCAATTCAATATTCAAAGGTACGAAATACATGAATTGAAAGTAAAATAAATAATAAACGCTAAAGCTTATCGTAATGGTATGACTTCTCCCTTGGAAACAGCTCCGTACGCTCCCCTAGACCTGCCTTGAGCTTTTTACCACGTTCTTAGAGTGTTGTGTGTGGAATGGGATGCCTTGAAATGCTGGAATTCGTGGGGGTATTTATAGGCCAGGTCTGGGTTACGGCGTAACCAATAGAGGAGTTACGCCGTAACCTTCTATTTTCTTCGTAAATGCACTAGATCTGCTAGTTACAGCGTAACCTAATAAGTGGTTACGCCGTAGTCTTCAATAAACTCGGTTACGTCGTAAGTGATGCAGTAGTTACGGCGTAAGTATCAGCGGCGTGGAACCTCTTTTGACCTAATGGAGTTACGTCGTAACCTTTGGGAAGAGTTACGCCGTAACCTCTTGATAAGTTGGACTTCTGGGTCACGCAATAGTTACGGCGTAATGTGAGAGACGAGTTACGCCGTAACTTCTTCAAAATAGGCATATTGTGATAAATCTTTAGTAATGTTTCCATTTCCGCGTCTCTTTAGCTCCAATGCTCGTAATTTACCTGAAAGTGGAAAACAATGGAAAACAAGCGTAAATCTATATAAATGATATAAATAGCGAGCATTATCGGGGGAAATTGACACTTAATATTCAGGACTATTTGATGTTATCAGCGCCCCCTCCTAGTACTTCCCACACAGTCCGTCAAATTGGGTGAGCCGTTCTCACTTTTGTACCAAAATCATCAATCAATTAAACTATTGAAAACTTAACTCTTCAAAAACAAATCAAATTTCCCATTGTTTAGTCCGTATTATTTTTCTATTCAAAATTACCCTTTGCTTAAAACTGTCGCACATAATTAACAAACAAGTAAACAAATAAAAAATAAGCAACTAAAAACAATGCGCACATAATAAACAGTTTAATACGTGTAAACAAGTAGCCACATGCAACTTATTCGATAAAACCCTATTAATAATCAATGTCTACGTTAAATTAATGTATATATTAATTAGGGCTTTCACTCTCCCAATTGAAAGTGAGCCACATACATCGATGAATCGATTGCGTAAACCCATAATTAAAATATACCAAATAGCACATAATTGATTCATTAATGTATATAATTGGAGTTTTCCCCAATTCAAGATTTATCGTAAATAAACATGTGATAAATATATCTTAACAATTAAACAATATACAAGCAACTATCCATGACAAACATGCATGTATCATCATGGATATATCATAATAATTATACAATTAGTCACAAGATCGCATATCAATAATCCCATGTCACATAACAAATTATTCATGAATTAATCACGTAACATATATATTAATTCTAGGTTTCGATAAGGTTAGCAAACAATTTCAAACCCTAAAAAATTTTTAATGTGTCGACCTAAAAAAAATAAAGGGGTACGCCCCATAAAAATTAAATAAATCGACCCATGCAAAAATATTAAACCAAAACCCTAGATTAACCATATCAAACAACATACAATTATTCATTTTTTACGCGTTTAGTAATTAATTACTCATTAAAACTAATGACTCGTGATGCCACTGTTGGAATTATATAGCATGACATTCAATAATTAATCACAAAATATCAAAGTATACATGCGGAAGCGTATAGGATTTATTAACGAATAATTAATTAACATAAACAAGAATATGCGTACCTTACTTGATTCTAGCCGAACAAGAATCAAATCCACAAACTAACAATTTGGATGAACCATAATTAGGGTTTATAGGATTATATGAATTACCCCTTACCGTTTTGTAATTCAATCCAAGAATACTAACAATATTGTGTTAGTACCACTTTCTTGTACACACGTACTATACTGAATTAAAGCAATGCTAGTTTTAATCAAACAAATAACTTGGTTTGGAAAAAGTAAGGGATCGACACCCTTGGTGTATGTGTCGACCGGTTTTAGCAAAAGAAACACACAAAACAAGTTTTAGGTTTAGCTAATGAGTACAAGAGATAAATTACAAACACCATTGGTTTTGTATTTATACCCAAACTAACTTGGTGAACAAGTTTGAGTTGTAGATGGGTTGGGTTGGGGATCCTTGGCCGATCGATGGTGTTATCCCACAAGAAATTCCGGAACCTTCCCAATATTTACAATCTAGTCCTTTTTCAATTACATTTAACGACCGTTATGTTATTTCGTTTAATTAATAAATACATATAACTATTACATTTAATTATTAACTTTAATTCTCATACGCAAAGTGTGCAATCCCGTGGTCTCAAGTTCGATCCTAACTCACGTCTACTAATTTATATCCATAAAACCAACAGTTTCTTCCCAGCAAGTCCCTCCCATGTTTTCCAAGGAAGCGTATCACATGTCTCATAATAGTCCTTAATGGAAAAGAAAAGATCATCATCACCCGAAATAACACAATACCCATTCAATTTGACATGACGTTGATGAACTCCTATTCTTATAGGGGATCCAAACTTGAGCAATAGCTAAGTCATGTGATTCACATACGATGTGTAACGCTTGCTCAATTTCATCCATAACGCGTTTGAGAGCAGGTATACTCTGTAACATGAGAGAGTAAAGTATTACTGACATACATCTAGCTTCAAGTACTGCTTCCAAACAACGTTTAAGAAGAAAGGAGAAAAAAAATCACAAATTTGACGAAACATGAGAAATTTGAATACATTTGTACCTTGTATAACCGACAATCTTGGACACGAAACGTAATAAGAATGACACTCTATAAAGAAGAGAAAAAAAATAAACAAGGCTCAAATGGAATTAGCACACAGGGTCCATATGTAAGAAAATTTTAGTTAACTAAATGGTGAGTTGAGAGAGAAATGAAGGGAAAGTAAAATTATACTCAACTGAACTGAAATGAGTACATAGTGTGGTATTTATACAAGTAGAGCTATTCTAACACACTAACTGCTAAGCTACAAGACTACATTACATTCTATTACAGCTAGTCAAACTATTATAAAGTAGTATACAAGTCTTGTGCGGAGAAGTCTTCTGCACTGATATACTAGCAACTGTATGAGCTTGTTGATCTTTAACACTGACTTGAGCTGCTGCACTTCCATGAGACAGACTTGTAGGAGTGTTTGGATGGGCATAATAGCTTAAGTGTGTGTTGGAGCTGGTAAAAAATTAAAAGAAAACCAGACAACATCATACAACGCTCAACAATACCAACACAAGTTTCATGATGATACAAAACAGGAAGCATGATATAACATGTCAAGTCACATTGCTCCAATGCATAATGCATAACTTGACACGTTGGTTGAACACTCATATTTACAACTGCCTCTCGCATATGGTTCAGGATCGTGGTTCCTGTGGTGGACCATTTATAATATATGGAGGACCCTTATTACTCGTATTAGTATGATCATAACACTAGAATTAAAATATTGTGAGTATAGCCTATAGTTTTCATATTGTGGGTCGTGATGATTATGGACAAATGGTTCATCAAGAGTTGTTAGTAGTACGGGTTTTACAGGTGCCGAAAACTGTATTACTCCTTTTAAGTTATAAGAATCAACAGTTATTGCCTAAAGCATAAATTTCAGGCACATTAGGCACGGTGTGAGGCAAAAAGTTAAGACCATCCTGTCAAAGGACCGGTTCGCTAAAAAGTGCCATCCATGTGGGCTAAACTCCTTGAATTTGAAGTTACAAGACTAAAGATGCGTTTTTGTATAAACCACAAACCATTTATGTAAATATGTTATTAACTCTTATCTGTATCAAGGCCAGGTCTTGAGTTAGTTCAACGATGGTATGGCAGAAGTCACGACATCTTCTCCCACTAATACACATGCAGATGTTCATATTGGTGTGGCTATTCAAGACGATAAAATCTGCATGTAGTAATGTTTGTTGGTCTCATTTAAATGTTGGGTTATTTGACTTATTTCAGTTTTGGGCACCTGTAAACATATCCGAAAGATGGTTACTTTTGACTTTCCATCAACCTTTTATATCTCAGCATCATCATTCTGTTTTGACATATAGGTTTTTGTCTATGAAGTATCACTATAGTATTGATGATAATAATAATAAGGTTGAAATTGGTAAGAACATTAAAATCATAAGTGGTCCAGTTGCGAATGCATTCCTGAATCATTTTCCAGAGTTAGTTTGCGACCAGAGGCATCTTCATCAGGGGACTCAGTTGGTGCATTCTGCTTTGGAATGTGAACTGACATTACCTTTAATGATGCCTGATTTATATCAAAGCTTGTGTGTTGCTGTTGTTGAATATTGCACGGAAAAAGGGGCGGATCTTACTCTGTTATAATGAGTTAAAAAGAGTTCTAGTGGTATTTTATATATGTGTGATTAAAGTTATTGCATCTCACGTTAACTTTGTCTAATGATTCTTTACTAATCTTTGAAGAGAATTGGCCTCAGTACTTTTGATGTACAAGAATGTTGTCCATACATGGTATTAGTGCATCTAATTAAGCAAATTGTTAGCCGTTTAAATTTATATGAAACACTTTATGTAAACACTAAACACTTACTTTGCGCTCATGGAAACAGACTATCCCTTATCTCAAACATGCGAGCGATGAATTGAAGATGCATTCGATATTGTTTGTGAATCGTATTACTTAACTCTTGCCCAAGTTTGGATTGCTTATGCAGTTGAGAGTCATTCTTCTCTGGTGGACAAACGAAAGAAACGAATATTTGCACTCAAATTGATTGGTTATTGTCTTGGTTCGGATGATGAAGATCTTTTGTTTTCAATTAAGGATTATTCCAATACCCATGACACGTTTCCATTGAAAATGGGGGAGGGGCTTGCTGGGAAGACACTCGAAACTTATGAAGCACACTTCTGCAAAGATATTAAGGCGTTTTACCGGGAGGGAAGTTATGATACATTCCCATTAAGGAAGAACCGGGTCAAATCATCAGCTGAAAAGTACCAATTTAATTCACTCTTGAAGTTTTATTTGACCCATTCTCTAGCTAGAAAACACTAGTAGTGGACAAGCAGTTTGAAGCTAGTATTTTTTAGGATCACTTAATTAAATGTGTTTTGTAAACTAGTTTTAGAGGCTTTGCAATTTGCTTTTGTATAAGTTAGTTTCTCTTGCTTTCAGACTAAGTTCTGTAATTGGAGATTTTGCCCCTCTCGAATGGGGCCTTATCCTACTCAATTTAAGTATCGTTTACCTACAATCTCTTTAGAATCTATCACTATGACATCCGTAATTAGTATTTCTCTTCACATTGTCTTGCTCTTAGTGATACTTTTGTTTTTCAATTTTAACATTTGGGTTCTCCCGCTGAACAAATGAACATCTGTTGCATTTACAAAATAGCATATCTCTGAAAATTTGCAGAAACCCTCATTTCAGTAAATCTTAGAATCTCAAGAGGAAGAACACACAAATGGTTTTAGGCCTTAAGCATCCCGATATGGGTAAGAAGAATCTTAACTTGGACTGAAAAATATTCATATTACTTCACAAATCCTATGTGGTGTTCTGTAACATGAGCATGATGGTGATCAATGTTCAGAAAAAATGACTTGTACTTCCCCTCCCGGTTAATGTTTTAACATATGGATATTCGTTGCACAGTAGCTGGCTGTGACAAAAAGATTTGAACCCCTCCCATTTAACAAAACATCTAAATCCTTCACAATGATTTCCTTTGACTATCAAAATTCCCAGGTTCTTATATGAATCACATATAACTATGTTTCAACTTTCAATGCATAAAAAATTGAAACATGCAGCTATGTAATCACTTTTAGAACTTGACCAAGCCAATTTAACATTAAAGTCTTTAAAGCTTGGATCTCGGGGTTTTCAACTTTCCCACCAAATCGTCCAAAACAAAAAATAAAACTGGTTTACCCAAACAAAACATGCTAATCAACAAGTTGATTTTAAACACAGGTCGGTTTTTAAGCAAGAACTCTCAAATGTCTGAATCAAATCTGAAACATTTTATTCAAGACAGAGTCTACATATCCTCCAAGAAAGTAAACTCATATTCTTGGTAATACACGGTACACAAAAGAAAAGAGCCCCATTAACCTTGATTTCCCTGCAGCCAAATATCTATCCCTGATTTCCCTGCAGCCATATTACTTAAAAATTAGATAAAGGAAGTGACAAGGTTTAAGTTTACTATTCAATTTTCAATCTTATTATGATTACTTATAGAAATAGCAATCAATTATCTACAATCACATTACCTGTCTAACACTTTCACAGACACAGAATGCAATAAGATTTACTTGTGATTAAACATTATAAAGTATAACTGTCGCGAACATAAGATATTTAGCATGTTTCAGACAACCATATCATGCACAGACAGATTGTGTTCTTCGGAGTTTAACCATGTTATCAGATAAATCTGCTGACATGCCTCCTCAGTCACGTATACAATGACTGCATATAAATCCTCAACCCACCTTATGGTCGTTTTATTATAAGTTATGCTACCAGAAATCTTATTTTCGGCCCTTAAGATGCACCAATATGTTTTCTTCTTCATATTGATTTAATGAATACAAAAATTCATATAGTAAGTCCAAACCCAGTAATTCCTTTTTCAAGAACAGCTATCAAGAATGGTGTGAGATGTTATAAGTACACAGCGGACAAGGCTATGTTTTTAAAAAAGAGATGCAGCACACTTGTAAAAGGGTAATGCACATATAAAAGATCCACTTATACATATTATAAATTACCTCCTATAAATGATGGAATTGCAAGAAGAAACTTTGTTCAAATAAGAGTACGTCACAGGCATAAACATATTATACCAGTATTCTTTCTGGTGTATAAATCAACAATCAGTTTAACACATAATATTATTAACACTCTAAGACCCTTTGGCATTTTAGCTAGTTGTGTTTGTGCTCTTTTGGGCTCTCTTGGTGGTTGTTCTTTTTTAGTTATTCTCCCTGTATTTGTATGTACTCCTTTTTTAGCTTCCTTCTTGGTGCCTGTTCGTAATTTAATAGCCTTTAAAAAAACAAGAATTTACTAATGAGCTGAAGAAACTTTCATATAGGTTAGTCATAGATAAACAACGAAATTAAACAAAGACAGGAGTATGAAAACATGTCTGTCATGCAGAGTCCTGAAATCGACCATCTGTAGTTCTCTACCAAAGATACAGGTAATATAACTTCAATACATACATATACTGAGGTTTGCACACATCCACCGTAAATACTTAAATGACACCTAAAACCAACCAACTTACTAAAGAATATAATATATGGATTCTGTAAGGAAGTCACGGCTCACACAACTTATGCATCAGCTACCTATAACTCATCTGAGGGGAATCTGGCCTCCATAACTGGTTCCAAATACACAGGCAGTCTAATTTAGTCTAAGAGACCAAATACACAGAACTTTTAGTTTGCATGCATTAATGTGGCGTTTGGTTTGCGAAGGGGAATGCATATGGGTTTGTAAACCCACCGCCCTTGATGGGTTTAGAAAACACCTAGCTTTTGAGAGGGGTTTCATAACCAAACAACTAGATTGGGAATCGAAGTCATTCCTTTATGTCCACACCCTCAACAAAGTAAATCATTTTTCTATGTAAAAACATTCTTCTGATAAAACATTACCAATAGACCACAAGCCATTAAAACCAATTTTTCGCAACCTGTATTAACATATTTATTTGTAAGCGTTTTTGAATGACTGCTCTAAGCTATATAAAAACATACATTTAATGTTATGTTGCATCAACACTCTCAAGTAGTACAAAGATGAATATTAGTTATCCACATTGAAGCAATGATGAACAATTATAATAGATTAAAAGTAACATTTGCTACCTTTATAACAAGCAGAACCGTCCACCGTGTAGTAGTTGATCAATTCTCAGAAAAAAACATAACCATCCGAGTAATCGAGCAGAAGTAAGGACTCCATGTAGGAGCCCACGAAGAATGACCCATGTTCTCCATGAATCCCAAGATTACTGATATGTTTCGAGCAAGGTTCATAAACTCTAAGTCCAGAAAAGCGTTCACCGCTCTTTTGAGTTAGGATTACAGGTTCACCACTCATCCTAAATGCTAATACTTTTATTAGTGGTAAATCAGGATTGTAAATATTATATAGCTTTGTAAAAGAACCATCATACTCCATCTTCCATACACTATAAACTAGTTTACCGATCTCCCCATACTCTCTATGGGATCGATACACAGTAAGAGAATCCCTTAGCTTTGATATGTCAAAACCAATGTTCAATCTTGTTAAGCTAACCGGAATGTCAACAACCCAAAATTTTTTGGCTACCAAATCAAAAGACATAATCATATCATATTTTTTGTCAGAACCAGATTTCACCGCAACCCAATAAATAAACTTACCTATCGCAACTCCATGCGTCATAAGTCTAATAGTTGGACTAGGCAAATTTTCAGAAACAGTCTTCCAAACCCCCAAACTCAACGTAAAAACTTCAACTTGCCAAGGTTTGTAAACCCTATCACTCGCTCTAGCATACGAAATCCTAACAATAGTAGGATCATTAGTGATGGGACAAACGCCGAAACCAAAATTACTTGTTTTATAAGGAACATAAGGGAGAGCAATACCAACTGATCTTCTAATCGAAGGGTTCCAAATAACAGCAATGCAATCCCCACCCAATAAGCAAAACAAACCATTAGAGGTCCCAACAACAATTGATTTAAAAAGTTCAATACTAGGAGCAAATAAGTCTAACTGTTTTCGGGTCAAAGCATCACAAATATTATCATCATCTGCTAAACAAATTAACTTTTCCTCCACACAATGATTTATTTTCTCGTTGTACCTTATGATTAAACGATGTGGGTCAGTGTTTCGGGGACCGTAACCAGCGATAAACTCGGAGCTGTCGATGAAAGACTTCCATTGTTTCGAAACGGATCGGAATCGAATGACTGAAGTGACATCAGGGGCTCTTTTTATGATTTCCATTTGGATTTCAAAAGGGATAAAGTCAGACATTTTTTCAGGGTTTATGTCTCAGAATTGTTTGAGGGTTTGGAATTTGGTACAAATGTTTCTCGGGTCAACCCACCTTAAGGAGGCTTATATTGTCGGGTTGCATTAACTTTTTGAAGAATTATCTACGCCTTATCCTAAAAGGAGTATAAATAATCAAAAGTGAAGCTACAAAACTTTTTCTATCAATTTCAAATTAACCCGATTTAAAACTATCTATCTATATTTAATTATTTATACTATCTATCTACTATGTTTATTGGGTGGGTTGACAACCCAACCTTATAGAAATACATACAAGTATATTATTTTTAAAATGTTGTATACAACCGACATCAACAACCTAGATCGACTTACCCAAGATCACAACCCCGTCTGTCACATGTTTTTATTTTAGTGGTTATTTGTTTTTTTTCTTTACTTTTTCTTTTTTATTTTTAATAATTATATTATTTTAGGTTGGGTTGTTGATAAATGGTATGAATTGGTTGTATGTATTTTGTGTAGGTGGAAGGAAGAGAAAATAATATTTTAATAAAAGATGGGTTGGGTTGGGTTGTTGATAAAAAACCGTGAAACCGACAAACCGAGCCGAACCACTCAATCCGAAACCGAAAAAACCCGAAACCGAAGAAACCCGAAACAGAAGAAACCAACCAATAAAAACCGAAACCGTAAAAACCCGCTTATTACGGATCGGTTTTTGTTTTTATATTTAGATATCCATGGTTAACTGAACCGAACCGTATATAATATACGTGAAGGTTTTTAACTAAATATTCAAATATTAGTACAAGTATCGATTATATTATTACATTACTCTTATTGTATAACTACTTTTTTGCTCATATTGTACACGTTTACTAAACATCTATGTGTGAAAATAGATTAGAGTGTTTGTAACATATAAACGTCGAACAAATATTTTTTGTTAATGTGTCACGTATGTTTATTTGAACGTAATTATTGTGACAAAATAATTTTAATATGACTTTAGTCTATTCAATATTATTTAATATATTAGAATTGCGTTTTACCTTTTAGATCATGATATTGTTCATACAGTTAAACTTGTTTAAATGTCAAATGGTTAACCATGAACCGAACCGCGGATAACTGCTCATTTCGGGTAACCGTATGTCCGGTTACCAGCCTAACACGGTTCGGTTTCGGGTAGTAAAATAAATTACTCGCCCCGTGATGGATAGTTAAAATATCCAAACTAACCGAACTGAACCGCCCCATGAACACCCCTACTATCTATACTATCTATAAGAGCACTCCTTATGGTGACCTAGGTTAAACCTTAATACCATGTCACGTCAGCGTCACATCAGCTTTAACATTTCACCTTAACTCAACAAAAAAACACCCCTTATCATAACATTCCCAAGTTAAACCTTAACTCACCAAAACAATTTACAAAACAACAAGCCTCATTTAAAGGCGGAAATGAAAAAATAAAAAAGAAAATTGAAACTAGCAGCATCATTATCCCTTTAACATGGTGTTAAGGCTTGACCTTTAACACCACCCACGGTATGGTTAATATGCCCTTAACGCCTAAATGTTAAGGTTTAACATGGGTTGCATGTTACCATACCACATGCTCTAAAAGGTGTATGGTCAAAGTGAAATGTTAAATTGTTGAATGTTGAAAATTAGTCAAAGATGAAAGAAATGTATAGTGTAATTAATACTCTTATTAAAACAGCACATTACTTTAAAAGTACAATTATTTATTTATATTGTACAACCAAATAAAAAAACATGTCTATCAAATTAAATATCAACAATTAAAACACCCCATACTAAAAAGTACAATAAATTTTTCACAATATACAATTTAAACAAGCTACAACATAATCCAGAATATAAAATAATTAAACATACTAATTAATGTTATTTTTAAAACACCCTAAAATGAAAAGTACATGTTATTATACACATTATGCAAATTAATAAAACACACAAAGTTTCATACAAGCTAACAAGTTGATGGTCCATATAGTTTGAAAACCAGACCGGACCAACAGGTTCAATCGAGGATAATAGCCCACCGGTTTGACTAACCATAAAGCCATCCAAAATGAAGATAGGCCCATTGAAACCGATACAAACGTCGGTAGCCTCATCGAGATCTATTTCTCTCGGTTAATCGTCACGGAGATACGCGTATACTATATATAAAGGAAAAAACAAAAAGTGAAAAGTAAAAAGTTGTAACTAAAAATAGAAATGTTGAAAAGATATATTTCAAAAAGAAACTATTAATACACATCGAAAACCGGGTTGACCCAAAACGCTTCAAACGGCGGGTTGACCCGGTTTAATTTCACCCGAGCTCAACCCAACCCGTCGGGTTGACCGGTTAAAATTGACCCGTTTTTCAACTGGAACAGTTCAACCAGTTGAACCACCGGTTCGACCGGGTTTCATGCTTGATTTGTCGCTATAAATAAAATTCTTGCTATGGATACTCGTCTAGTAAAAGAAAAATGGTTAAAGTGAAAAGTGAAAAAGTCAAGAAAGTGAAATGTTGAAAAAATAAAAAACGAAATGTTGAAATAATTAATTATGAGCAATTTCAACTATTAATACACATATGTTTCAAAAGGAAACTATTAATACAAATCGAAAACCGGGTTGACCCATAATGCTTCAAACCCGACGGGTTAACCCGGTTTAATTTGACCTACTTTTTCGATCCAACCCGTCGGGTTGACCCGTTTTAAAATGACCCATTTTTCGACCGGAACGATTCAACCGGTTGAACCATGTTTCAAACATTATGTTTAATTCCCATATCGTTAAACTTTTATAATTATTCGTTTATAACCCATAAACTTTTTTTTATCACTAAAACTATCTGCGCTATAAAATCACGTTACTATGCACGGGTACTCGTCTAGTCTAATATAATAAACAAGAGTTTTGTATCACATAATAATGCAGCCATTGCAATTAATTGTCTGATTTATCTTTGTTGTGATTGGTCCAAAAAAAGAAGGTACAACACACATTGCATGCACATAATTTTTAATACGTTACTTTTTCAAAAACAACCACCAAGTCAAAGCTTCTTCAATACTCTTTCAATCACATAGAATCGATTACATCTATCATTAATTTTCTCACAATCGTTACTCATTATCAATGAAACAAACACGGCAGTTTCAAATCCACCATTAATTGCGAGACATTCAAAAATTATCCCAAAATAAGTTACGATTTTTGAATTTATGTAAAACCCTAAAAATATAAACGCATAATAAGACTATTTTACCCTTGAAAACAATTTTTTTTTTAAATACGTAAAATATAATAACGTTTATTTAACGAAACTAAAAAACCTAACTTATGAATATTTAAAAACCTAACGCGAGTATGTTAAATAAACAACCTTGAATACGAAAAATTTAAAAGTTACACAAATAAGTTAATTGGTGGTTTTCTTTTCAAGAAGCGAGCCTTGGGTCTTGTTTCTTTTGTGGCAGAGAGAGTCCAACGTGAGCCCATGGTCTCGCCAAGTTTGGGTTGTGAGCCGGTTGGGTTTGTGAACCAAGGACACACCCAGAAGCCGCGGACTGTTTTCTTTTCTTTCTTTTTCCCTTGTTGAGCCAAAGCCCACACGAAACCCTTATGACCGTCGGTGCATATATATATAAACACAAACCTCAACTTTTGGAACCCTAGTCTACACAAAGTCCGCGGCACATCTCTTGCTCCTTTCTCTTTTCGATCGAGCTGCTATTCCCTTGGAGTGCGTGTGTGCTTGATACGGCGCAAGTGCCAAGGTATAACGTTTCTCCTTTCGTCTCACTTATGTTAACATGCAAGCGTAGAATCCTTAAAAGCGGTGTGTCGATACACATATGAATCGGACCATAGGTATGAGTCGAGCCACATGATTTGAACGAGTTATATGTATGATTGGGTTATGTGTATAAAACATACATGTTAACGAGCCACGTATAGAATGGTAACCGAATCATAGGAATGAATTAGAGTCATGCGTATAAGGGTTTGTGAAACATATGAGCTTTGTCGTTTAAATGTGTTACGTATTCATGTCTTCTGAAATCTATATATATACATATCGATTATGTATATTAACCGGTTAGCAAGTAACTTGAGTATGGTCGTATGAAATCATAAACATGTATTATATATGTATGATTTAACGCATGGTTAAAGTATATGTGAACTTGGGTTGACTTGAGAATGGTTAAATGGTGTATGTATGTGTGTCGACTTGTCTAGGAGTCGGCAAAACAACGTAGGGTAAAGGGTCATTATATGTGAGTTATTAGTGTAAAGGCATGCATGAGTGCGAGTTAACTTCCGTTTGAGCTTTCATAAGTCCTAGGTCAAGGGTATGGGTTATTAAAAGACGTAACCTGTCAATTAAAGCGTATTAAATAGTATTAAAAGTATGAGGAAAAACCCTAGAACATAAATAAGAAGTCGATTAAGGTTAAAAGCTAAATGTGTAAATTTGTTATTTCATGTGAGAATGGTAAGTCTTGGAGTCATAATTAACTATTGATTAAGAGTATAATGAGCTAGTACTAAGCGTGATGTAAACATGCGTGAGTTATAATCTTATGTAAGAAACTAAGTGTCATGAATTGAAAGTATTGTATGCATGGTCTCATTAAGTTTGTATTCGAACAATGTTACATGTGAGTCGTGGTCAATCACGTAAGGTTATGAAGGCTTGTGTAAACTATTTTGGAAGAGAGTCATAAAATCCATTCTTGACATTTATAAACCCTATACTTTGAATGATGACCATATAAGTCCTCAAATAAGATATTTATCATATTAAACCCTTAAGTTCTTGTTGTCTTTTGCAACCCATAGGTTTGGCTAATTAATAATTAATACTCTAAAAATGTCGTTAATTTCCGTCCGCTACTAAGAATAAGGATATACTCACAACTCTAAGAATGTTAATGCGATGAATCCATTATAACTTTAATGATGCTAATAAATCTTAAATAAATCATAATCCGTGTAGATTCGTTGGAGGAGACGCGGCGTTATATCTTCGTGATTCACTCATTCGTTTGCTTTTCTCTCATTTGCGTTAAGATGCAGATATTCGACCTTTTCATTAAGGTTCCTTATGACGTTAGTTTCGTTAGCTTTCCTATTTTACTTATTAGGGTTTCGATGCCATTGCTATGAACCCTTTTGATTGTTTGATCTGGCTCTCCCGAACTCTTGTTTTATTGAACCATGTAATATCTGATTTGAACTTGTATTGTGAAGACTCTGATGGGCACAATTGTTGAACCTTACTATGTTTAATTATGAACTTCCAATTATGAATGTACGATTTGTGACTGTGATATGAATTTCTGACCTCTGAATATTTAAATATGAACCTTATGATATGAGTTATCTGATATGTTATCTGTTGAACTTTGTGTTTGATTATGATCTGTGTCATTTATGAAAATTTGTTTGACCTAAGTTAGTTTGATACCGAGCCAATATTTAACTAGTCATAGGGGTTCCATGTCCGGTCATGTGATGCACCTCGACATGACTCTAGAGCGATAGAGTGATGTTACTGCCCACGTCCCTACATTATCGTTTATTGATAGTATGGCCACTATCCGTCGTTGGGGCGTATGGATGCATCCTAGATCGATCGTTATCGATATGTTTCGGTGAATGATGTCGGTGTTACAATCGCGCGTCTTCACAAAATTCAGGAGCTAGCTACTCCAATTAGTTTATGAGATTACCTTCTGATAAGAAAGATATTTTCTACGATATGATATGTTCGGGCTCGTGGTAGTTAACTAAACCTTTATCTGATTTCGTATTAAGTATTCGATTTTGATTGGTATGTTCAAGTGTTCATAACTATGTGCTAGGCTTATTATATGTTATTATATGTGGTTATGCTTTTGTATGTTTAAGTGACTACCGTCTACTATGCTAGGATATGATTAATATGTTTATATATATATCAGTATTATCATTGGGTTATCATTCACGTGAATTTGGATCTGTGAGATGAATGTGCTAGTGTGAAGTTGAGTATCTTGAAAGTTTAGTATGTATGATTGTTCAGTTAATTTTGTAAACTTTTCCTATCCGTTAGTTATCTGTCGCTTATGATTGATGCTATGTTTAGACCTTGCTTATATTAAGGTTTGATATGGGAAATGGTTTAATTATGATATCTGTTTTGATAATTTGCTAATTGCTATGCTATGTCTTTTGCTTATTTAGTTATAGTTTTCCTACTATGTTTTATTTGCATGTGTATTTGCCATGATTTGTGACTATTTCCGCTGCTACAATATTGGATTAAATGTGTTAAATGTAGATTAATTGACTTGTATGAATGCCATGTTTACTTTCTAGAAATTGTTTCAGTTAGCCTTTTGATATTTCGTTTGGCTCATATGTGCTCGAAATTCCTGTTTTAGTTGATGTTTGGTTATCTTGATCGTTCGTTGGTGTCATCAATATGATATTTGTTTGTTCTTAATTTCTATTTGTTCTTCCGGATTTTTGTATGATTGTGTTTACGCAAAATCTTCAATGATTCATTGATCTTATTTCGTTGTGACTTCGTTATTCGTTTCTTTGTTTTATTTCGTATTTCCATTTTGTTTAGTTTTCGTTTACATTATATCGTTCCTTTGGGCTTTGTAAGCTCAGTAGCGTTTTCTTTTGCTGGCAGGTATTAAGCATTCAATATGAGCTTATGGGATAGGCGATCGGGTTGAGAGTAGAGATGAGAGCAAGATTTGAAATAGGGATCTTAGATGTATTTTGATTATTAAGTTATTTATATTTTCTTTGTAAGTTTTGTAAAGGTTTCCGCTTTTGTATAGTACTTAAGGTTAGATATGAAACCGTATTTGTGATATCTTTACCCTTGGGTTGGGGTGTTACAATTTATGGTATCGAGCGAGGTTTTAGGACCCTTAGTGCTTAGGCTATGACCTGTGAGGATTGGGTAGATTTAGGATTTTCCCTTTTGCGTATTTTCTTTGCGTCCACTATCGTACTTTGATTTTGCTAATAGTTGGTTATTCTTTTAGATGGTTATCCCTCGTCGTTCTAGTTCACTTGATAGGAGCAAACAAGGACCAGCTAGGCAACCTAGGGAAAGGATGATGTGGACCGTTGTTATTGCTAAAATTTTGCAGAGGATTGGTAGAGTGAAGCGGACCAACAAGAGGATCTGAGTTCGGCTAGTATGTGGCCATGTACAATTAACGAGTGACCTTAAAGAGCGTGAAGCGGAAAAGTAGTAGAGGAGTACGAAACAAAAGTCGTTGACAACCAAGGTTTCACCACTAGGTATCATAATAGATGTCCCGAGTTCTTTGAAGATGGAGGAGTAGGTTGGACTAGAGTTGCGATTTGTGTGCTTTTGTAGATCGTGTCTTGGGAAGAAGAAGAGAGGAATCGGAGAAGTGACTTTGCTAGTTAAACTATTCTTGCATGCCAGCGAAAGGAAATAGGAGCGGATGGATAAGTGGAAGAAGAAGGGAAAAAGAAGAACATGAGGAAGAATCACGAGGTGGACTCGGATTTGGAGTCTGACTTCTAGTAGGTTTAATCCGATACAAGAATAGAAATTTGCGCTCTTGATTAGTTGTCCTCTTTATGAGAAATTTCTGTCATTGGATTTTGAGTTTAGGTCCTTTTGTTTTCATATAGATGATTGAATCTTTGATTATTAAGTTTTGTTTTGGAAGTTCATCTTATGACAATTCTGCAATTTGTTTGATTAGTGAGAATAAAACAAAATTTTGAGCGATATAATTCTGGTTGTTGTTTCTTTCGATAGATTCGTTAAGTTTCGTTAGTCCTCATAAGTTTCGTCTACTATGTTGTTTTCTTAATGATGTTGCTTAATCACAGCTTGAAATAAAGTATGACCATCATGATGGTATACTCATGTGAATCTGGTCGGTTATAGTATGTTACTTGCTATCTGTATGTTATCTGTATGTGATATGTTTTGTTGTGATTACGGCCATGTGGTTTGCCATGACGAGAGAGAATATGATGATAATAAGGACTTGTTATGTGATGCAAGTATTATGGCCTTGATCAACGTGATAATACCGAGATCATATAATTTGAACTTATTGAAATTATATGACGTCTGGGAAAATGCATGTGGTTGATACGTGAATGGACTTTGACTTGTATCATTATTTGGCACTTCTCATTCGTTTGAAATTCCGTTACCTAATTGTGAGATTTTCGTCGATATCATTACATATAAGTTTGATACGCTTGGAATGCGGAAATTGTTATGATTTGTGTGAATTATGGATTGCTATGTTTGCTTTAAATGTGTACGTCTCTGTGTACCCTTATTGTGCTCATAGGATATTTCGTGAAGCGTTCGAGGAACATTAGATCCTTTTAGTTTGATTATCTACGACTAGTGAGACCGTTAGGATTAGTTACGCCTATGCGTATGATTGTTTTCACCCTTAGATATCTGGATAAGTTAGAGCGTGTTGTTTGATTGTCTGCATCTCATCCGTTATCTGCCATTACTTTGATGAGTATATGAGTGTCGGTTGTAAGTATTTGATTATTGCTTTGATTTCTGAGAGTAGGGGTTTGCGATTCGATAAGAATTCGTTTGTTCTGAGATGAGTTCCGTGTTTGTTTTAATTTCCTCGAAACTCTGAAATCCGCATTTGTTTGTTGTTTTGTTCCGTCTTGTCCAATTTAGAGGGCGAAATTTTCTTTTAGAAGGGGAGAGTTGTAAAACCCTAAAAATATAGCGCATAATAAGACTATTTTACCCTTGAAAACAATTTTTTTTTAAATACGTAAAATATAATAACGTTTATTTAACGAAACTAAAAACCTAACTTATGAATATTTAAAAACCTAACGCTAGTATGTTAAATAAACAACAGCAGTACGGCGGAAAAATTTAAAAGTCACACAAATAAGTTAATTGGTCGTTTTCTTTTGCAAGACGAGCCTTGGGTCTTGTTTCTTTTTGTGGCCAGAGAGAGTCCAACGTGAGCCCATGGTCTCGCCATTTTTGGGTTGTGAGCGGTTGGGTTTTGTGAACAGGGACACACCCGAAGCCCACGAACTTTTCTTTTCTTTCTTTTTCCCTTGTTGAGCGAAGCCCACTCGAAACCCTTATGACCCGATAGGTGCATATATATATAAACACAAACCTCAACTTTTGGAACCCTAGTCTACACAAAGTCACGGCACATTCTCTTGCTCCTTTCTCTTTTCCGATCGAAGCTGCTATTCCCCTTGGGTGCGTGTGTGCTTGATCGACGCAAAGTGCAAGGTATAACAACGTTTATCCTTTCGTCTCACTTATGTTAACATGCAAACGTAAAATCCTTAAAAGCGTGTGTGTCGATACACATATGAATCGGACCATAGGTATGAGTCGAGCCACATGATTTGAACGAGTTATATGTATGATTCGGTTATGTGTATAAAACATACATGTTAACGAGCCACGTATAGAATGGTAACCGAATCATAGGAATGAATTAGAGTCATGCGTATAAGGGTTTGTGAAACATATGAGCTTTGTCGTTTAAATGTGTTACGTATTCATGTCTTCCGAAATCTATATATATCGATTATCGATTATGTATATTAACTGGTTAGCAAGTAACTTGAGTATGGTCGTATGAAATCATAAACATGTATTATATATGTATGAGTTAACGCATGGTTAAAGTATATGTGAACTTGGGTTGACTTGAGAATGGTTAAACGTAGGTGTATGTATGTGTGTCGACTTGTCTAGGAGTCGGAAAACAACGTGGGGTAAAGGGTCATTATATGTGAGTTATTAGTGTAAAGGCATGCATGAGTTTGAGTTAACTTCCGTTTGAGTTTTCATAAGTCCTAGGTCAAGGGTATGGGTTATTAAAAGCGTAACTGTCAATTAAAGCGTATTAAATAGTATTAAAAGTATGAGGAAACCCTAGAACATAAATAAGAAGTCGATTAGGGTTAAAAGCTAAATGTGTAAATTTGTTATTTCATGTGAGAATGGTAAGTCTTGGAGTCATAATTAACTATTGATTAAGAGTATAATGAGCTAGTACTAAAGTGATGTAAACATGCGTGAGTTATAATCTTATGTAAGAAACTAAGTGTCATGAATTGAAAGTATTGTATGCATGGTCTCATTAAGTTTGTATTAGAACAATGTTACATGTGAGTCGTGGTCAATCACGTAAGGTTATGAAGGCTTGTGTAAACTATTTTGGAAGAGAGTCCTAAAATCCATTCTTGACATTTATAAACCCTATACTTTGAATGATGACCATATAAGTCCTCAAATAAGATATTTATCATATTAAACCTATAAGTTTACCATTTTCTTTTGCAACCCATAGGTCTGGCTAATTAATAATTAATACTCTAAAAATGTCGTAATTTCCGTCCGCCACTAAGAATAAGGATATACTCACAACTCTAAGAATGTTAATGCGATGAATCCGTTATAACTTTAATGATGCTAATAAATCTTAAATAAATCATAATCCGTGTAGATTCGTTGGAGAGCGGCGGCGTTATATCTTAGTGATTCACTCATTCGTTTGCTTTTCTCTCATTTGCTTTAAAGATGAATATTCGACCTTTTCAGTAAAGGTTCCTTATGAAGTTCGTTTCGTTAGCTTTCCTATTTTACTTATTAGGGTTTCCGATGCCATTGCTATGAACCCTTTACGATTATTTGATTTGTTGCTTATCGAACTATTGTTTTATTGAACCATGTAATATCTGATTTGAACTTGTATTGTGAAGACTCTGATGGGCACAATTGTTGAACCTTACTATGTTTAATTATGAACTTCCAATTATGAATATGCGATTGTGAGCTGTGATATGAATTCCTGACCTCTGAATATTTAAATATGAACCTTATGATATGAGTTATCTGATATGTTATCTGTTGAACTTTGTGTTTGATTATGATCTGTGTCATTTATGAAAATTTGTTTGACCTAAGTTAGTTTGATACCGAGCCAATATTTAACTAGTCATGGGGGTTCCATGTCCGTGTCGATGATGCACCTCGACATGACTCTCAGAGCGATGGTGATGTTACGCCACGTCCCTTTACGTTATCTGTTTATTGATAGTATGGCCACTATCCGTCTGTTGGGGCGTATGGATGCATCCTAGATCGATCGTTATCGATATGTTTTCGGTGAATGATGTGGGTGTGCAATACGGCGTCTTCACAAAATTCAGAACTAGCTACTCCAATTAGTTTATGAGATTACCTTCGAATAAGAAAGATATTTTCGATATGATATGTTACGGGCTCGTGGTAGTTAACTAAACCTTTATCATTATTTACGTATTAAGTATTCGATTTTGATTCGGTATGTTTAAGTGTTTATAACTATGTGCTAGGCTTATTATATGTTATTATATGTGGTTATGCTTTTGTATGTTTAAGTGACTACTACTACTATGCTAGGATATGATTAATATGTTTAAATATGATTCGCATGTTATCATATGATGTTATGTTAGTGTATCATTACGTGAATTAGTGGATCTTGAGATGAATGTGCTAGTGTGAAGTTGAGTATCCTGAAAGTTTAGTATGTATGATTGTTCAATAAATTTTGTAAACTTTGCCTATCCGTTAGTTATCTGTCGCTTATGATTGATCTACTATGTTTAGACCTTGCTTATATTAAGGTTTGATCTGGGAAATGGTTTAATTATGATATCTGTTTTGATAATTTGCTAATTGCTATGTTTTCTTTTTGCTTATTTGGTTATAGTTTTCCTACTATGTTTTCTATTTGCATGTGTGACTGCCATGATTTGACGCTATTTCTGGCTGCTACAATATTGGGTTAAGTGTGTTAAATGTAGATTAATTGACTTGTATGAATGCCATGTTTACTTTCTAGAAATTGTTTCAGTTAGCCTTTTGATATTTCGTTTGGCTCATATGTGCTCGAAATTCTTGTTTTAGTTGATGTTTGGTTATCTTGATGCGTTTGCGTTGGTGTCATCAATATGATATGTGTTTGTTCTTAATTGCTATTTGTTCTTCCGGATTTCTGTATGATTGTGTTTACGCAAAATCTTCAATGATTCATTGATCTTATTCCGTTGTGACTTCGTTATTAGTTTCTTTGTTTTATTTCGTATTTCTATTTTGTTTAGTTTTCGTTTCGTTATATCACATTCCTTTGGGCTTTGTAAGCTCAGCCGCATTTTCTTTTCTACTGGCGGTTATTAAATTCAAGATGAGCTTATGGGATAGGCGATGCGGGTTGAGAGTAGAGATAAGCGCAAGATTTGAAATAGGGATCTTAGATTTATTTTGATTATTAAGTTATTTATATTTTCTTTGTAAGTTTTGTAAAGGTTTCCGCTTTTGTATAGTACTTAAGGTTCTGATATGAAACCGTATTTGTGATATCTTTACCCTTGTCGGGTTGGGGTGTTACAATTTAAATCCTATATTTTCCTATGTTTTATTTCAATTCATTCGTGTGTTGCTAAACCCTAGAAAAAAATTACGGGAAATCACATTCATGAATTAGTTTTTATAATTTGTGTATTCTGCGGATTCAATTTATATACAATCATTCTAATTGTGCTTGGATTAAATTTATAAGATGCTATGAAGAGGAAGCATGGTTTATGGGTGGTCACTGGTCGATGCCGACGAACTCAAACAACAAGTATCTTGTGAACCTGTTCTTTGTATATGTGATGACAATTGTATGTCAAATCGGTTATCCAAAGTTATTAGCAAATCGGTTATCCAAAGTTATCGACTCGATTATCAGCCACGAGCAATCTGCTTTTATTTCGGGTCGTCAAATTCTCGACGGGCCTCTTATTCTTAGTGAGGTTATCGAATGGTATAAAAAACGAAAAAATAAGATGATGTTGTTCAAAGTTGATTTTGAAAAAGCTTTTGATTCGGTAAGTTGGCGCTTTTTAGATCATGTTATGGACAAGCTGGGGTTTAGTGCTAAATGGCGTCGTTGGATCAAGGCGGATCTTATATCTTCTAGGGCTTCTATTCTTGTTAACGGAAGTCCCACCTCGGAATTTTCTTTGAAAAGAGGGTTAAGACAAGGTGATCCTTTATCGCTTTCCTTTTTATTATTGTTATGGAAGGTCTCAACATCATTCTAAAGGACGGGTTGGTGGCTATATGTTTCGCGGGGTTAAGGTTGGCCCTTCTAGTTTCCATTTATCTCACATTTTCTACGCGGACGATATTTTATCTGAATGGAACCATAATGATATGGATAATATCACTCGTATACGAATGTGTTCTACTTGCTTGCGGTCTAAAATTAACATTAGCAAGTCAGGTCTATATGGTGTGGGAGTTTCCTCAACCGAAGTTGCTTATATGGCGGCAGTCTTGGTTGTTCCGGGTTCTCTTCCATTTTCCACCTGGATTACCTATGGGGTTGAATATGGGTAGTGATTGGAGAGATGGAGTATCTTGATTGATCGCTTAGTTATTAGATTGTCGGGGTGGAAAGCTAACTTGCTTTCATCGGTGGTCGCCACCCTTATTAAATCGGTTCTAGGAAGCCCTGGTATATACTACATGTCTATTTTTAAAGCCCTTGGGCCGTTATTGCTTGCAGTTAGAAAGTCTTCGTGCTTCATTTTTTTGGGGTACGCAGATGAAAAGAAGCTTTCGATTGATGGTCTAACATCTTATCTTCTCATGATAAAGGAGGTTTAGGCGTGGGTAGTCTCAAGGCTTTCAATATTTCTTTTAAAATGGAGATGGCGTCTTTTAAAGTTTCCTTCTCGCTTTGGGGAAGGTTATCAAATCTATCCATGGTGATGAAGCGGGAATTGAGCTAAATGGGTGCCAATCAAATGGTATTTGGTCAGCGTTGGTTCTATTTTCCATCTTCATTCAAGTGGAATTGTTCCCTTGAGTTCTATTCATTTTGAAGTTGGAGATGGCTCTTAATTCGTTTGGAAAGACCCTTGGTTTGGAGCCAGTGCTCTTTGTTCTCGCTTCACCGTTTATTTCGATTGGAAAAGGACCGAATTGCCTTATAAAAGATGCTTCGTTAATGGTTCATGGTCGGGATTGGTGTAGGTTAATAATGGTAGAACGCACTCGATCTTAATGCTCTTCTTTCGATATGGAGCTGTCTCATCGATGGTGGTGATAGGGTCGTCTGTCCTTTTCCTATGGATCTATTCTGCTGTTGATGTTAGAAAGCATATTGATGACTGCTTGCTTCTTAATTCTCTCTCTCATGCACTGTGGTTCAAAGTTATTCCTTGGAAGGTCAACATTTTTATGGGCGTCTTTTCCGATAGGTGCCTCATTGCCTTAACCTTTCATCTCGGGGCTTGGATATCGATTCCATTATGTGCCCGTTGTGTAACAATCATGTGGAATCGAATGCCCATGTATTCTTCTCGTGTGATATTGCTTCAATCGTTTGGAATCTTGTGCGGGGTTGGTGTGATGCTAAATTCCCAACTTTTCTCTCATGTGAAGATTGGGACAATTGGTTTCTCCATTGGCGTGCTTCAAAGGATGTGAAAGTTCAAGCTTATGTTATTTTTGCATCTACTTGTTGGGTGCTTTGGCGTTTTAGGAACAATGTGACTTTTCATTCTCAAGTCATGAGGAAATGCGACATCTTTGATAACATTCGTTTTTTTTCTTTTTCATGGTTAAAGTCTAGAGGTAAAATGGCTATTAGTTGGACTGATTGGCTAAAATCGCCTATGTAATTCTAGCGTCTTGCTAGTGTTTCTTTTTTAATATATTCCGCCGTTCAAAAAAAAATTGTATGTCAATGAGATGATTGTAATTGTTGTAATATGTGTTTCTTTCTTTTTTCCTTTTTCTTTTCTTTTTCTTATGTAGGAATCGTGGTCACGTGGAATTCAATCTTGATGACAGGTATATGTTTTTCTCTTGCGATACTTTTCCTGTTCCCACTATATGTTCGATAAAATGTCTATGAACCAAGTTGCTTTTTATCATTGATTTTGTTTTCTTCAGTAGAGTAACTATATATATTTGTTGCTAACTCTAATATCAATGTAACTTTATTACTCAAAGGTAGGTAATTAAAACAAACTTAAATTGATATGTGCGGAATTTGTTTGTGAACCTATGGAAACTGCTATTTTTAACCAACCAGTTTTTTTGTTATAGAGACCTTTCTTTGTTCCCATTTTTTTGAACTAATATATAACGGATTGGATGGGATATGTAGTTTGTGTAATGAAAAATTAGTCGTTTTGTGGTTGATTTGAGTTGGTTCCTTATATAGAGATAGACACTCGACCTAAAAACTATAGTTATGAATATTTGTTATAGTATATCATTACCCACTTGAATTATCTTTACAACTATTTATGTGAAACAAACTTGATAATAAATTCTATCTTTTTCCAAGTTAGTATGTATAGAATTAAGTACTTTGCATTACGTATTTTGATTCGCTTTCAAGTTAGTATTTATGGAGCTACTATGTACCTGGATTTTTTGTGACGGATTTTAGGCCTTGACTCGGCATAACCAAACATTATTTTGTCATAATGTTAGGTGGTGTTTGTTGTTCAAAAATTGCCTCTTAACAATATCTTAATTTGACTCATTCAGATGCGGTTAGACATTTGAGTCATTAAGACTGTTTATTTTTTTCATGTCTGCGGTCAAACAAGTAGGGTTGGATCAGTTGGAAACCATCATTGCCTCAACCCAGAGGGTCAGTTCAATCCTCACTCCCTACAAAGGCAGAAGGTCCTTTCTACCTTTGGTAGAATCCCAGTTCTCTACCCCTGGTAGGGGTGCTATCTACATCTTAACCTCCCCAAACATGGGAACGTATTGGGTACCCATAACCCGTGGAAGACGGCATTGGGAGTTACTTTTTTTACTTTTATTCAGACGCGGTAAGAGACAATCTATGTTAAGAGCGTTTGTTTTTTTACCATTAAGTATAAGTAGTATAAATAAACTTATTGAACTAGATGAGGAAGGAGTGTCTTAACACCTCTTAATGTTTTTTTTTCTATTATTATTTTTTTCTTATGTTTTATTATTATTATTATTATTATTATTATTATTATTATTATTATTATCTTTTTTTATTTTATTTTTATTTTTTTCTTGTTCTTGTTTCATCTTTGTTTTTCGTATTAAAAGTATTATATATAATCATTGCATATGTTTTGTTAGATAAAGAATGTATAAGATGATATGTGACAATTCATATTTTTTTCAAGTTGAAAGGTTCGGTTTCAGACTCATATATCTCAACTCAAACGCGAGCCATATAGTTAATCGTTTTAAAAAGTTCAATTTAAACTCCGACACGTTTATTTTTGTCAAATAAACATGAAATTGCATGTTTTGTTTAAAATACTTCTAACCCTAAATTGATTATTATATTATAGAATTTGTTTTCTTATATTTAATAAATTTTATATATTGTGCGACTGAAATGGTTTATATTTATATTGTAAAAATTGATAGTTTAACACATTCAAACATTTTTACAAAAACAAACAGTTTTATTTGAGTCGGATTCAGATTTCTCAACCATGTATTCAGATTAAGATGAGAATCATATTTAGACTTCCTATCACATATTCAGATTCAGATTCAGAGCCTCTTAATAAGCACATTACTAAATAAAAGATAGCTCACACTAAATTAAGATGATTTTGTAGCGGCTTGAAATATTTTTGTGAGTTTTACCAATCTTTTGTACTATTATGTTGTATTACTTGGTTACAAATTGTTCTTTTTCGTACGACAAGAGTATAAGTAGCATTTCACTATTCTTTTATAAGTCTAAATTGTTTTTATTTTTCTCTCGTCATACTTTAATTGGTTGAGATTTATAAGGAAAAAGATTTACAAGCTATATTTATTATGCGAAATAAGGTAATTAATTTTGGTTCAAATTGATGTTGACTTCCTTTCTTTTAAAGGTTACTAGAGATAAGCCATATTGAAGATGGAATTTCAAGATATATTTAGTTGGAAGGTGTTCATCTTTCACAAAATTTTCTATGCTATTTATTTTTAATTCTTGTGTACATTTGCTTTCTACTTCTACTTTACAGTATGTTGAATGCAACTATGACATAAATCATACCCTCGACTCCTCGAATAATGTTCAAACTGTAATGATATAAAACACTTTGAAATTTGTTGTTGCACACCACCTAAGTTAGTTTGTAGGACAATATGTTCATGTGATTGTGCGAATGTTTAGTTTAAAAAGCCTATCCAGTGTTTGATCAAATGTATCATTGAAACCTTAACTTTAAAACGACTTATATACCAAGCATCTTAATTTCCATAACTAACTTTTAAATAAATAACAGTCTTTCTATTATAATAAGTCCTATTATGCTATATCCCACACTAGAGTATGGACTCATGCAGAATTCTGTGTAATTGTTTTTGATAAGAAACTGCTTCATGTTATACTACATCATCTATGATAATATATTATCTGAACCACTTGTGTCTATTTTATTTAGACATAAGTTTATTGACATTGAGAAAGGTAAAAGTATATATGAAGAAGAAAGTTGAAGCAATTAGCATCATAGAGTAAAAAGCGTTAGCACAGTTGAGGAATTAACATGGATTATACTCATAACTTAGCAAATAGACTAAATAACTACAGTTTATTGATACTAGAAGCCAATGCTGTAAATATCGCTCGGCGGTCGACCACCGCCAAGCGTCATATCGGTCTTGGCGGCGATATATCAGTGATATATCAGAGACCATAAATTATAAAGAAATTTATTCATATTTTTGAAATGCAACATATGTAACACAAAACAAAACATAAATTATATTTTTAAGAGATATTTGTAGAACCTGGAATACTACCAAAGTGCTCCAATTCACTTCCAGTTTGCAGAACTGTTACTACCAAACACCATAACAGAAAATCAGCATATTTGCATACAAAGACAGAAATGAGCATATTTGCAAACAAATACCTGGACAAAATCTGGCAGAACGAGGCTGGCGAAACGGCATAACAGAACACGGACAGATTGGAACCTGGACAGAAATTAGCATAACAGAACCTGGACAGACAAATACCATAGCAGAACCTGGACAAACAAACACCATAACAGACCATAGATAACATAATATATGACATAAAATCAGCATGCTACATTACTACCACATCCGAAAATCAGCATATGTCGTAAAGTTTAACATAAGAAAATTAGCATACTACATTACTACCACCTCACAAAATCAGCATATGCCATAAAGTTTAACATGCTTAAAACCATAAGTTCATAATTAGTTTAATAGACTTAAATAAAACACTAAAAGCATAAGTCCAATACTGATATCGTCTTCTACTCTTCATCTCCGCAATCTTATCTGATTCCAACTCCATCCGACTCGTATTCACCTTCTTCATATACTACCTCCTCACTCCTGGATTCAAAATCATCGTCAGAAAGTTCTCTTTCAGTTGTTTTAGTTGCATTTCTAGAACTTTGTTGGGGTTTTAGATATTCATCGGCTTCCATAGCTTCACCAACCGCTGCCCAATGTGTGCTTGAATCGAGTTGAACCTCAACTTCTTCATCTCCATTTCTGTCTCCATCTCCATCACATTCAACAAACCATTCTTGAGCCATGTGACTCTCGTTTGATAATAACACTTCAACATTCCTATCTTTTCTCTTTTTGGATTTTTCTGACATATTAGAGTTGAATTGACCATAAACAAGATTGTTCAATTTATTCGCCTCCAATCAATTTCTTTTCTTTGTATGTATCTACAAAGTAAAAGGCAACAAAGTATTATAAAATATACAATACAATGAATGATATATAATTATAATTTAAATAAAGTCCACGAACCCCTTCAAACATGCTCCAATTCCTTTCACACCCTGATGAACAACTAGTTAACGAAAGCATCCTCATTGCAATCCTTTTCAAATTAGGAGTTGCACCACCAAAAGTTCCCCACCAATGTGCTACAATTTCGAAGTTCATAAAAGAAGTAAATAACTTTGAAAGTTCATAAAACTATCAAAGAAATAAATACCTTACAGAAATTGCATTTTACCCAGATCATAGTGCTCATTATTCACTTCACATGTCGAAATCGCAAGATCCTTACCAAATGTATCCATTTTTTTCTTGTACTTTGGCATCTCAACATTTGTCACTAGCATTTGCATCTCTAAATCTCCAGCAATTATTGTTTCAAAAAACTGAAGAACCGCATCAGATACATCGGGATCATGTTGGATTTCCGGATCCTTATAGAAATAATAAGGATTTAAAAGATAAGCCACCAAATGCAAACAACTATCTAATCTACCTTTCATCTTCATCTCTATGATTTTTATGATAGACTCGTAAGCTCTTTTGTTACCACCAAAAACCCCTTTGATATCTTCCTTTGCTTTTATCAACTCTCCATAAACAAAACCCATTGAGGGCTTCCAATCCCCATCAACCATTTGAAGGACTTTGACCAAAGGGGTAAACACTTTCAAACATAGTGTCACACCAGTACAAAATGTGTTACTTAGCACTGTTTCATATTCGGCTTTCCTTTAACAGTCTTGGAAAATCTATACTCTTCCCATTCGGTGCTAGAGAACATTTGTCTTATTTCATTCTTCTTATCAACCAAACTTTGTAAAGTTAGAAACGCGAAAGCAAATCTCGTGACACCTGGTCGGACAATATCCCTTTTCTTGGTGAAATTTCTCATCATATCCAACGTTTTGTGGTGAGAATAAATGAAGATGGTTAGTTTCTTTGCTTGATCTAGGATTTTCTTAAACCTTGGAAGTGCACCAACACCTTGAAAAACATAAAAGTATATTAAATTATTAACATTAACAGATTAGACATTGATAGTACATTAACAGATTATAGAGATTTTATTAACAGATTATAACTAATTTATAGCACATTAACAGATTATTAACAGATTAAAAGTATATTAACATTAAGTGATAAACAGAATTATAGAAGTACCTTCAAGCATAAGGTTAATGGTATGTGTCGCACATGATGTCCACAAAATCTTTGGTCTCGTCACTTTAAGCAACGCTGCCGCTCCCATGTTATTGGAGGCATTATCCATCACAATTTGAACAACATGTTCAGCACCAACTTCTTGAATGCAAGCATCTACATACTCATATATCATATGGCTTGTATGCGCTTCACCCGAGCATTCTTTGGAAGATAAAAAAACAGTGCCCATCCTTGAGTATACACATAAATTCATAATGCTCCTCCTCTTTCGGTCGGACCAAGCATCTGTCATAATCGAGCATCCATCCTCTTTCGATTATTTTTCGTTTCTTCTCACCAAGTTTTTTGTTCTTTCAACCTCTTCCTTTAGAATTTGGGTGCTCAAATCATATCTAGTAGGAGGTGGAAGCCCGGTTCTAAATTGGCCAACCACTTCCAACAACATTTTGAAGCAATCCTTTTTAAAGGCGTGAAAAGGAATCGCTGACTCATATGCCCACCTACCAATGTATTTCTTTGCCATCCATATTCTTTCTTTCCGAATAGAATTGCTAAGTTCAACATTTTTATCCTTCCCCTTCTTTAAAGACTGCTCGGGGTTTACTGTATTTGCAAGGTTATCCATGTGGCCAAAAACATTTGGTTCCTTCATGCTATGATCACGTTCTTCATCCTCAATAGTACTTTGATTACTATCAATTCTCACCTCTGATCTTATGGCTTTATCATGTTGTTTTTTACCCTGCTTTTTCAACTTCCCCTCGTTAATAGCATTCCGACATTTCAACTGATCCTCTTTGGAGGCCCTTGGACATGCCGTAGTTTGTCCCATAATCTGTGCAATATTTTTCTTCAATCTTTGTTGGAATCACTCCTAAACCTAATTCAAGTGTTAGTGATTCATATGTAATAGTTAGCTTAATATGGCCTTTATGTTAGTAATTAGCCTTAGGCTTATGTAGAAGGCCCATAAGCCTAGGCCTAGTCCAATAAGGAAAAGGATGGGAACTAGGAGTGTTGCCCTAGCTTCCCTCCTATAAATACTCTTGTAAACATTCACTTGAAGGTTGGTTGTTCAATATTTTCTCTCATTCACTCCTTACGCGTAACCGTATTATTATATCGTGTGTGTGTGTTTGATTATTGTTCATCCGCCTCTCTTCTCTTCTCTATCTCTACATATTGATGCTTGTGTTACATATATGGTGACCTAACAGTGGTATCAATCGCCAAATAGTTGGGTGAATCGTGTTTGTTGCTTATGTGAGTTTCGGTCTTACGCGTAACAACACATGATACTTTGGTTCGCTTAAAAACTCATTTTTTACACTTTTTAATCCACGATTCTTGTACTTTCAACGTTTTAAGGTGTTAAAATAACGGTTTTTGGCAAAAAGTTTCAAACTTTACGCGTGGATCATTGTTTTCTAGCTTGATTTTGTACGTGGGTTTCTGTCTACGCGTAACGTGTTTTTTAAGCTTTGGTTCATCAAGTTTCACACTTTTCTGTTATTTTGGTGATATTGAAGCTATTTCATCACTAAAATCTGGTTAGGAAACATCGTTTGGAAGAAATCATTTTTGGCTAAATCTTAGGCGTAAGTGAAACCCTAAACTTACGCGTAACGTGTCCTTGTTTTGATCTTCAGTTTTTGTGGTTTACTCCGTGTTTTCTTGCTTGGATAAGCCTGAGAATACGTCGACTTTGGATATCTTTTGCACTGTGATAGTGTAAAAGATCGTTTGGTAAAAACCCTAAAATTACGCATAAGCTAAAGCTTACGCGTAGACTTTTTATGCATAAGATTCATCTTACGCCTAAGCTTTGTCTTACGCATAAGGTAATCTTACGCCTAAGGTTTCTACGCCTAACTTTTTTGTTTACGCATAACTTTAGCGTTTTATCCTTACTTACGCGTAAGCTAATCCTACGCGTAACTCTTATTGTTACGCGTAACTTTGGTGTTTTTGCGCATAAGTGGTACTTGGCTTTTCTGTGATTTCTACGCCTAAGGACTCTTCATTAACAAAGGTTCATTCGACTACAAAGATCCATTTAACAACACAAGTTTTCAACATGTCACAACCACCATACTCTAACTATTTTCCTTACACTTATAATCAACAACAACAACAACAACAACTCAGTCCACAACATCAATAATTTAATCATCAACAACAAATTTATCAACAACAATTTAATCAACAACATACTCCACAACTTGGTGCAATTCCAACACAAATGGTTCAACCATCACTTAGTCTTCAAGTACAACCTTACACAAACTTCTACAATCAACATCCATCCAGGAATACTATGAAGGAACCGGCATGGTTTGGCAAGATGTGTGAAGCCTTGAGTAGCCAACAATCAATTCATGAAGCTGGCTCACTTGATAGACCTCCAATGCTCACTCCCGGTAATTATGATCAATGGGTGATTAGGTTCTTTAGGTTTTGTGATCTAAAGAAGCCACATGGAAAGTTCTTAAAGAAGGTCATTATGGAAGGTCCATTTCAGATGCCTACTGTCGTTACACCCGGAGATCCCAATGCTGTTCCACCAAGAGATGATGTCACCAACATTGCAACTGTTGCGGATCTCACGGGTGATCAACTTCTACACTTTGAAGCCGACGAACTTGCAATGCAATACATCCTTTTAGGATTACCCAATCCAATCCTTCGAAGTGTTGATGCTCAAAAGACTGCAAAAGCAATGTGGGAACAGATTCATCTTCTTATACAAGGCACAACACTCAATCAGGAAGACATGAAATCCAAAATCTACTTGGCTTATGAACACTTCATGATTGAACCAGGAGAGACATTAGAATCTTATCATCATCGTTTTTCAGACATCATTAATGATTTGGACAAACACAACATTATCATGCCACGCATTGCTGTCAACACTAAGTTCCTAAGTAGTCTTGGTCCGGAATGGGAGAAGTATGTCATTTTTCTCCGTCAAGCTAAGAATCTTCATCAAGATACATACGGATTGTTGTACGACTATCTGAAGCCTCACCAAAAAGAAGTTGATAAGGAAAGGATTCTCCGTGGTCAAACTGTTTCACCGTCACTTCCGGACAATCAACAACTTGCTTTGTGGGCTCAAACTAACATTCCTCCTCAACAAGCTCCTCAACCCGCTCCTCAACAAACTGCAACCATCACACCTTATGATCCGTCACAGCAACAACCTCAACAACCTCAACAAAATCAATTGGTTCCATACAACAACAACACTGCTCAAGCTCTTTACAGTGAAGCTGATGAGGACTCAGAGGCCTTCGATGAATTGCAACAAGGATTTGTTATGATTGCTAAAGCATTTGGCAGGTATACAAACAAATCCAACAATCGCATTCGTTCCTCATCTAATACAAGAAATCAGGCTGTTGTGAACAATGGACGAGTTGAAGTTCAGAATCGTGGTTATGGTCGTCAGATGGGAGGTGGTCAAGGGTTAAATGCTATGGGAAGGAATAACATGGTTGCTCCGCAACAGCAAAGGGTTCAAGTGGTTGAACAGGGGAATGCTCAGAATGGGGTTAATGGTCTTCGTTGCTATAACTGTAATGAGAAGGGTCATCTGGCTAATGCATGTCCTAAACCAAGGACAAGAGGCAGTGCTTATTTCAAAGAGGCTTTGCTCTTGGCTCTTAAGGATGAAGCTGGTGGAACTCTTACCAACAAGGAACAGAGTTTTATGGCAGATGCAGATTCTGATGATGATATGGAGGACTTGCAGGCTAATGCAGCAGTGATGTTGATGGCACAAATGCAAGCTCTACACATGAGTGACACAGGCCCAGTGTATGACACTGATGGCTTGTCTCAGGTACCTGAACAAACAATTATCATTAATAATCTGATATCTCCGCCATTTTCTCCATCCGACAAGGATCAAAGTGTTCAACATGAGTCTTCCACATCTCATTCCGATGATTATCAAATAGATCCCGTAGTTATATTTGATGATCAAGATAACCTTATGGTTAATATTGATAATCAAGTTGACTCCGTCATTATATTTGAGGATCTAAATAATGATCATGTTGAGAATCACGTTGAACAAGATGAGCTTTTGTCTGACAGAGAAACTGAGCTCTTGACCTTAATTAAAGACCAACATTCTCGTTTGGAAATTTGCACGAAATTAAAAGAGAAAAATGCACTGTTAACCAGGGATAATGAATGCTTAATACGACAACTCAACTTTTTCAAAACTAAAGAAAACCGTGAAAAAGGTTTTGAAGCCGCTTTTGCCAAATCACACCAAAATGAAAAATCTTTGGAACGACAGATTCGTGATCTAGCCGCTACGAAGAATGCTTTGTTGTCTCAAATAGAACAAATGAAACATGAACATAAACAAAAAAATTAACGCTCTTACTTTGGAAACTTGTCAAAAACAGTTCTCTGAGTACAAAAAGCATTCAACGAAACGAATAGATGACTATCTTGAGGAAATTGTCGACTTACAAAACAAAATCAAAGAGTTTAAAACTGTTGTTTATAAACATGGTGAATCAATCACAACGATTCAAAAGTTTTCTTTCAAACCAAATCCAAATGGATATGGACCGAATCTTGCTGATTATAAACCTAAGTTTTCACACAGAGCATTCAAACCAAATCCTGAAGTTTATAGTGCAGAACATAGAATTGATGATTCAATTATGACTGTTGTTGAATATAATCGGATGGAGGAATTAGATGCTGATGACGAGAGTCGGTCAAAAATGGAAAATGTCGTTTATAACAAACCATTTAACTATTCAAAAGCCGTAACTTTTGTCACACAACAAGATACTTCTAACAAACCTTTGGTTATCACACCAGTTTCTGAAGTCAGTCCTCAACCAAATGGTGCACAAATTAATGGTCCTTTACCTTCACTTAGTGAAGTAAAAACTAAAGCCGAAAGTTGTCGTGTTATCAAATATTTTGACACTTTCTTATCTGACATCAAACTTTTGGAACGTGCGATTGAATTTCATTCTGAAATAAAAGTTGAACATTTTACCTCGCCATGGGCACGAGAACAACGAGATATTTTTCAGAAAAGAATTTTACCCCATGTCAAAAATTTGAAAAACTGTGCACTATATTGGGAAAGGGATTTTCACAAGGAACTTGGTCTCATGAAAACAGTTTTCGAGAAAACAGAAACATCGATTTCAAATACTAAACGCAAAAAGAAATTATTGAGAAAAGATGTTGATCGACTCTTGGAAAATGTTATCTGTGCTGATATCAATAATCTTGTGATATTACAATCTGTTGCATATGCATCTGATCATATCTCTGCTGATTCTGTTGCTACTGTTGATATTGTTGTGAATACTGATAAGGTGCCTCAAATCGAGTCTTTAAAAGCTGAAAATGAACGATTGTTAAACGAACTTTCAAATGCAAAACGTCGTCTTAATTGGTGTCAAAAAGATATTCATGATCAACAACTTGCTTTTCAAAACAAAATCACCCAGTTGCGTGCTAAATCTTCTGATCCTAAAATTGATCATTATCTTGCACACACTAAAGAAGTCATGAATTTTGCTGGAAATCTTCGTTCTGAAAATCAAGATTTGGTGCACACTATCACTAAGTTAAGGGAAATGTTAGGAAAGTATGAACAAGTTCAGCCTAGCATCATTAAGAAACTTGCACCTGTAACACTTAGCAAACATGAACCCAGAATGCCTACTGTCAAAACACAAGTTACTAATGTGCTTCCCTCTACTGAAACAGGACTAGTTGCCTCTTTTCCAAATGTCCGCACTTCACAGCCTAGGAGCAATACAAGGAAGAATAGGAAGTTGCGACCTAAGAAAAGACAAATAAAGAATGTTGAAGTAGAAGAACACCGTAGGACTATGAATAAGACTCCAGTTGCTCCCACTTTAGATATTGCGTCTAGAAAATGTAATGGAAAAAGTGTTGTAACTGATGCTGAACCTTTAAGTACTTTTGATATTCGGTCTGATGCTTCTTGTGTTATTTGTCGTAAAAGTATGCGTTCTGACTATCATGATAAATGTGTTGCTAAGGCTATCTTGTCTCGTTTACGGAATCCTAAGATTCGGAATACCTCTAGGCCCACTACTGCTTCTAAGTCTGTGCTAGGTAGACCGCCCTCTTTAGATTCTAAGAAAAGAATTGATGTCCCTGTAGTTCCAGTATCACCTCCAAGGACTGTAGTACCACCTAGTACATTCACTAAGACTAAAGCTAAGACTAGTTGGAGATGGCATAAATGGTTACACAACACACTAGGATTTAAATGGATGCCAAAAATTATTGATGTGTGTATCTCTACTATAACTGCTGAGGAACCCTCTAACTCATCGGGTTCCACATCTACTTCTATTCCATCTGTGTCGTCTGTGTGTAATGCAGGTGATACAGATCATCCTTTGGATTGTTGATAGCGGATGTTCCCGACACATGACAGGCAACCTTAAACTGTTATCAAACTTTGTTGCAAAGTTCATTGGCACTGTCAGATTCGGGAATGATCACTTCGCAGCTATCATGGGCTACGGAGATTACATCAATGGCAATATTGAATTTAGCAGGGTTTATTATGTGGAAGGCCTCGGTCACAATCTTTTTTCAGTCGGTCAATTTTGTGATGGAGAATTGGAAGTTGCTTTCAGGGAGAAAACTTGTTTCATTCGTGATCTACAAGGAAATGATCTTATGTCTGGCCAACGCTCCTCCAGTCTCTACACTATCTCCATGCAAGACATGATTGCTTCATCTCCCATATGTCTACTCTCAAAGGCTACATCTACAAAATCTTGGCTATGGCACCGTCGTCTCTCACATCTAAACTTTCAAACCATAACCAACCTTGCTCGACACAAACTTGTTGAAGGTCTCCCACGATTCCGGTATTCTAAAGATCACCTATGCTCAGCCTGTGAACAAGGGAAAATCACTCGTGCTCATTTTCCTTTAAAGGTGGAACACAGCTCTAAGCATGTGCTTCATCTTCTTCACATGGATTTGTGTGGCCCGATGCGCGTGCAGACGATAAATGGCAAACGCTACATCTTGGTAATTGTTGATGACTACTCAAGATGGACTTGGGTTTATTTTCTTCGAAGTAAAGACCAAGCTCCACAGATGATCATCACCTTTCTCACGAAAATTCAAATTCAGCTCCGGAACACTGTTAGACAAATTCGAACAGACAAAGGAACTGAATTTGTGAATCAAACTCTTCGGGAATATTATGAGAAAGTGGGAATTGAGCATCAAACATCTATTGCCCGCACACCAGAACAAAACGGAGTTGTTGAAAGACGAAACCGTACGTTAGTGGAAGCTGCCAGAACGATGTTAATCAATGCTAAACTTCCAGATTACTTGTGGGCTGAAGCTGTCTCAACTGCATGCTACACTCAAAACCGTTCAATGATCACAAAACGCCCCAACAAAACACCATTTGAGCTTCTCCACAACCGTAAACCGAACCTTAAACACTTTCATGTATTTGGATCCCTTTGCTATCCCAATAATGATCGTGATGACTTTGGAAAGCTCAAAGCCAAAGCTGACATTGGAGTCTTCATTGGATATTGTGAGAATTCTAAAGGTTACCGGATCTGAAATCGTCGTACAAAACAAGTTATGGAAACGACTCATGCTAATTTTGATGAGCTTACTGAAATGGCTTCTGAGTATAACAGGTTGGAACCCGGTCACAACCGCTTAAACTTTCCCCAAACCCCATCATCAGCTGAAACAAGCCCTCAGCTTACTCGTCAACAAATGGAAAGTCTATTTGCTCCGCTGTTCAGCGACGATATTGATGAACGTGCTCCAGGTGTATCCGCTGTTTCCGCTGCTCAACCTGATAATACTCCTATACCTGATACACCTGCTACTACCACTACGGTTGAAGAAGCACCACCAGTTGACTCTACAACAACAGTTGAACAAACTGCTTCCAACGACGCAGAACCAGCTGATGATGTTCTGAATGATGTAACCCCACCTGCAGATTTTGATCCAAATGCGTTCTTTAACCCGTTTGCTAATGAGACTGCTGCACCTGATGTCGTGGAATCATCTACAAGCCATTTGAATCCTCAAAATCTGCACAATGTATATCAACATCAACCTTCCACACATCGTTGGACAAAAGACCATCCCCTTGAGAATATTATTGGCAACCCGAATCAACCAGTCATAACGAGACAAAGTCTTCACACAGATGGTGAACATTGCATTTATGCACTCACTTTCTGCCAATCTGAGCCTAAAAACATTAAAGACGCAATGACAAAGGACAACTGGATTGAATCCATGCAGGAAGAACTCAACCAATTCAAACGTTTTGAAGTATGGGAACTGGTTGAAAGACCAACAGGGGTCTTCGTCATTGTTCTATAATAGATTTGGAAAAACAAATTGGATGCTGAAGGAACCGTAATTAGAAACAAGTCATGTCTGGTGGCTAAGGGTTATAGACAGGAAGAGGGTATTGAATTTGAAGAATCATTCGCTCCGGTTGCTCGTCTTGAGGCTGTTCGGATTTTTCTGGCTTTTGCGGCTCACATGAACATCACGGTCTTTCAGATGGATGTCAAAACTGCGTTTCTCAATGGACAACTGAAAGAAACGGTTTATGTTAGCCAACCAGAAGGATTCGTTGATCCAGAGTTTCCTAATCATATCTACAAACTGAAGAAAGCTCTCTACGGTCTCATACAAGCCCCTCGGGCGTGGTATGATAAGTTATCATCCTTCCTTATTGCCAATAAGTTCACCAAAGGTTCGGTCGATCCTACACTCTTTATACAATATCACGGGGCTCACATCTTAATCGTTCAAATTTATGTGGATGACATCATTTTTGGGTCAACACATTTAAAATACTCCAATGCTTTTGCAAAACTTATGACAAAACATTTTGAAATGTCAATGATGGGTGAACTCACATTCTTCCTTGGAATGCAAGTTCATCAATCACCCCGTGGTATTTTCTTGAGTCAGTCCAAATATGCCCTTGAATTGTTACACAAATTTGGAATGCAAAACTGTGACACCTATGCCACACCAATGGCTCATACCAAGAAGCTAGACGCTGATTTACATGGGAAATTAGTGGACCCTACCAAATACCGTAGTATCATTGGGTCTCTCATGTATCTAACAGCTAGCAGGCCTGATATTGTTTTTGCCGTATATCTTTGCTCCCGTTATCAGTCGAGACCAACTGAAACCCACCTCTCAGAGGCTAAAAGAATCCTCCGATACATCAAGGGAACCATTAATTTGGGGATCTAGTATCCGAAGGATTCTGGTTTTGAACTAATCGCTTTTTCAGACGCTGACCACGCAGGATGCTTAGATTCACGGAAAAGTACTTCAGGAGCTTTACAATTTCTTGGTGATAAACTGGTGTCATGGCAATCGAAGAAGCAGGACTGTACATCACTGTCCTCAACCGAAGCAGAATATGTAGCCATGTCGGCGTGTTGTGTTCAAGTCATTTGGATGAGAACACAACTCAAAGACTATGGTTACGTATTTGACAGAATCCCGATGTACTGCGACAATCGGAGTGCTATTGCGATCTCGTGCAATTCAGTTCAACATTCGAAGTCAAAGCACATCGATCTTCGATATCATTTCATCAAGGATCACGTGGAACAGGGTACTGTTGAATTATACTTTGTGGGTACAGAATACCAATTGGCAGATCTTCTCACCAAAGCCTTAGCTCCTGCTAGGTTTAATGAGTTGGTCCACCGGATTGGTATGCGGTGTCTGACTCAAGAGGATCTGGATGAACTCTTAAAACATTCTTAAAAACCAGTCAAACACCAAAACCTCTTTTGTAAATACTTTTTTTCAAAAACAAAATACAAAAATATAAAATCAGATAAAACAACAAAAATATTCTTCTATCTATTTTTCTCTTAACATGACAAGTACATTTCTTCCGTCAACACTCTAATCTTTCAAAATTCAGTACTTTTTCCGATCAAGTGTTGAGGGGGAGAAAATTTAATACTTAACTGTTTCATAATAACCGAGTACTTGCATGTTACCTATTCCCGGTTGTTTCTTTATTAATGGTGGTCATATTTCTGGTTTCTGACACTCCTCGGACTAAAATTTATAAACTTTCATTATTTCTTAAGTCGAGGGGGAGTGTCGTCAAAGTTATTTCCAAATATTCTTCGTTTGGTAACCAAAAGGGAAGTTAAAGGCTTTGGATGAAAATGGAAAAGGTGGAGGGACTATTGTTGTCAAAAGCTCAAAGTTATTTTTCATAAAACTCTCCACCTAACTCATCCATCACATTTATTACTCACACCAACCATAATCTACGCATAATAATCGATCTTCAAATCCGTGTTTTGGATCAACAATCTGTAAGTGTTTTTGTGTTCTTAACAAGATTATAAACAATGGTTTTGAATCGTTTTGAAAAACAACGGTTAGATCTTTAACTATGGACGATTTTGTGTTCTACGCGTATGCGTATGAACATATAATCTTGTTTATGTGTTTGAGGTTAAGATAAATGTGTCAAAACGTTTCTTTAACATCATTAATACCATTCTTATACTCAAAACGCACCCAGAAACATGAATTGATTGAATTTGAAAAACTAGGGTTTATGCGTGGGTTTGGGTATTTTCAAATGTGAATGTTTTTGGTCAAAAAGATAGTTGCGTGATGTGATGATTATAGTGAATTGATGTTATCCAGGCTCTATAACAACCCAGAAACACTAATTAATCGTTAATTAGAAATTAGGGTTTAATGTTCTTGCTATTTGGGTACTTTTGATTCATTGCGAATTTGATGTTAAAACTTGGTCATATCACTCACATGACTACTTAGAACTACCAGAAAAACTTTGGTGCAAATTCCATGGCTAGATTTATTACGCGTAATCTTTGAACTTTAGGGTTTAAGTCTACGCGTAAGTAATCTTACGCGTAAACTGTTTGATGAGTATTCATGCCATGATCTGTTATAGAATGGATGTATGTGTTAATATTGATGCTATGATGATTTTATTTCAGGACTGCTACACGTAAAATTCAGAATCAAGGTCATTAGCAATCTACGCATAAGGATCACCTTACGCGTAGAAGGTTATGCGTAAGAATAATCTTACGCGTAGCTGTTACGCGTAAGGTTCTACATAAGGGACTACGCGTATCCTGTGAAGGATATGCGTAAACAGTGACCTCTACGCATAAGGTCTACTCTTACGAGTAAGCCTTACGCGTAAGGTTTTATATGCGCTTACGCGTAAGCTCTACGCATAAGGTCCCCTTTTCCTACGCGTAATATTTCTTACGCGTAAGTAAAGATCCTACGCATAAGCTTGCGTTTATGCGTATAACTCCTGTTTACGCATAAGCTACCATTTCTACGCCTAAGCCTTGATCAAACCTTCATTGTGAATTGTTACGCGTGCAAACTTGTAAATAAATAAATCATAACATCACGAAAACAATAAATGTTACTAATAAGCTTAAACGTTTAATATGTTGTGAAAAATAAGTGATAACATAAACTTTAAAACTTAAAGTTAACTAACTCACGAAACTTTTCTTGACATCATTGGACTATTGAACAAACAAGTGACGTTGGACTCGTAACAATCATTGACATATATCATTCAATAAGTAGACAATAAAACCTTCTATTGACTAACATTATGTCTTTCGATATGTTGGTTCTGTTGGCTAAATGTATTTCAAATCACGACATGGACGCTCAAATGAATGTGGATGCACCAAATGTTCTCACCATTACTGATATCTTCCCTCATGGTTATCCGATGAAGATTGGAAAGAATAATCTTCGTGTCGACTTTGAAACTCTCACCTGCTCGGAATCTTCCTGTCTCATTGTCGTTGACATTCTGAAGACCCATCCTTATCAGAACATGCTCACCAATTCTGCCACTGTTCCGGAGATCTACATACAGCAATTCTGGAATACAATGCAACTGATCAAAGGACAAAATGCTGTGACTGTGACTCTCAACCACAAACAAATCACCATCACACCGGCAGACTTGAGGGCTGTTCTCCTCATTCCTGACATCATACCAACTGAATACTCTGCTGCACCTACTGAAGTGACTGTTCTGCAATTTTTGATTGATATTGGGTATGACGAAGCTTCAGGAGTTATCAATAAGCATTCTCATGTGGATCTAAAGAACATTCCTCAGCCTTGGATAACCCTTTATATCATCATCACAAAATCCGTTTCTGGTCGTGACAGTGGCTATGAGCATCCCAAGCTCGTGGAAATGCAAATCTTTTGGGCTCTGATCAACATGAAGCACATCGAAGTTGAAGCTCTGATATGGGATGACATGATGACATTCCTCAAAAAGCTTGGCTCAAAGATTCCTTATATCAGATATACAAAACTGTTGATCCAGAGAGCACTTGGATATAACCATGATATCCCCAAGAGAATCAATGACCCAGACAATCATGACATGTTGACTGAATCCACTCTAACTGGCAGATTTAAGGAGTCAACAACTAAGAAACAAGGTTCTGTGTTGCCAGATCACCTTCTCTCAGACGAAATCAAACAGCTCTACTCTTATAAAAGGTATCTGGTAGCTGTAGAAGAGAACAAACTTGGTTTCCTTGATGACAAATCCGCTGGTATACCTAGAAGAAAAACCCGACAAGGAAGTGCAGGGAGTGTGGCAATTACTGAAGGTCAGAGAAAGTTTCCTAAGAGGTCACCTGGTCACAAAAGGAAAGTTCCCTCGAAGGAAGCTATTCCAATCCCCAAACCTAAATCGCCACAACATCTGAAGGATGAAAGTTCTGAAGATACTCAATCAGACTAAGAGGTTACCTACTCAGAAACTGCAACCGATATCACTCCAACAGTCGCTAAACCTCCCAGTCCACCAGCAGATAAAGGAAAAGGAAAGACTCCAGTAATTGAGCAGGAAGAAGAAGAATCAGAAGAAGAGCCTCTGGACACTGAGTACAGAAAGAAGTTCAAATTCATTAGACTCCAACACGTTGCCAAAGAATTTGCTAAGGATCAAATGGGTGGCCCCGGAGGATCGAGTGGTGGAGTTCAACCTACACCAGGTCCTGATGCGGTTAATCAACCCGATAAGGGATCTGGTGCCACCACTCATGAGCAACAACAACAACACGTGGAAAATTCTATTGAGTTTGACATTGAAAAACCAGAAAAAGAAAAATCTGAGAAGGAAAAGGCTGACGAAGAAGCTGCAGCTCAAGCTAAAGCAGATGAAGATGCTCGAATTCAGGCTGAAGAGCAAGCTAAATCCGATAAAGATGACGAGATGGACTACGATGATCTTCTTCTCAACAGTCCAACCCGCTCTAAGGAAGAAACTGCTAAGCCTCCTAAAGACCCTGAGTCACCTCACATCTCCTCTTCATCAGACTCGTCCTCTCACTCTTCACCACCACCATCTAAAAGAACAACAAAATCCACATCCAAATCAGTGAAGAAGCCAACAGCATCTTGGATCTCTCAAGCAAAGACCAGAATCGTTAAAGCTGTCAAGCAGGTCAGAGAGAAAGATATTACAAAGAAGAAGTTAGATTTTCTTGCTGACCAAATACAGTATCTTCATGATGAGAAAGACAAGATGCAAGTTGAAAGGGAGTATGTCCAGAAGCTCATGAAAGATGATCTTCAAGGGAGAATGGACGAGATGATCAAAGGATACACTCACAAGTTCCTTCTTGACGTAGTTCCTAAACTGACAAAGGAGATGTACACCAGACAACTTTATCCGAATCTCTTACATTTGACCAAGCAAACCATGAGATCAACACCAATGCATGTCAACATCAACCCAGTTGATCCCATAATATTCTCAGATGCTGAATTGGTTAACAAGCTGGTAGCTCAAATGTCGAAACGCTCTGCAACATTTGCCTCCTACGAAGGTAAATTGTTTGAAGCATTGCTGGAATACCAACTCAAGTCAGCATATAGAGAAGAAGCTAAAAGGCCTAAACGTCCAAGAGACGAAGAAGATAAAGACAAGGATAAGGATAACGAGCCCAAACGCCCGAAGACGTCTAGTGAATCATCCTCAATGCAACCTCCACCCCAACGGACTCCAGCTCAACAAAGATCTCCTCCTCGCTCTTCAACTGAAAAACCTCAGGATTCTGAATTACCACCCTAGACTCAGAAAACCGGTGATCACTTTGAGTATACGGGTGGTGACGATGAGGAAATCCCTAAGCCCCAACAACAACCCATCTCTTCTGACACAGCCAAGAAACCAGAATCCTCCTCTAGGCCAAAGAAAAAGAAGAAGAAGGCGCCTATGACTGACGTCTTATCATGGCTGGACGAGGATGACACTGAATTTGACTGGTTCTCAAAGCTCGTTGATTCCACTCCCTACCCATCTGAAGGTCAAGATGTAATACATTGGAGCATGCCAAGTTCTTGCAAGAAAAAATCCGTGTGAAAAAGATGACGAAATCAGAGTTGAAGCGAATCAAGAATGAAGCATTTCAACTGCTAAAAGACAGCTCAGAAAGTGCTATTAAAGTTGAGTATCACCTTGATAATATAACACGAGCTATGTCTAACAACATGGATTGGCTCAACCCCGAAGCAAACATCGACTTCACCAAACGGGACAACCCTCCATATTACACCGACTGGTCTAAACCTCTACCAACAATTGGCCAACCAGATCAGCCTAGGATTCCATTCTGATATTTCTTCAACAAAGACTTGGAATTTCTTCTTCACGGTGGCGATGGTTCAAGGAAATACGCTACATCATTGACACTTCCGTTCCCAGCAGCCATATACTCTAACTGCATAGCCATCGAGGAAAGAGCTAACCACATGTTCTCCAACAGTGTGGAAGAGTATGACCGTGATGCAATGTATGGGATTCACCATTGGCCGGAACGCCGACGAATCTACTACATAAGCTGCCAGGTTCAGAAGTCTCAACATGAAGTGTTCAGTACTAAAGCAATCGTGGCTATTAAACATGTTGATCTTTCGTCTAAATGGGACTACACTTTCCTCAAGAATATCGTGGTCAAAAGGCAAGACGAAAGGGATTATGCATTCTCTGAAGCAGACTTTGAGAATTTGTCGATCAACGACATTGAAGACATGTACCTTGCCAAAGTACAGGGTCGCATGAGTCAATTCTCGACTGAAGTGCAACGTGAATTCATCAAGTCCTTGCTAATCTTCATCAGAAGAATAGTAATCAAAGAATGTGTAGAAGATCTCCAGCTTGCAGTTGAATCATATCAGACCCGTGTCAACTTCACTCCACCTCAGCTAGATCTTCCCGAAATCAACCAGCTTCCACAATACACTCTCATCAGCCAACCATTCGGAGTAGTTTACCTTAGTGAACTACAACGCAACTGCTTGATGGCGTGTAGAGATCTTCACAAGTTTGGGGATCACACATTGAAGAAGGTTAGGTACGGATTGACTTATAGGTTAAAGGATATACATGAAGGAATTGGGTCACAAAAGCGATGGAATTCTAAGGAAAAACGGGATGTGAAGAGGATCATTACCAGGATTGATGAAAGGTTGTATTGAAGGGATTAGTTCAGAACACTGGAAATCTTTGTAGGCGGTCGTCCCAGGATTGCTCTCGCCGGCTATCAACGCCCTGTTCGCATTCCTGGAAACATTGATGGACTTCCTGGTACCCCTTGAACTACTTCTATTTCATATAATTTGGATGTGTGATTTATATGTCTATGGTTTGTGCACACATAACAGTGTATAACCCGTTCTTGTAATGAAAGGACCCTGTGGTACGCTTCAGTGCCACAATCCTATAAAAGGAGCGAAAGCTTCTTACTTTTTAGTAAAACTTATCAAACCTTTCACTTTTCAAGGTTTTGCTCAAAAGGAAAAGTACTTCCCCTTATGATTTCCAAAACCTCAACCGTTTATATCACTTGTTGAGGGGGAGTATTTGACTTACAAACTTTGTTCACAAACTGTTCTTTGTGCAATCTTCCCACAAAACTCAAAATGGTCATATTTATTCTCAACATTTCTTCAAAAATAACATTTATATGCCATTTTTTAGGGGGAGAAAAATTATGTGATAAGAAATATGTTGTGTTTTGCTAATGAATCCTCGTGTGGAAAGACTTCAACCCATGAATTGACGGGAACTAAACAGTCATACATTGAAAAGATTTGTCTTCCAAGACTTATCCAAGTAAATTGTACCCATTCGAGAAGCTCTTGATAGACATGAACTTTGACGGGTTTGACAACCTCTCGGGGTTGTCCACATCTTCAAGGTAGTTATTAGAGCTAGTTGTCACCTAAAAGCTGACAATGTATCTCTTTAACTATGCAACGTAATCGTGTCTCGCAAGGAATTGTCTATCTTGAGTCGATCTATTCGAAAAGTGCGCGCTCTTTCCCCACTGTGCAGATTTCGGTCAAAACTCTTAAGCACATGTGGAGGGGGAGTATTTCTGAAAATCTAAAACTCTTGAAATGTTCAAACATGTTTTTCATTCACAAACACTTCGAGAGATTTTCATGAAAATGGTTTTATGGAAATGGAGTTATAAGGTGATTAAGGTTAGGAATAACTGTCCTATGATCCGCCAGAGCCGGAGGGATCTACCCAAGGACACTACCAATAGTTAGAATTTAGAAGTCCTTAGGTATGATTATAAAAAAGGGAGAAATGAGAATCGGAGAAAGAAGGAGTTGAAGAATTAAAAAGAAAAGCAAAGAAAAGGGTGAAAAGAAATAGCCCCCCAGATTATTCAACTTAGGGCAGACACCGGGTTCAATTCATATGCTACTGGTCGTCACTTGATGACGCCGGTATTGAAGATTGAAAGTCGTCATGGACCCAGTGACGCATGCACTAAACCTTCTTAGCCACTCAAGTTTCTCTCAACAGAAGCTTGTTTCATTCTCACAGGGAACCCTACGTAAACTATCGGCTTTCTCTTAGAGATTGCTGGTATTGAAGAAGGAGACCCTCTCCCTAGTCTCCGCTCAGGAAAACCTAAACGCACTATTGAGTCTAGAGCCACGAGATTCATCAAAAGATCTCTTAGGTACATTTAACATTTCATCACTTGTTGTTCAACAAATAAGAACAACAGTGGTACGTTATCGAGTCCTACACAGATCTTAGCAATCTGTCGAGAAAATTTATGAGAGGTTCACATTGTGATCCTCAGTGATTGAATGGAAACTCCTGCCAGGGTCAACATCAAATAGCCCTGACAGCAGGTCGCTTCGGTAACTCCCCGTGGATTACGCTTAGTGGTCTCAAACGGTCTACAGTCGTGAGGTGATGCTTCGGTGTACCTCAGCGACTCATCTGAACCGTAGATGCACTTCGGTACATCGTGTTATCTCACTTGTGGGACTCCGGTTCAGGAACGGCCTTTGTGAGAATTAGAGTTGTGTTTTCACACTATGCTGTTAACACTCTCGAAATTCAAACTTGTAAGTGCCGGAATCTGCTTATTACTAACCTTTCTTATGTTTACTTCTTATGGAAGCTCTGGAGTGGACTGATCGAGCAGATTCTTCACATGCTCATGCCAACATCATCACTAATGGAAGTTCTCTCGAAAGGCAACACAAAAGTCAGAATGATTCTACGTCAAATCAAAGAATCTACAAAGTTTAAAGACTTAAAGAACTTCATCAGTACTGAATTCCAACGTCAAATAGTGTGTGAGCATGTTGAAGAATGACGTGGAGACACTGGAGCAGTGAAGCAGACCTGAGGCAGACTTGATGCAGACAACAACAACATACTATCACTACCATCACAAAGAACAATGATCAAAGAACAAAGACAAAGATGACGTCAAAGCAGAATACTTCAAAAGAAACAATCTCTCTACACTGGGGAGATTGTTCGAATCAAGGCAATTCTTCTCACAAGAAAGAAGAATGTCAGAAGACGTCAAATCTACTATTACATCAGCACCCTCACTGTCAGCATTCATTCATCACCAACACTTAGGGGGAGATTGTTGGAATCACTCCTAAACCTAATTCAAGTGTTAGTGATTCATATGTAATAGTTAGCTTAATATGGCCTTTATGTTAGTAATTGGCCTTAGGCTTATGTAGAAGGCCCATAAGGCTAGAACTAGTCCAATAAGGAAAAGGATGGGAACTAGGAGTGTTGCCCTAGCTTCCCTCCTATAAATACTCTTGTAAACCTTCACTTGAAGGTTGGTTGTTCAATATTTTCTCTCATTCACTCCTTACGCGTAACCGTATTATTATATCGTGTGTGTGTGTTTGATTATTGTTCATCCGCCTCTCTTCTTTTCTCTATCTCTACATATTGATGCTTGTGTTACATATATGGTGACCTAACAATCTTGTAATCCCCCCACTCACCAATTTTTGACACAAGGTGCATTTGATTTTATCCGGGTTGGTTGGGTCCGGGATAACACCATACTCCCAACCAATATCCTTCGAATTTCTTTTAGCACCGACAAACATTGACGAAACAGATGGTACACTAGTTGTGTAACAATTCGCAATTTTAGGTCACTATTCATTTTTACTATTCACTGTTACTATTCAATTTTTACTATTCACTCCCGAAATTTTTATTTCACATTCTCGAAAGTTAATTTATTTTAGTAATACCCGAAATTTTTATTTCACATTCTCGAAAGTTAATTTATTTTAGTAATAACCTGAGAGTTTGACAATTGTTAGATTATCTTCGCAAAAGTTATTAAGAAAACAACGTCTTAAAGTTTCGTTTTGGTCGGAGCACCATTTAAACATCCCGCGCATAACGAAAACCAACTCTGACAATTTTCCCCACATCAGATTAAGTTTTAGATCACTCATAATTAATTAGAGAATTTTTAAGATCTCATTTAAATGTTACCAAATAAACCCTGAGTCGTACGAGACTAAACTTACGTTTTAAACAATTCTACTTAGACCCAGACTTAACCATTCCTGCACTGTATTTCCTAAGATATTTTGAAACTTTTACATTTTTTTTGGAAAATTCAAACATATTTCTCTCCTCCTTTGACCATAAAGAAATTAACCTTGTACGTTCTATATTTTTGCTTAAATCACGCAACTTTTAGACTTCACATATAACTGTTAAGTTATCCCACGTATAACGAAAACTACATTTTTACATCTCATATCACTCATAGACTAATTTTAGTCTACTTTAAATATATTCACGGTAATTTCCCTGAAATCTCGTTCTTTTCTGATAAATTGCATTTTTCACGTATTTAGCCTACGTTTCTAGTTTTAACACCGTTTACGCGACCCATTAAACTTATCACTCATTTTTATAAGATAATAATGAGTATATTGATGAGTTTAATCATTCCTATAAGTTTCATATTTTTACGACACCCGGTTTTACGTTTAATAAATTAAATACTTACCGTTAGCGATTTTCGGAACCGAACTACACTCCGTAAAATCAAGATAATATCAATAAATTCCAATCTTATCACCACCTCCTCATATGAAACGTGTAAACACACATGTAGGGATGATATTTGATCGTTCCTTAGATCATTACAAGTATACAACTTAACCATGGTTAGTTTTTAACCCAATATATAGTTAACTCCTAAATTTTCCCTATAAATACCAAGCTAAAAACTACATATTTCTTGCACCCTCCTCTCTTTATCTATAAAATTCCTAAAACCCTAAGGCACTTATCTTATATTTTGTAAGAAAGTTAACTAGTTTTTGAAAGAACACTAGTGTTTGATCTTCGTTCTTGGAAGTTTTCAAGAAAGAGTCGTTATAATCTTCAAATAACTTCAAGTCTCCAAAAAGACGTCGTTATAATCTTCTTTTCTTCTTCGGGTTCTCAAGAAGGCGTTATTATAATCTTCTAATAGCCTTGGGTTTTCGACGATTACAAATTCTACAACGAAGCTCCGCTAATATTTCCTTTTTCCATAATACTCAAGTATTCTATATTAAGGTAAGTATTTATAAGACTCAAACTTATTTAAATACTTATAAAATTGTTAGTTTATTTATTGTATTTATAAACTCTTAATATATAATATAATCAAGTAATCAAAATAAATGTTTTACGTATTGAGCACTACAACACTAGGGAACTTCATGTGAGGGGTTCATTTGGGTAAACGGATCGACGAGTTGCTGGATTTACGAATTAAAGTGTCCTAGCTCCTCGAACGTTTACTGCATGACCTCTGAATTATGATGGCCCGAACGGTAGTACGAGATATACAAACTAAAACCATATTTATAAACAAACATACAAATACTACACCATGATCAATACAAGGACGTATATAGGCATGTTTATACTTTAGCATCGTTATTCCAAACCTAAGAGTTGACATCATATTCTAGGTTATACGTATAGACTTCCAGGCTTATCCATCAATTCCGTTATACGTTGTGATATCATTTTTAAGATGAGTTCGTAGGCCCACTTTTACTCATTTAATTACTTTATAAACTCTTTGGGGGAGATACATGCTCAACTACTTGCTTTTACTTGTATAAATACTCAAAAAATTATACTTAATTGCATTATAAATGATTGCATTATACTTGATTGCATTATACTTGATTACGTTATACTTGATTTTGTTATACATGCTTGGAAATACTTTACTCGCTTAATTTGAATACATGAATTGTATTTACAAACGTGCACAATACTTTATGCTGTCGGAGAGATATTGATAGTACTATAAGTCGGGTATATGCCCCCGCCCATGTGTACCGGATTCATGACCTTGGGAGTAATATAGTACTATTTGGGAAGATGCCCCCGCCCATGTGTACCAGATTCATGACCTTGGGTGAATATAATCCGGTGTATAGTGCAAACTATATTTTGGCAGTGGGTTGTGAACACACAGGTTGCAAGTTTTGTATGGGTGAAACTTGGAACTGAGTAGATTTACAATGCCTTTGTTGTGTGAACATTCTTTAAAGGCTTTTAAACTTATTCAAAACAAACTCTATGAACTCACCAACCATTGTGTTGACACTTTAGCATGTTTATCTCAGGTCAATAAGGCGATAGCTATTGCATGGAACTTAGAGTCGCACGACATGTTTTGAAGACATTATACATTCGTATTTACCATTCAAAACATTTTGTAAACATTTTTGTATTATACTTTGGGACCTCATTGTTTGTAACTCTGATTTCATTAATCGAATGGTAACTTTTCAAAACGTCTCATTTAGAGGTCGTTTTCTATACCTTGTACTTTGTTATGAAGTAGCACCCCAATGACACAATCTTCCGCTGCGGTATTTTGGGGGTGTTACAAGCTGATCCATATGCCATCCTCATATCTCAGTGAACTAAAATGAGAAATGTACACCTTTAGTCTTTAGAAATTAGAAATATACATTATACATTTATAGTTTTATACTAATAAACACAACTTGTTTCAATGAACTATGTAATCATGGACCAATGTTAACAATTAACAGAAACAAATATGATATATTATATATTGATATGTAATAGTGTACCCCCAATTTATAACAATTAACAAACATAATTAATTTATTAACCCATATATGGCAACAATTAAGTAACAATATGATATATCATATATTGATAATTTGATATGGTACCAACAATTTATAACAATTAACTAGCATCAGAAATACCTTACCTATTAACTAACTGTTTATAACAATTAACTAACAATTTATAACAATTAATATTGATATATATTTAATTAATTAAAAATTAAAATCAGAAATATCTTACCTGCTTGTGGTGTCGTCGGAGGTGGAGGTGGATTGGTGGAGTCGAGATGAATATGTGCCAAAAAAGTAAGACCAGATCTGATATAAACCTTTTTTTTTTCTAGAGTTTGACCGATATGACCGATATAACCGATTTTGACCGATATTGACCAACCGATTTTTTTGGGCGATAAGTGAAATATCGTATCGGTCGACCGCCGATAAACGATATATCACTGATATATCGGCCGCCAAGACCGATCTTTACAACACTGCTAGAAACTGCAGTTAAAGCTCTTTGATTTAATTATGCTACTAGTATTAAGCAAGATATTTTTTCCAATCAAGATACGGTCATACATCATTTTGTTGCAATCATGGGATGACATGTGTCTCTATAATGGCGTGGACAACCTGCAAATTACAATGGAAGATGGAAACGACATAGGTATCAACGAGGGATAAAAAGGATGACAAGTTTTATAGATGATACATTTGTTGCTTGACATGATTATTGTATTTCTGTTCTTTATTTATATCAATCCATTGTTGAAAAGGCATATATTTTACTATATTTTAAAGTTAACAGGTTGAAGTTGCTTATTTGGCTCTCCAAATGATACATGGATTGATATTAAAGGCATGCTTGGTGGAGGGTATTAGGGGGTGGGGAATAGGAAAAACAATCATTAATTATGCTGGGTGGAAAGTAAAGGAATGGAGCATTACCCTAAACTAGGTAATGACCCATTGCACTACAAATTGGGTGTTATGGTATTCATTACCCTTTGCACTCCTTAGTATACCTTTTGCATTTCCCTTTCATTTTCCCTTAATTGAACCAAGCGGACCCTAAGATATGTTTATTCACTTCTAAACTTAGAACAAAAATTAGACCAAAAATTGCTATAAGTATTAGGCACTAAGTGACAATTTTATATCTAGACCAAGAACATATCATTTGATTAGCAAAGGATTTTTATTGCCCTTGCATTGCAACGGGATTTAAATAGTTTTATATGATAGTAATTGGTTTGAAAACTGATATTAGGAGAATATATGAGTTGATCATATATTTTACAATAATTTAATACAGGTGATAAGTTGTGTTTTAGGTGCCATTCATTTAAAGATCTTATTGTACCAAACACTCATTAAATCTTGTGACTGCTTATGCATGATAGTATCTGCTTAGATTTTTTATCCAATCCTCAATTCCAACTTTCTTGAATCTGTAAATATTAGGCTACACATAATTATTAGTGTTAAACTTAGTAAAATAATGTAGGTTTAGGTAATTGGATATCTTAATGCATTTTAATATGCACATTATGTATTTACATTATCTTTGCGAAATTATAATCTTTGGTATTTATTCTAAATTAACTTAGTCTGTGTATAAAACATTTTTAAAATTAGTGACTTAGTTTACCTAATTAAATTCTTGTGTATGCTATCACCATAGTGTTTGCCTGTCGTTGTTGTTTGCGTGTCATTGCTGGTTTTTTCTTGGTCAACCTCTTCTTCTTCTTCCCTTTTTGTAACCTTTTCAAGCTGTTGTTTACCGCGTCGTTGCTACTGTTTGGCTACTGTAAAAGGAGTAGTTATTTTAGGCTATTGTTTAGATGGTAGGCATGATATTTTGTATCTTCAGTGATCCCTGATCAACTAAAACATTCATTCACAGGTCATGGATAAGAGTCAAAAGACTGTCTCGTCCTGGTATGGCCTTGCATTAATTGGTGTTATGCTATGCAGGTGTGTATTGCAACCATGTTGCTGTAGGATTTCCTAGAAAAATGGGTGCTTATGTTTGTTTTAGGTGAAGTTGGATTTCATGTCTTGAAAGCCATGTCAGTTATCTTTGTTATGGATTGGGGGTGGCTATAAATTTTCATGTATTCTATTTTGAAATTGGTTGAAGGCCCTTTGGTTTAGTTCTTTTGAGTTTTCGTTGCCTTTGTAAATTATAGTAATGTTTGTTCATATCAATAAAATATGCATCTTCTAAAAAAATGATGAGTCTTGTGCCATGTAAGTTGATTCATCATAAATCGTGGTCCATTTTCACCTTTTATTTTAGACCCTATTATTTGTAGTTCAATGACAATAGTAAACCCCATATTATTGTATTTTCATGTACATATCCTATTTTTTCGGATATGTTTCTTAACAACAGTCAAATAAATAATCAAATAGTAGTAAATTATTAGAGCCTCAGTCCACAAATAATACGTTACACAACTGCAAAATAATGTTGACGGGTTCACATGTTATTGTATTCATAAAATTTACATATAAATGTATGTGATGTTAAGGGGATCATTGCAAGGTTCTTAAGTTAATCGTTGACATAAGGTTGACTGTTGGCTCACGATCAGAAGATGTAAGTGAAATTCGTAAATTTGCTTAATGGATATCAAAAGTCGGAGTCGAAATGCTTGGAGAAGCAAACGGTGGAGAGGTTGAGATAGATATACCCAAAGAGATTCAAATCGATGAGGTTGATGATCCGGTAACATCTATTATTGATTTTACTTATCCAAATATTTTGAGTCACATCAATGATCCAACATATTTCAAAGAAAAGGCCATACTTGCTCCCACAAATGAGGTCGTGGACACCATAGGTGATCGCGGAATAGACATTGGCTTATCACTTCATTAACACTCACTACATGCATTTGCTTTTCAAGACAATCAAAATTGGAGACGTCGATGCATGGACGTTTATTATATTAATAGTTACAAACACAATTGCTTATAAGATCGTTGACTTATTACTTATTATTACTTAAAAAAAATAATGGAATATGTGTACATTCGTTGTTGTTTATTACTTTGTCCACATACTCAACTTCTTAATGAATAATTTTTTTAAAAACTCCGTGAATCCACGAGTCTATAAGCTAGTACTATATATGAGCCAGAAAAGTTGAGTCAAGAAAAAGTAAGGAAATATCAAACGGGAGTTGATATGCAAACCACAAATATGCATATCTAGTAATACAAGTGCATTGCTAATTTGATTTTGTGATGTGCACATCATTTATTGTGGTATGCATATCATTTTTCATATCAAACTAAAACCTCAGATGTATGGGTCAACGATAAAAGCAAAACTTTGATCTGAAGCTCGACTTTAATAAGAGTTCGAGTTAACTAAGTTTGCCTAACTAAATAACTCGAGTAAGGTTTTCAACACGTATGAACCTTAATAAAATAAGCTTATCCTGGTGCAAGCCATTTGGTCACTTATGTTTGGGTATTTTGACACCGTAATTAGCAAGCTAGAGTAGTTACTTCAAAGTAAGACTTTTAAGATCGAGATCCTGCCTAGGATCGTTTTCGTCTTTACAAGATCGGGGTCTTAAGATCTTACTATAGTGTCATTAAGCACTATAAAATTTTGCAAATCTACATATTATCATATATCATGAAAATGTATGTCAAAATTATGATTATAAAGTGTTTAATACAATTAGCCTCTTATTTTTCATATTCTACAAAACTTAATACACAAATTTGTAGTTTTTAAGCTTGTGGTTCAAGATAATTAAGATTGGATCAATCGAGATTTTAAGATCATATAGTCAAGATCGGGATCCTATTAAGATTCTACATAAGATCAGGATCGTTTCTGCTTTGAAGTATTATAACATCGTAAGATCCTAAGATTAAGATCGAGATCTTAACAACTATGCTTCAAAGTGCTTATTTTAGGGAAATGATACTGACGACCCTATAGATAAATATCATGCATAAAATGAGATGCATTGAATAATAACTACTCTCCTCTTGAATCTAACTTTTTTTTCATTGATATAATTGTTTGAGTTAATTACATAAATTGTCCTTGTGGTTTACACACTTTTATACAATCCGTCCTAAAACACCAAAATTTACATCGCATATCCCTGTACTTGACACTTTGTAACAGAACGATCATTTGACCGTTAGTTCATTAATTAAGCAACATTAAGTAGTCATGTGCAGATCATGTGAAGGGCATTTTTGTCATTTTACACATTATCACTCTTCCATTTTACCATACGGACTACCGGATTACTCAACGCACTTAGAGCACAAGGTATGAGGTGCCATTGGTGAGCCATTCGTGAGCCATTGGTATGCCAACCTTACCGGCCAACATGCCAAACTTGTGTCAAATGAACTCTTTTGTGTTTTGAGCCACTCCACTAGCTCAAGCCAAATGCACCTTTTGTGTGTGTGTGTGTGTGTATTTTTTATTGTGAGTGAGTGGTATATTTGATGGGGTATTTTGCGGGACCTACAGGTGATGTTAGTGGTGTGTTATGAGGGAGGGTTGTTTGAGTTATTGATGTGTTATTGGGAAGTGTATGATGTTGCGCTAAAGTGGCATACAAATAACGTGTTATTAGGTCCTTGCATACCTTGTGCTCTTATCATGATACCAACTGACTCTCAGGTCCATAATATCTTAACAGTTTTAATATCAATAAAGTGTAACTGAACAATTCTCAAACTATACTTATTTTCATATATAAACAATTCTAATATCAATAAAGCAAAGTTGAACTTTCTAAACATTAAGCACAATAACTAAACTTGTAAAAATGCATTTTTACTCGATACTATGCGTGTATCTTAATTTGAGAAAAATCTAATCAAAAGTGCGTAATGATTTTTGAAATGCTTTCTTCTCTTGCTAAAGTGGCCATGAAACCGCTCCTGAGATGACACCAAAACTATCGAACTCATAAATCTAGCAAAACTCTCAACGATCCCGCAATCTTGTTTCTCCTTATGAAACCGCTTAAGGCCGCTTATTCTTTCTTACGTATTGTGTGTTTATTTTCTGAATACAAGTGAGCGTTGTGATATCTATCATTCTATCAACAAGTTGGGCAGAGATTCACGAGAAGGGTATCACGATTGTAACAACCTCCCAAATAACCGCGTCTACTTCTCTCAAATTTTAAAGTATGAATCATCTAACCACCCCTCTTTATCTAACCATGACCACTACTTTAACGTGGCTTAGTAAATATTATAAACTTGCAAAATGAAACATACTATGTTACACTAGCGGTTGTAGTCGAGATATTATTGCTTTGATCCCTAGGATGTAACATCTTCCAATCAAACTCTACAAACCCATTAATTAGTCTAATCGGTTGTTCATGTAAAATGATTAAAGAAAATCTTTACTAATACGCTTCAACAAGTAATTCACTTGATTATAAGTGAGGTTCAAAGGCTTTTGTTGAAGGTTTTTATGTAGCTCAGGTATAGTGAATGAAATAATTTCTTGAGCCATAAAAAGAAAAAAATAACGTTTTTTCATCTTGAAAGTGAGCTTTAGAAAAGCTTTTGACCCACTTAATTGGAACTTCTTAGACAATACCATAAAACAAATAAGTTTTAACAAGAAATAGAGAAATTGAATTTACTGTTGTCTAAATTCAACCTATGCTTTGATTAAAGTAATGTTAGCATTACAAGTCCCTTAACATGACACATTTTAGATAAACTTGTTCAAAATGCAATATACTTAAATCCTTAAATAAAATATACTGTATCAATTAATTATTGGTTTTGTTTGGTTAAAGTTGTTTAAGAAGGCCCATATTTACTTGTAAGCTACGCACTAAAAGTTGTACAACTCGTTTAACCCAACATTCACTCAACAAATTACGTAACAACGCGTGTCATTTTTCTAACAAACATTTAAAACAAACTCTCCCCGCTTTGTTTATGAGATTCAACTTTTAGTAACCGTTTTCTCTCTCAAGAATCACTTCTCACTTCATATCATCGTCCTCACAAACTTTCAGGTTACTACGTTCAGCTTCGTTTATCGCTTCACGTTTAGCTATATTCTGTGTTTCAGTTTATATATTCGCGATATTTTGTAAGTGTTTCGGTTTCTATATTCGCGATAACGCATGCAACGTATGAATGCTAACTGAATTGGATAACCTTTTTGTTTAATCGTTCATTTATGGCTATGTTTCGATTATATATAAAGTTTGAACGAACTTGATAGCAATTTTGTTTAATTGTATGTTTCGAGGTTTAATTCCTATATGTGCGTTACATTATCGTTCTTAGGGTTTTGTTATAATTTACGTACGCAGATTATGATTTTTGAATGGAATTAATAAGATCTTTGTTTACGCGTTGATTTGTAGCTATGTTGCATGTTAGCGTTATTTTATGTTGATTTAGCTTTTATTATGAAGTTTATTGAATTATTGATATGCTTTAATGCATACAGATTATGAAGTTCGTATAAATTTGATAGCATATTTTTGTTCAATCGTTCATTTGTAGATATGTTTCGAGGTTTAAATCACGTATTTTCATTATATTATTAGGTTCAGTGAATGAAGTTTATTGAACTTTCTGTTAGGCTATTGTTATAATGTTCACATAATATGATCAATACTGATTGAATTTGAGGCCAATAAAGTGTTTTTTTTTCAGTGTTTGTATTAATAGTCCTGTATTGCCATTCTGGAGAATTTGATTTCATAGATTGTTTTCAACCAAATAAAAATGTGTTTTGCATGTTGTATTATAGTACATTGAAAAAAAATGAGGAGCATCATCGGAGCTGTGAAAAGGAACGTAATGACATCCGCTAGATCATTCAGGTAGTATAATGTTTTAATACTCTTTTTGGACATCATGTCTTAACAAATGACTAATTAAACTGATTCAATGATTTTAACTTCTAACGGCTAACAGCAATTATCCTGTGAAGAACTGTGGGGATTATTTGATAAGACATGCCACCTCTGAGGAGTACCGGGTAAATAAATATTATTTTTATTTAGGTATTGTATCAATAACTAGTGTAATGTTTGCGATAGTGGATATATAGTGTAGTTATGATCTGGTCTGATTATTTGGTTGTGCAGTCTGCAATATTAAGGTTTCTGTGTTTGGGTCTGTTTGGGTCAGCAGTGTTTTATCTGGTCTACAGTTTTGATTATACAATGTGCTTGGGTCTGCAATTTCGTTAGTTGGGTCTGCAGTTTGTTTTCCACATCAGATTCCTAGTTGGTCCTTTTTGGTGTGGTTCTTTCATACCAGTGGGCCAAGGATTGCCTTTTTGAGATTCTTGTATGTCATTTTTGATAAAATTGAGTGTGGTATTGGTCTTTTAGTGATTAAGTTAGTAATGTTGGTAGTTAGTATAGAGTTTTGATGTATGTCTTTGTTTTTCTCGGGTCCACTATTTTTAATCATCTTGTTGATATAGTATATGTTTGTAATTGGTGGTGTTTTGCTTATGTATATATTGCCTTTCAAAAATAATAATAATAATAATGACTAGTGTAATATTTCTGGAGTCAATGTATTGTTTTTTGTTCAACAGAGTATAGTAGAGCTTAGGGCTGAACATCTATGGGAAAAACCAATTCAGGAGGCCAGTTTAATTGAAGTAGTAAGTATGCAAATCATAAAAAACAAGATCGTATTGTATTTTTAAATTTTATTTAGCTTGATGTTTAATTTTGCGTAGGACCATGATGACTTGGTGGAGCTGAGCAAAGAAGACAACTTTCATTGCATTGTCGCTGTAAGTCCATCTTGCTTTATCTTTTAAAGTTCAATCCTAATCCACAAGCCGAAACTGTTTGAAATACAAGCACATAATTCATAGCATCTTATGTTGTTATTATGTAGTTTTACTTCTGTTCTAGCTACGAATTCATCTCCTATATATATATTTTTTTTTGATAAAGGGTTTATACCCGGTAAATATATAAAAAATAATGATGTTCGTACAAGGGAGAATGGACATGAACCACTCTTCGAGACGAACAAACAATATGCTTGAAACAGATTCACAAGCACATCAGCCCAACTAATTAACCAGAGAACTATTAAAAAACAAATAAAGCAACAACCAAAACAATTCTCTAGTTCCAACAAGAATTAGCTTCCATTGTGATCTTCTTTTGCTAGCTTCTAGGTCTTCCTCATCTTGTCAACTCTAAAGTTTTTCTTAAAATGAATAGATGCAAGCTTTAAACGAACCGTATCAGCTATAATCTTAGTAATGTGCTCGGGATTCCTTTCTCCATTCCCATGAATACGATTGTTCCTCTCTTGCCACACGAAATAAGCTGTTGCAGCCACAACTAAACGACCCACTATAGATGTCACATTATCACGTTTGGAAATAGGGAGTAACCAGTCCAAGATATCAGCCCATATAGGTGAAATATTAGGAAAATCAGCAACCTTAAGCACGCGATACCAAACAGCAGCTGAAAAGAGGAGCATTCGAAAAACAAATGTTCATGCTAGTCTCTTTTTGTTTTGCATAAAGGGCACCTAAGCGTGCTTAAATCAACATAATCGCCTACACCCCATTGCTTCAACCTGTCTTGCGTTTTGCGACGTTTTCTCATCATGAGCCATAAGTGAGTTGCGCGCCTCAGAATACAAAAACTTTACCAAACCAAATGAAACCAATCAATCACATCTCCACGTTCACGGATAGTTTGCCATACATTTGTGATAGCAAACTCTTGCACAACACCATCATTCGACCTCCATATTAGTTTATCATCCTGCTCATTATTTAACAAAGGAACATTGATATGACTTAATATTGGGAATAGGGTGTACCATGCTACGGGCCACGACCAGTTTCCATTTGAAACCACATCCGCTACCTTCTCTTGACGATTAAAACCCGCTTGAGTCACCACTATATTCGTCAAATGATTCATCAATGGGCAATACTCATCCCAATTATCGAACCAAACCGAAGCCTTTTTGCCATTTCCCAGCTTGTAGCGAATATGAGGTCTTATGATGTCTCGCTTTTGTAACAGTTTTCGCCATCCCCATGTAACATTAGCAGCTAGTTGAACATCCCAAAAACTACTCCAGCTTGTTTTGCAACAGGCCTATAAATAAAGTTAGTCTTTGGTTTAAATGCGACATTTCTATCATTCTGTTTCTTACCTTTGTTACGACTCTTCACCTTTTGAAAACCATCAGCTTGTACCTCCCCAGTTTTCTTAGGCAACTCTTTGACAGTAAGTGGACATTGATCATTTGAGTGCCCAAAAACTTGGCAAGTAGAACATTGAGGCGGCTTCCATTCGTATTCAATCGTAACAATTTCACACGTATATCCCTCACCTTCTAAATTTGGCACAACCACGATCACCGACTCCTTGAGCTCACTTTCTGCATGGACTTCAATCATGGCTCGCGCGTAGCTACTCCTCCCCCACGAGTCATTGCACATAGTACTAGAGTACGAATCTAGCATCAATGGATTTCCAATCTTTGTTGCAATAATACTTAGACCATCAGCCGTAAATGCTGCCATGGGCACGTCATGCATCTTCACCCAAACCGGAATACTCTTATGATTATCCTTAGTAAGCCTAGCCGTTGGTGACCATTTGTTTAGAATAATAGGCATGGTACGTATCTGTGACCCGATAATCTTCATCTTTTGCTTAGTATGTATTAGTTTAAAACACTAGGGACTAGTTATGTCAAAGCCAAAGTTATTAACTGACTTTTGGCAGTTATTTCTGTAGAAATATGAAGAGGTATGTCGGTTCAATGAAACCGGTTCATAACCTATATATACATATGTAAAACATCGATTACAGGGTTAATCACAACATACAATATTTACTTATTCAAATCATTGCAACTTTATATAATCGATCTAGAGATAGTTGGGACAACAATTGGCATCAAGAGCAAGGTTTCAACATACCGAAACATATTACTGTTTCTGCATAAAAACCCTAACGAGAAGCCAGAAGAGAAGAAAGCCAGAAAAGAAAAAACACCGCTTTTTTACTTTGGCAGGAACGTTCTGTTTTCAATCTTCCAGGGAAAACGAACGAAGTTTGGATAAGGAGAAACGTAGAAGAGATAGTGCACAATCTACTTTACGTTGAAGTTGCAAGCGTCAAAACACCAGACGTTATTGGTGTCGAATTTTTCTGTTGGTAAACAACGAAAGATCAGGAAAGGAAGAGATTGGAGACTTTGTGTATACCGGTTAGAAAATAAAACACAAAGCAAAACGTTGTTGTAGAGGAAGACGTATACGCAAGGACGAAGAAGAGTACTCAAGGAAAAGTGTGGAGTTTGTGTTGATACAACACAAGAACGACAACAACGACAAGAGACAAACGAAGTGATCAAGTTAGTTTCAGCAGAACGAATCTGAAAAAACGAAGGACTGTTTTGATTCGAGAGGATTACCAAGACGTGGTAACAAGTTTGTGCGCAGGAGACTTAGGAATTTCAAGACGAAATCAAGTACAGCGAACACAAAAAAAAGAAGAACGTGTAGTGTGGCACAAAGGAGTTTTGTTAGTATCGAATCCATAAACTTCGAAAACAAAACAGAAACAAAAGAGGTACAAAGGCTGTTGGTGTCGAATTCAAAAACAACGACAACAAAGAAGGAGGCCGAGAACTTTTGATCAAGTTGAAGTCGAATTGTTTTTCAAAAAAAGGCAACGAGGCAAAGATCAAAAGGAAATAAAGTGGGAACAAAGATCAACGTTGGTGAACGATTTTCACTAACAAGGCAAACGAATACATCTCGTATTCATCAAAAGTAACGAGGTCACAATTTCATTTTATTTTGGATTTCAATTCATATTTAGAAATAGTATATATCTCATTAGTTATACTATTAAGAAATCCTTAAAACTAATTATTGATCCCGTAGTAATAAGATTCCCGGAGACTAAATTTTCACATTAGAAAAGAGTACCATACTAAGATAAGTAATTCCATTAGACTAGAAAGTGAAAATATTAAACACTTTCAAAATGACAACCGATGATCGATACAAGTAACACATCAACTACGATAAAACCCGTAACACCTGTCGCACAATACCAATGCCCTAAGTTAAAAACACAAACTACACAGTTTGGGCTATACAAATTAAAGTTATACTAGAGGCACACGGTTTATGGGAAGCAATAGAACCAAAGTTAGACACACCAGTTGATGACAAGAAGGATAAGGCAACAATCGCCTTCCTATATCAAGCGTTGACGGAAGATATGATCTTACAAGTAGCGGGTTGTAAGAAGGCAAAAGATTTATGGGATTCACTAAAGAAAGCACGTTGGACAAGATAAAGTGCAGCAAGCACGCTTACAACCATTGATGATTGGATTTAACTCACTTCAGATGAAGGAAGATGAGACGGTGGATGCATTTGCGGACAAGTTAAATGGCTATGTCACGAAGGCAAAAGAATTAGGGAAAGAATTAGATGAATCACTTGTAGTTAGAAAACTACTAGACTCCACACCCGATAGATTCATTCAGATAGTAGCATCCATAGAACAAACAAGTGATCTGACGACATTACCTAGATGAGATCACAGGAAAACTCAAAAGCGTTTGAGGAAAGAATAAAACTCGGAAGGGAGGTCAAGTTGAAAGCCGGAGAATCTCTTGTTTATACATGGTGAACACTCAGATAAAGTAAAACGTTTTAACAAACGTGGAGGTAGATCAAATTACTCACGAGGAAACTGGTGGAATAATAACAACAGAAACAACTCACAAAGGGAAACTCGGATCATAGAAACCCGACAATTCAAGTAGGAAAGACTTGAGTAACATTAGATGTTTCAAGTGCAATAAACTTGGACACTATATGAATAAATGTAGAGCAACATCAACAAACCAGGAACAATCAAACCTTATCTTAGAAGACGATGAACCATCACTATTAATGACTATGCACGAAACCGAACACAAGGAAGTGTTGTTGAATGAAGAACGAATTCAACCAAAGAAATATGCTACGGCGATCTTGAGCATAAGGTATTTAGATAATGGTGCAAGTAACCACATGACTGGTATAAAGAGTCATTTTAGAGATATTGATGAAAGCATAACAGGACGAGTACGTTTTGGAGATGGATCGTATGTCTGGACAGATACATAAGGGTAGAGGGTCTATCTTTGTTAGGTTGTAAGAACCAGGAGCGAAAGTAGTATCAAGTATACTACATACCAAACCTCAAGAGCAACATACTTAGTCTAGGACAACTAAGAAATAGGTTGTAAGGTCATATATGGACGGAAACAAGCTAACTTTGTATGATATAAACAAGAAGTTGTTGATGAAGGTAGAAAGATCTAAGAATCGACTCTACAAGATCCGTTCTGAGATAGAGGCACCTATATGTCTCTTAGCAAACATAGAAAACCAAGCATGGTTATGGCACGCTAGATTAGGTCATTTAAACTTTGATGATATCAACAAGATGACTAGAAAAGGTCTAGTAGAAGGAATTCCTAGAATAAATCATGTAGGACAGATTTGTGACGCATGTTTATTAGGAAAACACTGTGAGAACACCATTCCCAAACCAAGCCAAATTCAGGATCGAAGAACTTGGACCGTTGGACTTAGTTTATGGAGACCTTTGCGGTCCTATTAGTCCAGCAACACACTCAGGCAAGAAACTCATATTATTGTTAGTAGACGATTGTACACGTTTTATGTGGGCATACTTTCTTACATCGAAAGATGAGGCATTTAGTACATTCAAGGAATTTAGGCAGAAAGTAGAAATGGAAATGAAGTTGAAAATTAGAATGCTAAGAACGGATAGAGGTGGTGAATTCACATCAAAGGAATTAAAGGTACTGTAAGGAAAGCGGAATAGGGCGACGGTTGGCGCACCATACTCCCCGCAGAATGGAGTAGTGGAGAGAAAGGAATAGGACAGTGTTATCAACTACAAGAGGTATGATGAAAGCGATGAAGTTACCATTAACTTTTTGGGCGGAAGCAGTTAAGCATGCCCTTTACATACTCAATAGGGTACCTCGAGGGCCGACGGATAAAACTCCATATGAAGCACTCTACAATAGAAAACCAAACTTAGAGAACCTAAAAATATTTGGATGCACAGCTTATGCAAAGATAACGATACCTCGCTTAAAAGCTGGACGAAGAAGCATACCATTGGTTTACTTAGGAGTAGAGGAAGGATCAAAAGCATGTAGGCTATATGACCCTATAGCCAAGAAGAAACATGTTAGTAGGGACGTAAAATTTATAGAAACAAACCCGTGGGATTGGAATGAAAATGAAGGAGATCTGAACACTCAAGACACCTTTTTGGGCTAGTTTTGTAGTAGACGGAGTTGACAATGAAAACCTTACACCAGTCAACACAGAAAGCGATGACAACCGCATATCATGAACAAGATCAGATTCGATCTGTTTCACCAATCACACCCGAAGCATACCATTCGACCCACACTCGGAAGAGAAGCAGAAGCTACTAATAGTTCTATAGAGAACTCAAGAGATAAATTGATGATACACCATGCACGTGAATATAGAAATATGTCAGACATATATAGACATGCACGTAGAGTTGAACCACAAAGTTTGTTATTTACGGAAGAAGAACCCCGTAACTACAAGGAAGCATCGTGAGCCGACGAGAAATGGATTAAGGCCATGGAGATTGAATTGGATTCAATCAACAAGAATAATACATGGACTCTTACAACATTGCCAGAAAATCAGAAGGCAATAGGACTCAAATGGGTTTACAAGACCAAGAGGGATGCAAAAGGAAACATCATCAAATACAAAGCACGCTTAGTAGCAATAGGTTATGTACAAGAACAAGGGATAGACTTCGATGAAGTATTTGCACCGGTTGCTCGGATAGAGACAGTTCGGTTGATATTAGCATTAGCAGCATATCATGGATGGCAAGTACATCATCTAGATGTAAAATCAGCATTCCTACATGGAGATTTAAAAGAAGAAGTCTACGTTACACAACCTGAAGGATTTATACAACAAGGAAACCTTGGAAAAGTCTATAAGCTCACTAAAGCTTTATATGGCTTAAGGCAAGCACCGAGAGCTTGGAATGTGAAGCTTGATCAAACATTAAAGTCCTTAGACTTTAAGAAATGCAATCTCGAACAAGCAGTCTACACAAAGAGAAACAAGAACTCTACACTTATTGTTGGAGTTTATGTAGATGACTTAATAATCACGGGCACTCCTAGAAAGGAATTGGAAACCTTTAAATCCCAGATGGAAGAAAAGTTTGAAATGAGCGACTTAGGATTGTTAGCTTATTACCTTGGGATAGAAGTTACACAGACAGGAGGAGAGATTACAATCAAGCAAACAGGCTATATTAACAAGATCATAAAGGAGACAAGTATGACGGATAGTAATGATACGAAGATACCAATGGATCCAGGTACTAAGTTGGTCAAGGCGGAAGATGGAAACTCAGTTGACGCAACTTACTCTGAAGTTTAATTGGAAGTCTCAGGTACTTACTTCATACAAGACCAGATCTTAGTTATTCATCGGACTACTCAGCGATTTATGCAAGACCGAAGGATCATCACCTAAAAGCGATAAAGCAAGTAATCCGATATATCAAAGGAACACAGGAGCATGGGATAATTTACAAGAAAGAAGCGGGCTGCAAGATTACGGTTACAGCAGCGGTAGTTATGGAATCAACACAAATCAAGGAAAAGGAACTACTGGCATAGTATTTTACTTTGGAGAGTCACCCATTACTTGGTGTACTCAGAAACAACCAACAGTGGCGCTATCATCATGTGAATCAGAATTCATGGCGGCTACTGCAGCAGCATGTCAAGCCTTATGGTTGAAGAGATTACTTAGTGAATTAACTGGAGATGAAGAAAAGAAGATAACGCTGAGGGTAGATAACATTTCAGCAATAGCACTAGTCAAGAACCCAGTTTTTCATGGAAGAAGTAAACACATCGACATTCGCTATCATTTCATTCGAGAATGCGTAGAGAATGGACATATAAATGTGGAGCACGTCAGCGGAGAACTACAAAGAGCGGATATACTAACAAAGGCTCTACCAAGACTAAAGTTCATGACGATGAGACAAATGCTCGGAGTTCAAGATTTAACAAGAAGCAACGATCAAGATTAAGGAGGAGAATGTGACCCGATAATCTTCATCTTTTGCTTAGTATGTATTAGTTTAAAACACTAGGGACTAGTTATGTCAAAGCCAAAGTTATTAACTGACTTTTGGCAGTTATTTCTGTAGAAATATGAAGAGGTATGTCGGTTCAATGAAACCGGTTCATAACCTATATATACATATGTAAAACATCAATTACAGGGTTAATCACAACATACAATATTTACTTATTCAAATCATTGCAACTTTATAATCGATCAGAGAATAGTTGGGACAACAGTATCATCTACGGATCATTCTCGAGCACATCTTCTACCCCTTTTTTAGTTGCAAACTTAGAAAAGAAGAACCCTTTTGCATTCATCATGACTTTTTGAATACCATATTTGCCCCAAGCATTGTACACATAATTTTTAACAACAGGGAATGCGATTCTTTTGCCTATAAAGTAACTATAAATCGTGTTACTTAGTCTATTGTTCACCTCCATGACGGATGAGATGGGTATCATAGCTTCATAATCGCCTTCATTTGATTTCGAGGTTTCTAACTTTCTGAAATTCACCTTAGTTATTTCACTTTGTGATAACGACATTAGCAAATGATGGTTTAGTTACATTGGTTTCTTTCCTCGTCGACTCGTGTACCATATGTAACATATCTTCCATGTTCTTGTCCACATTCGAACCCTCTGTGTTATTTGGAGTACTCTCCACATTCACATTATTAGGTAGAGATGTTGGGATTTTAGAACTAAGTTAACCATTAACCTCTACGAGTACGCAGCGGATAAGGATCTAGTAATCGCAATTAGGTTAACCACGTAATTAATAAACAATTAATTAATACAATAATTAATTAATAAAAGGGATAAAAGAAAAGCTAACCTTGCTTGGCAATTGATCTCTATTAACTGAACAAGAAACCAATACGAAACCTTAAGTATCTAAAATAGATACCTCGAAGAGTATCACACACAAACCCGATAACGTATACGTTCGATGTATGGCTAGTCGAGAACGTATTAAAACCAATCAACAATTGACCCACTTGAATATATCACGAACAAAAGAAAAACAACATTTGCGTCAAACGAAACTAACCCTTTTATTTAGTAGCCTATCGCAGTATACATAATGAAAAGGAATATACATAGATTTCCATGCATGGAATATCATGCATGCATGGTATCTGTTTTCTTTTAATAATCGCATGTTAGAAAAGAAAACAATTCCATCCTTTTCTGCTTATGCTTCGAAGTGAGATAGAAACCAAAATAAAAGTAATATTCGCTTAGGGATTACTTTAGGTTGTCGTATATCTATCATCCCATGAGTTGTAGGGTGCGTTCGGTTTTATAGCTAAAACAAACGACCCATTGTCTAGGGTTAAAGCTTGGTCAACAAGCCAATAAGCCCAAGCAATCCTACTCACTTACTTGCCCAATTAGATGAGTATTCAAGGCCCATGACAACTCAGTTAAACCGACCCACCTTGAGACTTAAACAAGCCCATGTGTCGTCCAAAGTAATCGGGTCAAGTATATGCATATCGAGTATTTATTCAAGTATTAATATACGTTCGACACGTATACTCGTGTTTATCGTGTGTGCCCCCATCGGCTCACACACTTCTAGTCGTTTACGTGTGTTTTAAACTCCCATAATCCAACAGCTCCCACTTGGGAGTTGGAGTGTCGAATGACACACAAAACTAACGACGGAAACGCCTAGCAAACGCTCTCACTCGCTTTTTAACTAAAAGTGTCTGAGAGAATAGTTTCGTAAAAGTTTCTCAGCAGCATGGTTATTCAATGTCTTGCTCTTATCATCCTTTGTTATAGATACCGTTAAACCATGGATTATGGATCTCAAATCATTCCATATAGTTTAACCATTTAGAATTTCGTTATAGATTTTAATTAGATATACCAAATGTAACCAAGAATCATCTTGCATTACCCTTTGGGTTTGGCCAAACAATTATCGATTAAATCGGAGAGCGCCATGGTATCTTTCTGCACATATCAAAGTGGAGTAACAAATACTTTATTGACTACAAGTGTTGTGGATCTTTGCCACATCACTCCGAAATAGAGCCTTTATAACTACCTTATTCAGATAGCGTTTTGCATATACTTACAAAAATGATATCCACACATAACAGAACTTGCTTGTATCTCAAGTCTAAGGATGAAGATAACAAACCATTTTAAATATTTTACTTATGACAAGGATCCAAAAGTAAATGTTTGAAAGTTGGGGAATCCAATATGCATCTCTAGTGAATACATATGAGTTTGTGGGAACAATCCGAATTCTCGTTAGAATTATAACCAACACTCACATTTGCCTTATCATAACAATATTCCCATATTGTTAACCGAAAATGGACATATTTAGAATAATAAAAATTATTCAAGGATTAAACATGCAAATATAGGATAACAATTATTATATGAATGAATAACAAATACCAAGTATCTTTATACATCATAAAGTAAAAATTGTCTTTCAATCCCAATTATCCAAATACTAAAACAGATATGCATGAAACTCATTTAGTAAGTTGAACCCTAATGTTTCCAACATTATCAACCCTTCTTTAAAAGAAAAACTAAATAGTCATCTGAGTAAACTTTCCGAATACTTGTTTCAAATTTCACATATAGTGAGTGATTTGAAATATAAGATGAGTGTCTTATCTCATATGCTCATACTATTGCAAGAATTATAGTATGGAGATGTCGTCTTACCTTGCATGAGGTAGTAAAAGTCAATAACATACTGACAGTCATCTTTACAGTTTCTAAAAGTGTAGAGTATTCTCATTCATTAATGTGTAATGCAACAATGCTCTGTGTTGAGCACAACTAGTTAGCAGATTTTTCATAAATGATAAAATCCTACTTCAACTAGTATAAATAATCCTCTAGCATCATTTGTACTTATACAACACTATGCTTTATAATTCGAAAACTTTTATAAAAACAATAATCTAAACACTCTCAATTAGATATTGTTGTTGTCAGCTCATTTTGTTCTTGTACAAAAGCAACAACTAGTCTTATACACAATATAATATATACATGATAAACCCTTAGTTTAAAAACACAAGGTTTCCATCCATGTAAATTATTCCAAGTGAAATATATCATTGAAGACTTGCTTGAATAATATATTGCATTTGTGTTAGACTTTATTTTCCGCATTTGTTTATTCCATATAAACATCTATTCCAAGGTTGTTTGTTTTATTCCCTAAATTTCAAGTGAAGTTTCATTCCAAGCTTAAGGATCAATATCTAGCTTAAATAGAATGATATCTTCAACATGTAAATTTTAAGGAAAAACACAATGCTCCCACTCAATGTCAGATGTACTCAAGAGATATCTTAATTCAATCAGAATCATATTGTAATTAAATTCAAGATCTCAGCTCTTAGATGCATGAACCAATCCAAAATATGGATTGCTCAAATTTTGTATACTACATAAAGATAATATAGATTTATAACCCTTTTGATTACACACCGTCCTCGCAAAAGGTAATCATAAAGAAAGAGTTATAAAATCTAATTGTCATATTCAACATACAAATCACATGTATGACAATTAAATATCTTTATATAATTAATGCATGTATTATATAAGAAAATTTAATCACAGTCAATTGCTTAAGTATGATTAAAACTTCTTATAAAATGCCAAACATTAATATGTATACAATTTTGTCCTTGTGAGTCTTTCTTCAAAAGAAACTCATTCCAACCTCATAGGTTAACTTGTTAGGCGAAATTACAATCAAGCTCAAAACTTCGATTTGCCTTTTAAGGACTGTATCTTATCATTCATAGTTCTAAAACATTTATCAGATTCAAGATGTGATAATATATTTTAGTAGTTAGCTGATTCACTATAATCTTCTAACTTATATCCCTCAGCATTGATATAAAATATCACTCAAGTGATGAGGCATCCTTTCGGATTTATGAATGAAAGTAATCATTATACTTTGGTCGACATTTTCATGTTTAACCTTAGTATGACATTAATAAGTGGATTTTAGAAGGTTAAGTATTTTGTTCTAAAAAACTTTGAGATATGTATATACTCCCACTTACTTTTGTAAGTAGAGACAATTCTCTAAATATTAAGTATTTAAGCAACAATAAATTGTTCTTTATGAAGAATCACAAAATACATTTTAAGTTCTCATCTCAAGATTTGTTAATAAAATGTTTCATAAGATTTTAACAAATTCAGAACTTAAATCAAGACATAATGGAATTCCTTCCAACAACTCAAATTAGGGTTTATAGAAAAACTCTAATTTAGTATCACTCTTTAACCAAAAGTTCTAGCAATAGCTTTGTGTTTCGTCAAGCTAGGAAGAACACCAAAACTACAATCTTCAAGCTAGGAAGTGTATAAAAATCAAAAATCCAAAATAGTTTTGATTCAATTGGTTTGAGTGGTAAAACCTCAAATCCCTAATGAATTAGGGTTTTCAGGTTATGGGTTGTCTTGAATACCTTCTAGGTTTGAACTCTATTGAGTGTATCCATGACACACGTAATTTCTAACCTTGATATGTTTTGGAGGTAGAGCAATTAAAGCTATCAGGAACCAAACAATATGAATAAAGTTTGATCCAACACATTAGACATACCATAATGAAGTGGTATCCTATGAGTTATTAGAATTGTGAAACTATATCGGAATTCTATAGATAACTTAATTCTCTTAGGACCAAATACTTGTCAATTGGGTCGAGCCAAATTGCATATAAAGTATTCTGAACCAAGTACATGCTATAAGGTATATTCATTGAATAATACAAGAACCTTATGTTCACATGTTCACAAGAAGATAGAACTATTCAAGGATTATATGTTCATGTGTTAACAAAAAACCAGAACATTTCAATAATACCTTATTAGTCTTTGAATAATTCAAAGCCTCATGTTTATGTGTTAACGAGAAGACATAACACATTTACTATATATACTTTATGTTATAAGACATTGATTAATACAAGGACTTTATATTTATGTCTTAACATGTAAGCATAATTATACTAACAAAAGTAATCATGAACGCAAACTATTGAGTTCTATAGTAATTTCAAGTTAATTTTATACTTCATAATTATGATCATTAACATATAACCATAATTATGTTGACTAAAATATGTAGTCAAATGTTGAAGTATCTTTACACTATATCATGACATTTGAATGTAGTAGGGCAACAAACATCTAGCTTGTTCAAGTCCTAGTAGAATCATTATTAAAATGTAGTAGGGCAATAAACATCTTATGTGTTTAAGTCCTAGTAGAATTCTTATTTACATGTAGTAGGGCATTAAACATCTAACATGTTTAAGTCCTAGTAGATTTATTAGTTTTCTTACCTTGCGGTCAAGAGATACCAATAATCTTGTTGTTCCTTGCACACATTTTGAGATTTCTCCCACTTGTGTAAGGTACAACATCATATTATGAAAACAAACAACACGTGATTGATTGTTCAAACGATATGATAATGTCATAGATATCATAAGTAGTTTTAGAACCATAACCTTTAATAAGGAATTGTGGATTATTATTCTATAGATAACACTTCAGAGGAAGCGTGAAGCGGAAGGCAACGAGTTATCTTATAAAATAAAATGCAATTTTCCTTTAAGCAATGGTTGTTCATATTCGGAAAGTAATAGATTATTTCAAAGCTAGTTTGAAATGATATGGGTGACTAACAAGAAATAAATCCCGACTCCCATGAAATTGACAACATTACATTAATGATATTTGAGTAATAAAATGCAACTGCTCCCACTGGATTTGTCAACATTGTAAGTGTTACATTTCCATAGAAAAACATATAGCAGTTTTATATACTTTCCTATTCTCTTCAATTGCCTACGAGTAGCATGTACTTAGGTATTGAGCGGAGTATATGAAGTTCTACTTATGTAGACAATGGACTAACCATTCTATTATTCAATTAACTTGAATCTTTAGCATGCATTCCTCCTTTATCGTCTACATGGCCCCAAGGGTAATTAGCACTTTAGGAATAATAAGAGTCCAAGAAGATTACCTAGCATATACTAGTAATTCCTTTACTCTTTAGGTTTAAACTCATACATCGTGACAAGTGCGGGATGTTATTTATTGGCTAAACACAATGTTTCCAGCTACACAAAATATTCTATCTTTCAATTAACTCTAGACCACGAAAAGGGTAATGAAAGATCATATAAGAGTTTATCAATTTTGGAATCCTATCTTAGTTTGTCAACTAAGGAGGAAAGATAGGTATAAGTCTCACTCTTCTTACTAGGAAAAGAGACTAAGTTTGTCTTTAAAAGAAAAACAAATTTGTTTACGAATTATGTTGCAATAACACAATTAATCGAACATAAAAGTTCAATTCTAGTATTTTCGATAATTACATTCTTAAAAGAATTAACTACCCAATTAATTACTAATTAAGATTAAGATCCATCTCAAACCCCACTTAATTACCATAGGTTGACCCGATGTGTAAAAAATAGGACAAGAGGTAGCGGATGGCGTTAATTGCAATGCAACTCTTAGACTTTATGAGACTGTTTAAGGCATTAGTATCAAATAATAATGTCAAAAGCATGTTTAGTTCTCATCTTATGCCTCGGTCCCAGGTCGACCCGAGTTAACACCGATATAAGTTGACCAAGTATGAGCGTGTAAAATAACGAGTCCCGACCGGTGAAATAATTACCATGGGTTGGAAAGGCCCCCAGGTCGACCGAGAAGTCAATCCAAGTGCACGTGTTCATAGTTGGGTGGCATAGACTTAATATTAACAAATAGGTATGCACATAAAATGTGGTAAAAGTCATGTACAAAGAAGCATGCAAAACAACTTTGTAACACTAGTTTTAAAAACTTTGGTAATGACACTGTAGTGATCATCATGGTTCACGGTAGCTCCAATCGAGCGCATTGGGGAGAGAGGACCGTGGCGCCGAGCATAACCTTAGACATCCTTTCGGTGAGGACGTGCTCACTTCTTTAAACCCCTTTGAGTTTGTTCTAGTGGGTGAGCCTTACATCCCAAGTGTCCATAGCGTCTAGTTTTTAAATTCTTGAAAACGTGTTTCATATATTAGGTCACTTTATTTTACAAAACAATTTTCCACGAATCAAATAGCAGGTCACAATGAGCATGGTATTTTTGGTGTAAATAAAGACCAATATTAATGTTATGGTTATGTATTATTCCATATTGCATACAATTAGGTGTCAAAGCAAGTAATAATGCACATATAGGAATCACAAACATACAAGCATAAACATTAATATCAATAACCACATATTGTTCACGAGTCCTCTTGCTGAAGTCTTCCCCAAGCGGAGAACCATAAGACCGTCACTAGGATGTGATACCTAGATGCCCCATACATCACTTAGAAAAGCAATTGAGTGGGTCTTGTGGTCGGAAAACACATAAAAGCATGGCAATCCCAATTAACAAATAATTACGCAATATATGTATTTAAATCAATATGTAATTCTAATTATCACAATAATTCTAATTAACAATTAATAAATACAAATTAACTTTTAATTCTAATTAGCAAGTAATTTTAATTTAACATGTAATTCTTAATTAACAATTTAATTTTAATTAACAAGGTAATTATAATTCACATGTAAATTAAATTCTAATTAACAAATTAATTCTAATTATCAATATAATTTTAATTTGTGTGTGACTAGTTATTATTTATTAAAATTGACAAGTATTGCATGTAGTTGTCAAAATTAAAATAAAACAAAATAACTAAACTAGGTTTCATGCATCCATTTTAAAACATGTTTATTAATATCGAAACGTGTAACCCAGAATCATAAAAGCGAGTTGACTCGTGATGCCTTTGTTGGGATTTTAGAACTAAGTTAACCATTAACCTCTGCAGTGTAGCGGCGGATAAGGATCTAGTCATCGCAATTAGGTTAACCACGTAATTAATAAACAATTAATTAATACAATAATTAATTAATAAAAGGGATAAAAGAAAAGCTAACCTTGCTTGGCAATTGATCTCTATTAACGGAACAAGAAACCAATACGAAAACCAAGTATCTAAAATAGATACCTCGAAGAGTATCACACACAAACACGATAACGTTATAATGCTTCGATGTATGGCTAGTCGAGAACGTATTAAAACCAATCAACAATTGACCCACTTGAATATATCACGAAACAAAAAAAAAACAACATTTCGCGTCAAGAAACTAACCCTTTTATTGAGTAGCCTATCGCAGTATACATAATGAAAAGGAATATACATAGATTTCCATGCATGGAATATCATGCATGCATGGTATCTGTTTTCTTTTAATAATCGCATGTTAGAAAAGAAAACAATTCTATCCTTTTCGCGCTTATGCTTGAAGTGAGATAGAAACCAAAATAAAAGTAATATACGCTTAGGGATTACTTTAGGTTGTCGTATATCTATCATCCCATGAGTTGTAGGGTGCGTTCGGTTTTATAGCTAAAACAAACGACCCATTGTCTAGGGTTAAAGCTTCGTCAACAAGCCAATAAGCCCAAGCAATCCTACTCCTTACTTGCCCATTAGATGAGTATTCAAGGCCCATGGCAACTCAGTTAAACCGACCCACCTTGAGGCGTATGTGTGCGTCCAAAGTATCGGGTCAAGTATATGCATATCGAGTATTTATTCAAGAATTAATATCGCTTAAGACGCGTATACTCGTGTTTACCGTGTGTGCCCCCATCGGCTCACACACTTCTAGTCGTTTACGTGTGTTTTAAACTCCCATAATCCAACAAGAGACACGTCCACATTTGCATCAGTCACGCCAATAGAACCAGTATGGATCAAACACATTGTCATCATCTTGAGTATTACGTTTCACGTTACTCTCCTCGCTAATGCTTTAGTTGCCAACAACATTCATACGTTACTCTCACCCCCACCCATATTATTGTAAACCCTTTGTAATGTTTGTTAAGTTAAATTTGAAACAATATTATTTATGTCTTATTTGTTATGGGTCAAAACGGGCAAAGACATTGGGTTGGATCCTTGTATGATCCAAGCCCCGCTAACTTTTAGTTAAGTTTGTTAAAGCCCCGTTAAACAGCTTAGGGAAACGGGTTACCCATCAATGATACAACGCTTCACTCAAATAACCATGGTACCGTTTCATAGTCTTTAAATAGGGTCGAGTCATGTTTAAGTTTGTACAACAACAATTTACTTTTATCAAGTCTTTAGTTTATATCTTTGTTCATACTTGTGTTATCATTATTTTCGTTAAGTATTATACTTTGTCTCAAACTCTATTAGAACAAATCATGGTCATTACAAGGCCGTTATGTGTCTAAGGTGGCTTGATTTAGAACCCGTGAAGAAAAGCCAACAATTATCGACGTTTCCTACTCATTCCCATAACCATAACTTCCAATTCTAATCACACCCACAAACAACACTTTTCATGAGAGGACTTTTATCAAACATTTGTGTGCACCAACAAAAGTCACTGATTCAAAGGTGTTAAAAAGATAATCAAATCAAGAATTAAAAGGGGTTTGATTAAAAAAACATGTGTATGAAGGTGTGATTTGATTTTGGGATATGGAAGAAGGTTCTTTAAGGAAGAAGGCTTTGACCGCTATGCTACCCTTCAGTATGATTAGGTGGTCCTTGTTAGCCATCTCCTATCTTTTTGTTTATAATCTATTGAACACATTAGTTGACTAATAAAATGAACCCTCGATTTTTATTTTATGGGTTGTTATCAATGTTAGCAACAAAGGTCAACCTACAATTAAGGATTCAATCTATGGAGCACTCACTCTCAAGGTTAAAATAAACGCATTCACAAGAGTACACCTTCTTAATTAACGACAATAAGGTATATCAAAATTCTGGAGTTAATCAAGTGCTTTTGTTCTATCCTAAATTTTCTCGATATCTTTCATTTTAAAAGTGGATATCCGACCAGAGAGAAAGACGCCCATGTTTGTGATTTGTGGTGTAACACCGCCTCAAACGACGCCAAATTGGAACAAACTTGTTGCTATATGCAAAGGAGATTGCTCTGATGAGGAATATGGATAGGCTTATGGCGATACGATAAGGAGCATGTAGTCAAATTGAACAAGAAAGTGGGGTTTTAGGTATGCAATAACAAATTTGTTTCTGTTTTTTCACCAATATATTTATAAAACATTTTGACTAACATGTCTGATTGATTGTTCTTTTTAGGTGATTCCAAATCAATTGACTAATGAGACCAGTTATGGGATTACACTTACCCAAAGTGGAAAAGGAGAAGATCGTTGGTGGAAGTTAGTGATGGTAAATGTCATTTGAAAACGTTTGTGCTTAGTTTACACACTTTGTTTTTGAGAGGTAGAGAACCTGATATACATAATGTACTTTTGAGAGGTAGATCAGATACCTTACCAAAATGGATAGGTACATAGATGAAAAGAAGCTCGAACATGAAGAACATGATTTGTTATTGATAGATTGATATGATTTTAAGTAAAAGTCAACAAGTCAATTAGAAAAGTCAAACATAACTACCATAACTACTTTTCCCGCCCATTTTCACTTGTATAAAAGATACACTCTTGTATTCATTTCATATCATCTTTGTAATTGTAAAAACATTTCTCTCATCTGTAACAAACTCATCTATCAATAACAAATCATGTTCTTCATGTTCGAGCTTCTTTTCATGATTATTGAAGTTCCTGCTTGTTGAATCAAACTCTTTTCGATTCATAATTGAACTCAAGTAGTTATATCTTTAGCTCATATCATCTTGGTATCGAGCTACAATCCTACCGATACATTCTTCAAATTCTCACATAATTGTTTCCAACCATAAATACCACCAATTGACACCACAAACCACCACTCTCATTTTTCCAACCCAAATCACACCACAACATTTCTCCAATAACACACATGTTCTTGATTAGTTAGTTACTTAATCTTGTTAGTTAGTTACAGCTTTGATCATTCGCTACAATGGTGACTCAAACAAGATCCTCTAATAATGGTAATGATGATGAAACCAGAGAAGTTCTTCGCCAAACTATTGCAACACTTATCAGAGAGGAAATGGATAAGCTAAGGGTAGAAATAAGGCAAGAAATCGTGCAAGAATGGGGACAATAATGGTGCTATTCAAAGGCAACAAAGGGGTGGTCAAAGGGAGTTCAATTCAGAGAGTTACCAAGGTTGAATTCTAGATTTGGTGGTACCAAGATGTTGGGATGGATGTTTAGATGTGAACAATTCTTCAAGGTAGATCAAGTTGCTGATGACCAAAAGGTAAATATCATCTCAATTCATCTTCATGATCTTGCTTTAATGTGGCATAGACAGTTTGTTAGGATCATGGGGGATAATGTTGATTGGCATTTGTATAGAGAGGCAATTTTGAAACGATTTGGTATTGCTTATGATGATCCCATGGCTGAAATTAAGAAATTAAGGCATACGTGCACTATACAGAGTATATAGATGCCTATGATCAATTGCTTTGTAGAGTAGAATTGCCTGATGAACAAGCAATGAGTTTCTTTATTGTTGGGCTGCAAAGTGAAATTGAGTTAGTCGTTAGGATGTTTAAGCCTAGAACATTAGCGATCCGTATGGGCTTTGCAAGTTGCAAGAAGCTAGCAGCTTGGTGATTAGGCAAAAGACTAGACCACTATTGCCCACACCAAGGTTTAGTTATCCAAATCAAAGCCAAATCAACAGTTCAAAACCACCGGCTTTACCTCGCACCTAACTCTAATTGGAGAACAAACCTCGAAATGGCCAAACCGCCCCATTTAGGAAGCATCTTACTACCGAAAAGAGTTGGAAGAAAAAAAGGCCAAGAATTTGTGTTTTATTGTGACTGAGGTACTCACCGTGCCATAAATGTATTGGACAAGTTTACTCTTTGGAAGTTAGTGCTTGTGAGGAGGAAGAGGAGCCCCGGTTTGATGTGAATGTTGAATTTGAACAAGAGGGTGTAGAGGAAGTGATACAATGGCAACCACCACCAAATCCAACCTCGGAAATAGCACCACAAATTTCTTTAAATGCTATCACAGGGATATACAATTACCAAACCATGAGAATCAGTGGTTATGTGGGCAAATTTGAGTTACACATCTTGGTTGATTCTGGCAAGACTCATAATTTTTTAGACATTGAACCTAAAAAGGCTTGGTTGTGAAATAAGGAAAACTTACCCTTGCAAGTCAATCGTGGCGGTGGTAAAACTATGGTGAGTGATACCATTTGTCCTAATTTTACTTGGACTTTGCAAGGTGAAAAGTTCTTTCTACAGCTATGTTGTTACCATTAGGGGCCGTGAGATGGTATTAGGCATTCAATGGTTATCTTCCTTGGGTGAAATTTTATGTAACTTCAAGAGTTGAGAATGAGATTTGCTTACAAGGGGAAACAAATGACTTTGAGGGGTACAACTAAGACAAATGCACAATGGATGACTGAAGGTATAGTATGGGAGCTCAAGGTGCTTCAATGGCTTTATGCGTCTATCCAGTGAGTATGTTGAACACTATGGAGTTGTCCCACAGTATTTTGGAACCCCTATTACATGAATATGCTGATGTATTTGCTGAACCAAAAGGTCTTCCACCTCAGAGGAGCCATGATCACGTATCACACTTAAAGAAGGTGCCCCTATAGTCAATATTAGACCTTATAGACATCCCCTACCCAAAAAGATGCAATAGAAGCCATGGTGCAAGAGTTATTGGATTCAGAGTGATCGGCATAGTACTAGTTCCTTTACATCACCAATTGTCATGGTAAAGAAAAAGGATGGTACTTGGAGGATGTGCATTGATTATAGACAACTCAACAAACACACCATCAAAGACAAATTTCCTATCCCAATCATTGAAGAACTTATAGATGAGCTACATGGGTGTTGTTTTTCTAAACTAGATTTGAGGTCGGGATATCACCGTGATTAGAATGTATGAAGATGACATTGCAAAAACAGCATCCAAAACTCATGAAGGCCACTATGAGTTTTTGGTTATGCCCTTTGGTCTTACTAATGCTCCTTCAACCTTTCAGTCCTTGATGAACAAGGTTTTCAAACACTATCTCGGAAGGTTTGCTCTTGTTTTCTTTGATGATATCCTGGTCTATAGCCCTTCATTAGAATCTCATAAGGAACATCTGAGGGTCATTTTGCATACCATGAGGATCAACCAGCTTTATGCTAAAAGAAGTAAATGCACCTTTGGAGTTTCTCAAGTGGAGTATCTTGGTCACATTCTTCGACAAAGGGGTGGCAACCGATCATAACAAAATAATGTTTATGCAACAATGGCCAAGTCCAAAGAACCTTAAACAACTCAGAGGGTTTTTGGGTTTGACAGGGTACTATAGGAGGTTCATTAGAGATTATGCTCTTATCACCACCCTTTGACAGCTTTTGCTCAAGAAGAATGCTTTTACTTGGTCTCAATCACCAAGCAGCTTTTCAAGAGCTTAAACAAGCCATGACACATGCCCCATTCTCAATTTGCCGATTTTAATGAGCCTTTGTGGTGGAAACTGATGCTTCTGACACAGGCATAGGAGCTATTTTGCTACAAGGGGGACATCCTATTGCTTACATGAGCAAGTCTTTGGCACCCAGATATCATTCTCTATCTACTTATGAAAAGAATTCTTAGTCAGGATTCAAGCTCTTGACAAGTGGAGAGGCTATTTGTTAGACAAACACTTTATCATTAAAACAGATCACTCACTCTTAAATAACTTTTGGATCAATGAATTACCACACCAGCTCAAATGAAGTGGTTGCCTAAGTTGATGGGTTATGATTATGAGATTCAAGATATAAACAAGGAAAGGAAAATGTTGTCACATGCTTTATCAAGAATTCCAAACACAGGTACCATTTTGCAGATGCTCACTACCACTCTCTCAAGTGATTTCTATCCTAGAATCTCAGCTAGTTGGTCTAATGATGTTGTCCTACAAGTCGTCATTCAAAGATTGCAGTCTTCCAATTCACCTCCTAAACACTACACTTGGGTTGATAATAAGTTGCTAAGAAAAGGCAAATTGGTCATTGGTAATGATTCAGCTTTAAGGAAGGACTTATTGCACCACTTTCATGATGAATCTCAGGGCGTCCGGGTATTCAAGCTACTCTTCAAAGGTTGTGTGCTTTGGTCTTTTGGAAGGGTATGAGGAAGGAAGTTAAGCACTATGTAAGGAGTTGTGGAATTTGTCAAAGGTTTAAACCAGAACTTGTGAAGTCACCGGGGCTCTACAACCACTTCCTATTCCTGATACTATTTGGTCAGACATCTCAATGAATTTTGTGGATGGGCTACCATTGTCAAAAGGAAGATCAGTGATACTAGTAGTGGTGGATAGACTCTCAAAATATGCTCACTTTATTTCCTTAACTCACCCTTATAATGCTTTGACCGTGGCACAAGCTTTTTTGGATAATGTTTACAAACTCCATGGTTTACCAAGAGTAATTGTTAGTGACAGAGACACAGTGTTCTTGAGCAAGTTTTGGAAGGAGTTGTTTGGTCTTCTATGTGTTAAACCGCACATGAGTTCGCATATCACCCCCAAAGTGATGGCCAAACAGAGGTGGTTAATAGGTGTCTTGAATGTTATCTCAGATGCATGAGTGGGGATAGACCAAAGGAGTGGTTGCACTGGCTTGCTTTAGCTGAATATTGGTACAATACCAATTATCATACTGCCATCAACACTACTCCATATCAAGTTGTATATGGTCAATCACCACCTCCTCACATTGCTTACACTCATGGAGACAGTAAAGTAGAAGCTGTGGATAGATCTCTTATAGCCAGAGAAGAAGCCATCAATTTGCTAAAATTTCATTTGTTAAGGGCTCAAGGTAGAATGAAGTCCTTGGTCGACAAACACAGACGATAGAGAGTTTGCTCTTAATTCATGGGTCTATCTAAAGCTCCAACCTTACAGACAATCTACCATCAGGAAAGGACAACATAACAAGTTATCTCCAAGGTTTTTTGGTCCATTCAAAGTTCTACAAAGGATTGGTAAAGTGGCTTATAAGTCGGAGTTGCCGAGAATCCGCACAAATTCACCCAATTTCCATGTGTCTCCTTAAAGTTGCATAGAGGAGATCCACCGGTTGTATCCGCTACTCTTCCAAGATGTAACAAAGATGGAGTCCTTGCAGTGGAACCTCTGGCTATCTTAGACAGGAGGATGGCTAAGAAAGGAAATGCAACAGCAGTGTATGTGTTGGTACAATGGGTCAATGGAAGGTGTGCTATGCTACATGGGAGTTATATGAAGATATTCGATCATTTTCCTTCCTTTGATATGTCTGCTTAAGGAATTGCTTACTTGAGGACAAGTAATATTTGAAGGGGAAGGCATTGATATGATTTTAAGTAAAAGTCAACAAGTCAATTAGAAAAGTCAAACATAACTACCATAACTACTTTTCCCTACCATTTTCACTTGTATAAACGATACACTCTTGTATTCATTTCATATCATCTTTGTAATTGTAAAAACATTTCTCTCATCTGTAACAAACTCATCTATCAATAACAAATCATGTTCTTCATGTTCGAGCTTCTTTTCATGATTATTGAAGTTCCTACTTGTTGAATCAAACTCTTTTCGATTCATAATTGAATCCTGAAGTAGTTATATCTTTAGCTCATATCATCTTGGTATCAGAGCTACAATCCCGGCCACATACATTCTTCAAATTCTGTTACAATTCTGTTTCCAACCATAAATACCACCAATTGACACCACAAACCACCACTCTCATTTTTCCAACCCAAATCACACCACAACATTTCTCCACAATCACACACATGTTCTTGATTAGTTAGTTACGAATCTTGTTAGTTAGTTACAGTTCTTGATCATTCAGTTACAATGGTGACTCAAACAAGATCCTCTAATACTGGTAATGATGATGAAACCAGAGAAGCTTTGATGTGGCATAAGAACGTAATGAGAATCTTGGAAAATAATGTGACTTGGGTGATTTATAGAGATGCAATTTTGCAAAGATTCAGTAATGTTCACAAAACACAATTTTCTTGTAATAGTGTTAAAAGTTCAAGTTTTAGTTTGAATCTTGATGATGATTTGGAAGATTATGTGGTATATGATGGTTATTATCAAGTGAAAGATGAAAAAGATTGTAGTGCACATAATATGTTTGATGAAATGGCAATAAAGAAAATTTCTAAAGAAAATGTTAAAGAAGGAAGTCATATGGTCGAACATGACATTGGTGATATGGTTCTTGATGGAGTTGCTAAAAAATGTGATGAAGTGCAAGAATTTGAGTTTAAAGATTCGAGTAAAGTTGTAGATGGTTGCTTTGTGGGTCAAAATAACTTTTTTGAGAAAGTTGATACGAATATTGAAATTAGTTCACTTCCTCATACTCCAATTGTTTTGGTTGAAACCATAAAAGAGACAGTTGAAGTGGTACCAGCTGAGGTGGAGAATGAATCAGCAAAAGGTCAGGAAGTCGACGAGTTACAAGGCTCTGAACCTGCAGGGAGTGGAGTGTCTGAAATTTGTATAGTAAAGATCACAGAGGTTCATGATCAGAAGTCAACATTAGAGGTTCAGGGTGACCAGGGTGTAGGAATGAATTTAGAAAAAGAAGTGGCAAGTGATATTCAAATCACTGAGGTGTTGAATTCAGAGAGCCCTGAATCATCTGAAGAGGGGTTGAAATCAATTGGCGATGGAAATGGTTCAGTTGTTAATATGGTAGCTAGAAGTATTATAGAAGGAACTGAGGGTATTAATGGATTGATTGCTAATCAATTGTTAACATTAGTTTTTAATCGAGTTGGTATTGGTGATATGCGTAAATGTGAAGTCCGGTTGATACGAGTCAGGGATGCATTATTGTTTGAGTTACATGGGTGTTTAAATTGTTTGGACATATCTTCTCTTAGTCAAGGATATGTGGACAAAGCTAACACGAGTAGTAAATTCATTCTAACAGTTAAACTAGTGTTTGATCCAGGTGGAAAACGCGTCTCTAATTTCAGTAGGAAAATTAATTGCAACTTGAAGTATGAGAAATGGAAGTTCGACCTATGGAAATGGCCAAAGAGGAAAAAGAAAAGGGTTGTGTTTGATGATGAAATGATAGTTGTTACTGATTGGCTTAAGGAACAGTTGAAGAGGAATGGGAAGTTGGTGATAGTCCATGATGCAGAACTAAAGAAAGAGTTACTTAACCATTCACACTCTCATTCCAAGGGTGGACACTCAAGAGTTCAAACAGCTATTCAGAGGATGATTGGTCAGACAGAGGGTAATATAGAAGCTGAACCAATTGCTAAAATCAGGGGGTTGAACACTCATGAGAAGAAAAAAGGGCTAAAATAGAAGATGGTATTCAGAGATCTCAATCAGAGGTTGGTAACATTGTTCAAAATGACCAAACCACAAAAATAACAATGGTACCGACCCAAAGTATCTAATCATCTTTATCACCCAATACCTAGTTCAATTCTTGATTCAAGAACCGATCCATTACTTGAGTGTGGGAAATGGAAGTACCGTCCCATCTAGTATGCGTGAACAAAGTGACACTAAGGTGCCTGATCTTGGTCATTCAATACCTGATTCAATGCTACCTGAAGTATTACCTGAACAAAGTGACACTAAGGTGCTTGATCTTGGTCATTCAATATATGAACTTCTATCCATAAGTATCTTCATCTTTGGAGGAGTGCCAGCATAGTTTGCTCTGTTCCTGCTGACTCTGTTCCTGCTGACAGAGTTAATAGAGTGATTTGTTTAGTACGCCGTTATGTGTTTGAATTAAAGGGGAAGATGATTAAAGGGATTAAGAAAGGTTCCCTCAGTTGATTAGAATGCTTAGATGCTTGAGGACAAGCATCATTTCAAGCGGGATGGATTGTTATGGGTCAAAATAAGGAAGTCAACGGAAGTCAACAAGAAAAGTCAAACAACCCACTTTACCCATTCTTTGTATAAATACATAATTAATGTTCATTTGTAGTTAGCTAATCAGAATTGTAAAACACTTTCACCTTTTGTATTCTCTCTGTACAATTCATCTATCCTAATAACAAACCCCTTTCTTCATATTCGAGTTCTATTCTTATTTTCTGGAATTCCTGTATGTTGAAATAGGCTATCTTCGATTCTTCTTGAATCCTGGATCAGTCATATCCTTTTAATTGTTATGGGTCAAAATAAGGAAGTCAACGGAAGTCAACAAGAAAAGTCAAACAACCCACTTTACCCATTCTTTGTATAAATACATAATTAATGTTCATTTGTAGTTAGCTAACTACAAATGAACAAAACTTTTAGGAGCAACTTGTATCAACATTTGTTCATGAGTCTCTACTCCAGCACCATTTTTCAGTGTATCTTCTAACTTACTGATTAAGGTGTTCCAATCCATAAGTAGCTGATACGTATTCATAAGTCCTACCCCATAAGCGTGGCCAACCAAAACATCTTCTTTCTGCCTAAACAACTTGAGACTTAATGTACCCCTTCCATTATTAATTAGCTTATCTTGAAAATCATTAACCCGTAAAGACTCAACTTGAGTACAAAGTTCAGCTTCCATACCAGTAACAATATCAATGAATGTGTTAATTTTGAACTCCGTATCAGTTAACTCATTTACAACATGATCAACAAATGTACCATTTAAACCTGGTTCATTTTTTCCCACTCCTTGTTTGCCAAATTCGCCATTCAAAAATTCAAATGAGTTGCCATTGTTGAATATGTTTTCTGTTAGACCATTTCCATACTCAAACTTCCACCATCTACCTTTAAATTTGTAGTTTGTATAGCACCCCTTTTTCCTCTTGGGCCATTTCCACATATCAAACATCCAATAACCAAAAATATTTCCATTCTTTTCATCAACTTTGAAATGCATAAGCAAAGACCTTGCATCTAAATGACTCGGATTTTTGATTTCCTTGTCTGAATTTCCTTTCTGCTTCCTTTCTTGGTCCATCTTAACATCAAGTTTAAGAGCAGTAAATTCTGAGTAAGATGCATGAGGACAAAAGAATTTACCTTCAATAACATCGCCCACCTTGTCAAAAACTTTTCTAATATCGTATTCCTCTGTCTCCTTATCTGTAACAACAACCTCCTTCACATTCTCAAACTCGCTCAATTTTTCAGCAACAACACCAAGTTTCTCAATTTCCATACCATCATTTTCAGTCCGATTAGAACTAATATTACGTTCCTTATCACGCAATTTAAGTTCTACTATTTTGTTGCTCTTAAGATCATCCCTATTCAACTTCTTCTCATCCACTTCATGCAATTTGACAAAACCAAGAGAATCATATCTAAATGACGTATGTTTCCCACTTTTCTCACTTTCTTGCACAAACTTATCACAGCCCTCACAACAATTGTAATAATCAACGACTTCAGATAGATTTTTTGACTCAAATTCTTTACCTTCATCACCTGCTCTAGAAACATCACTAAGAATTTCATTAACAATGTCGTTATCAATCGTTTCACTTGGTTCATTTCCATGATATTTCCCATCCTCTTTACAACTCACCGCCCCATTGACGTCCACTCTACTTGACTCATTCACTTCCAATACACTACTTTTCCCAACCTCATCAGGAACTTTATCAAAACCCATTACATAATCTTCAATACAAGGAGCACCCGTTTGAGCTTCTTGAATCTTGTTTAGATTAGACCCATTTTCAATAAATGTTTTCCCATCAACTTCCCTTGAATCTTTGTGATGAAAAACTGTTGGGTTGTTCTTGTTCATCAATGTTTCATCGCAACCCATCAAACGAGTACCCATCAAACCAATGGTTACTTCAATCACTTCATTTGTATTACTTGATTTCATAACCTCATCACCTTCTATATCATTCCAATCTGTAACAACTTCTTGTTTGGGATTTTTCTCTATTGGCAATTCATCAAACATCATATGTGCGCTACAATGTTTTTCATCTTTCACCTGATAATAACCACCATATACCACATTTTCTTCCAAATCATCATCAAGAGACAAACTAAAACTTGAATTCCTAACACTATTACAAGAAAATTGTGTTTTTTGAACATTACCGAATCTTTGCAAAATTGACTTTCTATAAGTCATCCAAGCCACATCTTTTCCCAAAAAATATGAACTTGTAACAACCTTATGCCACTCTAAAGCAATGCCAGTGAGATGCTCAGAGAGTAAAGGTACCTTCTTCTCATCAGGTACTCCATTAACTCTGAAAATTTTCTCACATTTAAACAACCAACCATTTACATCATCTCCTCCAAATCTTGGAAATTCTACCTTTGTTACCTTGTTACATTTCCTCACTTCATCCTTTAACTTCTCCAATTCCTCCCTCATTAACAAAGCTATTGTACCCCTTAAACTCTCCTTATCAACACTTGCACCGAATCTTGTTTGACTAAGCATTTTCATCAAAAATAATCAAGAACTAGAGTATTGCTCAAAACTATAACAAACTATAACTAACTTCCAAGAACTGTAACGACTTAACCAAGACAACAACTAACTAATCCAGAACTAAAAAAGACTCAATTATTAAACTCAACAACACGATTTTTCGACTGGGAAATGGAATAGAAGAGTGATTTTGTACGTATTTTGGATTTTGGCGCGAAAATGGACGTATGAATGAATGATTGATGATGAATCTTTAACAAAATTTGGAATCTATCTAGCCGGGAAAGTGGCTCTTGATACCAATTGTTATGAACACAACAGATATGACTGATCCAGGATTCAAGGAGAATCGAAGATAGTCTAATTCAACATACAGGAATTCCAGAAAATAGGAATAGAACTCGAATATGAAGAAAAGAATTTGTTATTAGGATAGATGAATTGTACAGAGAGAATACAAAAGGAGAAAGTGTTTTTCAATTGATTAGCTAACTACCATTGAACACTAATTCTGTATTTATACAAAGAATGGGTAAAATGGGTTGTTTGACTTTTCTTGTTTGACCTTCCTTAGTTGACTTCCTTTGACCTTCTTATTTAGATACATAACATATTGAAACCCTAGCGTCCCAAAGTTGTGTTTAGCGTTGTTGATCATTATGTTTTTGAGTTGTGGAAAAAATAAAATGAAGCATATTTATCATCATCCATCTACTCTTCAAGGTAAATTCTTTTACTTTAATTGCTTGTTTTATATTCATATTTTTTTTTACTCGAATTAAAATAGTTTGTGTTTTGTTGATTAACTAGTCTGTACTTTTTCATGGGCATAAAAAAGAAAGAGTTTATTCCTTTCTTGATTATAACATATTAGTCTAACTTAATTATAATCTGAATTGATTAAAGAATTATAAAGAGATAAAGTGTACCTAAACAACACTAAGATTAAGCTTAATCAAGTTTTACTATTCTATGGAGTTGAATTATGAATTTGTTAACGACTCAAAGGCGGCAAAGTTGGTAAAATCTTATCATCGTTAAAATGTGAGACACCTAAGTTCAAATCTTGGTGTGTAAACAACTCTAAAGTGATCATGCCAATTTCTTCGAAATCGGTCGAAATTGGTCAAAAGTTAAAAACTATGGTTACAAGCTTAACTTACAGTCTGATTTGTTTTAAATATGATCTAAAATGCACTTTCACAGGAGTCGAATTTTGGGATTTTTAAAAGGATGCATCTTTTTAAATTAAGAACAACCCATGTATCCAGTTATTAATCCAGATTAGTTGCTCGTTGTTTAAACAACAACAACAACAACAACAACAACAACATCAACAACAACAAACAGTTTACTTTTTCTTTCCAAGCTCAAGTTAATCTCAAATAATAAAACAATGGTAAAGTGTGAACAGGAAGTGTTTGGTTTAGCCTATCTTGAGCTTATAGGCTTGTTTACATTAAGAAACCTATAATCTCACTTTTAACAAGTTATGAACATGTTAAATGTGAATTTATCGGTTTTTCCAATTCAATCAAGCTTATTGAATAAATCAAACACATCACTCATCACCAACAGCATTAAGTATCTAATATAAACAAAACAAAAGAGTTCATATTCTTTGAGAAGTAACTTTTTAGTGTAACTTTTTTATGCTAAAACATATATTTCTTTTGTCAGCTATATTAAATTGCAATTTCTTTCAATAAATTAAATTTATAAATTACACAATATAAAATAATAAAACAACGTAACTACGTGCACAGTAAAAAAAAATACACCACAACGCGCAGGATAATACTCATCGTATTAATCAAATAGGTGGATATGGAGTGATTAAACAATCAAGAATGAGACTCACTTGTGTGTAAAAACACAAATAAGCACGCTGAGAAATATGTCTTCGAATTAAAGATAAATCTTTGCGATTTGCAGCTTGTCGTCAATTCTGTCTGACTTCGAGGACAAACCATTGCAAAGCTTCAAATGATAGTAGTAATGTCAAAGTAATTTACAGTGTAGCTCCTTCATTGGGTCATGACAAGGTACTTTCGATGTGTGTATGGAACTACATTATCTTTTCCTTATTCATTGATCAAGATTTTTTTTTTTTTTTTTTTTTTTTCTTCTAACATATATTTATATCTTATGAAAATCTATCCATGTTTCCTCATGTGATGGTTTTTCTATTTAAATACATGCACGATAAATACACAAAATCATTTTTAAGAAGAATACTTTAAAAAGTTGCTTATATATTGTGTTGGCTCAGTAAACTATGTTACTTACTTTTCATGACTTTGGCTTTTATATAATATTGATCATAGATGATGCATAGAGAATGCAATGCAAGAGTTACTTATATTTTGAGATGTCTTGAAAAGGCGAAACTTACTCCAAAGGTAAATAGAATATTTGGATTCGCCTGTTTGGTAGGCAACAATTATGTCTTTGATTTTCATCTGTATAATAAGTTAATCTGCAAGCTGGGATGAAAAAGTCATCTGATCAATTTGGACCAGGTGCATAAGGATGTAAGTTTGGTCTAATTTTGATGTTGTGCCATGCGTTGTTGAGGAGGAGGATACCTTAACAAAGTTTAATAAGGGGATCGTTAAAGTGTCTCATGAATCTTGTGATACAATAAATTCTCGTTTGTACTAATCATATGCATTATATATATAACATGCTTGCAGTTTCGAGGGACTCAAATCATTCAACTTGAAAATATTAGAACTGCTACAATGGAAGAGATTACAAATGTGCATTCAAGATCTTATGTTTCCTCCCTTGAAAAGGTAATACATGCTTTCTTGTCAATTATTCTGAACAAAAGAAGAGTATCTGTAATTGCCAAACAGATGTTTGTTTAGTGTCGAATTACAAGTTTTAGGAAAACTGATTCATCTTATCGATTTCCGAGATATACCATCAAGATATTGAGGTGTCAGTTTTATATCAATTTCCACTTGACAAAACTGATTCTCTAAAGGTCAAATCAATAGGTTAACCTATTCACATTCTCCTCAACAAATGAACCTAAAATGAAAGAAATCTACTTTTATTTCACAATAAACCTCTTTTTTCCACCAAAAGGAGTATTTTTGGGCAGTAGCAAATCTAAACACTTGAATCTTCTGCAACAGCCAGATTTCTTATAGAATTTATTATTATTATCAAAAGAAAAAACTCTGAAATACACACATCTAAATGATGCTATTATCTGAATTTGCATTAACTTCTTAATTAATTGTTATATGCAGATAACGGAAGAGGCTAAGTCTTCAGAATCGGGTGTCGTACTCTTTGAAAGCACTGAACCCTCATACGTCACTGCCAAGGTAATTAGGTTATCTCATGTGCATGCACATTTATGATGATATTAATTTCTCGCTAAGAAAAGTGATAGTCGAGCTTAAGTTAATTTTAATAATTTTTGGACTTATCCAAGACGCTATAAGTTATCTGTATATGCATATGTATATTAGATATTTGTGTGTATTTGGTTATGTTGATCATGTGTCTTATAATAATTTGTGGGAATAATGTGAACAATGAATGCAGACACTTGAAGAGTCTTTGGTTGCTGCCGGAACAGGTCTATCGGTGGTTGATTCTGTGGTAAGCCTGATTAATGTCTTTATATTTCAGTTAGTGGCCACATAATTATATTTTATATATCCGAGTAAAATTAAATAAATACAGTTATGTGTTCTAATCACATTATTGTAGGTGGCAGCATCGAAAATACGTGTGTACTCTCCAATTGGTTTCGCATTAATAAGACCTCCTGGAAATCATGCTGTTCCAAACGGGGAGCTGCCCATGGGACATTGTGTTTTTAATAATATCGTTATTGCAGCTAGATATGCTCAACGTGTTCATGGACTAAAGCGTGTTTTCATAATCGATTTTGATGTTCATCATGGGAATGGGACTAATGATGCATTCCATAATGACCCAGATGTATTCTTTCTTTCAACTCACCAAGTAAGCAATAACCAACCAAAAGAACCTTCCTTCTTTTATTTACTACTTTCATAATTTCCCAAACACTCAAACATCTAATTAATTATCTGATAGTTGCAATTCCTAACAGCAGAAGTACATCTGATGTCAGTATTATTCAGTATCAACTGTCAAATAATTTCAGTACTTGTGTTCATTATCTGTTATTAACTATTATAACATCTTCAATACTAATCTAGGATGGACACTACCCTCATGATACTGGAAAATTTGACGATATAGGGTGTGGTAAAGGTGAAGGAACGACAATTAATGTCGCATTGCCTAAACTTACGGGTGATGTGGCCATGCGAAATGTCTTTGATGAGATCATTAAACCAGCCGTCAGAAAATTCAACCCGGACATTATTTTAGTATCAGCAGGGTGATTTTCTTCCTTCATCTACCAAAACACGTATATCATTCCTTGCATTCATTTTTTTAACTCCGGTTTTTTGTTTGTTCTTAGATATGATGGACATGTACTTGATCCGGGGGGCAAATTCCAGATGACAACCGGAGGGTATTACACGTTAACATTAAAGATCAAGCAACTTGCAAAAGATGTGTGTCGTGGCCGATGTGTGTTTTTTTTGGAAGGAGGACACTATCTCACTACTCTTGGTGATTCGGTTGTAGAATCTTTTCGTGCTTTTGTTGGAGAAAAAAGCATGGCACCTGATTACAGCTTCTTCATGGATTATGAACCATCTTCTGAGATAAAACAAGTTATTCAAAGGATCAAGCACTTGCATTCTCTTTAGTTAATTATATGTATTTAGCCAGTAATGTAATGGGGCATAAGGGTCAAGTAGCTTAAGGTGTAGATAATTAAGCTGGTTTTTCTTTTTTTTCTTTTTTTTTTGGAACAACAATTTTAACTATCTCACAATATTATCACATGTCCTAAGCAGGAAACTTGAACGCACAACCATTTGGTTGTGTGGAGTTTCTCACATAACATGGGTACCATTGAGACACAAGCTAGCCCTTTCGTGTATTAAGTTGTATTATTGTTTAGCTAATATTTGTCATATGTTATTCGGTGGTTCACATTTAGTGACCAAATTAGTTAAAAGTCACATTAAAATTGTTGCTCATTATTTCATCATTTTTTCCTTCACGTTTGTGATCTTCTGTTTGAATTATTTTATGCTGTTGAATGTATAACATACATATTTTGCTCACAAAAAAGTTAAAATGTTAAAGAGTTAATTACATAAATGGTCCCTGTGGTTTGTCGGGTTTTACAGGTTTAGTCCATATACCTTTTTTTTGCGGATCTCGTCCCTTTGGTTTTGACCCGTTACTGGTTTGGTCCCTTGACCATATCACGAATTTGGTCCCTACTTTTTTATTTATTTTTTGTCCGAATTTTTTTATTAATAATATTATTAATAATTTTGTTTCCAAATTTTTGTGTCCAAATTTTTTTGGTCCCCGTGAGTGGTTAAATTTTTTTGTCCGAATTTTTCATTAATAATATTATTAATAAATTTTTATTAATAATTTTTTTATTTCAAAAATTTTTTTGTCCAAAATTTTTAAGTAAGTTTTTCACATACTTTTTTAAAACTTTTTAGACAGATTTTTTAAAATTTTTTTGAACTTTATACGAAATTTTTTTTTATAAAAATTTCACAAAAAGCTTTTTAAAAAATTTGTTAAATTTTCGTCGTTAATTAATTCAGTTTTTTTTTTTTTTTTTTTAAATAAATGTTTTAAAAATTTTTTGACAAAAAAAGTTTTGACATAATTTGTGTACAAGTTTTGACATAATCTGTCAAAATTTTAATTTTTTTAATTAAAAAAAAATTTGTTCAAAATTATAAAATTTTTAATTTGTTAAAAAAATTTTAAAAAAATATTAAATTAAAAAGAAATGTTAAAATATTAGATTTTTAATTTGTTAAAGATAATTATTAAAAAAATATTGTTTTTAAATTTTTTGACATAATCTATTTAAAAAAAAATTAAACTTTAAACTTTTTAAAAAAATTGACATAAATATGTGATAAGAAATAAAAATTAAAATTAAAAAAAAAATGAATTAAAAATTTAGTACTAATGTTAATTAAAAAAACAAAATAAAATAAAATAAAATCCAAGGACTAAATCTGTTATACGAGACAAACCACAGGGACCATATGCGAAGACAAACAAGGGTATATGTGACATTTTAACCATCCTTGACGGTCAAACTAACAGAAAAAGTGGTCAAGGGACCAAAACCGTAACGGGTCAAAGCCATAGGGACGAGATCCGCAAAAAAAAGTATAGGGACTAAATCTGTAAAACCCGACAAACCACAAGGACCATTTCTGTAATTAACTCAATGTTAAATATTGTCACAGGTGACACCAACAAAGAATGGATGTGAATTGTGAAATTTGGTTGTGATCGTTAGAGTTTTGTTACTTTATACTAGTTATAATAGTTGTGTACTTACGGGTTTTGAAAAAAAAAATATTACTCCCTCCGTCTCAAAATTATTGTCAACAGACAAGAATCATCAAGTTTAATAAAAGTGGGACCCCTACAATTTTCAACCAACCAAATAGAATATTCCATCACTAAATTCTCATTTTATTACTAAAAACGGAAAGTGGACAATTTTTTTGAGACATCCCAAAAAGGAAATATGGACCATTATTTTGAGACGGAGGGAGTATATATTAATAATAAATATTGTGTTTTTAAAGGTAACTGAATATAATTATATAGTTATAAGTTTCGTGCACGCACGAAGTTTACACATAGATCAAATTTATTTTAACATTTTAGTTAAGTATATACACATATAAGAATTTGCCCATGAAAATTGTGATATAAGTACAACTAATACTTATGCATGAGTTTTTCATTATGCATTAATATCCATTAGAATTTGGTAAAATATTTGTAAAATTTTTTGTTAGGTAACTCAAGATTTAATTTTATCTAGCTGACAAAGATGTTGATGTTATTTAAACTGATATTATGTTGTACACATGAAGCAAGTTTAATAGCACATTATAAGCGTTGATAAAGTTAAAGTATACTTCTTAAAGTTTTTAAAAAATGTTTTTCTAGATATTCTTATATAAATAAATAAGAATTACATGAGTCATTGTTATTAGTACAATCGCGTATATTTATTAATATACTCCGTATTAAAGTAACTCGTGCTTACACTTTGATAATTATATTCATGTTTTCAGTAATTTAGTTGTATTTAAAATGTAAACTCGTGTCCACATAGGTTAAACTTTTAAAAATGAAATAAATGAGTCCTTATTGAACGTATATAGTAAAAAAATTAATATTTATAATTTTATGCAAATTTATATGTTGTTATTTCAAAACAACATATACATTATATTTTTAAGATATAAAGTATAAGGGGGTATTTGTTTATAATCTAAAGTTATTTTGATAACCGGTTACCATATTTCTGATAATGTAACAAATTTGAAAGTTTTGTATGCTAGATTGGTAATAAAAAAGTTGGTTTACCAGCTCGGGAAATTTGTGAAAGTTCGTTTTTATTTAGTGGACTTAACCCTTTATAATTTTATACTTATGTATTTTAAGAGAAATAACTTAATGTATTACCCTATTTAGTTACGAATTTGAGTTTATCTTAACTTTTGTCTTTATCATCGTATATGTCATCTTTTCTCATCTTCATGTTTTCTTTTCATCAAACTCCCCTTGATACATTTATCATCATAAGAAATATGGACGAGTACCTCTTAACATCATAATCGGAAAACATATAGATAAAACGTTAGCTGAAAATTTTAATTACAAGGTACCCGTCGTTGCAATGTGCCAGTACTGTAATTTAAACGTTAAAGCCACAAATAGCAAAGCCCTTATTAATTAAAGAGTGCCGATTTGGATGCCTAACTCGTATGGCTAATAATAGGAAAAATGTTGCCTAATAGTAACCAAGTTTCATCACTGTTTCAATTCAGTCACTCGAACTTTATATTAACCACAAAAATCATTCAAGTTTAAAAAGTGTTTCATTATTGTGTAAATCTTTAAAATAAGTGCATTGTTTGATTGTACCTTGATGATAACCACCCACCCCCTGAAAATCACTAATCTCAACTAACTCGATGTACAACCAACTTATGCACATTTAAGAAAAATATAAGTCATCAAATAATAACGAAGTTTGAGAACTGTTCCGTTTTGCTCACTCAAACATAAAAGTTACACAAAAATGAAACACTTGTAAAACTTGAGTGGTTAAACCTCACAAACAAAAATATGAATGACTAAATTGAAACACTAACAAAACCTCATTACTATTTAATGATTTTTTCCCTAATAATATGCCTAAACATATATTCTTACATCTATTAGTCGCCTCCCAATAATTTTTCTTAAAAAAAATAATAATAAAAATAAAAAATAAAAAATAACGGGGCTAAATTAACATTTATACCTAGTTACAATTAATTTGTTACCGTCGTCAACAATGAGAGCCGTCGTCATCGCCGCCGTATCAACGGCAGCCAAAGCTAAACAACTCTTCGGCAGACTTAACTCTTCTTCACTTTCAACAACTCGTAACTACTCTATAATGACCACCATCACCGTAGCGAACTCCGGTCGTCATCAGCTTATCTCATCCCCGTGGTCCACTAATCAGGTCCGATCCTTCAAAGCTGTTGGTGGCAATGTGAGTAGTTTTTCTTCTCAGCATTTGTGAATGATTACTACTGCTTAAGTTATTATTATATTAGTTTAGATATTAAATTCATAAATGTTTAATGCACATGGAGCATTATGCATGCAAGATAATATTTATTAAAAATGGGCCGAGTACTACCGCTATTTTCTGATGGAGTGCCAAATAAAAATGTACTTATTAGAGATGAAACTATAGATGGATTTGACTGAAATTTTCAACATACTAACTATTTTTAGATGCGAAAGTTTTTACATACAACAGATTTAAAAAGCCAAAAGTTGGGACTTTGAAAAGAATGAAATTATCTGTTTGAGTGGTGAATTTAGGGCTCTAATTAGTTATTTCGTGCAGATGAGACGAGGACAGGTTTTTGAAAGAAAAGGTTTGTTTTCATTTTATTTTTTATATCTACACATGTCGACAATGATCTGCATATTTACTCACCAAGCTGTTTCCACATTTTTATGGGTGTTCAGGAAGACTATACCAGGTAATATTTTTGCTAATGTCTATCAAGTGGTTTGTATTTAAAGTAACTCCTCGTTTATATGCAAAGGTTGTACTGTTACTTATTGACTTACGTGACTTTGGTTTAGGTTGTGATATCACTACCCTCGAAGCAACCTAATGGAGGTGTTATCATTAGTGTAAAGCTCCTTAACTAATTTTTTTCATATGCTGAATTGTGATTCTTATTGTAGTATTGGGTTGGTATGTTTAACCGTATTGATCTTTGACTTATTATCCTAATTTGTATCTCATTCCTTTATATCATGGGAATATATTAGCTGCAATTTATTGTAGCCAATTGGCTACAATTTTACGCTATATAATGTGGTCTCTGATTCTTTTTGTGAGTCCTGATTCTTTTCTGTGGGTCCCTGATTTATTGCTAGTGTATTTTTTATGAAGGATTGTAGCTAATTGACTACAAAAATTGTAGTCAAGCTATCCCCTTATATCATATGTCTAGTTATTTAAACAGATTCTTACTATATTGCTTGAAATTATCAACAGGTAACCTCTATTGACATTGATAGCAGAAGCAAAGTGCACGAAAAGTTTCGTCTTGATGAGCCAGTCGGAGGTATGTCTCTTGACTTTCTGGTTTGATCGGATTTTGAAAATTGTTTTCTTGTGTGGTACTTATCTGGTTTGATATGTACGCTGAAGTATTTGTTGATCCGAAGTCTTTCACGTACCTACACATTGATGAAGAAACTGACAGCGTTGTATTGATGGAGTAAGATTGTCTTCCTCATTTTGCTCATTTTGCTTTTTAAAGAGCTTATTAAGCTTAAGATTAGAGGTGAGAGTTTTGACCTGTTTGCTTACGAATGGGTGATTCAGATTATGATTTATCTGTCATGGGTCAAATGAGTAAAATATATACAAATTAACCCAATGTGTTTTTTATATTAAAAAGATCCTGCTAAATCATTTTTATTCAATTTGGGGCCAACCCAACCTCAGAAACCACATTATAATGACCCGTTTTGACCCATTATGCCGTTACTCTACCTGACCCTTTTTTCCACCTCTAGCTTAAAACCCTTTCAAAAGTAAACTCAAGCAACAAAACCATGTTTCCCATCTTGTTTGTATTAGGCCTAAAACTTCAGTACAAGTGCGCATACCCAAGCAACTCTTTGGCGAATCTCTTGCATGTTTAGAAGGTGATCAACCAACTCTTTGTTATATTATGCAAAATTGCAGTCTCATGGTGTGTTCTTGCTGTTTTTCTTGTTGATATTTCTTTTCCATTATTTTACACAGTTTGTGTTGCTAAAATATGTTCCTTAATAAACAGATGGTGCCACTGTCTCTTTGGGATTATTTAATGGCGGGGCTACGCATGCAATTGTATCTAAACTAGTGACATGTACCGTGGTTGAGTCACAAGTCTCTATGAATGGCATGGTCGAATCACAAGTCTCTATGAGTGACATGCTAGATACCCCTCAGTATGTTTCTTCATCATGTTGCGTGTTAGTTTTGTCGAATTTAATATCATATTTAATACGAGTAGATAAAATGAAGCATAATTTCATATATACCCTTTGACGAGACTTAATTACTTGCTAAATAGAATATCTTTTTTCATAAAATAGAACAAGTAGATTAATCATAGTCTCTGCATACTTAACTATATCTTTATTTTCCATCTTTAAAGCAGTTCAAAAAATGTGTTACTGGACAATGGCCTTACAGTAGAGGTATATGTTCATACATATACTGAATACATTTTGTGCGTGTTTTTGGCTGATTAAGTTTTTATTTATAATTTTGTGAATTATTTGTAGGTTCCACCTGATATTGTAACAGGTGATAAGATAATTATTGATACCACCGTCAACGCATATGTAAGCAGGTGCGCTAGTGTCTAATTTCAGTTTTCAAGATTTATTTTGCACTACTTCATATTAATATCGGGGCTTCATAATTCATATGAAACATGGAGTTCTTCAACCTAATGATTTCATGTGCCTTAGTTTAGAATTAGAAAGATTATGACTAGGATTCTAGGAGTAAGTCAATTATCCAAAAAGGTTTACTGACTAGGCAAAAGTTGGAGAAGATTATATATAATTAAGTCGTATTATTTTACCGAAGAGTATGGAACATAAATATAGTAGTTCTTGGATGTACAGAATGCTTGTCGCGATCTAAGAAGTACGATTTACGTAATCATAAATTCACTAATTTATGCAATCTAACACCTTTGACTAGAAAATTAAAAAGAAAATTGTCAATTTAACTACCTTTTGTAAACATCGTTGCATCTGTCTTTCTTATCCACAACTTATTAGCATAAACAATGATCATACTTGATACGTTGACACTGTTTCGTTTGTAGCCCGTGTGCACCCTTAAGATTAAACCGATTCACCATTAGAGGGCTTTGTTATGTTGCTCTTTTCTATATTCAGTTTTCACCATGCCCTTTAATATTTTGCTAATTATTTCTCAGATTTACCACCCGTAAAGGTTTCTAATAGTATTCTTCATTGTTTCTTAATAGGGCTTGGGATCATATGGATTAGCAGGATGAGTGAATAGGTTATGTTGAAGCTTTTGGTGGTAACTTGTTACTATTTATTTGCCATTTGCATAGATACAGAATGAGCAGTTGAATTACATTCTTTTGGTGTATAATACATGCAACATTATTAACCATATTAAAGACCGCTTTTGAATCAGGGCGGCGATTGCCTAAGCTAATTAAGAAAGGTGCAATTGTCATCGAGTAAAGATACGGTAAACAATGCTTGCAGTCGTCAAATCTAAAGGAAGTTATAAGTGTCACGATTGTCACCTCTATTTTTAATATGCCAAACCAGACATCAATACTTTTAAAATTATACAAAATGTCATTGAAGATTTTTATGAATGGCAATAAAGGTCCCTATAATTTGATTTTTGTTCAGAAATGGTCCTTGGAGTTTATTTTCTTTGCGAACGCAATCCTTATAAAATTGCAACAAAAATCTCTAATGTAAACATACACTTACAAAAACAGTCCTTCTGTTAAAACTTGAAAGTATTGTGTAACATAAAATTACACAAATGTCCTTAAAGTTTATTTACATTAAAAAATAGTCCCTAAAATATTGAATAAAAATCCCTACAGTTACTTGCGCTTAATTTAACATATCTTTAATTAAAGAGCTAATGTGGGGGGAGGTGGGTGTTCCAAATGTGGAGCATGGGTAAAAAAGTCCGCCCAAACTTCTAACACTTAGAGAGCTAGGTGTCATAACGAAGCATAACTTCGTCGTCGCGCCACCTCAGCGCCACATTAGCATCTCATTTTTCCACAACTAACTACAACAAACCCCCTCCTCACTCATAACAAACCTCAACTTTTTCATTTGGGGCCCACACACTACAAACACACACAACAATACAAACACACACTAATAACACAAATAAAATAATGCTTTTGTGTCAGATACCTTCATTCGTCGTCCCGACGATTTTGGAACCGACGGCGAGCCACGACGGGCGACGCCGGTGTGGCGGCGGCCCACGGCGAGCAGCCACGTCGGCGACGGTGAGCTACGAAGAAGCCCACACCGTCCACTCTTAAAACCCCCGCCACAACACACTGCGCAAAACCACCTCGTTAAAGCACAAAATGAGACATGATTTCCTTTTTTGCTTAATAAATTAATAGTTTATTATATAACATATTTATCTTTGATCTAATAGAAGAGAAAGATACATAATGCTTTTTATTTACTTAAATTCTAAAGGTTATAGATGGAATATACACTCTTAGGAACAAATCTTTTACAAAATATATAAATAGTAAATTAAATTTGTTCAACCTATATGACATATTTTAGTTTGATAAATGAAAAGAATACATGATATTAAAGGGTTATTTTTGACATTTATTCGGATCTTTCATTTCTTTTTATAAAGGAAGAGTTATTTTGTTGTTTTCTTTTAAAGAGACGCTGAAAATCATCTCAGACATGATGTGAAGTTGTGAACTACTTATGTGGTATTAGGTGTGGATGTATGAAACGCCCATATTTTTTTTTCTTTTTTAATTTAAAAATCTGTAAACTGTATACATTGATAAAATTAGCGGAAGCGTATTTTCTACATCATACGGGCTTATTCCAAACATCCTGTTAAAATACTAAACTTTACAAAAATACATAACGGTGACTCTTTAAACTTGGTAAAGAAGCTGGTTCTTGATTTAGGGGCATTTCAAACTGATAACAAATGATGGAAATGAGAAGCTCGTTACCTAACCCGCGAGCTACACCATTTTAACGCATTACGCCCCATTTAGCATGTGCATGGTCTCATCTTGCATACCTACAAAAATATAAACTGGGAACGGTAAGTCTATAAGACTTATTGAGATAACAGAACTGTATTAAATCATAAACTGAACATAAGCATGATGTTGAATAAGTATATATAGTACTATTATGACTACATAAATCATAATATTAACTAACTGCATAAGCAATGCACTGACTGATTAAATACATGATACATCATATTACAGACCGAGTATATAAGTATACTGAGTGCACAACTGACTGCATAATAAGCACATACTTAGTGCATAACTGACTGAGTACATAAGCACATAGTGAGTGCGTAAGCACATATTGACTGAGTGCATAAGCACATATTGACTAAGTGCATAAGCACATACTGACTGAGTACTTATAGTACTATACTGCCTGAGTGCATAAGCAGTTAAGCACATACTGACTAATTACTTATAGTACTATACTGGCTGAGTTAGAGTACATATGCACATACTGATTGAGAACTTATAGTACTATATTGGCTGAATACATAACTGACGAGCCATATAAGCATATTAATCATCCATATAGGATGTCTGACTTCTGATTTTGGAACATTCACTATTCTAAGTCTCGATTCTCCACTAAGGAGGTCTAAGTTCCAACTTTTTCTGGAACACATGTGTGATCACATAACTGACTACATACTAATAGTACTAAATACATTGAGTAATGCATAAAGTACCATTCTGACTGATTAAGTGCATAAAGCATTTGGTGCGCCTTAAAACCTGCATAAGCATATACCTAATAGAATCTGACATGCATATATAAATGCATCGCATGCGTAAGTGCATAAAGCATTTTGCACACATTACTAAACACATATAAAATTCATATATAATTTAAGGTTGAGCTAAATACTTAGGCTTAACTACAACATGATACTAAGCTAAGCTGAAGCTGAGACTAAGCTGAATACAGAAACTGAGCAATAGTATGGTTACGAGGTTAAACTAAGACATGATACTAAAATTGAATTAATTACTAAAATTTTACTATAACATAAACCAAGGTCGAGCTATAACTTGATACTATAGCTGAACTATAATATAAACTTGAACTACTATAAACATAATGCTGAGACCGCTATGACATATAACTGAGTTTTCGCTATAAATAATACTGAGGTTGAGCCAGAACATACTACTGAGTAAGACCAATCGGGTCTACTTAATACTAAATATGGCCAAACAGATCAATATGATTATTAATATGACCAAACGGGTCAACTTAATGCTTAATATGAACAAACGGGTCAACTTGATGCTTAATATGACCAAACGGGTCAACTTGGGTCAACTTTCTACTTAATATGACCAATGGGTCAACTTGATACTTAATATGACCAAACAGGTCAACTTGATGCTTAATATGACCAACGGGTCAACTTGATACTTAATATGACCAAACGGGTCAACTGGGGTCAACTTAATGCTTAATTAGACCAACGGGTCAACTTGATACTTAATATGACCAAACATGTCAACATGACCCAACGGGTCAACTTGATACTTTATATGACCAAACATGTCAACATGATACTTAATATGACCAAACATGTCAACATAATACTTAATATGACCCAACGGGTCAACATGATAATTAATATGACCTCACGAGTCAACATGATACTAATATGACCACACGGGTCAACATGTTACTAATATGACCAAACGGGTCAACATGATACTAATATGACCTCACGAGTCAACATGATACATAACTTGCATAGTACTTGAGATATAGCAAGGCATATATATACTAAACACACTTAATCTACTAAACATGTTAACTAAAAATCCGTTACTCACCTAGGCCGTATAATGCAAGATGAATGATTCTAAATATGCCTCGAACACCTATATCATGATAGATGTACACGTATAATGTTAACACATAACAACTAGGCATGAATATAACATGATAATGCAACTATAAAGCAAACCAAGCACACATAAACTAACTATAATGCATAAACTCATAAACTAGTTATGGCATAAATCTCGACAAACATGCACTACTATGCTCGCGAACTCGAGCTAAGCTAACCAAGTGTTATCACTTGTATCTATACATTCATAACATGAATTATAATCATATAGGTTGAGAACATAAGCTATCATAGCATATAATCACCCAGGACTTGCAAAAACATCATATCATGTCATAATCATCAAAACACTTAATAACGCATTTGCTGATTTTCTGTAGCAGCATGCAAATGCATCATTTTGACTCACTTAAATACTTAAACAGGTCATGAGGCTATTTTTCCATTAAATTATACTATTTTTCCTTTCCGAAAAGGTATGGCACGCTCCAAACAGAGCTACGGTCTATCCGGTATGAATTTTTAAAGTTTAGTTTGCTGCACATTTTAAGATCAGCCCTTGATGTACCAAATCGCGTTTTCGACCAACTTAACTACTAAATAAGCAAAAAAATTATGAATAACAACTGAAGTAGACACCGTAGGATTTCCAGAAAGTCCGGCCATGATTCAATCTGAGCTTCTATCAATTTTATATGATTTTTCAAACATGACTAATCGTTGCTGAAAATTTCAGCAACTTGTTTAACATCATATATTACACAAATCGCATAAAGGGGGTTTTGGGTTAGCTTATAAATACATCATAAACACCTCCTACATACTCTAACATGATAATTAATATAATCCCATCATAAACCCTAATAATCATATGCATAACCCTTGAATCATAAACAATGAATTCATCAAATACATCATATACCACACTTAATAACCATATCCCCATAACTTGAAATCATAATTTAACACATAATCACTTACTTGTAGTTGAGGAAGAACATGATATACACTTTGTGGAAAACTAGAAGGGGGTTGAATAGTTTTACCGATTAAAACTTCGTTTTAAAGTATTTAGATCGGCTTATGTCAATCTATTTTATGCGTGTGTTGGATAATGATAGATAAACATATAAGTAAGTAATGTAAAGATAAAGAGTAAAAGAACACAAAACCACAACACGAGTATTTATAGTGGCGTTTTGTACCTGAATTGTTTTTGATATTTTTAGAAGAAGAACTCCCCCTCAACATGTGAATCAAGTATGAAATAGTTTTCCACACGGAGGCAAGAGAAAGAATTAACTTCTTTGATTACCATTTTAAAAAAATATCAACATCACTTCCCTAATCGAATCAAGTAGATAAAGCATTTTGGGGAAGGATGAGGTTTTCATGATTTTGCTCCCCTCAATATGTGCCTCGAGATTTGAAAAGAGTTTTGCACATACTGGAGGGAACCTGCACCTTAAGATAAGTTATCACGTTTCAAATCATAGGTTTAAGATAGATGCTCCCCCTCAACATGTGCATGGAAAATTTGAAATCGTTTGTCATATGTGGGAAGGAGAGCTTGTACATCCTTATAAAACCATTTACCGAATTATCAGTTTAAATCCAATTTAAATCACACATTTATTGTTAGGAATTAGAAATTCCCGGTATTAAAGAGTCGGTCACCTCAAGTATATGTAATCATTAGAATGCTCGTAGTCATAGTTATATTTAGTTAAGTAGTATTTTGTTAAGTAACACCGTGGAGGACGGACGGGTCTTTACCCACTGTATGCCTGATCCACAGCCCGTTGTGTGGCGTTTTATGTAAGACTATAAATACTCTCTACCTCCCAAGGTAGAGAGTTGGAGCTCATAATAAGAATTTTCTTTCTCTCACTAAAGTTCCCTAAACCTCTAACTTTCTTTCTCTAGAATTCCACTTATACGCCTACTTTGTGCTATGGTTTGATGTGTATGTGAAAATCAATATCTTACAATTGGTATCAGAGCCAGGTTAGATCATATCTTGCACATCTTTGGATTTCTAGTGGTTTTTAGGTGGTTTTTTGAGTTTGAAAAAGTTTAGTGTTTAGGTTTTCATTTGGTAAGCTTGAATCATCTTGGTTGGGTTGTTTTTGGCTTGAAAAGTGATGTTTATGTTGTTTTTCTTCGTAGCGACTTGATATACGGATCTCTTTCTTCGTAGCGACTTGCTTCACAATTTTGTAGCGAGTTACAGTTTTGGAGCTAGCGACTTAGACCTAGCGATTAACAGTACAAGTAGTGGACTCTCCACTACGGGTAGCGACTTGGTGGTAGCGACTTGGTCTGTAGCGAGTTGCTCTTTAGCGACTTGAAGTTTTAGCGACTTGAGTAGCGAATTGCTGCCAAAATTTTGCTAGCGACTTGAGGCTTAGCGAGTTACTACTTAGTGACTTGCATTTGTCTAGCGACTTGGGACTTTAGCGACTTGGGGGTGTAGCGAATTAGGTGTTAGCGACTTGGTGCATTATCTTCTAGCGACTTGGGTGATTGTTTACGGTTTTCTCTTGATTTAGTAAAATCCGGTGAAAGAATCTATTTCCCGGTTTAATCATAGAGTTATAAAATCCCGTATAATCTGTTAACATGTCTACCAACGTTCCTACTATCATCTCCACTGTTGCGAGGATGTTCAAGCAGGTTCGGATACTCGTCCACCCATGCTTCACAGAACAGACTACGATTCTTGGGCTCAACGAATCAGATTGTATTGCCTTGGAAAGGAAAATGGTGTCAACATTCTCAAATCCATTGATGAAGGACCGTGTCGAGTTGAGACGACTAGAGATGTACTTGATACTGCTGAAGATGGAACTCGGATTTACGGAATGGACAGACCAAAGATGTATGATGAGCTTGATGATAAGGAGAAAAAGAGATTCGATGCTCGATATCGGGGCTTCTAACATTGTTCTTCAAGGTCTTCCTAAAGACATCTACAAGCTGATCAATCACAACACCGATGCAAAGGCGTATGGGATAATGTCAAGATGCTTCTCTCAGGTTCTAAATTAACTATGGAAGACAGAGAATCACAACTCTATGACGAATTTGAACACTTCAAGATGAAACCAGATGAGAGTGTCTATGAGTACTATGTGAGATTTCATAAGTTGGTGAATGACATGAGGAACATCGGAATGACTATGCCTAACATTCAGCTGAACTCAAAATTTGTGAACAACATGAATCCCGAATGGCACAAGTTTGTCACCTCTGTGAAGCTCACTAAAGGATTGAAGAATACAAACTATGAGCAACTCTATGCCTTCCTCCTTCAGAATGAGAGACATGCTATGTTTGAAAAATTGGTTCTTAATCAGTTCAAAACCAACCAGGGAGAGACAAGCTCGTCTAATGACTCAACCGCCTTCTATTCAAACATCGGAATCACAACCAAAGCCTCACAAGTCATACCCATGGGAAATGGTAATCACAAACTAATTCGATCCTATGTTCAAACAAGCCGATGCTGATGCACACGTGGGTAATTTCATTAATCAACTAGCTCTTTTGATCAGTCAAAACATGAATTCTCTCCCACAAACCAATAACAACCTCAGAACAGCATCTAACCCACACAATCAAGCTACTGTTAAAGATGGGAGGATCGTGGTGCAACCAGTTCAGGAAAGACAGATATAATCGGGAAGAGGTGGAGCTGGTAGAGGTATGTTGGTAATCAGATTCGAGGAAGGAATGGTAATCAAGGTCAAGCTAAGCCGATCAAATGTTATAATTGTGGTGGTGAGGGACACATTGCAAGGAACTGCACATCTCCAAAGCGTCCCACAGAATCGCCGATTACTTCAGAGATAAGATCTTTGCTTGTGCAAGCTCAGGATAATGGTGCTGCTTTGGATGAAGAGGAATTGTTGTTTCTAGCTGAGGGCAATGCCAAGACCTATGATGCAGATGTGGATGAGCGGCCTATTCAGGAGATAGGTCACAATCATCAGAATGCCTTTCAAGTCGCTGATTGTGATGCATACGACTCGGATGTGGATGATGGACCTACGGCACACACAATCTTTATGGCTAGCATTTCTCCAATGGTTTCTCCCAAGGTCTCCTCTTCACCACAAGCTGGCCCATCCAAAGACAAACTCATCTCAGAGGTACTAAAACTATACGATGAGGTTGATGTGCAAAAGATGCATGACAAAGCACTATCAACTGAAACTTCTGTATCAAATATTGAAAATATGGGTAATATCAATGTTGTTCCATATGATCAATATGTGAAACAAAGTGAAAGTGAAGTTGTACCAAGTGATGCATCTCCTGCGGTCAACAATGACTATATTTTTGATGAATACACTGCACTGCCCCTGATGAGTCTGTAATGTCTGAACTAAATGCCTATAAAGAGCGTGTTGCTATTTATGAACAACGTGCTAAATTTGAGTTGACCACTCGTGAGCAGGAAATGGATGACCAAGTCCGTACAATCATTAGAAAAAGTAATTTTAGAGAAGAAGTATTAAAACAAGAGTTAAATTCCTTGCAAGAAAAGCTTTCTAAAAGTGCTAAGCAAAAACAAGAACTTCAAGAAAATGTGAAAATGCTTAAGCAAGAATTTAATGCAAAGGAATCAAAACTCTTGAAAGATTTTTCTAATCTGAAAACTTTGAAAAACAAACTTGAAAACAAGTTGTACATACAAGGGAACACCATTCAGATTGCTCACATGATCACTAAGCATAGGGTCCTAAGCGATAAGCATAGCATTCCCCTTGTTAAGGAACCAAATCCGGAGGTCATTAAAAGGGCTAGAAATGCTCATAAGGTTCTTTATGATGGCAATGAAATCCTTAAACCTAGACAGAAACCTAGTTGCGTTGAGTGCACTGAGGAAGATAAGAAATCGGATGAAGTCACTAGGGAAAAGATGAACAAGAAATTAGATGATCCTAAATGTAGAGAGAAGAAAATAAAGATCACTCCCCATGATTACAAGAAGGAAAACTGGATTTCCTTGAACATGTTTAAACCTCAGACATTGTTGACTCGCGAACAAGTTTTCTGGAAAATGGATTTAGATAAGCAGAAAGTTGAAAATATTGTTGAAACAAACCCTCCTCTTTGGAAAATGCCTAGAGCGACTGTGTATCCTCCTAATACACCAATGCATCTTGTTCCTAGAACAATTGCCACTAAAAGCAAGACCTTAATTAGCCAATATGTTATACTTCAACTATTTGTTGATTTTGAGAAAACTTGCAAGAAAAGGATCACACCCATTGGTATTACGGAAGGAGAAAGGGTTTTGAGCAAATGAAAGAATGTTATTTAACTGAGGTCATGCCTTTCTTTAAACTTCTAAAAGATCACTTTGAGAGTCTTAAAAGGGGATAGAAACTGATATTAAGGGAATGGAAAAGGAATTTGATGCAATGATAGTTGAAGTTAGTGACTATGAGCGAGCACTAAAATATAATGAGATTGAGAGGAAGAACTTGCATACACTAAATGAGAACCTGATTTGAATGTATTGCTCAAGATGTGTTTTTCATTGCTACAAATTGTTCCATTAATGCTTCCAAATTTCATGAATTATCGGTTGCACTGAAAGTCTCCCATGATCGTGTCATTGAGCTTGAAAAACTAAATTCGAACTAAACGAGAAAAATTGAACTGGATGATCACGACAATTTGGTTAAACATTTTTCTAAACTAGAAGTTGAGCATTTTAATTTACAACTAAAATATCAACATATTAAAGAAAATGTCAAAACTTCAAATATCAAGACATCATCGGATGTTCCAGAGTTTGATGCAGTTTTTCAAATTAACAAACGTGATGAACAAATTCAAGCTCAGTGCAACACGATCAGAAAGTTGAAAGCCCAAATCTCTCAATTAAAGGGTCAAACGAACAATATGACAGGCTCCCAAATGCCTCCTCCTTTAGATTCTCGAAATTCTCAAACTTTTCATCTTCAAAACTTAGTTGATGCCTTACAAAAGGAAAACGAGAGTTTTCTAGAAGAAAATGAAAAAGTTAAACGACATTTTAAAGAGTTATATGATTCAATGAAAGTCACCCGTGACCAAAACAACGAAAAATAACGTCTTTACAAAAGGAAATTGAGAATCTGAGAAGTCAGGGAAATGGGAAACTGCCATTTGTTTTCAATGAGAATGTTGTCTCAAAGTCACCCTTAGACTGCAAATACATGTGACAGTTAAATATATTTCTCCTCATCTTAGGAATAATGAACATGCCTTTCATGACTATTGTGCTCACCTTAAGGATAGTCTAGAATGTCTCCGTGAGATTGTTGAAGAGGATTTCATTAATAAACCTCTTGATAGTGAAATTAGGTTTGCTTGCCTCCAGGCCAAACGATCTCAAGAGTTGCTTGAATGTGTAATTGCAACATGTCCAAAACCCTTAGGTGAAAAAGGCAAGGCTGTGAAGCCTTGTTCTATGCCTAGTGCCAAGCAGAAATCCGTTCTATGCCCAGTCTTAAGAAAGGAAACACTAATGTGCCTTCAAGTAGTTCGATTCCAGGATATGTTAGTGCTAAAAAAATGAACTTTAGTGTGCCTGCAAAAAGCTCAAATCACAGTCTTAAGAAAGTATACACTAATGTGCCTTCTAGTACTTGAGATCCTTGCACATCAAGTTCAAGAATGCAAAAATTAGATCAACCAACTAATGTTCCCATTCCCTCTACAAGAGTAATCAATGACATTAAAGCAAGCAGGTCAAAGTCTCAAGACAATACAAGGAATGATAGGACCTCGCAAGCTAAAATGTGCATTGGAAGAGAGTAGAAGACCAACCTAGGAACTTTAAGCTTGAGTTGAATAAAACGAATCGTGTTGATTCTAGTATTAGCCTTAGGCGTCTGTAATTAATTGAATTCTGATACTATTTGCAAACCTTGTAATGATGTCCGCTTGAATTACATTTGCTAATCATGAATTTGGTGTGAATGCTTTGTCTAATGATGTCAAATGCCCAGTTAAAATTGTTAATGCTAATAAGGCAAAAAGGCAAAAACGAAAGATTGTTAGAAAATAGTGGAAACCCACAGAAAGAAATTTTATAAAGATAGGTTATTATTGGATACCTTTTGGCCATAAGAATAATCAGTTTTCCTCTCAAACTGCTAAGATTATGCCCACTAGAAAATGGATGCCTACTGGTAGAACTATTCCCTTAAGAAGTGAACATACTTTGAATAGGTCAAATACGACACCAGCATTGCAACTATTCCCAATGATTCCATTGCTTCTACTTCTGATATGGATGTTTCTATTTCGGATGTGGGTGTTCCAATTACTGTTACTAACCAAGTGGAACCCATTCTTGCATGGGGATCCCAATTATCCAGTTATCCATTCTTGTCGGTGTTCAACTGCAGATCGTTCAAATCGTTCGTGGTACCGGACTCAGTTGTTCCAAGCATATTACTGGAGACCGGTCGCAGCTCATGAACTTCGTGAGCAAATTCATCGGGACAGTTAGATTCGGTAATGATCATTTCGGTGCAATTATGGGTTATGGTGATTATGTTGTTGGTGATAGTGTTATCTCTAGAGTATACTATGTGGAAGGTCTTGGTCATAATCGTTCTATGTCGGTCAATTCGTGATTCGATCTAGAAGTAGCTTTCAGAAAACATACTTGTTTTGTTAGAGAACTTGATGGTAAGGAACTTTAAGAGGAACTCGTGGTTCAAATCTTTACATCATCTCTATAGAAGATATGATGAAGTCTTCTCCAATTTGCTTCCTGTCAAAGGCTTCAAAAACAAAGTCATGGTTATGGCATCGACGTCTCAATCACTTGAACTTCGGCACCATCAATGATCTCTTCAGAAAGGACTTAGTTGTAGGTTTACCTCGACTAAAGTATGAAAAGGATCATCTTTGTTCAGCATGTCAATTGGGAAAAAGCAAGAAGTATGCCCATAAACCCAAACCTACTAACTCTGTCACGGAAGTTCTTCATACAATTCATATGGATTTATGTGGACCAATGAGAGTGCGGAATATCTTTGGGAAGAAATATGTGTTAGTTATAGTTGATGATTACTCTAGATTCACAGGTCAAGTTCTTAAGGACAAAGGATGAAACTCGATATCATCATCAAACTCATCAAACAGATGCAGGTTCGACTTAACAAAACCGTCAGAATTATCCGGACAGACAATGGAACTGAGTTTGTTAACAAACAACTTAGTGAATTCTATGAAAGCATTGGAATCACCCATCAAAGAAGTGTTCCACGAACTCCTCAACAGAACGGTGTAGTTGAAAGACGAAATCGAACTCTTGTAGAAGCCGCTAGAACAATGCTGATTTACTCAAAAGTTCCAATGTTTCTCTGGACTGAAGCTATTGCCACTGCATGCTACACACAAAATCGTTCCCTGATTCACACTGTTCATGGAAAGACACCATATGAACTTGTCCACAACAGAAAACCTAATCTCTCTTTCCTTCGTGTGTTTGGAGCATTGTGCTATCCAACTAATGAGGGTCAAGACTTAGGCAAACTTAGAGCTAAAGCGGACATTGGAGTATTTGTAGGGTATGCACCAAACAAAAAGGGATACCGAATCTACAACAAAAGAACCGGAAACATCATGGAAACAATTCACGTTACGTTTGATGAGCTGACCGGTCAAACGGCTCCTGAACAATTCAGCTCTGGACCCGCACTTCAAATCAGTCCAATTGGTTCATCCCTTGTTCCAAACTCTTCTCAAGAAACTCCATATGTACCTCCATCGGAAGATGATTTAAAGAAATTGTTTGATCCTATGTTTGATGAACTTTATGATCCGAGTACTAATGAGGTGTTGATCCCTACAACAGAGGTGGCTCATATTCCAGTGAATGAAGTCAATCCCTCAGTCTCAATATCTTTAAGTCAAGAAGCACCTGCTGATCCTTCGATCTCATCAACAAATCATCATTCTTCAAATGTACATCATGGAACTGTTTACGGCATCAATGATGAAGTTAATCCCTTTGCTACTCATGAAGATGCTCCGTTTGAAAACATATTTGCTCCTGAATCTTCATCAGAACCATCTTCGTCAGGAGACATCAACTTTGCTACTTCAGTCCCTCAACAACTACCACATGAACACCTCAGAAAATGGACTCACGATCATCCATTAGACAACATCATTGGAAATCCCTCTCGTCCAGTATCCACACGGAAACAACTTGCAACCGATGCCTTATGGTGCTTCTTCAACTCCGTACTCTCTAAGATCGAACCAAAAGATGTTAAAACCGCCATGAATGAAGATAACTGGTTCAATGCTATGCAAGATGAAATTCATGAGTTCGATCGACTAGATGTATGGGAGTTAGTACCTGCTCCAGATTGTGCTATGATTATTGCTCTAAAATGGATCTTCAAAGTGAAACTTGATGAGCATGGTGATGTGTTGAAGAACAAGGCTCGATTAGTTGCTAAAGGATACCGTCAAGAGGAGGGTATAGACTTTGAAGAATCTTTTGCTCCTGTGGCTCGAATCGAGGCAATTAGAATCTTTTGGCTAATGCTGCAAGTAAGAACATGGTAGTCTATCAAATGGACGTAAAGGCGGCATTCCTGAACGGAGATCTTAAAGAAGTCGTCTACGTCAGCCAACCTGAAGGATTTGTAAATCAAGAGCATCCTACTCACGTTTATCGTTTGAAGAAGGCCCTTAACGGTTTAAAGCAAGCTCCAAGGGCATGGTATGATACACTGTCAAAGTTTCTTCTATCAACCGGATTTAGCAAAGGAGCAGTTGATCCAACATTGTTCACCAGGAAGTCAGGCAAACATTTAACTCATGTTCAAATTTATGTTGATGATATTATTTTTGCCTCGACAGACCCAATGGAATGTGATCGTTTTTCTAATGAAATGAGTTCAAAATTTCAAATGTCAATGATGGGACAAATGTCATTTTTCTTGGGATTACAAATTTCGCAAAGTCCGGAGGCATTTTCATAAATCAATCTAAATATGCAACTGAGATCTTAAAGAAATTTGGATTTGATTCAAGTGACCTGTTGACACTCCCATGATTGATCGAACCAAACTAGATGAGGACCACTCAGGGATCATGATTGACCAAACAAAATATCGTAGTATGATTGGATCCCGGATGTACCTCACAGCTAGTAGACCGGACATCTTGTTCGCTGTTTGCATGTGTGCTAGATACCAGGCTAACCCTACTAAAAAGCACCTTGAAGCGGTTAAACGGGTCTTTCGGTATCTCCAAGGAACCATCAATATGGGTCTTTGGTACCCGGAGGACACCGGTATGTTACTAACAGCCTATGCAGATGCTGATCATGCAGGGTGTCAAGATACTCGTCGAAGTACATCGGAGGTGCTCGGTTTTTTGGTGATAAGCTTGTGAGCTGGTCTTCAAAGAAGCAAATGAGTACTTCTATTTCCTCTACAGAGGTGAATACATAGCCATGTCATCTTGTTGTGCTCAAATCCTATGGATGAGATCTCAATTATCGGACTATGGCTTTGAATTCAACAAAATCCCTCTGTACTGTGTCAATAAAAGTGCTATTGCTCTCTCATGCAACAACGTTCAACACTCAAGAGCAAAGCATATCGACATTCGACATCATTTCATCGGGGAACAAGTGGAAAAAGGTGTGGTGGAACTCTATTTTGTGAGATCGAATATCGGTTAGCGAGACATCTTCACCAAAGCTCTTCCAAGAGAACGTTTTGAGTTTATTCTTCCACGTCTTGGCTTAAAAAGTCTTCAACCAGAAACACTCAAACGTCTTCAGGAGGAAGACGAGGAGTAAAGGTCTATCTTCATCTATCTCTTGTATATATCTATTCGAAAATCAAAATACAAAATTATAAAACCTTCAAAAACCATAAAAATCTGAAAAATTCGAAAAATCTTCAAAAATATTGTCATTTTGTCATGCGTTTTCTCGGTTCGATAATATCTACGGTCTTTGTGTTGTCATTCAAAGAATGACACGGGACTTTAGATGTTGTTCGAATTCAAAAAAAAAAAAAAAAAAAAAAAAAAAAATAAAAAAATTATTTTTGGGAGAAGGAGAAACAATGGTTTATTGTCATTTCAGGCAGTAACCCGCTTTTTCAAGGAAAGAACAGAGCCATACTTTATCATGTTTTCAAAATTCCATGCTCTGATTCTTTAAACATTTATCTGCTGAAAACTAATTGCTTTGAAAAATAACTCATCTCTTTTTTGATAATCATCAGGACTTATTTGTCAAAATATCAATCTCTCAATCAACAACCTATGTCATTGATTGAGGGGAGAATGATTTCAATTAAATTTAAAAGTTATTTGGCATTCAATTGTTTTCAAAAGATATTCAAGCATGTTTTATCAATGGAGTCTAAAGTCTTAAAATCCGATCATTATCGGTTAAAACGCTTTCATAATCAAGTCACAATTCTCCTTAAAAGCTTTCAAAATCAATTTAAATCTATAAGAGATCACAAATCTCAAATGATTTGATAATTGTGATCGGGGAGAATGTGTGATTTAAATTGGATTTAAACTGATAATTCGGTAAATGGTTTTATAAGGATGTACAAGCTCTCCTTCCCACATATGACAAACGATTTCAAATTTTCCATGCACATGTTTGAGGGGAGCATCTATCTTAAACCTATGATTTGAAACGTGATAACTTATCTTAAGGTGCAGGTTCCCTCCAGTATGTGCAAAACTCTTTTCAAATCTCGAGGCACATATTGAGGGGGAGCAAAATCATGAAAACCTCATCCTTCCCCAAAATGCTTTATCTACTTGATTCGATTAGGGAAGTGATGTTGATATTTTTTTAATGGTAATCAAAGAAGTTAATTCTTTCTCTTGCCTCCGTGTGGAAAACTATTTCATACTTGATTCACATGTTGAGGGGGAGTTCTTCTTCTAAAAATATCAAAAACAATTCAGGTACAAAATGCTTTGATAATATATCACAAGTATCTGGATTGATTTTCAAATGGTTTTCAATTGGTTCCCTATGGCAGATGAACAATACCAAAAAGACCGACCAACTTTACTTTATGTATGGTGATATAAGGACGATAAGGTTAGGTATGTGTTCCCATGATCCGCCAGAACCGGAGGGATCTACCCAGGGACTATCCACTAGTTAGTGTAGAGTTCTTAGGTATGATGATAAAAGGAGAAAAATGAGATATGGGAAGAGTGCGGACTGAGACTGAGCTAGTACTGGAATAAACCCAACAAGGTTCTAGCTATGAAGTCTTGGTAAGCACTGAAGGGGTTGAAGAATTAAAAAGAATTGAATGAGAAAAGGGTGAAAACAAATAGCCCTCCATTTATTCAACCTTAGGGCAGAAACCGGGTTCAATTCATATGCTACTGATGGTAACATCGGTATTGAAGACAAGACGTCATGGACCCGGTGACGCACTGCACTTCAACTTTCCAAACCACTCAAGTTCCTCTTAAAAGGACTTGTTTCATTCTCACGGGGAACCGACATTATCTATCAATTTTCTCTTAGAGATTGTTGATATTGAAGGAGGAGACCCTCTCCCTAGTCTCCGATATAGGATCCAAATATGCACAAATTGAGTCTAGTGCCACGAGATCATCAATAAATCTCATTAGGACACTTTCAATGAAGACTCTCTGTTTCACACAATGTGGAAAGAGAGATTATATCTTGAGTCCTACGCATTATCCTTGTGGTATTGCCGGAACATCTGAGTGATGTGTTTACATATTCACTGTGAAGATGGAAAGCCTTCTTGAGCCAACATCTAACAAGCTCCTGGTAGGTGGCATGTGAGATCTATTATCTAGATCAACCATGTGACAACTGAACAGAAAAAATGGGGCGATTCAATCTTTTGAATCAATCCTGGTTCAGGTTATGGATTGACGGATACCTTTGAAAAACCGGTCTTTGTGCTTTAAAACTCTTTTCATTAGCACGTCGACCGGTACTAATTTTTCAAATCAAAAGGTGTTTTATGATTGATAATTGATTTTCATTAAAACCTTCGTTATATTGCAAAAACAATTTCTATTGAGCAATTCACGATTGTTTTTCAAATCTCTTTTCATCAATCGATGGACGTAATTCGCTGGTTCACTCACTCCGTGTTGTCTTCTTTGAGACGTTCCGGTTTGAGAACAGCTAGAGCGGCTACGAAACCCTGTCAAGGAAATTCTTCGAATTATACGATCACGGCAGTACTTGTACTTGATCAACGGGAACCGTGGGCCGTGTACCTCAATTCATCGAAAGTGATCAAAGACACTTTCGTGCGCTTTATTGCTAACTGTCTTATGCGGTACACCCGACGTTTGCAGCGGTGATCGAATGAAGCGGTCAATACATAGCCGCATGCTCACCTAACACATTCATCTCAAAAGAAATCATGATTGGTGCATCAATGACTCTGATATTCTAACTCCATGCTTCGCTACGGCTGCGCCAATATCATGAATCAACTAAAGCTTCCGCTACTCTGATGAGAAGATATCATGATCAGAATGTGAGCATGTCGGTCCGAAAGTCACATCATCACATAATACCAACACCACAATGGATGTATCGAGATTTTCTATTTCTGATGATCTCAAAAGCTGGTCCAACATTATTATCATGTGGATCAGTAAAAGACCTCCACTTGGATTAACCAAACATGCAATGAGTGGAATCAATGACTACGAGCTTGGGAGCAAAGTACTACATCAAGAATGCAAGATCAATTGTTAATGTAATATCCGATTGTATTCAATGTCATTTTAGTATATGGTTGAGGTGACCTCCCTTAGGGGAGATTGTTAGGAATTAGAAATTCCCGGTATTAAAGAGTCGGTCACCTCAAGTATATGTAATCATTAGAATGCTCGTAGTCATAGTTATATTTAGTTAAGTAGTATTTTGTTAAGTAACACCGTGGAGGACGGACGGTTCTTTACCCACTGTATGCACGATCCACGCCCGTTGTGTGGCGTTATATGTAAGACTATAAATACTCTCTACCTCCCAAGGTAGAGAGTTGGAGCTCATAATAAGAATTTTCTTTCTCTCACTAAAGTTCCCTAAACCTCTAACTTTCTCTCTCTAGAATTCCACTTATACGCCTACTTTGTGCTATGGTTTGATGTGTATGTGAAAATCAATATCTTACATTCGGCTACAAGGAAACCTTCCTTGCCCTACTCTACTCCCCGAGTACCTCACTCAAGAGTTCGTCACTGCACAACACAAGCTCCTTAATGTGGTTGAGAAGCCTTCACAACGTCGCCTACTCTTTATCCGGTACTAGGCTAGACAACGAGTTCTTCCACAAGGTATAACCACACCTATCACAACGTCGCCTACACTTTATCCGGTACAAGGCTAGATACCGAGTCCATTTACAAAAAGAGGAACTACTACCCAACACTACACCACAACACAACTACCCCAAAGGAGACACATTCCTTGTTACAACACTAGAAGAATAGCAATATCCTTTAACCCAAACTATCTATCTTGTACATCAATGCACCATATCGAATGTACACCCTTGGCACCTTTCACTAATGCCTTTGACACGACCCTTTGGCACCTTTCACTAAAGCCTTCGACACGATCCTTTGGCACCTTTCACTAATGCCTTCAACACAACACTTCTATAGAGGGAGGAAAGAACTATCAACAAGATTCACTTCAGTGGTCTTGATGATGACGAAGCTTAGCAACTCATGACCTTGAGCTTGCACGTCTTCAAGAGGTGGTGATCTCGCCTTTAAGAGGAACCTAGAGAATCACACAAACATAAAACTACATAGAATGATCCTTTGGATCAGAAGTTAGAGATGTTAGAATACTAGGAGAAAGTATTTATTAAGTGGTAGTGAGCAAGAGAGAAATGGCTCACTATTTATAGACAAAAACTTGTCTACTGGTGCAAACCTAGGGATCCGGCTACTTGGTCAGTTTAGTCCGGATTTCGGGTTGCAAACCGGGTTATGTGTTATGGGTTATGAACCATGGGTTATGGGTAATGGATTATGGATACCCAACAAGATGCAATTTACCTAGTCATTGGGTTATGGATCTTAGGTCATGGGTCATGGACTTTCGGTCATGGATCATGGATAATACCCATCATGACTTCATGCATGATGTCATGTAATGGGTCATGGGTTATAGATCATGCTCCATGGGTATGGGTTATGGACTCTGGTTTTTGCCCAACAACATTCATTGTACCTAGTCAATGGATCATGGGTCATGGGTCATGGGTCATGGACTTAGGTTTTTACCCATTACAATATATATAAAGTATATATATACATTACTATATAATGTAAATACTAGTTGTTATACATATGCATTTCTATAAGATGTAAACAATATTACTTGCTTAGTGTTTATATAAAAATGTCTTTGGTTTTATTTAAATTATTTACTAAACATGTTTTGATATAGTTTTAATATGTTTAGTAAAAGTGTGTTAGTAAACTATTGGCTCAAACCCTTTTACGTATTTTATTTGTTTCGTTAAAATGATTTCACGTTTGTTATCGACAAAACATTAGAAGATCGTAAAATATAAATAAACGTTTTCATGGTTTATTTGTATTAACAATCTCCCCCTTTTTGTTGATGACAAAACATAAGATTATTTTAAGAAGAAAGTAAAGTTCGTAAAAATTTGAATTGGAGTTTTTACTCTCTTCTCCCCCTTTTTGTCGAAACAAAAAGAACGTTGAAAAGAAACTAGCACATTGTTTTGAGAAAAAACGTATGAAAAATAACAAAATAAGAAAATAGGTAGTAAGATTTTCTTTCTTAATAGTTCTACTATTCCAACAATTGTAAGTAATACTTTTAAATGGTCAAAGCACAACAACTAGATAAAATATGTTAGTTTGTCTTTTACCAATTTTGCAGTTAATTAGTCTAGCTTCTAATTTAATAACTCAGAAAATATGCAATTTTCTTAACTATTAAAATTTTCTTACGAGTTATATATTTAGAATTTAGACCATTCTAATTTTTCCTATCATATCTTTTTCATTCATGAAAAGTAATATGATTGAATCTCACTCTTTCTTATGAAAAGAGGACTAGGTTTATTCTTTTTAGCAAAGTTGACTCTACCAAAAACCCTTACATGTGTAGATCAATTTACCAATACATGAATAACCTACGTTTACAGTTTAATGTTGCATTAATACATTTAAAGAATTTGCAAAATTCAATTTTAGTATTTTCGATAATTAAACTTTTCAAGAAAATAAAATACCCAAGATAATATTCATATAACCATAGAATTTTCTCGAAAACTAGGATCCAAATTATCATAGTTTCATTACATCAGTTGATCTGCTAGTAACGAAAGCATATAATAGGGTAATATGTTGAACAATAATTGGCAAACATTTTCCAATTCCTAGATCATTATGGGATTTACATTTTCCAACGCTATTGCAAATGTAAACATGTTTTATCCAATCTTGTGCCTTGAGTCCAGGTCTCACTTACTACTCAATTTAAGTCGTCTAACTTAAAGAACTGCAAATATGTTCATGTAAGGTCTGACTTTACATAAAGAATTACCTTTCCATCACAATCTCGCCAAGTTCCCACATGACTTAAATTGCAACTTCAAGTATTCCTTTAACTAAACGGCACTTAACTTAATTTTAAAAGGGTACTAGTTTTGATTTATGGTGTCAAATCAAATATGTACGAAGAAGCATGCATACAACTTCGTATCAATAGTTTTTAATAAAAGAAAACTTTTTATTAACCAATTCACAAAGATCAAATTATCAAAGTTTTGATTGAGGTATTGGTTTCGCCAATCAAGGAATTTACCTTTAATTATCGTCCATTATATCGTACTTTTGCATAAGTCTAAAGACTTAGTATTTCGGATAATTATCACAAAAATGGCGCATGGAATTAAAGCTAATTCGCCCTTAAGATGATTTTGTACTAATAGCCTACTTGGTAACTCCAATTTGACTCGCAAAGAAGCAGAGAATTTGGTCAGCGCTGAAGCTATGACCTCCTTCTTTCGGGTCACAATTTAATGCGCTCCCTCCTTGTACCCCTCACACAGTCCGTCAAAATTGGGTGAGCCGTTCTCACTATTTGTACCAAAATTATCAATCAATTAAACTTTTGAAAATTTTAACTCTTCAAAAAAACAAATCAAATTTCACCATTGTTTAGTCCGATTTATTTTTCTATTCAAATTACTCTTTGCTTAAACTTGTCACACATAATAAACAAACAAGTAAACAATAAAAAATAAATAACTAAAACAATGCACACATAACTAACAATTAATACGAAAATCTATTAATAATCAATGTCTAGGTTAATTAACGTATATATTAACTAGGGCTTTCACTCGCACAATTGAAAGTGAGCCACATACATCGACGAATCGATTGCGTAAGCCATAATTAAAATATACCAAATTGCACATAATTGATTCATTAATATTATTGAGGTATTCCCCAATTCAAGATTTATCAAAACAATAAACATGTGTATAAAACTTAACAATTAATTTTCGCATAACCAATCTTAACAATTAAATATATATCGACAATAATCCATGTCGAACATGCACGTTTTCATGGATTTAACATAACAATTCATGTTGTCACAAGATCGCATACAATTCCATGTCACATAACACTTTATTCATGAATTTATCACAGTAACAAATATATTAATTCTAGGTTTCGATATAGATAACATAATAATTAATATAAACCCTAAAAAAAAATTAAATAAATCGACTAAATTTTTTTAATGGATTCGACCCATAAAAAAAATTCAATCCATAAAAAATTTTAAAACAAATTAGGGCAAAAGCCCTAACCCTAAAATTAGGATTTACATAATCATAACCGAAACCTTAAAATAATCATATCAAACAACATACAATATTCGTTTTAACGTGTTTAGTAATTAATTACTCATTAAACCAAGCTCGTGATGCCACTGTTGGAATTATATAACATGACAATCATATATAAAACACATAAAACATCAAAGAAACATGCGGAAGCGTATAGGAACGAATAATGAATAATTAACTAACATAAACATAAAGTATGCGTACCTTTTTTATTCTAGCCGAACAAGAATCAATTCCATAAAACTAGCAATTAAGATGAACCCTAATTAGGGTTTATAGGATTATAAGAATTACCTTTTACCGTTTTGTAATACAATCCAAGATACAATCAATAGTATGATTGTACCACATTCTTGTACACACGTACTAATACCAAGTTAACGTTATGCTAGTAATTAAAACACAAAACAATTTGTTAATTGGAAAACAAGTCCAATTGACCCTAAGAGGGTTTTGGTCAATCGAATCACCAAAGAAAAGACAAGAGAAAAGATTAGGGTATTGTGTGTGCACAAAAAGGTGAAAAACAAATAACCTTTAGCCTTGTATTTATACTAAAAGAAACTTAGAGCTCAAGTTTGATTATGATTAGGAAACCTAATCCTAACCCACGACCGGCCATATACCCTTATGGGTTTCCGGAACCTTCTTGACTTCTAATTTCAATTTTAGTCCTTTCCTTTAACATATAACGACCATTAGTCCATTACGTTTAATTACTTAACGTTCGTTATTCGTTTCGTGTAATTAATAATTAAATATAACGTTTTATATATTAATTATTATTCGTTAACTCTTCATACGTAAAGTGTGCAATCCCGTGATCTCGAGTTCGATCCTAACTCACGACTACTAATTTATATCCATAAAACTAACAAAGGTATGATCCAACAATCCCTCTTTTCTCTTTTCTTGATTATGTCGAATGATAAGGAGGGAGGATAATCTCCTGCTTCTTCTTTTCTTTTCTTTTTTTTGTTCACGTAAGAATGGATAAGGAGGGGAGTATATTTTCTAAACCGACTCATGTATAATAAATAAAAGGATAAGGACCAAGGGTATTTTGGTAATTCCTACTAACTTAAGCACTTAACATAATTAGTCCCCTGTAGTTAGGATGTCTTGCAAACTGGGTCGTATATTATTTACATATCAAGTCCCTGTTAACTATATTATTAATACCGTCAAAGTGGGACTTTTCTATTCAATCCACTAAAATAATAGATATAACCAATAGGAATTTAGATAAATCCGCTATTACTTTCTATAAAAATTGGGATGTTACAACTCTCCCCGGCTTGGACTGTTCGTGTCATCACGAACTACTGTTGTTGTAACTAAGTTGTCCCATAAATTACTTAGGATCATATGTAACTAAGTTGTCACGAACTACGTCAAAGTGGGACTTTTCTATTCAATCCACTTGGGCTTGTATCATGTCTGTATTCTAACATAAAACTGATAATCTTCTAATAAGGATCAAATTAGAATTCATTTCCTTTATATATGTATCAGTTTATCAACAGGTTTAATAGATGGTACATGTTATCCATAATGAAATCCTTTCTTCTGATCATATGAACTCTGAGATTTTCATGATTATCCTTTAAAATAACTTGATAGGTTCATAATCATCTGTATTCTTGAAGTTCATTTTGACTATTTTCTGAAAATATCTAAAAATTTCATAAGCTGACGTTAAAAGAAAGGATTTATTTACCTGAATTCGCATAATATTCGCTAAATGTCACATCCTGAAATTCTATTTCATAACTCTGATATGGAAAATCTCTTATTGAATGATCCGTATTCGTTCTGACATGTGTTCATTTTAATTCTTTTGCCCTTTTTCTTTAAACTGCTCAAATCCAGAAATACTAAAACCCATTTTCATATCTATTCTGTCATATTCTGTAGCATTTCTAAATCACAATCTTTTTCTGAGTGGTGAATCTAAACATGTTGGAGTATGTAAATTATGCCCTCTATAATTGCTATGTCTGAAAATGCTACTACACATGATCTAATGCAATATTCACAATGCATTTAACACATAACCGCTCTAGTGAGTTCCCCAAGATATCTCATGATCTTGATAAGTTCATGCCATATCATGTGAATATTATTACGTTGATCAAGCGTCATAATAGTCACACCATATAATCATGAACTCATCGCTATCATAATCTATCCCAAGTCACTGAACTAAAACGTATCATCTACTGCACATAAGCTGATGTAAATGCTAACTATATAGTGCTATACTGATAATGCATACTAATTCTATATGCTTACTATATCGTATCTGATTCACGATCTGCAACTTTTTCTGATATCTGAAAATGCATTATGAATTACACGACTATATCTGGTTAATTCATATAATCTTATATATGCTGCTAATCACATAAACGGGTATGCATCGCTAAACCTGCACTGATTGTCTAATAAACATGAACTATATACTGAATAACATGACTAAATAACTGATAAACGTATAAACGTGCGATGCAATTTAACTATAAATGCAATTACCGAGCAAAGGTTCAAGTCTAAGCATCCCCTACTAATGGTGGATACTTAAATCTCTCAAACCATCGCTCTAATACCAACTTGAAACGCCCAGATTTTTTTTCTTTTTTAATTTAAAAATCTGTAAACTGTATACATTGATAAAACTAGCGGAAGCGTATTTTCGGTGATTGTAAACACCCTAGGCAAAGAGGGTGATTGTAACACCTTAGGCAAATCCCACATCGACAGAGGCCTGGAGAGATGCTAGTATATAAGAATAACATTCGCATTATCAAACACAACGCGTTTTGTGGTCTACTGCGAGTAGAGTTCTCAAGGAACTAGCAGTTAAGCGTGCTCGTGTAAGAGTAGCACTGGTATGGGTGACCAACCGGGAAGTCTTACACGAGGGTCACAAAACAAAGCCGTGAGCCATCAGGGCAAAGCGGACAATATTGTGTAACAGTAGGCGGGGATGTTACAATGTATGAATATTTGTGTCTCACTTTTTTTTTTTACTAACTATTAAATTTAAAAATTCGATTAGATTGTTTAGGATGTACTTTTGCATTATTTATTATGAAGATTGCTTGAAGTTAAATCTCCGGCGCAACGCACGGGGTATATCAACTAGTTCAAGCTTAAAATAGAAAACTTTCTCTTATATATCTATGTTGCCTCTTTCTAGTTTTCGAACTAGGTCTTCGAAAACTAAGAAAAAAACGACACTTAGAGACAAAAATAACTCAAACGGTAAAATTATGAAACAACAAAAAAAAGTAAAGGTGCTTAAGTGAAAATAACCAAAAGCATAAAAATTTCAAACAAAACGCTAGAACCTTGTATTCCAGGGTTTTGGGGGTTTTTCACTTTTCAATAAACCTTAGTAATCGGTTCTTAAATAAGGTACTATTTCCACTTTCTGTATTGTTTTTTTTTTTCAGTTTGTGTTATTAAAGAGTTCTAATTTGTATCCTAAATTTGTGGTATGTCAGGAAGTAAAAAAACAATGACGGATTCAATTATTGTTTCGGAGACATCATCAAATTCATCGCAGCTGAATCCTCCGTCTCGTACGATATGTCGTGTGTATGTTTTCGGAACCCGAAAACTGTTTCTTTTTGTTTTTATTGTCATATATGTAAAGTCATTATCTTAAGGTGCTTATATTTGGGAGTTGTAGGTGTTTGTTTAAGCTTATCAGCTTATGTGGTTACGGCTTATGTTTCATTAGACAGTTTTTCGGCTTTATTTGAAACTTATGGGCTTATATAAGCTTGTAATATCATAACACGCTTATATCCATAAGTCTCAAAATAAGTTGTAAAATGAAACATAGGCCGAAATCAGAGAAGCTCATAAGCCCAAAAATAAGCTTAAGCAAACACCTCATTGGTAATTGGTTATGTATGAAACTTATAGGGTGTTTGGAATCGCTTATTTTTTCGACTACTGTTTCTAGAATTTTGTTTGTAGTAGGTGTTAGGTTAGATATGAAGGCAAAAGAGTAATTTTGATGTCATCTAAGATAAGGCTACTTATTTTGTCCAGAAATAACCGGATAACTACAAGCAGTTTGGATGACACAAAAATGCTTTAGCATAAAAGTAGGCAGATGAACAAAAGAGCATAAAAAGGGAAGCAATCTCGAACACCCTCTTATTGCATTTTGTTACATTATAAGCGAATGGAAACAGTCTTTCGTGAGGTGCTTATTGTTAAGCAGATAACAAAAAGTGATCTTAATTAGAATTGTGATATTAAATAGAAGAAGCAAATCCAAGCACTATGTGTTTTGTTACTGATTATCCGATTATGATCATTTTTAAAACACATTATCACGTTTAAACACAATGCCAAACACCCTTTCTATATGCATTTTTATGTATTCTATAGTTTGATTTTGTTTGTTTTAAATGCTATTCTTTGGAATTAAGTTTATGATTTCTGGGAATGTGTTTAATTCGCAGATGCCAGAAACAGTTTTCACAATATACATGTCCTCGATGTAATACACGTTATTGCTCCCTTCCATGTTACAAGGTACGCTTGTCTTAGTCTTCTTGTGTTTCATGAATTGGTGTCCACCTTAAGAGCTATGTTTGTTTCACATTTCTATTAGAGTCAAACAGAAAACAAATGTTCTATTTTGGACTCACTAATGTGAATTTAAAAATAAAATTACATACTATTAACGAAACACTTTCACATGCCCTAAGCATACACGTTCGTACTGCTATATTCAAATACTGAGGCCTTCTTCAAAGTAATGAACTTAATTATCTAGGATAACTCATGTAATTTAAAAACCTCAGATTTTTTATATAGATAGTAGTTTTTTTAATTAGGCACCGAAAGCGGGCTGAAATGATTGCTGGAATTCGTTTTATTAACTTTTTGTTATAACGATCGCAGTCTCATAGTCTCAGATGCACAGAATCATTTATGAGAGATAATGTAATGGGGGAGATGCAACAACTGGAACCTGGTGACGAAACTAAGCAGAAAATGCTGGACATACTGAAACGTTTTCATTCAGAGGAAGAGGCCGACGGTATGGAGAATGATGATGGTAAGTTGTTAGTTAGCGTGTTTCATTAAGAGGCAGATTTGAAACATTGTTCATTTGAATTAAATTGCTTGCATCAACTTTCCTATCTCCCTTCTAAAAGGAGCATGCTGCTTTGTTGTTGCTAGTCGATTATGCATATAATTCCTGCAATTTTTAACATCTAAATGATGGATATCTAATATCTTTCTCACTATATTGTTTATGTTTCTAGGCTTTGGGGCATCAGCTTTATCAGAAGAGACCATTCAAAAGATCATGTCTGGTATGTTTAGAGATCACTTTACTTTCACTGTCGTACCTACAAGGGGGCAAAACGGATGGGTTGGGTAACAAGTCAAAATGGGTAATTTGGGTACAGAATGGTCCAATCCATAAACTCTTAACTGTCTTTTATTTTCATAGACCTAAAAACTGAACCTGGTTTATGAATAATAAAAATGCTAACATTGATACTTTAATTAAACAGTTTGGAGGGTTTACGCATTGTGAATACACTTTGAATGACTTTTCCGTTCAACCCATTCTCATTTTTCATGTTTTTAAGTTTGCCCATTTGACCCATTAGAGACAAAGTTTCTTTTAAATTGACTTATTCATCCGTAAATGAAATGGAATTGCCACCTCTAATCGAACCTATATGTTCTCTTTAGGTGTTCAAATCAGCTTTGATGATTTATCTACTGAAGAAAAGAAACATTTCCAAAGAGCCGTAGCATCTGGAGAGCTAAGCAAATTAATCGAACCATGGGAACCCTGGTGGTTAAAACCCTCTGCGAGATCAATATCTCTCAGCCCAGAAGGAACTCAACGTGTTCAACCCATAACAAGCGAAGAAACCGACCCACTGAACAAAACCTACGAAGTTCCACCAGGCCCAGAAACCGCACTACCTCCAATCAGCAAACTCACCTCAACTGAACCATCCCCGCTTTTAGCTATTCACCTTGTCGACATCTTATACAGCTACTGTTTCACTCTTCGTCTATACAATGGAGATTGGGAGTCAGACCCTGTGGGGTCAACCACGGTGGTTTTAAGCATATCATCTGTTTTGGGTCAAAATGGTCAACCCGAGACTGTTTCAGAAGCCTTGTCTTATTGTTTGGAACAAACGTGCTCACCTGCTTTCCGACACATGGGTGGTTCACAATTCGGTTTGGGAATTCTTGACGATGTTGTAAGCTTATTGTCACTCGGAGGGGATGGTTTGGTATGTGGACTTTGTGATCTGCATAGGATGATCAAAAGCGGTATGAAGGAAGTGAAGATGGAGAAGACACACAGAGAAATAAAGGGGAAGCTTAAGTCGGGTGAGCGAAAAGTTTACTTTTTGATGTGTTGGGTCCATGAGCAGCCACAAGAGGCATGGTCATCTTTGGCTGGGCTGGTGACGGTGGAAAAGAATGCAGCTATGGATTATAAAGGAAATGGTACTGGTGATTGGAGGGCTGAAAAGAAGGCAGAAAGGAAGGGAAAGGTTATAATCGAAGAGGTATTGTAAGTTTTAAGTCGCCTTCAATTTTGCAGGTTGAAAACAGAAATATATGAAACTGATTTCATTTGGTTAGAACTTAGAAGTAAAGTCTATTTGTTTGTTTGAATATGTGGATATATGTACACACTTCGGAGTTTGTATCTGTATACTTGAGGATTATGTACTTATGCGTAAAATCGTAAGTAGAATATATTGGCTCAACCCTGTAATTCGATTAACATATCTTTTGTAGGTTACTTTACAATGTGCCATTTTACGATAAGGATTCCAATGTAGATGTTGGAAACTATACCATGCCATGCCTATATAGTTCAACCGCATAGCAACCATTTATGCATGTACTTTTCCTGGCAAGCTGTAACTCGCATAAGGGTAGGTTTAGCCAGATAAACTAAAACAATCAAACTCAAATAGTTAACGGGTATTACTACTGATAACTTGTGATTGACAAGCTATAACTCGATTTTACGCTATTTGTCTAATTTTGAGGGAAGGTAATCTTCATTTTAAAAACGTAAAATATAATTAATTTGGTGTCTTAAGATAAAGACTTAAAATGGTGAGTTACGATCATTTGAAGTTATACTTCTTGCTTAATTAGCGAGTCTATAGATAACCCCATCATATAAACGACATGTATATAGTTGTGACTTGTGACTTGTGATTATAGCATATGTATGTATGTGCATGTGTTGAGCAACTTTTTCGAGATCCAGTTTGTATACAAATTTTAATCCCACATAGGTCATAGAAAAGAAAATTTGCTTATTTATATAGTGGTGTATAGATGATTCACATATCTTGATATTAGTATAATGTTGATGGCGGCTGTACATTGTGATGGTAAATATTATGAGATGTTAAATGATGATATTTACCATTACTGGTCAGAACCGTCATCAACTCGTATGGGTATTAACATTTTTCACCTTGGTCATGATTGGTAACTAGTATTGTAACTAAATTAATTCATATATATGAGCATCAACTTTCTGTCCCAATAGCACCAGTATTGTATCTGCGTAAATCATCGGTGAAGTCGAGCAAACAAACGGACATGCTTGATTTTTATAATATAATTTGCACGGGACGTAAAAGATTAGGCGATTAACATAAAAAGTAATCTAAAAAGAATGTCTTAGGACTGTAGTAATGATGACTGCAGATGATCGCAATTATCATTGTTACCTCAGCGCCAATTTAGTTAATTGACGAATTATGAAGGTATACTTCATCTAGAGCATCAGAAACGATGTTGTATGTTAATTGAAATTGTGGAAGTACAATTCATCAATAAGGAAATGCCAACTATTTTCGTACAATCAATACCTTATTAAAAATACGGCGATTATCAGTTAATTCTCGAACAATGTGTGTGAATAGTGTTTGGCTCATTTGAAACCGCTTACGGAATGTATTATCATCATACATTGGGTTTTAAGTGAAGTAGGCGGCCGCTAGACAATCATGAGCACCATAATGATCTTTGTCTACCGAGTTACGTGGGTTTTTGAAATTGAAGAAGTGGAAGCTTAAATAAGCATAGCGGCTTCTTTTAAAAACTCAATCTCGATACTATTAACTTCTTCTTCCTCATCCGAGTCGGTAAAAAAAATTTGATCGAAATTCATTTGTTTTAATTGGAGAAGAGTAGAGTATATAATAGTTAGAAAAGAGAAAATGTATTTAAAAAATGATAAGTGTTGTAATATTTATATGTGAAATATATAAGGTGATTTAAATTTTTACAAGGTAAGAAAAATTCAATAAACACCCAAAACTAGCACTCGGGCCTTTTTTGGCCATTTTACTTGGTCAGGTGAACGACCGATTCTTCCTTTTTTTGCAAACAGGACGCATAGAGGTGGGCGTAATGGGAGAACGCATTCCCTAAGGCGATTGACCGATGGTTCGACCCTCCACTACGTCCGGTCTTAATGATCTTAACAATCAAAAGTTTGTTGAGACCAACCAATAGGGAAAATATCTTTGTTAATACAAATAAACTTTAAAAACATTTATTAATATTTAGCGATCTCTTTGTGTTTTGTTGATAACAAATATAATGTTATCATAAGTAAAATTATAAGGATACATGTTATTTTTGTAAAGCATCTACATATATAGTCATTTAATACAAAGTGTTGTAATAATTCATTTATTGTAATAGTTTATTAGGATGGGTAAAAACCACAACCCATAACCCATACCCATGGAGCATATCCATAACCCATGGAGTTAACCCATACCCATTGTCTAGATGTATTGCATCTATTAGATACATTGTATCTACTTAGATACCCATGGTCCAAAGTCTATAACCCATGACCCATAACCCAAAAACCCATGGGCAAACAGGAGCGTCTCACGGATCCCTCAAGTTACACTAGACGGATCCCTCAGGCAAGGGATCCGTGGGATCCGTGTGATAACAGTGGCAAAATTTCTTATAAATAGAGAGCCATTTCTTCTTTTTAAGTCACCACTCTTCTTACAAACTCTCTCATATATTCTTACATTCTTCTAACCTAAGATCACTTGATCTAGAGAGTAGTTCTTCTTTCTTTTATTGTGATTCTCATATATGTCATTCTCTAAGGCGTGATCACGAGCATTCTACAAGTCATCCAAGCAAGGGGTCCTTGATTGATTTAATCCTCCACAAGATTTCTGTAGTGAAGATCTTGTATTTCATATTTCACATATTTGTTGTGTTATAGTAGTGTTGGTTTGGTCCTCCGTGTTACGGACTCGGTATTTAAACTTTGTCTTGCGAAAAAGTGTAAGCGACGTTGTGAAGGCTTCTCCACCGAATTGAAGGAGTTTGTTGACACCACCCCCCACCTCCACCGCCACCTACTACCCAATGCCACCACCACCTACCACCCACCACCTACCACCCACCACCCACCTCCACAACCCACCACCACGCCGCCACACCACCTCCAGCGACGCCACCACCCCATCAGCCGCCTCCTGCAAACCACCACCCAACGCCACCACCCCCACCTCCACCGCCGCTGCCCACCGCCACCACTGCCACCAACACCCACCTCCACCGCCGCCACCCACTAAAACCACCACCTTAACCACCACTGCCACCACCACCCGCCTCCACCGCCGCCACCCACCCACAACCACCACCCACCACCCTCTCTCAAGGTTGTTGATGGTGGTGGTGGGTGGCGTGATGGGTGATGGTGGCGATGGTGGGGCTGTATGGTGGTGGTGGTGTGGGGTGGTTGCGGTGGCGGTGGTGATGTATGAGGTGGTGGGTGGTAGGTGGTGGGGTGGCGTTGTGGTGGAAGGTTGATTGTGGTGGTGTTGTGGTGGAAGTGGTGGCGGTGGTTGCGGCGGTAGAGGTAGGGGTAGTGACGTGATAAGGTGGTGGTGTGGCAATGGTGGTATGCTGTTGATGATGGTGGTGGCGTTGGGTGGTAGGTTGAGGTGGGTGGTGGTGGCAGTGGGGGCGGTGGGTGGCGGTGGAGGTGGGAGGTGGTGGCATTGGGTGGTGGTGGGTGGAGGTGGCGGTGGAGGCACCGTTAGTCCAGGACTAACGATGCAATTTGTCTTATTGCATCGTTAGTCCTAAAGACTAACGGTGCAAATATTTTCTCTTCCGTTAGGAGATAACGGAGAAATATTTGCACCGTTAGTCCTCATTAACTAATTTTACTAACAGAGGGATGTATTTGTGCCAACTTTACTAACGGAGGGATGTTTTTGTGCCAAAAAAAAGTTTATGGATGTAAAGCGAGACATGGGACAAACCACATGGATGTATTTTGGACTTTACTCTTTATTGTTTATATCAGGTGCTTCATCTTTTCATATAGCGATCCATTTCGATTCAAGGACGCACAACCTTTTTTGAGAGACGATATTCTATGTCATTGTGCTATCCATTATTGATTGGTAAAATTGGTCCTTGTGGTTTATTGAGTATCACGTATTTAGTCCCTGAACCTTTTTTTCGGAATCCTCATGTAGTTTTGACTCATGTAGTTTTGACCCGTTGAGGGTTTGGTCCCTTTGACCACTAATTCATAGTTTTGACCCGTTACGGGTTTGGTCCCTTGACCACTAATTCTGACCGGTAAAATGCATATTCGATTGGGTAAAAGGGCAAAAATATTCATGTAATCAGCTCTATAAGGTGCAATGGATAATTATAGAAGGAAAAAAAAAACAAACAAAAAACTACAAGTTTGTAAGCCACCAAAAAAGCAGAGCATAAAAAACTTAAAAAGATGTTACAAATTGATATTATGGAAGGAAAAAAAAACTATATGTTCCAATATAATGAACAAGAAAGGATCATCGAATTCTGTTTGTCAGACGGATCCTTTATGGTGAATACATCCAGTCTAACATTTGTCTGCATGCTACATGATGGACAATGGATATTTGACACATGCATACCATGGAAAGGAAACAACATGGTCCTAGACACAGAATTGGTCTTCATTTATCAAGTAAGATAGAGAAGACTTCATTAAAAAACAACGATTATCCTGTGTTGTAAAAGCGGCTAGGCGGCCGCAAGGCGCGCCTAGGCTAGTCGATCGCCAGCCCTCCCCTGATTTTGAGCAAATCGGCCGAATTAGGCGTTTTGGTCAAAAGGCGGTCAACAAACCGCCTAGGCGGGCCAAATCGGCCTAGGCAGCGGGTCGGTCAACGCCGGTCAATGCCGGTCAACGACGGTCAATACCGGTCAACGACGATCAAACTCCAAATCTAGTTTTTTTTCTTCAAATTCACGCCTCTTTGCACTGATTGGAACACATTTGGGGTTTTGATTTTTTTGATTTTGTTTTAATTTGAGCCAAAGGACGTTTTTTTTTAGCATAGAGAAGAAAGGGTGAAAAGAAAATAATGGTGGCTGTGTTATAGATACCATATAACCCTAATGTAACCCTAATAATATTATATATATTTTTTATAGCCCATTAAAAAGCTTATACAAGCCCAATAATTAACTATGTCTGTGTGGGCTTTAATAAAAGACCAAAAACTTAATCAAATGTAAATTTTGCAACATATACAAAAGATATATAAATAATAAAATTATTAGAAATATATGTTTATGCATATTTTATACCAAATACATATAATTTTTAAATTTTTTATATAGAAAAGTTCAATCCGCCTAGGCGGCCTAGCGGCGTGCGAGCTAGAAGCGACTAGTGTTTTTGAACAACCTTGATCCTATACCACTAAAACCAAGCTATGAACTAGACTCGACTGACATTGCGCGAGATTTCATGATTTCATCTCCACAAAAAGACTGGCCTGAGGATGTAGTCCAACTTCTTTGAGGGTCAAAGAGAGTTTATCTTGACCATAGAGAACACGAGGGAAATTGGTGACGAGGGTGTAACTTTCTATTTCCAAGCTTCCAGAAGAATCGACAAAGTCGTATAGAGATTGTATTGTTGCAGTAGAATGAAACCTCCTTCCCTTTCGTTCTCCATTTGGTAATCTCACCAATACCTATGTCATTCAACATTTAGAATACACATGTAAATGCATCAAGTTGAATGCAGTTATGAATCGATAGAGACAAATTCGTTCTGCAAATATGTAAGTCAGATAATGTATTGATGCTGTTAATAAAGTGGTGTCCTACCCATTTTACCACTTCTACAGAAAGAGGTGGAGAAAACACCCAACCACAAATACATCTATGAGACTAAGAGTCTACACTTCTAGAACTTTCTTGTTCCACTAAATGTATTTATTTATAATGATCTCCATTTTAACATACGCAACTAGCTTCAAATAGAAGACTTGATATTCTTATACAAACAAATTCATATTAGCATAGTTTCTGACAGGTACACAAGTTTTATATCTTCAGATGACCAAAGATTCTGTTTCCTAACTATGTATTTGTCTGTAGAGGTTCCTGCTTTGACACCCTATGCTTTTCACACGCAATGATACCATACACATCCAATTTATCCTCAAAGACCAAAAATAGAATGCAACAAATACATCATCTTTATTCTACAAAGAACATATAATAGTCAGGAAAATAATGTCATATTTTACATTTGTATTATATCGGTTTAACAGGAAAACAAATTCGAATTTTAGTTATGTTTATTGAAGGGAGAATTTCGTTTATATCCTTAGAAAACTCTACAATTACATGTAAAATTTGTAATAACATCACTACCTTTTTTTTGGGTAAAGGGTTTTACCCCGATAAATAATCATCGCTACCCTTTGTAAACTTAAAAATACTCGCATTAACCCATTTAAATAAATTAAACATTTTTAAACGATTTACTACTTAAAACTCTTATATAAACGTTAAATATCAAGTTATACTTGTAACCTCATGACCTAATTAAACAAAAACAAAATCACTAAATCACTGCTATGTTTCAATCACATTTTTGCCTCTTCTTCTAAAGCATGCGCCTTCTTTACCTTTAATTGCTTGAAATTCTTTCGCAAGGATTGTTTTTCAAGAACTTGATTAATAAATACTTTCAAGTATAATTTTATTTCTAATGAATATATCATTACGTTGTTTTAAGAATTTCATTGGTTTAAGAGTAGACTGCCTGTGACCACAATATGCTTTGAGACTGAATCATGATTCATGAGTAAAATGGCTGTAGGAAGAAGAAAAAATCATGTAGATGAAGACACGTGCGATTGAATGGTGAAGTACCTTGACTTTGTTTTAGCAAGATAAAAGGATAAAAGTAAAAGAGCTTATTAGTTAGTATTTAGATAACAAATTTAAATATTTTCACCATTTGATCATAATAAAGTTGGGATGTTTGGTAAATATGAGTATTTGGAAGTTTTTAAAGGATATTGATGTAATTGTGAAATTTGTAAGGATATTGACGTAATATTCAAGTTTTATAAGGATATAAAATGTGTTTCAAATTCAGAACTTTAAGATGTTAAGGAGCAACTATTCACGTTTGGTAGCCCAATTTAATATATATCAAATGCTGAAGCAAAGACAGTTAACTAAAGTTATTTATTTCTCAGGAAAAGATTCAGACCTACAGCAACTAAATTTAAAATATATGTTTCTTATTGAAAATCTAACATGCACATATATTACCATGAGAACGAGTAGTTAAGACAAGGAGTATGGAATACCTGAGTAACATCAGGCCCCTTTTCGGGTTCAGGGCCCAAAGACAAAGATTTTTCCTCTCGCAGTTTGATCAACTTAGCTTCTCTTTCAGCAGCTTCACGCGCCTCTCTTTCACGAGCTGCTTCTTCTTCCTTTTGCTTCTTCTCAGCTTCAGCAGCTTCCCTTTCTAATCGTTCTTCCTCTTCCTTCCTCTGGCGCTCCCTAGCCTAATTTTGCATGAAAAAAGGTGAGGCAATGAAAGAGCAGTCCATAAAACTCATCCAATTAACTGGAAAAACAGGTCTTTCTACTAGAGGTGGCAAGATGGATGGATGGATGGATGGTTGGATGGGCGGGTTGGGTAGTTGGTCAAAACAGGATGGGTCGGGTTCCCATGAGTCCATGACTCACAATTACGTTTTGTATAATCAATATTTATCTATGATTAACAATATAAAACTACAATCATATCTCTAAATTTCAAAGGAAACAATTTTGCAGGTTGCATGTATTAAAATAGACCATCCGTGACTTCCAACCTGTATGACTCCTTTGACACATGCCCCTATTAACAACTTTTTCCATTCTTTTTTATATTTAAGTCAATAAATACCCTGGTTGGTTATCAATTGAAGCTACTAATAACAAACAACGGCGACACAATGCACCAAAGTCAGTCAACTAGGGTATGAAAACAAAAACTAGATAATAACTGGACCAAATTCTCAATTTGAGTGTCACCCATGCACAGGGGCAAGCAAATTTTCTCTGTATCATTCCATTTCAGCTAATCTTTTCAGATTTCACCCATCGACTCCTTTGAGATAAAACACAACCCAAATAGACTATAAGTAGAAGGGCTGAAATTGCCACCTCTTCCTCTATCACAAACTAATGGAAGTAGCCTAACCAGGTCTTAGTCATGAAATGACAATTCACAAAACAAAGTAAATGAGACATACTTGATCAGCTTCAAGTGCAGCTTGATATGCAGCATCTTGTTCCTCCCTCAGCCTTATATTGTTTCTACGTTCCTCAGCATCAAGTCTTGCTGTTACAAGGACCGGGGCACTTTCTTCAAGAACCCTCTGCAACATTGCAAGCATTTCTTCTGGTGATTTAGGTCCCTCAACCTACAATACATACAGATACACGATATACCTTGTTAACTTTGGCAAATTTCACAAAGTTCTCACATAGTTTAAAAATGAAATGGGGTGTGAGAAGGCTCTACATTATGTGCATAGATCGAAGATAAAAAGCATCTAGCTCTACTTCTTGAACTAGTTCCTGTGCAGGACCTTAAGTTATTTTATCACTCAGACTGTAAGTATCTATGGATGAAAAACACATAAACTAAGCACTTATATGATGTGTCTTATGAATGCTATGCTGGGCCTGGTAAACACAGGTGGTAATCCACAGTTCTTTAGTTACCTGGTGTACCATGTAACTTATAAGACTATTGCATACCAATGTTATCTCACTAATGTTAACATCAGCTTTTAACCTACAGGCCATGCCAAAGCTTTCACTCAAATAACAATCTGAGCAAACATCTACAGTTTCTCAGCTGCAAAGACCGATTTCCTAGAAGTTTTTGCCGCAAAGCTCACGGCTATCTAAACTTACAATGCATGATGGAAGTCAAACCTATCGTAAATTCTTTTCAGCATATACTGATGCCTATAGGTGGTACCAGTAAATTATTTTCACAATAAAAAGCAACATTTAAAAACCAACACAAAGTTCATGAGAACCGTACATAAGCTAATGGCAGATTTCAATACCAATAAAAGTATTATATGTTAAAAACAAGCAGAGATAATGTATACACCTGCCTTACAGATTAATCTTGAGCAGAAGAGTGCATAGATAATATATTGAGTCTAAGAAATGGAAGTACCCAAATAAGATATGGGACCAAACAATTTGAAAATGTCGGTGATACTGTGCCAGCAATTTGATATGGATGACCAATCACAAACATAGTGATAAAAAATGGGTCTAGTTCTAACAAAGTTCATTGCCCACTTGTTCCCTCTCACAGATATACAACTTGACCTATCATATTGTCTTTCAACTTTGGAGGATATTAATCCTTACTTCTATAAGCGAAATGCATAGAGCATCTACAGTGCTCTTATGAGGCAGCGGACAATGAATTTGGGATTTTTGCTGACATAGCTCAATAACATCGTAAGAGAGCCACATAAGGCCAAGTCCAACAGAAGTTAAATTCTGTACAAAATCTTGTTAAACTCTCTGTATGTGTGCTTCTCATATATTTAATATTCTCCTTTATATCAATTTACAAAGTCAAAGTGGCTAGTGAATAGTAACTTTATACGTTATTGTATAATCCAGATTAAAATGGTAGAAAACAATAATGTGGGTGTAGTGTAGTGGTAATTGTCCTCTTAAACAAACTAAAGGTCGCACGTTCAATCCATGACAGCCCACACTTTTTCCAATCTTATCCCACAAATTTTACATTTATATATAAGTTTAATTAAGAGCATAAACAAATAATGTAAATGTAGTTTAGAAAGGAACTTTTCATAAAGACTAGTCAGACTAGAGGTTGCGCATTTGATCCTATTTGGCCAAATTTTTTGCAGATTTCAATGCAGATCTTTTTGCCCTTTTTTTCAAATAACAAAATAACTAATTATAGAGCAGTCTCTTTTTAATTAGCATTTCTACTCGCCTCTATCAGCAAACTTTGAAAGGTATATTATATTTTGTCAAAAGTCTTTTTAATAGGTTATACTCGAAACAAATACAAAAGCAACACATTAAGCCAAATTACCAAAAATAATGTTATTAATCCCCGAACCTAGATAACCAATTAGTTGACCTTACTTGTATTATAAATTATGCAGTCATAAACCTTAATAAGCACAACCAATGTAGATAATTCGCGAAATTATTTCGAGATTAAAAAATACCACTAAACCTAAATTAAATAATATTCCAGCCCCTGTTGCAACGCATGGGCACTATAAACCTCGTTATAACCTCAAACTTCACTGTTAAAATTTACTTTACTACCACAGTCTCACCCTCACGTATCTATTTATTTATGCAAATGGGATTCAAAATCAGCTAATTCTTTTGAAGTATCATAAAACACAATTTTTTAATATGAAAATCAAATCTGGGGTCCAAGAACTAGACAATGAAATTTTCCTGGATATGGGGCGATGATGCAGAAGACTTCAAACCAGAACGATGGCTTGATGACAATGGTTGCTTCCGACAGAGAGCTCCTTCAAATTTACAGCGTTTCAGGTTAGTACACCACATACATATGCCCCATTTATTTCTATTTTTGGACCTATCCTAATTCTTGCATGCTGCACACTTACGGTTAAAAATAGGCTTATTAGCTGCTCTGGTAGAACACATTTTAGACTTATTAGCTCTGGTAGAAGACATTTTAGACTTACCGCTTGAATAACAAATTCAAAAAACATTTTAGTTTCTTATTTTCCATACGCAGATTTTTATTAGTCAATTATATACTTTTAAAATTATTGTATCATTTCTATATAGTAAATAATAAATTATTTATAGGATGCTGAAGTGGAAACTTGTTATGACGTGACAATGTGTTTTAAACCATGTAGGATTTAATGCAATTGGAGATGCTCTAAGTAACTCAAAGGAGTAGCTAACACTATACAAGTTCAACCACATCATATCTCAAGTACTTCATGTCACTTTTAAGTGAATCCAGCCCACTTTTAAGCAGATATATTACATGTAGAATAGGAGATACTATAAGAGGAAACCTAACAAGAAAGTTTTGCCAAAAGCTTATCATTAAAGCATTAATTCTACATGTGAATCTGCTAAACAAGGCACTTGCTGTTTAAGGACTCCTACATGCTTAATATATAACTCAAGAGGTCGTAAAGCTATTATTCCCTAACTTGATGAACGGATCACCATTCTAAGCCATGTCACTAGAGATGTACCCTCATCAAAGTATACATGTAACAAACAAACACATTAGTGAACAAAGCCTAATGTAAAAGACCATAAAGAACATGCATCACTGTACTAAAACCAAATCCAAGCAAACACCTACAACGATGTTCTCACGAGCAAAGACCACTTTCCTAGTATTAAAAATCTTGTCGCAAATCTATTAGGCGCTCCCAGTTATAATACTATCCTTGATCTATCTTATAGCATAAACTGTCATCAAGACATCAATCTGATTTATCAACTGACACATTCTAATATTAATACACATAGGATGAAACCCATGCATATAGTAAATTCATTTATTCATATACTAACGCCTCTTGAAAAACTAGTATTTTATTTTCAGAAGATAAGAAGCCGATATTTAAGGACCCAATCTAAGTTAGGGTATACAGAATAAATGTTTAGCACAAGCAAAGAAAATGGTACAGCATACACTTCAACATGATAATACAATTAGTCTTGAAAATGCAACTACTCATACTAGATATGAATGACCAAACACATTGAAAAGGAGGGTACTAGGTAATACTGAAACGACCATTACTTCTAATCTTCTATAAACAAACCACATCGTAATGTAAAGCAGTTGCTAACACTATATAAGTTCAACCGCAACATAACTCAAGTGCATTCAGCTCGTTAACAGACAACTATATGGCGTGTAGAATAGCAATTAATATGAGAGAAAACTTAACAAGGAAATTTCCGCCTAGAAGCTTGTCACTACATCTACATTTTAATCCGCTAACTTAAAGAGCACATGAGCATTATGCCACTAAAGATGTACCCTCATCATATTACAAACGAACAAACCAGCATTAATTATAAAAAACCAAATGCAATATACTACACAGTACACACATCACTGTATAAGAGCATGACTTGTCAACATTTCCAAATCCGCATCAATACTATCAACTTAAAACATTAAAACAATAATCTATCACAACTAATTAAAATAAATACCGATTTTAGTTAACGCTTCTCAAACATGATAAAACAACACATTTTATCAATCTACTCAATCGTAATAAAACACGTTCGATCAAGTATACCTGCTGAAGCAACGCAATCCTCTGATTAGTCGCAGCCATAACAACCGCACAAAACGGAAACCTCGACGCTTTCAAACTATTACTCATCTTAAACCCCTCACTCGCCCTAATACTCCCACCCCACGCCACAAAATTCTCATTCACAAACCTTTCAACCACCTCATTACACAAACTCCCTTGACAAAAACCACTCGTATCAGGATGATCCGGCGAATGCAAATACACAAACAACAACTTAAACTCATTTCTCGACCTTTGTAACGCGTCCATAAACCCTTCCGTCACGAAATTCGGATGCCTAACTCCATACTCCCTCTCAAACTCCCTAACAAACTCCACCGCCTCATTAATCGCATTATTAACCGCCACGTAACTCTCATTCCTCCTATTCGCATTATTATTACTTAAACCAATCAAACTAAACGAATACGACAACACGCCCCCAACTATCCACAAACCTAGCCCTACAGCACCAGAAACTAAGCCTAAACTAGCGGAAACGATCGATATCGGTAACGTAATGAGTTTCCATGCTAAACCAGGTGGACCGGTGTGATCAGTGTGATCAGCCATCAATCCGGCGTCATCCGGAATGAATTCGGGGGTATCGGTTACACTTTCGGGGGGTTCGGATGAAGTGATGGTGGAAATGGCTTGTTGAAGGTCCCAATTATGAGCGGTTAAGATTTCGGTGCATAAATCGGGGTCATCGAGACCGGTTATGGCTTGGAATTGAGCTAATTTGTCGGATGTACTGCTCATTTTAGGGTTTGATTGATTGAATTTGTGTTAATTTGGGGGGATTAGGGTTTGTGTGTCAAGTGAAAGTGAAAGAAGATAAAATGATAAATCTTGTTTTGTTTGTTTGTTTTGAGAAGTGGAGTTGGTGTTTGGAAAGTGCCGGACTTAAAAAGACAAATTTGTATCAGTTGGTTAATACTGGGCCTTAGTTGAGGCTTTTATTATAAATTAAAAGTTAGAAAATTATATTTTTATAATGTTGTTTGGCGAATTAGTCGGAGTTGAAGCTTATTAAACAAAAAATATAAAAATATATCAAACTAAATTTATATATATTTACAATTTTAATGTAATAATTTATTATATTTTTAAAGATATTTAAGTAATTTAACTAGCAATAAGCCTTTATAAACTCCATTTTATTAGCTTGGGCTTATGGAGGCTTACAACTTATTTTATAAGCCTTACAACTTATTTTATAAGCCATAAGCATCCATAAGCCTCTGTAACAAGCAAGACTTATTTTATTAGTCGGCTTATTGTAAAAGTCCAAGCCCCAGTAAGTCTTTCATAAGCCATCGCCAAACATAGCCTCCTTCCCATAATTATAGTTCACATTTTCATTTCGGGTTGTCCCAAATTAATTGTCCGCTTCTAAAAATAGATAGCGAATTAGTTCGAGTTTACCGTATTACTCTCACTTGAGGTTATTATTACAAACATTAAAGAAGTTTTAAATTAATTAGTTAAGGGTAAAACTGTCATTCTACAAAAAGAAAGAAAGAGAAAACTGTAATGATGATGTTTTTCTTAAACTATATGTTTTTTGTCGATGGACAATTATTTTGAGACGGATGGAGTAACTTTTAACGATTACTATTTTTGGATTATACGATTTTAATAGCTTCTTGACCTGTTCGATAAATGGGCTGGTTTCAAGTGATATATATATTTGAGAATAATACATGTCGTAATTTTAACAGATACATGAAACTAACTCGCAAATGAGTAACAATTAAATTTATATCCAAAAGAAATAATCTCAAAATGGCATCGTCAATATGCGACTTTATTGTACGTAGATAAAAAAATGACAATGCTTTATGGTAAAGCAACTTTATTTTATTATATATTAGGCGTGCGGACGACACCATTTTGCATGACAAACACACTAAACGACATCGTTTTGGAATGTCAGGTGTCGTTTTGTAGTCTTAGCCATGTCGTTTTGGGTAAGTGGGTTATTAGATGTTAAGGTGGCCATTATATGCTGTTAAGTAATTGACCATTAGATTTTGTTAAATTGGTCATCACATGTTATTGGTTGGTTTTAGTGACATGGTTCTTAGCCCGTTGTTTTTTTCTTTTTTTTTTCAATATTGTCTATAGGTCATTTTTTCACTAATCTTAAGCCATTATAATCATTTGTCTCTTTTTTTATAATAGTGTTTCTAAGTCTTTCTTTTACCAACCTTCATGCATTATGATCTATAGCATCATATCTTACTAGAACTTTGTCTGGTGAATCGGTACCAGCATTACGTGAGGAAAAATAGTGATCTAACACAACTAGGAATCGATGTTACCGGAATTCCGATTTACAGGTTAGTTAAATCAAATGTAGTTTGCCTTGTTACTGTTTTTTTTAATCATTGAAATACTATTCATTATTTTAAGATGTTTCTAGAAAAATGATAGTGATTTGCTGTTTAGAAAAAATTTTAATCGGTACGAGGTTACATGATTGTTTTATGCATGGCTACTAATGTGTATATATGTATATTGATGTTTTGTTTTTGTTTTTGGATGGGTCGATGTGAAGTTATAGGATGGTTGTTGTGTGACAACTAGCAATTAGGGAGCCCATTTTAGGTAACTGCATCACGTTAAGTTAAACCGAGTAATTGATTTTAGAACTATTTCGATTGACCATGACTTGTTTTGATATCGATTATTGGTTTTTATGATTTATTTTATTATCGTATGAGTCGTCGTATGAGTTTTAGCCTTTTTCGTTAATCACAATAAAATCCTATAACGAGAAATAACGTAACTTTTAAACCGTAACTCGAAACTTGACAAATAAATAGTCAAAACTCGTGGAAAAACGTAAATGAAAGCGATAGAAAGTTGAAGGAACGTCGTGGGACACTCGTAGGACAATATATGAGCTCGGGAATGGGTAAACGGGATAGTTTGGGAAAATTAGTGGGTTTGGCCCCTCTTCTTTGATGTGGCCGGCGCCCCCTCCTCCCCATTTCATTTTTATTTTAATCCCCAACTCCCCATATATATACCCTCATCCCACCCCATTATACTAGTTTGTTTCTCTCACTAAAAACACACACATACCAACTTTCTCTCTCTAATCTCTCTCTCTACAAACCCTAACCCTAAACCACCATAGCCGCCGCCACTGTTCCGGCGGGATTCCGGCCACCCTCCAGCCCTTGACCACCCACCACCACCACCATTTGATAGATCTCTTCCTTCTCTTTCTTTTGGTATACTACACGCGCCATATAGACTCCGTTAACACCTCCAAATGTTGCAAAAACTATTCGTGATTCTAGGGTTTCAAGTGGGTTTTATATATAGGGTTTAGAAAAGGTAAAAGGAACGTGGTTGAGGCTCGTTTGAGCCATAATAAGCCTCGTACGAGACCTTTTAGGCTCGTACATATGGCGACTTTGGTGGGTTTTGATGAAACATGGGTCTAAAACGAGTTTATAACTAATTAAAACATGTAACTAGTGATTTGGTATCGTGTGTTGTATCATTTTATTGTGTTTTTGCATTTTTATTATTGTTTCATGTTCTTGGTTTAGATTAGTTGATGGGTTTGATGATTGGATATTGTTTGGAGGTTGATTGATTGTGTTTGGTTGTTGGAGAAGCCATTTTGGGAGCGTTTGGATGGGATTAGTGAGGCGTACGAGCTACTAGGGCTTCGTACGTGGCTATGTGGTGGCGTACGTGACCCATATGGACCAAGGGTTCGGGTCGGGTTGTTGTGGTATCTTGTTGGTAGTTGTTGTTGGTGTTTGGATGAGACGCGTGGAGCCGAAAAGCTTCTAGAGCTTGTTTGGTTCACGTGGTCTTAACCGGGAGCGTGTCATAACCATTAGGGCCGTGACATTGGTTACGGGTATATTTGGTAGTTTGTTTGGATGGCGAGATTAATATGGGTTGATTGGAGATTGATTTGCGCTATGTGATTATTTACTTGGACTACATTATAAATTGTCAACTTTGAGCAACGTCGGTGTTACTTTGACTTTTTAGTCATAGTTGACCCCGACAACGCCGTAACATGGACTTTAGTATATATTGGACTATAGATTGAATAAAAGCCGAGAGGTCATGACTCGTGCTTGTGGACTCGAAACGAATAACGATTTGAAACTTATATTGACATTAACGTAATATATATATATATATATATATATATATATATATATATATATATATATAGGGAAGGGTTATTTTCAGAACCAAGAAAAATGCGAAAACTGCGAGAACCAGCATCAACCAATCAGATTATTTCTTATATTAATTTTTATTTTTAATTCAAAAGGGTATAATGGTAAAATTACTTTTTTTTATATTTGATTTTTTTTTACAAAAAACGCTTTTTGAGTTCCTATAATTCTAGGATTTTTTTTTAACATTGTGTGCACATGTGTTTTCCATTATGTGATAATTGTTTTTCCGTTTTTGCATTGGTGTTTTGTTTTTGCACATGTATCTATAAAAAAATATTACATAAGCATGTATACAAACAACAAAACTTTATTAATACATTTATGCAATTTTATACAAATAACAAAACTTTATTAAAAAAATTACATAAATATGTTTTATTACAAATATATGAAGCGTGCACATGTGTATAATACAATGTTTTTAATAGATGGTTCATCTTTTAGGCTTGCGCATGTATTCCTCATCTTGTTCAAAAACCCATGAAATCTACACATGTGTTTTTAATCCTTGTGCACATGTATTTTTCCTCATTGGCCATTCTCGATCTCTTTGTATGCATATGTGCAGTTGATTTCATCCATATGCCCTTATATATACGTATGTGCATTCTTCATATTTCTCATTATACTCGAACCTGTAATCACAAACAAATAATAGAGGAATTATTTAATCATAACACTAACAAAACATATTTGCTCAATCCTTTCATAACAACTGAAATTAAAAATAAAAAACAAGTTCATGAAACTGTAAAAACACATATGCATAGAAGGTTTCAAATTCACAACTGTAAAAACACATATGCACACTCAAAAACACATGTGCACACTGATCTGGTCCGAACCGTCAAGTCAAACAGACTTAAAACAGCTTGGAACCAAATACAATGAAGATCAGAGAATACAGAGGATTCCCGGGTCGTTAAGTCCCACGGAGACTCAATGGTGTGTACAACACTTGATCAGACGGTAGAATGATCACTAATGATAGTGATCAGAAAAGATTAGGATGGATAATTACGCTACTGAAAAAGTTAATAAAATAACAGCGACTTAAATACAAATTAAGAAAATTAAAAAGATAAAAGATATTAAATAAACGCTATCACTATATTTAAAGTGATAAACGTTTAAAACTTAAAACGTACGTTTAAATTAAAAACTACGTTAACGTACAAAATAAAACGTGAAAATAAAGAAGGAAAATACCTACGGATATGAAAAATACATTTTTACAAACCTAATGATAAAAGAAAATTTTTAGAAAAAGAAAATTATTTTTTGTAACTATTTATCTAATTATTATTAATTAAAAACTATTTTTAACTATTAAATAATTACCTAAAGTACAAGAAAATAGGAAATTAAGCTAGAAAAATAAAATTAAGACTTAGAAAAATCTAAAATATCAAAATAGAATTTTCAAAACTATTTTTGTATTTTTCTGATTATTTATGAATTTTCTAGGAATTTTAAACTATTAAAAACTACTTAAATTATTTAAAAATACAATTTTAACTAAGAAAAATATGGAAAAATACTTTTTTGGCTTTTTATATTTATCTAAACTTAATAAAATTGAAAAATTATTTTTTTGAAGCTTTTCTTAATTATTTGTATTAAATGCTATTTAAAAAGTGCTAAAAAGTGATTTAAATTAAGAAAAATAGCAAACAAGCTAGGAAAAATCTGAAAATTTCAGGAAAACTCTAAAATGATAATAAGAATCTATGAAAAATGGAAAAACAGGTAGCTATGTGGAGAAAAATGAAACTGAGCTCACAAGTACTTATAAATAAGCACTAGAATAAGCCAAATGAACCAAATAAGCCACCACACTGGAACAGAAGCTACAATATACTAAATGAACTAAAATGGAACAAGTTTCAACAAGCCACAACCTCTGATAAGCAATTACAAATGATTTGATGTCCGAACCAATAAGCTAAAACAGATGAAAGGGTGGCTACTTGCAGGGGGAAAATAAGCAATCAATAAAGCTAGAAACTGGAAACAATAACTTGGGAATTGTACAAGACCTGGGTGACTATCAATAAACCCAAGGATCAGGCCTAGGTGAGCCAAGGTGAGCCCTACACAAGCTCTGCAATTCCCTGAGAAAACTCAGCATCTGCTGAGTTCTTGAACAGGGCAATTAAGCCATTTTGACAGGCTTATTAGAGGCTTATAGGAAATTCACAAAATTGTACAAAAATAACAACAAGAAACTAGAGCAGTAGAGCTTTTAAAAGTCACAAATTTCATTTAGATTGACCCAAGAATGAACCCACTAAAAATCTGTCTATTTTGACCAAAACTGAGAATTATGCATTTTTGACTTTTGAAGAAAAATGAAAAGTTGACTTCTTGGAACTTTGATCTTGAATCATGAACTGAGAATGACATAATAAAGTGAAATGAGACTAATGCAAGATGTGTTTATGAAATTAGAACACAAAATAAGCTTTGGCTTTGCTAAAACTCCAACAGTGGAACTATTATGGTAGATAAGAGAGATTTTTGACTTTGGGCAAATGTAGGTGCAAAATTATGACTAATATGAGTTCATTATAGCTAAATGAGCCTGAAGCAACACAAATCCATCACTGCACAAACCTATGGCACAGATTGAATACCAAATCCAAACACCCTTTAAAAATCTGATAAGCAATTAAATCTATCCAAACTTCTAAACTAGCTTATTCCAATGATCAAACTAAACTTAAATGACCTAAATACATCTAACTAAACACATCTAAACAGTTTCTAACTGCAAATACAGGCACAACCAAAATAAGCAGTCTAACTTGAAAATTGACAATGAAATAATCACTCACATGAGTCCAGCTAATGCAGGCCAAAACCAGAACAAAAAGACCACTATACTAAACCATTTTTTACCCAAATCCAAGTCTGCAACACCAGTATCCCTTTCCAAACCCAGATTAAGCTCAGTTTGACTTCTGTTGACCATCAACCAAGTTTATTTGAAATTGAAATGCAAGCTTACTCAAAGCTTATAGAGGGCTTAAACTGACTTATTTAAACTTAAAATAAGCTTCTAACAACTTGGACAATATACTTTGAACTGAAAATTTTCAACAGTGGGCATGAACTTAGGAGCTTAAATAAAAGACTTTGATTGATATTCAAAACACATTACAAAGTTAATTTAACATAAATGTGATATAAAGAAACTGAAATTACAATATTTTAACTAAAACTAAGAACATTTAATTAAAAACGACATTAAAGAAAATAGGTAAAACTAGCTACTCCTTGAAACTGCTTCTTCTTCTCTTTTATAGCTCCAAGAGCTTTCTCTCACCTTTCTGAGATAATCCCACCACAAATCTCAACCCTTGGATGTCTTAAACTTGATCTTGGCCATTGAGTGTTTTTGGCGGGAAAAAATGATTTTGCAGCTGGGTGAGATTGAGTGCATTAAATGCATTTAGCAAGTAGGTGAGGAGAGGGGGGACAAAGTGAGGTGATAGGGTGAACTGGTAGGAGGCTGGAGGAGGGGGGATGGGTTCCAGACAAAGTTGTCGGGGAAGACAGATGGGATAGGGGTTGTTTGTTTGTTTAAATTGTGGGTTTGGGTTGGTCGGGTCAAGAGTTTGGACCGGGTAAAAGGATTTGGGCCAAAGGGGTTTTGTTTTGGGCTTGGGTTATAACTATTAGGTCCGTTTGGTTTGTAGAAGTAATAACATAGGGACCAAAATTGAAACTTCTGAATTTCCAAGGACCAAACATGTAAATTATGAAGATTGAGTCAAAGGGTTGGTCTTGCCAAACTTTAATAATCCAAGGGCTAACTTTGACATTTTTGAAACTTCAAGGATTAATTTTGACCAATTTAAAAGCCAGGGGACTAAAACTGTAATTTTCTCAAAACTTTTAGATTTTTCACCAAAGGACTAAATTTGACAAGTTATGATATTAAAAGGACCTTTGGTGACTTTTCTTTTGAAATTTTGACTCAGGGACTATTTTTGACAATTTTAGAAACTTGGGGGACTAAAACTGCAATTTTTGCAAATTTGATATGTTTTTCATCTGATTTTGATATTTTTGCATTTAAAACACATAAAACACTGATTTGTGATATTTTGATCATTTTGATGTGTTTCTGAGTGTTTTCAGATGATTTTGCAGTTTATATTGTACAAAAATGATGAGTATTTACACACTCATCAATCCCCCACACTAAACTATTGCTAGTCCCTAGCAATCTTTTGAGAAAAACTTAATGGATTTGCATCTCTTTACCAAAAGCCATTACTTCTGGAGTAGCCAAATGTTTCAGTTCAAGTAAGAACCATGGTACACCGATAACCATGTGATTTTGAGCAAACCACCACCTTTCAACGGATTTGATTTTGTCTTTACCAGAAGCCGTACCCTTCTGGACTAGCCAACTCTTAGATAAATTATCAATATTATCTTTGGTGAGCTGATTACCAATATGGTTTTTCCACTGCCTTTACCACAAGCCATAACCTTGCGGGCTAGCCAACTCTTCACTTTTTAGGATATGGTGAGTGAATACCATACAATTTTGGGCAAATTGCAAGCCATATAAACGGATTTGAGAAATCTTTACCAAGAGCCGTTTGCTCTTGGATTAGCCAATCCTTTAGTCTTACAGACATGGCGGACTGATAACCAAATGAGTAAGTGTAAAACACTTACTCCAAAAAAAAAAAATTTTGGCCAAAACGGGGATTGGTATAATTACATGATAAAATTCGTGAGAATCCCCCCCACACTAGAGATGAATATTGCCCTCAATATTCAAAGTACCGGCGGTTATGCCGAAACAAAGAACGTGAAAGGGAAATACTACGGCCATTATTTAGAAAGAAGATTTTTTTTTTTTTTTTTTGTTTTTTTTTTTAGAAGACACTTATATACACAACATGTGGGGCAACCCCCCCACACTAGGGTGGTAGAAAATAGAAAGAAGTCAGAAATATGGGTGAAAACCCATATGGCATGCTACTTTTTGATTCCCGAAATCGCTAGCTTGACTCGACCCCGAATTAATTTGTTCATGGGGAAGTAAGTGGAATAGATAATCTCCATCGGACTTTCATTCAAGATGTTTGGACAAACATTTGAAGCACGTGAAAGTTCCACACCGATGAGATATATACAGACAGACCAGGCTCACAAATGATAAATGAAAATGCCGGGGTCAAAGATAGTGTCTTCACTCCCGAAGGAGTGAAGAAGAGAAGAAGTCACCGAGTAGGTGAAGAAAAGAAGGAAAATCATGATAACAATCATGACTAGATCTTCTTCCTCGGGATTAAGTGCAGTTGCACTTATTTGGATTTTGTTGGTTGAGCTCTTTGGGTTGGAAGGCATCTCGGTTGGGAGGGTGGGAAGATTTGTCATAACTATGCAAATTGAGATTCTCTCCCCCCGATCATGATTTTTGCCATCCAAGCAATCATACTCCAGCGAAGATATGATATGAGAGAGTTCACCGAGAACTCTCATGAAGAGAATCAACCACATAATGTGAATTTGTGAACTCTTGTTCCATTGTGGGCTCATCACTATCCTCAGTCTGAGTATCAAAGAGTGGATTCTCAGAATTTGAAGTGAATTCAGAATTGAATTCAAATAGAGGATTGGTGAAAGTAGCTTTGAATGTTTCGGGAACAAAATGATCAACATTCTCTATTGGACTGTTGGAGTAAGAAGTGAGTGAACGATCATTATCAATGAGACTTTCAGTCTCTCCTAGATCGGCTTCGAAATCAAAGAGTGGATTGATGTGAGTGAGTTCACCGGAGAACTCCTCAAGAAGGGGATCAGCATCAGATTGTGGAAGTGATGCCTCAACGTACTCGATGTCTCCATATGAAGCACAATCTTCGCTAAGATCAGAGAAAGTTTCAAAATGATCTTGAGAACACTCAAGAGGGAAAGGAATATCACACAGATGCTCGAGAATTCCCTGTGACTCTCTTGGGATTGAGACAAGGTTCTCCACACTAGACGATTCCATTTCTGGAATAGTGCTAAGAAGCTCATCCCCCATGTTTAGAGAGTGAGTGGGAATATTGGGTGTGATAACAACAAACTGAGGGAGCTTAGAAGGACTAGCATACATATGTTTTATACTTTCCATTTGTTCTTCTGCTAGTAATTCCATCATAGTCTTTTCTCCCGACTTTTCATGGAAGGGATCTTAACTGATGAACTTGATGAACTATTATAAAATTGTAGGATATCAAGGATATCTTCATCATCATCGTCATCAGGAATGAAACGGAATCGAGCTGGATTTGGCTGCTTTTTCTTTTGCAATTGATTCCTTAATAGATTGTTCAAAGGCAATTTGGGAATCTAATTTAGCGTTGCTCTTGACTAACAACACTTCCATGGATTTTTCATTTGGATTATCTTGGGAGGACATAGCCGACTCCTCCTTAAGTTCTTTTAATAACTCCAGTCTTCTAGAAGGTCTGTCGTAGTTTCATGAGGAGTCGCCAATCATTTGGTAATGCTTGTGGAGGTTGGTCTTGAAATGAAGAGTCGTAATTGTTACAAGGAAATGGATTCCTTGTTTGACAATCCGAACTAGAGTGAGGACCTCCACAATACTCACAACAGTAGAACTGATGTGGTTGTGAGTGGTATGTGTTGTAGTCATAACTGTTATCAGGAACTTGCTCATAGACAAGCGTGTTTCCCGATTGACAATCAGAACTGGAATGTGAATCACCACAGTACTCACAACAGTAAAACTGCTGAGTCTCACGTGTGGCGGTGATGGAATAAATCAGCTGTGTCATGGTAGGAATAGGGATCTTGGTTATAGACAGACCCGTTTCCTGATTCTACCACGCTACAACTGGGGCAATTGCCACCATTATAAGGACCACCACACCATTGACAACCAAGAAGGTGAGGATAAGACATAGAAAGAATCAAAGGTTAACAGAGGGTAAGAAATGAAGAATCAAAAAATGTGAGAGGATAAAGATGGATTTTTTTGGATTTTTGAAAAACATATTGCAAAAAACAAAGAATGAAAATATTTTTGGCGTTTTTAACACTTTAGGAAAAGTGTTAATGAACTTTTTGGATTTTTTGAAAACTTTACAAGAAAACTTTTATACAAAAGATGGGGTATGCACAAGAATGGGCCTGAAAATAGCTTAACACACGCTAAAGCCTCCCCGGCAGCGGCGCCAAAATTTGATCTGGTCCGAACCGTCAAGTCAAACAGACTTAAAACAGCTTGGAACCAAATACAATGAAGATCAGAGAATACAGAGGATTCCCGGGTCGTTAAGTCCCACAGAGACTCAATGGTGTGTACAACACTTGATCAGACGGTAGAATGATCACTAATGATAGTGATCAGAAAAGATTAGGATGGATAATTACGCTACTGAAAAAGTTAATAAAATAACAGCGACTTAAATACAAATTAAGAAAATTAAAAAGATAAAAGATATTAAATAAACGCTATCACTATATTTAAAGTGATAAACGTTTAAAACTTAAAACTTACGTTTAAATTAAAAACTACGTTAACGTACAAAATAAAACGTGAAAATAAAGAAGGAAAATACCTACGGATATGAAAAATACATTTTTACAAACCTAATGATAAAAGAAAATTTTTAGAAAAAGAAAATTATTTTTTGTAACTATTTATCTAATTATTATTAATTAAAAACTATTTTTAACTATTAAATAATTACCTAAAGTACAAGAAAATAGGAAATTAAGCTAGAAAAATAAAATTAAGACTTAGAAAAATCTAAAATATCAAAATAGAATTTTCAAAACTATTTTTGTATTTTTCTGATTATTTATGAATTTTCTAGGAATTTTAAACTATTAAAAACTACTTAAATTATTTAAAAATACAATTTTAACTAAGAAAAATATGGAAAAATACTTTTTTGGCTTTTAATATTTATCTAAACTTAATAAAATTGAAAAATTATTTTTTTGAAGCTTTTCTTAATTATTTGTATTAAATGCTATTTAAAAAGTGCTAAAAAGTGATTTAAATTAAGAAAAATAGCAAACAAGCTAGGAAAAATCTGAAAATTTCAGGAAAACTCTAAAATGATAATAAGAATCTATGAAAAATGGAAAAACAGGTAGCTATGTGGAGAAAAATGAAACTGAGCTCACAAGTACTTATAAATAAGCACTAGAATAAGCCAAATGAACCAAATAAGCCACCACACTGGAACAGAAGCTACAATATACTAAATGAACTAAAATGGAACAAGTTTCAACAAGCCACAACCTCTGATAAGCAATTACAACAGATTTGATGTCCTGAACCAATAAGCTAAAACAGATGAAAGGGTGGCTACTTGCAGGGGGAAAATAAGCAATCAATAAAGCTAGAAACTGGAAACAATAACTTGGGAATTGTACAAGACCTGGGTGACTATCAATAAACCCAAGGATCAGGCCTAGGTGAGCCAAGGTGAGCCCTACACAAGCTCTGCAATTCCCTGAGAAAACTCAGCATCTGCTGAGTTCTTGAACAGGGCAATTAAGCCATTTTGACAGGCTTATTAGAGGCTTATAGGAAATTCACAAAATTGTACAAAAATAACAACAAGAAACTAGAGCAGTAGAGCTTTTAAAAGTCACAAATTTCATTTAGATTGACCCAAGAATGAACCCACTAAAAATCTGTCTATTTTGACCAAAACTGAGAATTATGCATTTTTGACTTTTGAAGAAAAATGAAAAGTTGACTTCTTGGAACTTTGATCTTGAATCATGAACTGAGAATGACATAATAAAGTGAAATGAGACTAATGCAAGATGTGTTTATGAAATTAGAACACAAAATAAGCTTTGGCTTTGCTAAAACTCCAACAGTGGAACTATTATGGTAGATAAGAGAGATTTTTGACTTTGGGCAAATGTAGGTGCAAAATTATGACTATTATGAGTTCATTATAGCTAAATGAGCCTGAAACAACACAAATCCATCACTGCACAAACCTATGGCACAGATTGAATACCAAATCCAAACACCCTTTAAAAATCTGATAAGCAATTAAATCTATCCAAACTTCTAAACTAGCTTATTCCAATGATCAAACTAAACTTAAATGACCTAAATACATCTAACTAAACACATCTAAACAGTTTCTAACTACAAATACAGGCACAACCAAAATAAGCAGTCTAACTTGAAAATTGACAATGAAATAATCACTCACATGAGTCCAGCTAATGCAGGCCAAAACCAGAACAAAAAGACCACTATACTAAACCATTTTTTACCCAAATCCAAGTCTGCAACACCAGTATCCCTTTCCAAACCCAGATTAAGCTCAGTTTGACTTCTGTTGACCATCAACCAAGTTTATTTGAAATTGAAATGCAAGCTTACTCAAAGCTTATAGAGGGCTTAAACTGACTTATTTAAACTTAAAATAAGCTTCTAACAACTTGGACAATATACTTTGAACTGAAAATTTTCAACAGTGGGCATGAACTTAGGAGCTTAAATAAAAGACTTTGATTGATATTCAAAACACATTACAAAGTTAATTTAACATAAATGTGATATAAAGAAACTGAAATTACAATATTTTAACTAAAACTAAGAACATTTAATTAAAAACGACATTAAAGGAAATAGGTAAAACTAGCTACGCCTTGAAACTCGCTTCTTCTTCTCTTTTATAGCTCCAAGAGCTTTCTCTCACCTTTCTGAGATAATCCCACCACAAATCTCAACCCTTGGATGTCTTAAACTTGATCTTTGCCATTGAGTGTTTTTGGCGGGAAAAAATGATTTTGCAGCTGGGTGAGATTGAGTGCATTAAATGCATTTAGCAAGTAGGTGAGGAGAGGGGGGACAAAGTGAGGTGATAGGGTGAACTGGTAGGAGGCTGGAGGAGGGGGGATGGGTTCCAGACAAAGTTGTCGGGGAAGACAGTGGATAGGGGGCGGGTTGTTTGTTTGTTTAAATTGTGGGTTTGGGTTGGTCGGGTCAAGAGTTTGGACCGGGTAAAAGGATTTGGGCCAAAGGGGTTTTGTTTTGGGCTTGGGTTATAACTATTAGGTCCGTTTGGTTTGTAGAAGTAATAACATAGGGACCAAAATTGAAACTTCTGAATTTCCAGGGACCAAACATGTAAATTATGAAGATTGAGTCAAAGGGCTGGTCTTGCCAAACTTTAATAATCCAAGGGCTAACTTTGACATTTTTGAAACTTCAAGGATTAATTTTGACCAATTTAAAAGCCCAGGGACTAAAACTGTAATTTTCTCAAAACTTTTAGATTTTTCACCAAAGGACTAAATTTGACAAGTTATGATATTAAAAGGACCTTTGGTGACTTTTCTTTTGAAATTTTGACTCAGGGACTATTTTTGACAATTTTAGAAACTTGGGGGACTAAAACTGCAATTTTTGCAAATTTGATATGTTTTTCATCTGATTTTGATATTTTTGCATTTAAAACACATAAAACACTGATTTGTGATATTTTGATCATTTTGATGTGTTTCTGAGTGTTTTCAGATGATTTTGCAGTTTATATTGTACAAAAATGATGAGTATTTACACACTCATCACACACTGAGATGATAAGAGAATTTTTTTTGAACCGTTACCTATTCCACCATTCGCAAACCAAAAAAACTCACGATACCAAACCAAAAACGTTCGCTAGAGAACCAAAAAATCTAAATAATTGGAGCAGGGCCTCACAAAAAAATAACTCACTAGAAAACCAAAACTATACTAATTGGTACAGTAACCGCAAAGTAAAGTAATTACCACAAAAACCATTTATACCTACATATCAAAATGAGGTCCCAAATATCAGACTTCCAAATCATATGAAACTTTAAACACCAAATCAATAACAAAAAGTAATTCGCTTGCATATAAAATATTCCAATCTTTAGATTACGTAGATAAGATATTCCAATCTCAATGATCAAACAAATCTTACCGCATATCAAACTTCCAAATCATATATATAAACTATCAATGTCATATGAAACTTTAAACACCAAATGAATAACAAAAAGTAATTCGCTTGCATATAAAATATTTCGAACACAGAATCTAAAACCAAAACCCAAAAAAAAAACACTTAGATAATAATTAAACCATACCAGCCATGCCCACAAACGATCGACGTCATCATTTTCTGCTTTTGTTGATTTAACTAGCAACAGTGGCGGAGCCGGGATATTGGATTATGGGGGCAAAAATCTAATACCTTTTCAACCTAGAAAAAAAAGGTTAGCTTGTGATAACTATATCAAAATAATATGACAATTTGAAATTTTTTACAAATCAAAGGAAATATTTAACACTAGAATATGATAACAGTTTTGTTTTAACAAAGATGCCTAACTTTTGCAAAAAAAGAAAGGAAAAAAAAATGATTGGATAACAAACTTATGATGGTCGTGGAGCGGATGAGCAACATGAGAGGACTAATTAATTATCTTAATAGACCATTGGACTCCATCTTCAAAGCTTTATTTTTTTTGTCTAAGATAAAAGACAATGGGGTTGGAAGAAGCAGATTAGATGGAGGCGGTTTTAGCATTTTTAGGGTGACAATTGTGATTAAAATATTAAAGTGATTTTTTAAATTATGAAAGGATTAATCATCCCCTAAAAAGGGGGACTTTTTGAATTTGAATAACCGAACTGCCATTATCATTTTTATTTATGAAATGCCTACAATACCCTTCATTTACTAGTAAAATATCATTTTTAATATCATTTAATTACTAAACTGCCATTGTCATTTTTAGCCCTTGATTAAATGATCTAATGGTTCAAAATGGTTCTCGCAGTTCTTGCAATTTATTTGGTTCTGAAAATAACTTCACACTATATATATATATATATATATATATATATATATATATATATATAGAGCTTGGATCATTTAAAAAGTTAATCTCAAGAGAAAAGTGAGAAAAGTAATCTCAACCATTGGATTACCCCCACTTCCCCTCCCTTTTTTTCACACCAAACTACTGGGACCTAATTGTAACTTTTTAGATTTTCGAAGGGTTGTTTTGTGTTTCGTTTAATTTTGTATGATCTTCTACATTTTTAAAAGCTTTTAGCCCATTTAATCTGTTACTTTTGCTTTTTTTACTCATTTTTCACGCATGAAAGTACTTATCAAGAACAAACGATTTAACATTCATACAAACAAGCACACAAACAATTTTTATTATCTCTCAATATTCAGTTTAACAACGAGATATGGTGGATGACAATCATACACCTTAGGCATAAAACGACCATTTTAGACCAGATGGAAAACCAGCACCACCACGTCCACGTAGGCCAGACTTTTTTCATTTTGTTAACTATCCAATCAGCGCCCTTAATCACTAAATCTTTGGTTCTGTGGCAATCACCACGTATCATGGCACCTTTGAGAAATGGGTCATGAATACCATAAAGTTTGGTGCAAATACGGTCTTTATCTTTCAAGCCACCAAAGTGAGTTCTCTCTAGAGGAAGAGGAGGTGGTGAAGGTTCTGCGATATTAGTGGTTGTTGCAAATCGAGTGATAAATGATGTAGCAGCTAGACCCCAACTCCCATTGATGACTCTTTAGCTGGAAGATATGTTAAACAAAAAGATATTGAGTTGATGTTAAGCCCATTTCTAAAAGAGAGAATAGAGAAAATGCCCAAGGGATGCAAATTGTGGATCACAAGACACCAAACAAAAGGCTGTTTGCGAATTCATCTCCAGGTATTAAGACTAAACATTAAAAAGTACCTTGAAATAATAATTTAGCCACAACATTTAATAAGCCATCATTTATTAGACTAAACACGGATGTTTTGAAGTGTGGCAGAATACGATAAAAAGTACCTTGAATTTTGGCCTCAATCTATTTCTCCTTTATATGTTCTTCATTCAGACGCTTCAAGAACGGAAGAAGAATTAAGTTGAGTTACATATTGACTGATGCAGTAATAATTGCCATATGAACATTGATGGCATGGCATGGCATACCAAATTTGTATCTTTGTTTCTAAAACTAATATACCCAAGCCAAGAATGTCACAATTTCAGTAAAAAAATATGACTAAACTACAGGAAGTTCAGTGCAAGCTTATATACGAGATAACATTTACTAAAGTATAACTCATATACAATCTATCTAACTGGAAACAAATAACGACGCACTAATTTTATTCATTGATGCCCTAATAACAAAGAGGAAAATTTATCAAATTAGTAAGAAGGAGGTGTAATCTATCACTAAGAAATTCTGGTTACCAACATCCTCTTTCTTTAACAGCTCAGAAATATCAGCATTCAACTTTGGATCAACCTGAGAAACTTGTTCTATAGCAAGAAAAGTTGTTGTTACCCATTTGGGAACAAGAAGTGTACCGTTAGAACTGAAATTTACTACGGACATCAAGCAGTGTCAAATTAACAGAGATCAAGATTCAAGACATGAAATTTGCTATTTCATGGAATTCAAGTCATGTTGAATGTCGAAAAATACTTTAGCTTCACTGAAAGAAGGGGATAAAGCAATTCCTGTTACACTTTTTGGATGTTTGAACATGACAATAATGCGATAACCATACACGTTGATGCCTTAAAATGTGCAACGATGTAAATAGATGCACTAAACACATATGTTGATGCCTTAATTTGTCCAATGATGCACTAATCATACTAACTGATGCCCTAATATGCCCAGCAATGCACTAAAGAATGGCCAATATGCAAAAAGAATGACAAACACACATGAAGACGGCAATATACTCTTCCATGAATAAATATGCATAAGTCAAAACATAATCAAAAGATTATTATGCCAATTTTCATTATTCCATAGTTCTACAAGGAATGGTTTGATGTGCTCACCAGTTTCATTGAGGTTCAACAAGAGTTGATCCCACGTTGGAAGAGCACACATTCTCTGTTGATAAGAAGTTCGGTAACAACTCCTTGATGAGGTCTATACCTTTCTGAACTCTTCGAAGCTTGCGAGTAAGGCTTTCAGCTGATTTCAAGGTGTCAGTTTTGACATCACAATCAATTACTTTAAGCAAAGTGTCATAAATTTATGCTACGTCAGCAAGATCACGCACCTGACAAGCATCACTAATGAAATTAGTTTTCAAGAGCTATTTAAATAGAAATAAAAGTTTCAAAATGATGTTATAAATAACAGTAGCATACAAGAGATGGAAGTGACAAAATGATGTTCCTGATCATTAAATTAGTTCATTTCTATCATATGCGCAAATAGCTCATGCAATATTGTTCTGATAGTTCAAATAGATATCCGACCTTAAAAGAACCACTATTTTGACAAGCAATTAAGTGTACTCTTATTAGTATACTTAATGGAATTCTGTAATTATATAGTGTTAGGCATCGAAGAAAACACCTATGTGTAATATGTTACTATTTCTAGATGATTTCAAGTTTGATAAAAACATTAACTTCCCTGCTAAATTCTAAACAAAATTTTCCTTCTTGTTAACCTATCCTTACAAACACCAATCAATTACTAATCATGCTTACATATTCCCAAATTTATACCTTTTCGATGCACTAATCATGCTCATAGATGCCCTAATATCTACCTTTCGATGCACTAATCATACCCATAGATGCCCTAATTCCTATTTAATCTACTATTGCCATTTTCAACCCATTTTCTTATGAGCGATCGATTTGGGTTGTGGAAACATGCACATTTTTTTGTCAAAATAAAAAAATGGATTACAAGCAAATAGGTTGAACTTGAAAGCGATTCATGGTGTATTCTTAATGTTTAAAGCTCCTTAAATCTTTTACTCTATAAATCTCCTTAAATATTTTGTTCCAATAAGTCACATTACAAATACTCCAATACATATTATCAGCTATAAGTTGTGCTCAATGTAGTCAGACATTACTCACAACTTGAATTGGAGGATAACATTGAAGTTCAGAGATGATATACGCTTACTTCACTAATTTGAGCAAGCTTATTTCTCGACTTTGTAATAAGTTTGAGGACCGCATACTCTGGTATGACAACTTCCAGTGTACTTCTTGTAACCAGTGGCACAACAATCCTGAAAGAAAAAAAAATTAATTATAATCAAGAGGTGGCGATTTCACGCCATTTAAATATAATCTGTGGCAATTGACACCTCAACAAATAGTTAAATGGAAAACAATCACTACCTAGTTGTTGCACTCGAAGTTGGTGTTTCTTCGTGACTCCCACTTTCAGTTTGATTTACAGCTTCACTGTTAGATCCCCCAGCATTCAACACGACAAAGAGCAGGCATCACATGTCAAGTCAGAATTTTTAATGAAACAAATTGAGAAGTTCATGCAATAAAGATGTGGATAGAAGAGAGAAAATAAGTTTAATGATAGAAGCACAGCTTAACATGATTCCACATATATCTTTGCTCTTTTGAAACTCGGTATGGTTAAGAAAATAATTTTCCAATTTCTATGTCTATCTCAGTAGTGCATGTACAAAGTAGCAACATGTCCAAGAAAATTTTAAAAGAACAAGATTTTGGAATGAATTGTTAAACACTCATGCAGAAGAACTAAGAAACATACCAACAAATTAGAGAAAGCCGAATGAGCAGAGCAGGCATTTCGAGTTCGGGTCAAAATGGGTAATTCGGTGCAGTTGAAATAGGTCAGTTGACCCATACATAATTAGTGAGTCAATTATGATTACAAACACTATACTCTTTCAATATAATTCTACGTTTTTTTATAAATATTATAAGTCTATACGCATAATTCTAAGTTTTTATAGCACTCTACCCACTGGGACAAAACATAAACCAAATTGACTAATAATTCATAAGTAGATGTGCCAAAACTACAATAACGGATCAAGTATTGTTTACCTTTGCTGGTACCGGTGCAACTTTAGTTTGAGCATTCTGGTTGGATGCAACAGTAATATCACTTCTGGTGTAAGTTTCCCGTGGAATTGAACTATTACTAGAAGCAACTTCCAAGTTTGAAGCACTTCCCACTGGGCTTGGTGCATGAAATGGGCTTGGTGCACTTGCAAGGATTTTCTAGCTTCTACTGTCTGCATATAAGATCGAATAGTGGAGGCACGTTATTGTGCTGAAAGTGTATAAACTATCAAGGATGACTTGTTATGTTGCAATCACTTCAAAGACTATAGCTATTTTGTATGTACACTACCAAAGGTACAAAGTAATAATGCAAGTTTGCTTGGTACTACTGTCATTGTTAGCGTTTGGATATGCAATTTGAAAATTATTATGTTATTTTGTATACTCAGAATCAGATAATGAGTTGTAATATAATAGGTTGAAAATGACTATGTTATTTTGGATAATCAGAATCAGATAGATAGTCAATTGTAATATAATAGATAGTCACCCTACATCATTAAACTCAAAACAAGAGATACTAAAATAACCTCATCATTAAACGATGCACTAATCATACCCATTGATGCCCTAATGTGTATGACAATGCACTAATCATACTCATTGATGCCTTAAATTTGTCACTTGATGCACTAACCATACACTCCCAATGCATTAATTTTTTAGCGTGATGCTTTAATCATTCTTACAGATATCACAACATTAATGCCTGATGCATTAATCAAACAAACAGATGCCAAACATGTCACACGATGCTCTAATAATATACAGTGGATGCATCAATCTATCGCTCTAATCTAACAAAAAATATAGATTCTTTATACGGATGCACTTATTAACACAAATAAATGCTATAACATATTATTTACAGAGATGCACAAAAATATAATTTTATACATACACATTCATTAAATGTAATTCAATTCTGTAATAACACTAATGATTTTATAATTTTCATGATGATGCACTAAAATAACCTAAAAATTAACAAAATCTGTACAATTACCGGAATGCACTAAAATAACATAATCTTTACATTTGCTTCAATTATAAAAATTATACATAATTATAACATGTTTAAATCAACAAAATGATGAATATCCAAAATTAAGGAACTTACGATTTCGAAACTTCTTTTTAGTCAATTTTCTGATGATCGGAGAGCAAAATTACAGCATTCACGAGTGTTTTATCTAATTTTGCTTTGATTTTGATCGGTAATTGTCAGAATTTGGGTTTTTTATATCGGTGTAGTGGTGGCGATGGAGATGATGGTGGTGATAGAGACGGAAATGGTGGCAATGGAGATAATAGGTTTTTGATCGGGATTGAATGATCAGAGTGTGTGTTTTTTATTACTGGTAAAATGGTGGCGATGGAGATAATAGGTTCCGCCCTTTATTTATTTATTTTTTTCATTCTTGTACCCTGAAGTTTGAGACATTTGTAAAATCTACCCTATAACTTTTTTTCTCACTTTTCTATCTAATTATACTTTTCTCTAGAACCGGACTATATATATATATATATATATATATATATATATATATATATATATATATATATATATATATATATATAAACATGAAAATAAAATTAAGAAACATAAATAATAAATGGTTTTTATACTAAAACCTTCGATAACAAGACTTGTCTTGTTATTCGCTATTTTAAATGGTAATTAACGACTAAAAATGGAAAGGTTTTCTAATTAATGAGTATTTAATGTTTCGAGTGCACATTTATCGAAATGTGCTATTTATGAGCATTTAATGCCATTATTTAATACTATTTACGTCTTGTGCATGGGTTACGGATGACCTAACATTAATAGCGTCGATCCACGTGGATAATGGACTTATTAGGTTGACGAATCTAATAAGAGCCCGTTAGGTACGTAGGATAACGTTATTAATGGGTGAATTATCCTTATGACTCGTTAGGATGCGACTGGTTTATGAGATAATAAGCGATACGAATAAATGATTGAGTTTATCGAGTTGACGAATTTGATAAGGTCTAACTATTTAATCCAAAACTTATTGGACTATGGAGCTTATCGCTTAGACATCTCATGGTGTTGCATTGAGTCACATTGTGGTTATTTGAGTGCATTCATGATATCATGTTGAGTCAATACACACACACGACGATACCAAACGCTAGGACTAAACGGTGAAACAAGATATTTTTGGAGATAAAGAAAAGGAATACATTGGGATAGATAACGTTGATTTTGGAAATATATACTCCCTCCGTCCCACAATATAAGTCCATTTTGACTTTGTCAAAGTCTTTTTGTTCTAACTTTGACCCTAATTATTTGTTTTCGTGTTATATAATACTTGATGCAAAGTATACCAATGATAATACATTTAAAACACAAATCGATTTCTATATTTTGTATCAAGTATTATATAACACGAAAGCAAATAATTATGGTCAAAGTTTGAATAAAAAGACTTTGACAAGGTTAAAATGGACTTATATTGTGGGACGGAGGGAGTATTAAGAATTGGTTTATATTAATAGGTTGTGCCGAGTCAGTAGTTGCTGAGCCGTGTTAGCTGTTATCTTCGTTGCTAGTGTTTGTTTGTGCGTTGCTTGCTTGAGGTGAGTTTCATAGTCCCTCTTTTCAAAGGTTTTCATAACTATTTTGGGGGAGAATACATGCTGCTTTTAACGAACCATAATTGGATACGTGAATATGATTTGAGAATGACTGTTCTTTGGTATATTTGATTTGGTGATTGAATGTTTTACGTGTTTATGTGAATGCAAACTACTTCTTGGACCTGCCACTACTATTTTGAATTGTAAATGTGTTGACTAGGAAAGGTTAAACGTGCGACAGTTGTTGACTTAGCCCAGGGTAGCATTCCGATGCTATAACGCGATGCCTAGCTAAGTATATTCAACTTAGTCTAGGGTAGCATTTGTTCTAGACCTTGCTACAACTGCGCTGCCTAGTGTTGCTTAGGGCCCTACTATTACGTTGAACATGTTATTGATGGTGTTATCGATTGCGATATTGGTATGTGATTGGTGTGATATTGTGTATCTATCTTAAGTCTCGCATAGCAAATAAATTCCTACAGGTCCACTATTGAATTTGAATTTAAACCTATGAACTCACCATCGTTAGCTGACCTTTTAGCATGTTTTTCTCAAGTAATTAAGTTGATGTTTGGAATGCTCGTTATGTGGAGGCTTGGCAATGAGGCATGGTTGAAGGATCATATTTAAACTCTGATAATATTATGCGGACCTATTTTATAAATCATGTTGGGCCTTACATTTTAACTATTTTGGGATAATTGTATTGGATAATTAAATTTGGGATTGGTTTTTGAGTTATAATCTGACAATCTTGTTTGTTATACTTGTGTGATGTACCAATCCAGTAACTCCCGGAAAACTTATTTAAGTCTTCCGCTGTACCGAGATTTGGGGGTGTTACATATTGGTATCAGAGCCAGGTTATAGAGAACTAAGTATTTAATAAAACCTAAACTATAACCACTTTTTAGAAAAATTGATCCTCGACCGACGCATGCCAGCCTACCAAGTCGAAGCTTCTTTATTTGAGTATGGTATGAACTGCGATTTGATTAATGAGATATGATGAACTGTGAATTGATTATTCGAGATGTTATATTTGGGATATGATTATTGATTTTGGGATTACGAGCTTGATTATATGATAGATATGATTTGGGATTATATGATGCGTGGATTATGTGATATAATGGAACTTATGCGTTTTATTTAAATGCATATTTTGATTAACGCGGTACCTCTATTTTAAAGCTTTCATTATGTGATATATGTTTTGGTTGAGTTGATGCGCTTATTAGAACTAGTCGTTTTCGAACACTGATACCTACCTGATGTAGGTTTTACTGACCAAGTTTTAATATTTATAATTTTTCGTTATACCTATGGTCTACCCTAATGCACTAACAGGCAGTGTACCCGGTCGTGTGTTGTGTATTATTCGGTAAAACCGAGGTCGTCCCAAGAGCTATGTGTGCGGATTTAAACTAAGTCTAGGTGTAACAGATTTTAATATGATTTTGATATAATTAACTACTAAATCAAATAAAGGCGAGGGTCGTGATCAATAAAGGAGAGGGGTGCTAACCTAGTTACTCATCCTAATTAGTAGTGTTCACGTCTAATTACTTCCAATTACTTTAGGTGGGGTCAAAGTCGCTAGGACAACATTTGGTCAGTTCGTCCTAACCTATCATCAAAGGGTCCCACTGGAGAAATCAGGTGACCCGTCATAAGTCCAGTTGTTCTTAGTCCCTTAAGCCAAGTCATTAAGTACCGCTACATGCTAGATTCATAATAGTGAGTGCCCGGGCGCTAGCATCTTAAACACTCACCCCCTACTTCTTAAGTTCATCCAAACGGTAAAAGGGTCGTCAGTTGGTCATATCTTACCCTTCCCACTCAGTCTACCTACTTAGGGTCAGTTGGTCATATCTCCTAAGTAACTAGCCACTACCGCCATTCAAAACTACCGAAACAGGGGTAGCAACCAACAAACTATGCGTGCAAACACTTAGAAATAATTATACGGAAGCAATGTAAACGCAAACAAAACAATTAAGGAATCATAACTAGGCCAGCACCAGAGGTGCTTAGCCGCTCATATTAACTAAGACAATCGATTCAATGTTTAACATTACGAAATACATGAATTGAAAGTAAAAAAAGATAAAAAGCTAATGCTTATCGTAGGGGAGTGATTTCTCCCTTGGAGATAGCTCCGTATGCTCCTCTACATCTGCCTTCGACTTCTACTCACATTCACTTGGTGTTGTGTGTGAAATGGGATGATTTGAAATGATGAAAATTGTGGGGTATTTATAGGCCAAATCTGGTTACAGCGTAACTAATTATAAGAGTTACGCCGTAACATCCAATTCTTCGTATTTTGCACTAAAGCTGCTGGTTACGGCGTAACTATATATGGAGTTACGCCGTATCTTCAATAAATCTTGGTTACGCTGTAATTGATACAATAGTTACGGCGTAGCTTGCAGCGGCGCGGAATCTCATTTGACCTAGTTGGTTACGTCGTAATCTTTGGGGGAGTTACACCGTAATCTTCTGTTGAGTTGGTTTTCTGAGCCACGCTTTAGTTACGGCGTAATGTGAGAGAGGAGTTACGCCGTAACTGCTTCAAAATGAGCATACTATGATATATCTTCAATAAACTCTCCAAATCCGCGTCTCTTTAGCTCTAATGCTCGTACTTTACCTGAAAGTAAAATATAGAAGAAAACAAGCGTAAATCCATATAAATGATAAAAAAATACGAGCATTATCGGGGGAAATTGACACTTAATATTCAGGATTATTTCATGTTATCAAATATCCCCCCACTTGAACTCTACTTGCCGTCAAGTAGACCTTATTAGAAATATTCCTAAAAAGATATCTCCCATTACCTGGAAAATATAAGTTTACAAATCCCTTATGATAGAATAAAACAAAGCTGAACATCTCACGAAATGGGAACAAAACACTCAAATCTCTCAACTATTCTAAGTGTCAATTTCGGGGTGATCAGTCATTGCACAGTCATAGCATGTATTCTATCATAAGCTTGGCGGTTGCACAAATCTCCACCACTAGAGTTAAGGACTAAACAATTATCGAAGGCAATTTGGGTAGACACGACAAAGGTTAAGGGTGATTTGTCATTACTAACATGTCACGGCGAAGTGGACAAAATCAATGATACATGACCACATTCATGGCCAAGACACCAAAGATTGCTCGCTGTATCACCTATACACGCTTCATGACTAAGGGTAGGATAAGACATGGGATAAAATTGGTGTAAAACAAAATCAAGCAAATAGTCTAAATCTACAACTAAGTCATCACCACTTACCGTTCGCCCAAAGTTCAAGTTTCAAAGTCAAGAAACCGGATCATGATATAACTAGGTAGATGTGCCATTAGAGGACGTCATGATGGGCACACTTCCAACTTCATTCTTCAAATGTGACCGAGGTAGCCTCCTCGATACTAAATCTATATTAAGCTCATAACACTAGTGCTTATAACATCGCACTTTTACAATAACAATAACTATAAATTATATATATATATATATATATATATATATATATATATATATATATATATATATATTATTTTTTTTTGAATCACATCATCATTTTTTTTTCGTAACTAAATAACATAACATAATAACTACACATAACATCCCCCCACTTGAGATGAATAATATGGGAATTTGGGGGGTCTTCAATGATCTTTAAGGATATGTCATCGACGAGAGCGTGATTCCCGAACCTTTCCACTTGAACCTTGAACTTAGGCAAATAACGACTTCCTAATTACAAATAAAGACTACAGGGTAGGCTAAGGTCTAATGGTGTATCGAAACAATATGTTGGGTGAACAAAATGAAAGGAATGGCTCAGAAGGGTGTATCTAGGGGTATCTTGCACTAAAGGTGAGTGCAACAAAAGGGTTTAACATGGGGGTCGAGAAGTCGAGGTGGCTAATCGATAGACACACAATGGTAGTGTTAGGAATTAGAAAATTCCTTATTAAAGTGTCGGTCACCCCAATTATGATTTAGCATATGTTAGCTTGTAGACGTGTCATTATTTACGTTATTTAGTAGTTTATTAGTTAGTTTGTAGCGTAGAATAGTTTAGTGCAACACCGTGGAGGAAGGACGGGTCTTTACCCACTGATACCTGATCCACAGGCCGTCAGGAGGTCGTGTATTTTGTAACTATAAATACCCCTTCCATCCATGGAAGGGGTGGAGCTTTTCTTAATCTAACCTTACATTTTGTTGAAGCAAGTCTCTACCAAGAAACTCCCTCTCATCTACTTTCTCTCTAATGGCAAACATGTATTTTGATCATCCAAGACCACCCGAATCATCAACACAATAAATATAGGATCCTAACAATTGGTATCAAGAGCCATGGTTATGGTGTTTTGATGATTTTGTGTTGTTTTGATACATGTTTTCTTAAAACTGGTTCGTGTACGTTTTTTTTGGTCGAATATTTCTTTTGGTAAACTGGTTTTTTAACATGTATCTAGTATCCTCTTTATTGGTGGTCAACATGGTCAAAACGTATTGGTGTATTGGTTTTTAACATGTATTTCATCTTTGTTAAACATGGTCAGTGTATTGGTGGTCAACATGGTCATGGACAAATGGGTCAAAAGTTGTAGTTTTTATGATGTGTTTCTGGGTTTATTATGCATATGGTCGGAACTTAGTCGGAAAATTCATCGGAAAAATTCAAAAATCTACCTAGCGACTTGGTACAATCACTGGTGGCGACTTGTCTTTACAAGTCGTCTAGATTCATTGTATTTGAGTAGCGAGTTGTGCTAGCGAGTTGTTAACAGAAATATGCAGCGATTTGTCAAGATAATGATATAGCGACTTGTCATCTTTCTTTAGAGATGATGTTTTTGTATAGCGACTTATATAAAAAAAAATGTAGCGACTTGTACTGGTTTGACTTTTGAGTCAAACTGAAATGGTAGCGATTTGTGAAAAATGTTAGCGACTAGTTGTGTGACTAAAAAGGTAGCGACTTGTCAAGACTGTTTAGCGACTTGTGAAATCTGTCTAGACCCACGACCACTTAATCTAACACCATATACCAACATCATCTCGAACTCAGTTTATGTCAAACATCATCAATCAAACAACAAACATCAAACACAATCACTTATAAATCATTCATCACAAGTCTTTTCCAACCATCTCATCGAGACTTGACTCAAACAAAACAAATCAAAATGAAAACATCTTTGAAAAGATCTCAGTCCATTCCCTGTATCGTGTGATACTTATAAGTATATCAAAGGCCTAGGGCCATTCACACGACAATATGAAATCTTCATCGATCTTAACTAATTGATCTCAGTTTCGAAGGAGTGTAAGGTTCATCAAAACACATAGATATTAAAATCTTTACACAAACCTTCGATTACATCATTGATCTTTTTAAAGCTTCATTGTTTTTGTTCGAATTTAAGAATCAGAAAAATAACATGTAAGTTATTTTCGTGTACTTATTCGTTTGTCTCATAAGGTCAAAGCATCAAGAGTAAAATACCTACCTGGAACATCTTCGTGAAACCCTCTATCATCCCTATGAATGATTGAACTCGAGCCATCCCTGTGGCGAGTTCATAGTGGGTATGAATATGATTCATGACTTTTTGTGCTTATCAATTTATGATGGATGATGCTAATTGATATAAGGTTCTGATTTATGGAGGCGTATTGTTTTTATGTGAGATTTGGACTACTGGTTTTTGGGAGAAAGTATGATGGGGGCGGAATATGTTTTGATTAGGGTTTGGTATGTGTAAAATTAGGGATAAGTGAGTTTGTGTGTCTTTGTTATATATCCTAATAAGTAGGGTGAGCTTAAATTGGATTAGGCTACAATATTCGAATGGGCCTCTTTGGAGTTTCATTGGGCTGGAGGAGTTCATGGATAGGCTTGATAGTAGTTTGTTGAGATATATGCTTTTCTTGGGCCGAGCGTTATATGGGCTTGATATATCTTCTATATTTTCCGTGTGCATCTCGTGTGATATGGTACTGGGGACAAACAATATATATGCATGGTTAACCTTCACAAGTTTTGTATATTTAGCCGGATGATATTAAGCCAATGTGATATCAAGAAATATTTAATCGTGTGTTAATGCTTGGGCCGGGTGTAGTTGTTTGTACAAGTATTATATGTGAGTAGGATATATTGTGACGTTGGTAGGCATATTTCTATGTGGTTAAGTGAAATATTCCGGTTATGTCATTGGATCAGGGTCTATTTGTTGATTTGAATGGGTCATCATGGAATACAATTATTTGGACCGGGCCAACATTGGATTTAAATTCGCTATGGAATAAAGTTGGATTGGCCTTTCTAACGAACCGAGTATGATTTTAAGAATGGATTTGAGCTTTGAGTTGCTATCTCATTCGTTGGCAAGTGCGGCAAGATATGGTGTTATTAGTTGGGCTTCTCAAATTTGGATAGTATACATGTGTTTTGATGATATGAGACTGGTTGAAGAGATTTGATGATGTTGAGATACGTTATGATTATTTGGATTGATAACTTGGTGTATACATTTTCACGGAGATTATTATGTCTCGGCTTGAAGTGTTTATTGGAAAAATATGGACTACGGAGTTGTTTGTACGATATCTCTTATTTGGTTTTGATGTGAAGTTTTCCGAGCACGTTTACTTATTTCGTCTTCTTTCTTTCTACCCTTCTGCGAAGATGACTTGTTTGGGCATTTACAGAGTGTGATAAAGACTTGGCTATTTAGTTACGGTTGTGTTCTTTCTCACTTATCCCACAACGTAACTATCACTTTGGTGTCTCACACAGTTGAGGATATGTCAAGAGGTTTTGTACATTGGGTATATCATTTCTTCTTCACAAGGATTACTACAAGTGTAAGTAACAAATCTGGGGAATTTCTCTTCATGATCAAGTTTGGCATATCGGGTTTACTTCACCATATGGTCACTGCAATAGCCAACAGAATGCGTGAATGATGTGTTTACCAAATTGTTTTTGGGATGGTTGATGATATTGTTGATATTGGAGAATGAACCGTTGATGAACTGCTGCATGTTCCCCTAAAATAGATATTCACCGAAACCAAAGTTGTCACTACACATTCAAGCTGACATTGTTTACGGTTTTGTCTTGATTTTGTAAAATCCCGCGAAAGAAACTATTTCTCGGTTTAAATCATAGACTTGTAAAATCCCGTGACAATGGAAACATCCCAGTTAAAGTAATGTGCATTTCCGGATCTATCTTGCGGTTTATTCTTGGTTTTGTAAAATCCCTTGAAGAAACTATTTTTCTGTTTAAACCATAGAGTTGTAAAATCCCGTATTGATGGAACCATCCTGGAGAAAAGGAAAGTGTATTTCGGGATCTTTTCAGATCTTTGAAGGGATAAAAGGGAGTACTTTATGAATTGGATGTGTGTTTGGATATTCGTCATGGCAGTTTGGTTATTGCATGGTTTTACGGGGTTATGTGCTTTTAACCATGGTCGGGATGAAAACCATTGTCATAGTTCACTTAACACGCCAAAAGAGGCTAAACTTGAACTTTTAACCAGAAGATGTGACAACGGGGTTAATTCAATATTATTTATTTGAGGTTGAAGTGAAATATCACGGGCAAGTGTACTTAGTATCTGAAGGTATCGGGGATGGATGGATGAAGATTCTTCATGATCCTTGTTCGAGCTTATTATCAAAAAACGAAGACTTGGAAATCTAGTTATTGTTGGGTGACTTTTACCTTTTCTTTTACCACTTGGGGGAATTGGGCTCTTATCACCATAAAATAACTATCACTTTAAGGAGTTACGTTGTAGTGCTCAGTGTCACATTCAATTGTGGATTTTCAAGAGGTGATGTACGTCTTATACTTAATGGTTGGTTGGATGAAGAGTATAGATTACTTAGAGATTCAATGGAGGATGAAGTCTCGGCACCGCTCTTTGTTACATATGTGCAAGTTTAAGTCACGAGTTTGGGTTAGTTTTCTTCAGGGTCAAATTCATCATATTGGGTTTTCTCCATCAGCTGTCACAACAAAGAGCCTACTGAATGATAATGGGTTGATTACATGTTTTGCTAAGAGAGCTGAAAAGAGAGAGATTATGACGTATGAACACAGCAGTTCATGCCTCGTTCCTCAAAGAAAAGAAATGTGTATGCTTCAGTGCGCATTATCTTCGGAAGAAGAGAAATCTTCTCACTAATGACCATTCTCATCAACATGCTTCATGCTTTTTCCATGCGCTTCAGTCATCAAGTGAACCGGACTACTGATAATTACTCTTATTCCACTTGCTCAATATAATGAAGATGGCGACATCATGTGCTAATTTTGCGGGGGAGAAGTGTGAATAAAATACATTTAGATGATAATCACTTATTTAATCAAGAATGGCATCTCTGTATGCAATTCTTGAGGGGGAGAAGAAGTGTGAATTTTCTGCATGGTTGATTGATGTTTGAGAATATATGGTCAAACGGCTCCTAACTTATGTAAGAACCGAGCTTCTTCTTATCGGTTCATCTTCACATGTAGTTTCTTCTAAGAGCCGTTGGTTGACATCTTCACATGGGTTGATATGATTAAATGACAAAGTGCTTCCGATTCGGGTGATTTCCTTAATGAACATATTTTGTTCTTGTTTGATTAGGAGGGATTTGAGTTAAGGGGATTTGCTATTTGTATGTTAACGGGAATGCATTTGGTGAGTTGAAGATGTTGACTTTCTATTCCCCAACTGAACAATCTTGAAGAAGGTCGAGTCTGATCGGTTCTACATTTTCTGTGTTAGAAGACTAAAGACGAGTTGCATTTAAAGATCTAAAGACTTCTTCTTATCTCGGGAATTTATTAACAGATTGTCGGATTAGGGGAGAGCACTAATTGGGGAGAGTGAAAGCCGTTTAATCCCCAATTAAACTTGCTCACTTACTTCAGCAAGTTGATTCTCACAGATATATTTGTGCTAATAATGTTGTTCTCAAAAAGATTTCAAGTATTTGGGCTTAAAATATGTTGCTGTTTCTGAAGTGTCAAAACCAGCAAGGGGGAAGGAGACACACATCTAAACACAAAACGAGTAAACTTGATGAACTTAATACTTCTAAGTAACTGAAGATATCCCGGGAAGACAAATGTTATTACCGTAGAGAAACTCAAGGTTTGACTCATGGCGAGTAAACTTGATGAGCTTAATACTTCTAAGTGATTGAAGATATCCCGGGAAGACAAATGTCATGACCGCAGAGAAACTCAAGGTTTTACTCATCAAGGCTTTTAGTGTTATCATTCCAACTACGTGGGGGAAGAAATGTTAGAGAAAGTTTCTGAATATATAAGAGGTACACAAGTGTGTGATGATCTCGATGTTATCGCAATCATCAGGGGAGAGAGAATTGTGTACATTGGGGGCTCACCGTTTTTCACTTGAGGGCTTAATCGTGATTCATATATAATCACTTATTCCGGAGTTGACATCCGCGAGATAATCGACTCAAATTCTGTTTCTTCAATGTTATCGGTTATTCTATCTTTGGGCATTCGGGTGCTTCGGGTTCTTGAGCTTCATGCACTTTCTTCATGGGGAGAGAAAAGTATACATCGGGGTTATTCTTTAGCTATTGGACTTAATCTGCTACTTCGATGGTATAAGTTTCTTTGTCTTTGGGTATCTAGTCTAAGAGACTGACTACATCAATTCATCTACTTGGGGGATGTGGTTTCTTGTCAACTTTTTGGAATGGATCGCTTCAGACGTCAGTTGAAAAGAAATATGAGAAGATTGTTTTATGTATGGGATGATACGGTGTTGTTCTTCTATTGGATGATATAACCCCGACCGATGAATCACGATGATTATTCTTAAGGGGAGCAGCAAGTTAAAGTTCAAGAGACAATTCTACTCCTGTCCCCCCACTTGAATTGTACAAAGTCCCTTTTGTTCTAAGCGTTAAATAAAGGTGAAGAGAAAAGTAGAATTAGAGCGAGAACTTCCCTGAAATTTGCACCAAAAGAAAGAAGGCCCACGAAAAGAGTCGCGCCTTCGCATAAGCATCCATGAGCAAACTTCAATTCCTGAAATCACACTACCGACAAGCATAATTCTAAAAATGAAAAGAAATCTAACTCACTTTAAGTAGGAATCACGGTTGCATTTAGCATATGCAACCAGCCTTTTAAACCACTTGGTGTCCCAAGTGACGAGAGTGTAGTCTCGTGAGGGCTTACAAGGAACATACCCACAAAGGTCATTTGAAAACAAATACAAGGTTATTGTATTTAAAATGAAAGAAGTGTTACAGAGGGTAGTTACGCATAACTTCCATAAGAGTTACGCCGTTGATGACGCATTCTTCTCCGTCAGTCTAGGACACCCCTTCGACCTCCTTGAATTTGAATTATGAAGACTAAAGTCTTTCTTCATAAGTCATTGGCGGCTAAAAATCATTCATCCTTGATATGGTTATCGGTTGGGAATTCGCTAGCCAAGGCCTATGCCCTTCGAGTCTCTCTTGAAGGCACTAAGACAAAGGAGAACATTGACTTGGTCTCCCCCACGTTCCCACTATCTCCTTAGCTTCCCCGCCAAGACAGAGAGAGTGGGGATGAAGCCTTAGCGGTTACCACAAATCATGGGACGCCCCCATGATCCCCGAAACATGTGCAAACACTCTCCAAGCTTATTTCTTCATCTATAAATAGGTTGGACGAGTCATTTCAATGGTATGTTCACTCAACACAATATTTCACGTACACTACATTACGTACAACACATATCACATATACTTACTCACGCCGGAGGTGGTTCGCGGTCCAACCCCTCGCGAATCACTTAACGAAGTGTCTACTATTTCTTATTGCAGATTGGCTACAAGTTTGGCGAAGCATATCACCCTCATACCATTCGATCACCATCGAAGGCCTGGTCGCACAATTATTGTACAATCAAATACCCATCCGGGGACCCGCTACAATTGGTATCGTTATTCCAAACTTATAACCATTATTCGCGACTCACTAGTTTTACGACATGAATCAAGGAAGAGAAGATACTCCCCCTCCGGGTTTCTCGACCTTGACACCTATCCCAGTCAATGATCTTAACAACCTTCCCAACATAACCGTGTCCACTTTCACCACACGATCTCACCCTAAAATAACTCCCAACAACCATGCTTCGACATCTAACCCCGACCTATCGGTGATCACCCCGATTCTTCTAACTAACATCGAAGCGCTAGAGTATTTATTGAGGGCTCGAAAGAGGCAAGCTCGGAAAGTAGAGATGCGGAGGGAGTTGGAATACTCTAGTGATGAGTATCACGAAGAGATAGAAATGGAGACTAGGCCCTCGGCTCCTACACGCTTCGCTGTCGAGGATAGGATCTCCCGGTAGTCGGCCGAGTGGAAGATCGGTTGGTTTCGAAGATGTTCCGGAGAGGGCTCAGACGGGAAGGGAAGGAACGATGGAAGGTTCCAATGGGAGGAGTCACCGGAGGGAGACTACGGAGGTTAACTTGCCACCACTCTTGGCCCATCCGGGAGAACTCAAGTAGGGGTTCCGCTGTTCTTCTTAATGCGCATCCGGCCAGAAGGCAATCCACCTAAATGAATGGGGAGGAAATCTTCCTCCTCATGGTATGTACCCCCATTTTCAAGCTCAATCTTACCCCCATGGGGTTTATCCCCACCTAACGCAAGCGCATCTAGCAACCCTAGCTTTCCTTAACCATATGGAAACATGCCCTACGGGCAACCTATGGTATACCCTTCGTATCCTGTTGGAAGTCACCCACCTTATATACCTATTGCTTACCCTCCTTATGTTAACAAAACCCCTATTGAGTACCTCGAACCATAACCCATACAATGTCAGCCTCTTACTTACATGCCACCTTACAACTGTCTCTATTCGGAGCCTATGGGTTCCACAACACCCTTTGTAAGGTGGATAGAAGACTACCCTCTACCCGGTGGGTTGAAAATGCCCGCACATATTGGTACTTTATGATGGAAGGGGGACCCGGATAATTTCTTACATCCGCTCGAAGGGCTATCGAATGCGAAATGGGTTATGCCAGCTTGCTTGCCACATGTTCACATATACCCCGCAGACTCGCCAGATATGGTGGAACGGGAAAAAGTAGGTAGCAGTAGTGAATATAGATGATCTCAAGGCCAAGTTTAGATCACACTTCACCCGGTGAAAAAGTTCACAAGGACTCACCGACAAAGGCACAACATCAAGCAGGGGAAAACGAGAGCACCATGGCTTTCGCTACTAGATACACCGATGACACCCAGATTCTGGTTCCACGAAGACCCGCCGATCTCGGTTTTGTGCATGGCCTACTTAAAACGTAAGTCTAGTGGAATTTCTATCCACTGACCTTCCCGCAACCTACAAGGGCTTAATGGAGAAGACTTACACCGGATCAAGCCAAAGAAGTGTCCACCAATGGGGCTCGATCGAAAATAAAGAAAGTCACAAAGAAGATCCCAAAGCACTCTTCGTGGGAAGGGTCCAAAAAAACACAAAGGCGGGGACAGTTCACACCCTACAACAAAACATCAACCACGGAATCTTGGCAAATCTCCCAAATCTCCAAGGAAATACTTGCTAAGTAAAGGCCTCAGCTAGGCCTTCGATCCTCCCCTCATTTGGCAAGTAGAGGAAGAAGAAGGGATACCTCCGGTACTGCTATTTCCACGATTTATTAAGGGCAATGATACCAACAAGTTTGTAGAGAGCTCAAGAAACAAATAGAAGAAGTCAAAGTCCGCCAATTGGGACATTTGGTGAGCGGGAATAAAGAAAGTAAAGAAAAATCTCCGACACGGTTGGGGAAAGATACCACACCGCCAAGCTCCAATCCTCATGGTTTACAGGATGACTGGGTTTAAAGAGAAAAGCAGAGAAAGGATTGTTGATGTGTTTTATCGACCGTGTTTTAATATTTATAATGTCTCGTTATACCTATGGTTCCCTAATGCACTAACGGCGCCGCACCCGTCATGTGTAGTGTAGTATTCCGAAAACTGCGGGTCGCCCCAAGAGCTATGTGTTGGATTATTACTAAGTTTAGGTGTCATGCATTTTATATGATTTTGATAAGGAATTAATTAATTAACTACTAAAGTAGATAAAAGCAATAAAAGGAAAGGGTTGTGATCAATAAAGGAGAGTGGTGCTAACCTAGTTATTCATCCTAGCTAGTAATGTCTACGCCTAATTACTTCCAATTACTTCGTGGGGTCAAAGAGGACATCATTTGGTCAATTCGCCTAACCATCAAGCAAAGATGCCACCACCGAGAAGTCGTGTCCCTCATAAGTCCAGGTTGTTCTTGGTACATAAGTTTAGGTCATTAAGTTCTCGCTACATGCTAGACTTATAATAGTGAGTGCCCGGCAAGTTAGCAACTTAAACACTCCTAATTTTAAGTTCATCCAAACGGTAGGTGATCAGCTGGTCAAATCGCACAAGTAAAGGTTTGCCGCTAGTCATATCTTACCATTTCCATCTCAGCTCTACTCACTTAGGGTCGTTTGGTCATATCTCTTAAGCAACTAGCCTCTACCGCCATTCAAAACTACCAAAACAAGGGTAGCTACCAATAAACTATGCATGCATACACTTAGAAATAATTATATGGAAGTAATATAAACACAAAAAAACAATTAGGAATCATAACTAGGCTAACACCAAGAGGTGCATCATATTAACCATATAAATCAATTCAATATTAATGTTACGTAAATACATGAATCGAAAGTAAAGAAAAGATAAAATGCTAATGCTTATCGCAGGGGAGTGATTTCTCCCTTGGAGATAGCTCTATGCTCTTCAGACCTGCCTTTGGCTTCGACGCTCTTTGGTTGTGGTGTATGAAATGGGATGCTTTGAAATCTTTGGAAATCGGGGTATCACTTTAGTTACGACATAATGTGAGAGAGATGAGTTACGCCGTAATTCTTCAAAGTGAGCATATATGATAAATCTTTAATAATTCTCAATTCAAGGCTCTTTAGCTCCAATGCTCAATTTACTCGAAAGTGGAATATAATGGAAAACAAGCGTAAATCCATAGAAATGATATAAATTACAAGCATTATCGGGATATTGACACTTAATATCTGTGATAATTTGATGTTATCAAATATCCCCTACTTGAACTCTACTTGCCCTCAAGTAGACCTTATTAGATAGATTCCTAAAAGATATCTCCCATAACCTCGAAAATATAAGTTTACAAATCCTTATGTTAGAATAAAACAAAGCCAACACCTCACAAAATGGGGACGAAACACTCAAATCTCTCAACTATTCTAAGTGTCAATTTCGTGATCACCAATCGCATTCATAGCATGTATTCTATCATAATCTTGGCGGTTACACAAATCTCCACCACCATAGTTAAGGGCTAAACAATTTCAAGGCAATATGGGTAGACACGAAAAGGTTAAGGGTGACTCGTCATTACAAACATGTCCACGGGGAAAATCAATGATACATGACCAAATCCATGGCCAAGACACCAAAGATTGTTCGTTGCATCACCTAGACACACTTCATGACTAAAGGGTAGGATAAGACATGGGATATATAAATGGTGTAAAATAAAACAAGCAAGATAGTCTAAATCTATAACCAAGTCATCACCACTTACCAGTCACTTCCAAAGTTCAAGCTTTGAAGTTAAGAAACCGATCATGAAATACCGGTAGATGTGTCATTAGAGGATGTCATGATGGGCACACTACTTTTCTTCAACTCTGCTGGCGTAATTACCAACTCCAATCTTCAAATGTAATTTGTGGCCTCCTCGATACTTAATCTATATAAAGCTCATAACATAGTGCTTATAACATTGCACTTTACAATAAACTAAATAACATAACTATATATATATATATATATATATATATATATATATATATATATATATATATATATATATATATATATATATATATATATATATATATTTTCGAATCATTTTTTTTTTTCAACATAAATATAGAAACTAAACATAACATCCCCCCACTTGAGATGAACATGGGACTTCGGGGGGTCTTTAATGATCTTTAAGAATATGTCACGAATAAAATTCTCGAACTAACCTTCCACTTGAACCTTGAACTTAGGCAAATGATGACTTCCCAATCACAAATAAAGACTACGGTATATGTATAGGTGTATCAAAACAAGTATATTGGGTTAACAAAATGAAAGGAATAGCTCCGGATGGGTGTATCTAGGGTATCTTGCACTAAAGGTGAGTGCAACAAAAGGGTTTCACGGGTCGGAAGTCAAGGTGACTAATCGATAGACACAATGGTAGGCTTTTTGGGTGATAATTCTATAATATTGCCTTCGTGAACCGAAGTCCAAATATATCGAGCTAACTTCGACATACCCGCCTATGGTCCCAATGATGCAAAGGCCAAGTTCTAAAGTTTACAAGCTACCTACACACTCATAATTTGGTGGATTTGGGGTAAAATATAGGAAACAGATAAGGCTAATCTCACCATATAATATCAAGGGTTGTATGTGCTCGCATAGGTCTAATCTAGTTAGGTTAAGAAAAACATGTCAAAATTTTTAAAATGTATGCATAGTTTTTCAAAAATAAACTAGAAAAACAAGGGAAAATAAAGTTGAAGAGACAATTCTACTCCGCCCCTTAATTTGAATCTGTACAAATTTTGTACTAGGTGTCAAATAAAGGTGAAGAAAGAAAAGAAGAATTAGAGGCAGAACTTCCCTAAAATTTCTCCAAAAAGAAAGAAGGCCCACTAAAAAGAGTGCCTCTCGATAAGCATCCATGAGCAAACTTCAATCCCTAAAATTACACTACCGATAAGCATAATTCTAAAAAGAAAAATAAAAAATGAAAAACAAACCTAACTCATTTCAGAGGAATCACGGTTGCATTTAGCATATGCAACAAGTTTTTAAACCACTTGGTGTCCTGGGCGGACGAAGAAGTCTCGTGAGGGTTTTACAGTGGAACACACCCATAAAGTTCATTTAAAATACTAATACAAGGTTACCGTTTTTAAAATGAAAGAAGTAAATGCAGGATAGTTACACCGTAACTCCTTAGAAGGAGTTACGCCGTAACTAGGGAAACTGCATATTTGGAAGAGTAGCTTGCAAGCGCAAACCATTGAGATGGAGTTACCAGAATTGGTGATGCATCCCAAATTTGCCAGGTTGGTTACTACAGAATAACCGAGATGAGTTACCAGAACTATACGATCAAGATGTCGCAGCTGAAGAATCACTCTTTTCGTCCTGCAAAAATGGGTAAAACACAAAACCCAAGAAAATGGAAATAAAATAAAAGAAATGGATATTCGGGTTGTCCCCGATATAGCACTTTTCTTTATTTATGAGTCTTTAAGTTAGACTCAGAGCCTCGGGGCTTGATGGTGGCCTTTGTACTTGGCCAACTTCCTCCATGTCTTTCATCAAGTTATGCCTGACAACATTGGTAGCAAAGTATGGAGGTATTCTTTGGTCTCGATCTTTTAATTTTGCAAATTTTTCCTCCGTCCTAAATGGTATCGAGTAAACTCATATTTTTCGCTATAATTGTGGCGGCCTCTTAAATGGAATGCCAAGAAGTTTGCATCTTCTTTTCGTGGTACTTCATCATCGGTCAATGAACCCATCTTCAATTTGTAGCTCGAGGTAATCAAAATCATCATCGTCAAATCGTATCTTTAAGTTGGTTATCGTCGAGTAAATTTTCCATGAGCATTTGTTTGATTTCCTCTTTTTCCTTCCTCGATGAATCCTCTGTCATTACCGGGATTCTCCATTTGAACTTCGTTGTTTGGTTGATGTTTACTCATACACCCATTCTAGATTTTTTCTTTAGTTAGCGCATCTATTTTTCCGTATTTGATTCCGACCCAATCGCTGATTCTAGATCATCCGCCAAGGCAATTTTGTTCTTTCCGAAGTCATTATTCGGGTCCATAGAACTTCGTCTTCCCCAAAATTTCTCTACCTACCGTTACATTCATAATGCATGAAGCTCACATTTCGCCGCGGTCTTAATTTGCTCACACCAATGATTTTGAATTCTTGGTCATCATATTTCGAAGGAATATCATTGAGAGGCTTAATGGTCCTTCCTTGAAGAATATGTTTTTCATATTTGAGCTCTAGATTTCTATAATACCTAATTAATATTAGCCACCAACCTTACTGAAACCAATCATCTCTGAATGATAGGTCCTGAAAATCAACGCCATGTCTCTCATTCATGTGGATATCTAAACTTCATTCTTCATACGTTCCCTCCGCTGCAATACTCATGAAAGGTTGGAAGTCGCCATGCTTGTGTGAACTCATCTTCCGTGATGAGTAAGGGTCTGCAATAATGCTTGATAGGTGGTCCTTCCACTTCGTTAATCGAGAACTCGGCTAATCTTTCTTCATCGTTAAGTGTAGTCCACATGTATCTGTTATCATTAACCCTCTCCTTATCAACCCCTCCATCGCAGGTCTTCCGAGGGTCACAAGAGGCCCATAAGTTGTAACACTCTCCATTGTCAATTGAAATAGCCTAACACCAATGATTCTTCCTTTTAGAGTTGTCAACTTAGGTAGACTTGTCATTGCTTGTATCCACGTTACACCGTAACTCGATGTTTGGTTACGGCAGTAGCTCTCTTCGATATTGTTTCTATTAGACTCATCGGAGGACTTGTCATTTTCGTAAAATATGGCTTTACATGATGTAGATTTGTTCTTTTGTGCCACATTTTCTTTGTACCTCGCCAAGCTTCCCAATCATAGTTTCCAAGTTCTTTGAGTGACACGCCATGGTTAGAAAGGCTTTTGTTTGTATTATCTTGGAAGTTTTCAGCCATTCTTCTTGCTCCTTTTGCCTCTTGGTCGAATCCACAAGGTACTTGTTAATCATTTCCTCCAACTTAGTTCTTCTTTCACTACGCTCATAATACGGTGGGGGTCCTCCACGATAGCCATTACGATTATCCCCAGTAGAATGGTCGCATTTTCCATATTTAGCTTCTTCGATCATATTTTTTCGTCCAATGTTAGGACAATTCTTAGTTAGATATCCTCCCCACGCCAAGAACCAACTTGGATGGCATGAACAGTTTCTTTGATTTTTAGCATATCTCAACCTAGATTCTCTAGCTTGTTATTTATGGCCGCAATTCCATCAAAACTTCCACACCTTGGTTTCGCTTCCTCCATCGTACCATTTTGAGAATGATCAGCCATTCTTTGAATGGCTTCAATTGCTAGAGTAGGAGTCATGTTCGGGATTGGTCCTTGATAGTCTAGCATCCGCCTTGTAGTCACGTTGATTCCTTTGTAGAAGATGTTGACCTTTGTGTTTGTTGTTCGGATCATGTGTAGGACATTTGTAGGAGATCGTTGTATCTATCCCGTGCTTGATACAACGTTTCTTTGTCTTCTTGCTTGAACTTATGGATTTCAAGAGTCTGGTTAGAAATATTCGACGGAGGGCAATACCTCGATGAAGCGCTTCTTTAATAGAGCCCAGTATTAATCAGCCGGGCGGCAATCTTTCAATCCATCTTCTCGGTAGTCCCAAGAAGAGTCATGTGGAATACCCTTAGCGGCATAATAGCCATGAGACACGAATGTTGAAAGAGTTTATATGTATAGGAAATTTTCAACGCGTTGCATGCATCTTCGGCCCCGCTCAAAAAGGGTTAGCGCCAAGCTCCTCATAAATTGGTCTTTTATTTCAACGGACATCAGGCTCCAATTCGGGTCTTACATGACCCGCCTTGTTCCGCTTTGTCAACGCCAAATATTCCTCAAGAGTGAGGTCATCAATGTTAACAACTTCCATGGTACCTACAAACTTGAAAAGTGATCGTGAGAATTTGATAAAATAAAACAAAACAGAAAAGACATAATAGCAATCCTAATATAACCCGGCAGGGCTAAAAACTTGATGCGCAGTTTTACCACTGTGTTTTAATATTTATATAGTATCGTTATACCTATGGTCTACCCTAATGCACTAACGGGCAGTGTACCCGGCCGCGTGGGTGTAGTATTCGGTAAAACCAGGTCGCCCCAAGAGCTATGTGTGTTGGATTATTACTAAGTATAGGTGTCATGATTTTAATATGATTTTGACAAGGAATTAATTAATTAACTACAGCGCATAAAAAGAAATAAAAGGCAAGGGTTGTCATCAATAAAGAGAGGTGCTAACCTCAGTTATTCATCCTAGCTAGTAATGTCTACGCCTAATTACTTCCAATTACTTGGGGTCAAAGTCGAGAGGACATCATTTGGGGAGAAGTGAATAGAATACATTTAGATGATAATCACTTATTTAATCAAGAATGGCATCTCGTATTCCTGAGGGGAGAAGAAGTGTGAATTTTCAAGCATGGTTGATTGATATTTGAGAATATATGGTCAAACGCTCCTAACTTATGTAAGAACCTAGCTTCTTCTTATCGTTCATCTTCACATGTAGTTTCTTCTAAGAGCCGCTGGTTGACATCTTCACATGGGCTGATATGATTAATGACAAAGTGCTTCCGGCCATAAGGTGATTTCCTTAATGAACATATTGCTCTTGTTTGATTGGGAGGGATTTGAGTTAAGGGGATTTGCTATTTGTATGTTAACAGGAATGCATTTGGTGAGTTGAAGATGTTGACTTTCTATTCTCCAACCTAACAATCTTGAAGAAGGTCAGTCTGATGTTCTACATTTTTCTCACTGATGTTAGAAGACTAAAGACGAGTTGCATTTAAAGATCTAAAGACTTCTTCTTATCTCGGGAATTTATTAACATATTGTCTGGATTAGGGAGAGCACTAATTGGGGAGAGTGAAAAGCCAGCTTTAATCCCCAATTAGACTTGCTTCACTACTCTCAAAGAAGTTGATTCTCACATATATTTGTGCTAATAATGTTGTTCTCAAAAAGATTTTATTCTTAAAATATGTTGCCGCTCAAGTGTCAAAACCAAAGAAGTGGGGAAGGAGACACACATCTAAAATCAAAACGAGTAAACTTGATGAACTTAATACTTCTAAGTAATCAAGATATCCCGGAAGACAAATGTTATTACCAGAGAGAAACTCAAGGTTTGACTCATGGCTGGTAAACTTGATGAGCTTAATACTTCTAAGTGATTGAAGATATCCCGGGAAGACAAATGTCATGACCAGAGAGAAACTCAAGGTTTTACTCATCAAGGCTTTTAGTGTTATCATTCCAACTACGTGGGGGAAGAAATGTTAGAGAAAGTTTCAATATAAGAGGCATTAGTGTGTGATGATCTCGATGTTATCGCAATCATCGAGAGAGAATCGTACATCGGGGCTACCGTTTACCTTGAGGGCTTAATCGCTGATTCGCACATATAATCACTTATTCGGAGTTGACATCCGGAGATTGTCATCCGCAGATATAATCAATGACTTACCCTCATTTCTTCAATTTTATCGGTTATTCTATCTTTGGGCATTCGGGTGCTTCGGGTTCTTGAGCTTTGATCGGTGCAAAACCGTCAAGTTATCTCACACAAGCTAGCCACTTGTGAATTGCTAACCGTAAGAAACTTAAAACAGCTTCGGAAACCAATGCAATGAAGATCGAGAGTATAGTGTTTCCCTGTTCGTTATGTCCCATTGAAGCATAAGAATCACCAAACTAATAGTGATCGAGAGATTTGAACGGAAAATAAGTTTTTTAATTATTATAACTACAGAAATAGCCTATAATTACAAAGGCTTAAATGCAAATTAAAGAGAATTAAAAAGATAAAAAAATATTAAATAAACGCTATCACTATTTGAAAAATGATGTTTTTGATTTTTCTTTTATAAACTTAAATTAAAAAACTAATCTACGCAAAAAGAAAATGTGAAACTAAAACAATATAAACCTAAAAATAGAAAAATGACATTTTTACAAACCTAATGATAAAAAGAAAATTTTAGAAAAAGAAAATTATTTTTAAAACTATTTATCTAATTATTATTAATTAAAAACTATTTTTAACTATTTAATATTAGCCTAAAATACAAGAAAATATGAAATAAAGCTAGAAAATGAAATTATGACTTGGAAAAATCTAAAATAAAAAAGAGAATTTTCAAAACTATTTTTGTATTTTTCTGATTATTTTTGTATTTTCTAGGAATTAAAATCTATTTAAAACTACTTAAATTACTTAAAAATACAAATTTAACCAAGAAAAATCTGAAAAAAATAATTTTTTGACTTTTTATATTTATCTTAACCTAAGAAAATTGAAAACTTATTTTTTGAAACTTTTCTGAATTAATTGTATTAAAAGCTAATTAAAATGGCCTAAAACCTGCTTTTTAAATTAAAAAAATAGCAAACTCGCCTAGAAAAATATGAAAATTTCAGGAAAAGTCTAATTTAATATGCTGAATCTAAGAAAAATAGAAAAATAGTGGCTTATGTGTATGAATATGGAATCAAGAATGGAAACCTTATAAATAAGCACTTGGTTTAAGCCAAAGGGTCCAACTGAGCACCAAACTGACAAGCTCTAATAAGCTAAAAGTACTCTAAAACAACAAATTACAACAAGACTTAACCTCTGAAATGCAAACTATTCAGTTTTGATGATTTGAAGATTTGTGCCAAAAACAGATTTTGAGTGCTACTTTGTAGTTTGAAAATAAGCACTTAGATAAGTTTGAACTCAAAAACAAGTTGGAACTTGAAGTTGACCCCGATGGCTACTTGTAGACCAAAGATGAGCCTTGGACAAGCTCTTAAGAGCTTTGCCAAGCTCGACAAACTTGAGAAACTCCGCTTCATGACTTACGTATATACGAGCAGCTTTTGACAAGCTTCTTTTAGCTTATACAAAATTTCTAAAATCTTCAAAAATCATAATAAGTAACTTAACCAACTAAGTTTTAAAACCAGTATCACTTGAATTGACCCAAAACTGAAGTCAATGAAAAATCACCAAGGTGGGCTTAAACTGATTTTCACTTTTGACTTGCCTTAGCGCTTATGAAACTTTGACTATTGTGAACTTTGATTCCAATTTATGAGCTGATGCTGATGTTAAATTTTAAAATGAAACTAGTGCAAGCTATCTCTAGGTATTTTAACCACAAATCAAACTTTTGATATCAAATATTCTTAAATGCATATGAACTTAGGAGCAGATTAAAATTGATTTTGACTTTTGAAATAATGTGACAAAATTAAGACAGATATGAGTCAAGTGATCCTATTTGAGGACCTAGCATGCACATGTCAAGTGCAAACAAGAGCTAAAACTCAATATACACATCTGATCCAAACACCTTTTAAGAACTGCTTTGGTAAATTTAAACTAAACTAACCACGATTCGCTTAAGCTATCATTGAAACTAACTCTAGTTATCCTAGTTACAACCACATGAACAGTTTAAACCATTTAATGTCCACAAATACAAGTACAAGCACAAATTGAACTAAAATGAAAATGAGGTGAACAAACTCACAAGTGTCCGTTATGATTGCGGCTTAAACCGCACCTTAATACCACTATTCTAATCCAAAACCAATCCAAAACAAGCACTGCATCAAACCCATTCCATTTCCAAACTGCTTGAACCAATTATGCTACACAATTGACTTTTGTTGACTTTTTAGCACCTTTGATTGAAATCGTTTCTAAAGCTTACCAAAAGCTATATTGAGCTCAAATAAGCTTGTTTGAGCTTAAATGAAGCTTATTGAAGCTTGAACATAAGAGTTGGAAATTGAATTTTGCAACAAAGGAACCATAGAGCATGAAAAGTTAATACAATTTGAATTGGCACTTGAAAACAGTTGTAATACACTTAAATAACTTAGTTTGATGTAATGAAACAAAAGATTTCAAATTTTAGAGCTTAATTAAAAACATAAAAAATAAAATACCACATACATAAATTTTTAAAACTAACTTACTCCTCTCTCTTCTTCCTCTTTTTATATGCAAATATGCTTCATGTCTTCCGAGCTTTTCCCACTTTTAGAGCCGTTGGATGAGAAGACTGGATATTAGCCGTTTGATGACTTTGGCTGAAAGAGATAAATGCCATTGACAGGGAGGGTGCATTAAATGTCGCTGGATGTTGTTGAGGTGGAGGGGACAGTGGTGGAGTGGTCGGGAGTTGGAGGTGTTGCGCATGTTGGTCTGAAGCCAGAGGAAAAAGGAGGCGGTTTTATTTTAAACCGTGGGTATTTGGTTGGACCGGTAAAAGGATATTGGGCTTGGGTTGTATGTTTTTTAGATAATACAAGGGTCCATTTGGTATAAGTTAAGCAACACAAGGACCATTCATGTAATCGCACCACTTCGAAATAGGACCGAATTTCCAATCTTCCAAAGTTATTACAAGGACCAAATTTGCCATATATGAATAGTACAAGGACCAATTTTATTATTCCCCATTTTAAATATCCAAGGACTGTTTATGACATTTTTCAAACTTGAGGTACCTTTTCTGCCATTTGACCAAAAATTCATTCAAGGACCAAATTTGACAACTTAGAATATTTGGGGACCTTGAATGATAGAACTCCACATTTTGGATTCCAGTGGACTAGATTTGACAACTTTGAAACTTGGGACTAAATCGCCAATTATGCAAACTTGATATGTTTTCACCGATTTTGATACTTTTGCATTTAAAACACATAAAACACTTATTTATGATATTTTTATCATTTTGATGCATTTCTCGAAAAGTGTTTTGATGTTTTGCAGCTTAAATTGTACAAAAATGATGAGTATTTAGACACTCATCAACTCCCACACTAAAGATATTGCAATCCTAGCAATGTTTTAAGAAAAATTAATGGATTTCATCTTTACCAAAAGCCATTACTTCTGGAGTAGCCAAATGTTTGAGTTCAAGTAAGAACTATGGTACACTGATAACCATGTGATTTTGAGCAAACCACGAGCTTCCAACGGATTTGATTTGTCTTTACCAAAAGTCATTATTCGACTAGCCAACTCTTTAGATAAATTATCAATATTATCTTTGGTGAGTTGATTACCAATTATGGTTTTCCAACTGCCTTTACCACAAGCCATAAACTTACGGGCTAGCCAACTCTTCACTTTTAAGGATATGGTGAGTCGAATACCATACAATTTTGGGCAAATTGCAGCTTCCAACTGATTTGAGATATCTTTACCAAGAGCCGCTTGTCCTCGGAGTAGCCAATCATTTTGTTTTTAGACATGATGGATCGATAACTAATTGAGTGAAAACACTTACTCAAAAATTTGGCAAAAAAACGGGGAATTAGCGGTATAATTACATGATAAAATTGTGAGAATTCCCCCATACTAGAAATGAATATTGCCCTCAATATTCAAAGTGGGCTGGTTATGCCGAAACATAGAATAAAAGGGAAGCCTTACGCCATTATTTAGCAAGAGATTTTTTGAATAACATGTGGGCAACTCCCACACTAGGGTGGTAGAAAATAGAAAGAAGTCGAAATATGGGTGAAACCCATATGGCATGCTACTTGATTCCCGAGTCGCTATTGACTTCATCCCGCGATTCATTGGTTCATGGGGAAAGTTTGTAACCGGGACAACCAATGAGGTATGTCCTCTCCAAAATAATGCTTCAATCGATGACCATTCACTTTAAAGTTTGGACCATCGGGTGAGATAACTCAATGGTTCCATATGGAAATACTTTAGTGATGGTAAATGGTCCGGTCCACTCTGGGCGGGATTTTAATTTTCCTGAGAAAATCTTCAATCTTGAGTTGAAAAGAAGGACTTATCACGTTTGAAAAACGCGGTCTTGATTTTGAAGTCATGAATCTTTCTTTCTCTTTGTAGATCAAAGAGTTCTCGATGCTTGATCAAGTTCATTTAATTGCTTCATTTGAACTTTCCGGTGATCACCACCGTCAATATCAAAGTTGGCATGCTTCAAGGCTGCCTTGATGCCTGCTCAACCGGCAGATGACATGCCTTCCCGCACACTAACTTTGTATAGTACACCCGGATGGGTGTTTATGTTGCACGAAGGCCCGTGCGCCATCTAGCTTATCCCACCAAGAGGCACGATTTTCTCCTACTGTCCTTTCAAGAATTCTTTTAATCCCCCGGTTGGAAACTTCCACTTGCCCACTTGTTTGGGGTGGTGACGCGAAGAGAGAGACTGAGTTACACCATAATCGCATGACTCTTTCAAATTGGTCATTGCAAAATGCGCACTACTTATCACCGACATAGCCTCGTGGAGTTCCAAACCTAGCAAAGAGATTTTAAGAATTTCACAACAACTCGCATCAATAGGTAAAGCCTTAGCTTCAACCCATTTTGACAAATAGTCAACGCCACTAGTATGTATTTGTTTCAAGACGGCTGAAATGGCCCCATAAAGTCAATGCCCCGTGATGTAAAAATCTCACACACTTGAATGGCGCTTTGCATTTCATTTCTTTTAGAGATATTCCCTGACGCTGACAAGCCACAGGCTTTTGACAAATTCATGGGCATCCTTGTAAATCGCAACAATAGAATCGAATCAAACACCTTCGTGTAGTTGGGGCTATGATGTCCCCAAGAGGTCCGTGAATGGCAAGCCTTGAGAATGTCATCGGCTTCCGACCATACACACATCGCTCGATGACTTGATCCGCGAAATTTTTAAACAAGTAGGGTCGTCTGCAGTAATGTTTCACATCTTTAAAGAATTTGTTTTTCCTTGGGACGACATCCCTTTCAACCACAAAGTTACCCGCATGGTAATTTGTAAAGTCGAAACCATGGGGTAGATGAGTCTCCACGAAAAGAAACCACATTGAGTGTTTCGAGAGGAAATGTTTCGCTTATTTCTCAACACATTCTCGTGAGGGTTTTCTAGACGGATAGATGATCGTACGTGTTCCTCCTTTTTATCACGTATAATGATATCAAATTCTTTGTGAGGAGAACCCAACGGAGCAATCTCGCTTTGCATCCGGTTTTGCAAAGAGATATTTGAGAGCCAAGTGATCCGTATACACCACGCATTTGGTCAAGATAAGGTATGGTAAATTTCTCAAACGCATACACCACGCCTAATAATTGTGAGTGGTGTAATGGTTCGGAGCTTCACATAGTTTTACCTGCGTAGTGGATAGGCCGAAGTGCTTGGTTTTTCGTTGTCTCCAAGACCGCACCGAGATAGCAAAATCACTTGCACGCATTACGAGCTCAAAGGGTAAATCCCACGGGGCAACTAGAATGGGTGCTTCCGTAGCTTTTTCTTTAATGTTTCAAAAGCTTCGATGCACGTCAGAGAAAAGATAAAAGAGCATCTTTTCAAGAAGATGGGTCATGGGCCGAAGCCATTTAGAAAAATCTTGTATGAATCTACGATAAACCCCGCATGACCTAGAAAACTCCTAATACCTTTGACGGTAGTAGGATGAGGCAATTTGGCATAAACATCAACTTTTGCCCTATCTACCTCAATCCCGCTTTGGAAATCTTATGGCCAAGGACTTTTGACCATAAAGTGACTCTTCTCCCAATTTAGACACAGATTGGTGTCTTCACATCTTTGAAGCATTTTTTCTAAATGGGAGAGACATGTATGAAACGAGTCCCCAATGACCAAGAAGTCATCCATAAACACCTCCATCGTTTCCCCGATCATGTCGTGGAAAATTGCCATCATACATCGTTGGAACGTGCGGTGAGCATTACATAGGCCAAAAGGCATATGTTCAGAGGCAAACGCCCGGTATGGGCGTGAATGTGGTCTTTTCTTGATCCAACGGATCAATGGGGATCTCAGTAACCGAGAAACCATCAAGGAAACAATAGTATTCGCTCCTCGCACTCTCTCAAGCATCCGGTCCAAGGGTAGAGGAAAATGGTCTTTACGGGTGGCTTAACTTTGCGATAGTCAATACACGCCATCCCAGCAACTAATCGAAGTTGAATTAATTACGTTCTTTCATTTGCAACTATGCCACCCTTTTGGAACACGTGAATTGGGCTAACCCAAGGACTATCGAGATCAAATTAAACCGCATCAAGAAGTTTGAGAACCTCTTGTTTGATAACCTCATGAATCTTAGGATTCACCCTTCATGTTGATCGTCAGTTTGAAGTCATCCTCCATTAAGATTTTGTGAGTACAAAACTCGTGGTTGATACCCTTAATGCTCGAGAGTTTCCAAGCAATTGCTTGCTTGTGTGACTTCAAGATCTTTATGAGAGCTCTCCTCCTCACCAAGTCTTTAGCAATTATGACAGGTAATTTATCATCACCCTCCAAGAATGCATACTCGAGATGAGGAGGTAGGTCCTTAAGTTCAACCTCGGAAATTCTTCAGATGTTTGTATGACTTGATTTCCTCAATCGTGATCTCTTGAGGGGAGTGAAGGTAATGGATCTTCATTTAATAATTGCTCAAGATAAAGAATATCCGAATCGATAAACACCATCAATTCCAGGCGGAATTGATTCATCACTAGCGAGAAACTCATCGATCTCTTCCAGAAAGAAGTCACCTCCCTCAAATGGAGAGAGGGAAGAGTCGGCAATGATTGGTTGAGAAGATGTGGTGGAATCCCCACTCACATAATTATGAAGATAACCAAGAAACTCTTGAGAGTACTCCTCTGAAGCAATATCAATTAAATCGACTTGATTAATTGATTCAAGATCATAATTTGAGGAGTACCTCAAGTTTGATCAAGGTTAAAGGTAACAGCCTTCATTACTCACACGTAATGTGATTTCTTGCTCAAATACATCAATGAGAGCACGCCCGCTCTCGAATCCTCTTCCAACAATGAGGGAACCCGAGGATCATCGAAATCAACAACAACAAAGTCACCGGAAATGGAACTTTCCTACTTTCACGAATACATCCTCGCTGCCAAGAGGACGATATAGATCGACCAGCTCAAGAGTCATGCAGGAATAAGTTCCGAAGAGAAAGTTTCTTCCATATTCAATAAGGCTTTGATTGATGCTTGCACCAAGATCGCGCAAGGGCAAAGCATTCAATCATACTCGAAAACACAAGGAGAAGAAATTTCCAAGATCTCCTAGCTTCGAAGCTTTTTAACGTAATCGCTGAAAGCGCTCGCTAAAGGAGTTTTGGCCATTTCAAACAGCTTTTCCTTGTTGCTTAACATGTGTTTGAGAGTTGATGCAAACTTGGGCATCAACATGATAGCATCCACAAAGCTTATGTCAAAATGTAGTTCTTGGAAAATTTGAAAGAATTTTTCCATTTGATGACCGGCTTTTCGCTGAGTTTTTGCTCATTTAAACGTGAGGGGTAAGGAATAGAAGTTTTGGATTTGGGGTCACCAACCGGAGGTTCAAACAACTCCAGGTGTTTGGTTTTGGGATTCGGGACAACTTGAGGATGGACATGTGCTGTACTTTGTGAGCTAGTAGGTTGCACTTGGTCCTTTGTCGCCTCGGGTTCACTTTCCACTACCTTCGGGAGAGAAGAAGAAGAGGTAGTAGGAATAGCGGGTCCTCATATGAAGCACTCACTGTGTGACGCCTTTGCATCACCTCGGATTAGCGATCGTTTGCTAGGTAAAGTACCCGAGCCGAGGGTCGATCATTTAAAGACTTCTTAATGTCAACAACGGCTAACCAACAACCTATTCATTTCCTCTTGGGATTTCATGAATTGTTTCAACAACTCATCGATGATGGTCCGGTTGGAACAATGGCTTGAGTTTGCACAGAAAATTCTCGCCTCTATTATTTGGATTAGGGCCTTGATTTTGAAAATTTCCTTGATTATTGCCATGAAAATACCCAGGGTTGAAATTTCCCTGACCTTGGTTTCTATTGAAATTTCCTTGGTGTTGGAAATTTTGATTTTGATTTTGAAAACCGTTGTTTGGACTAAAATTACCTTGGTTTTGAAAACCTTGGTTTGGTCTATTTTGATTTTGATTACGGTTTTGGTGGAAACCGTGGTCCGGTAGTGGTTAGACGTGGTTGGGGTCCATAGGAACACGATATTGGTTGCCTCAATTGGAAATCTTCACGCCATAGCTTCAAAAGGGTTACCATCGTGGCCATACAATTGTAGTAAGCATGGGGCCACCACAAGTAACACAGACTTCCACTTTCTTAACTTCAGCAGGAGGTGAAGTTTGTGGAAGAGACTTTCTTTGGTTGGAGAGAACCAAAGCTTGATAGTTTGGAGTTTGTCAATCTTAGCATCGGTGCTAGATTGACTCACGGGAGATGAAGTAGAAGGACCAACACCCACTTGGGAAACAACCGGCTTTCGTAAAGGCGACTTTAGACTTGTTTTCAATGATCGCAAAGCTTCTTTGACAGCTTTGCTTAAGAAATTTCTCCAATGGGAATTGAGAGAATCTTGATCTGATTGACTCACTCCATTATAGAATGTATCGAGTTGCATCAACTCGGAGAAACCGTGGTGAGGACATTTGCTAAGCAACTCTTAAAACGATCCCACTATTCAAGGATTCATCAAACTTTAGTGTGAACTTGATGATTTCGTTTTTAAGACTCGTGGTCTTGGAAGGTGGATATAACTCATTCACAAATTTCTTCACCGTGTCTTCCCATGTCTCAATTGATTTAGGGGTTGTTTTTGCCAACCGGCTTGCCCCTCAAGAGAAAATGGGAATGTACAGCTTGGACAAAGATCTCATTTTGTATTTGATGGTAGACGCAATCTTGTTAAACCATCGAATATGAGCATGAGGATCATCCCGCTCAAAACCATAGAATTGACTTGAGGTTACAAGATTCAAGAACCGTTTTGAGTTCAAAATTTCACCACAATGGTCGGGATAACAATAGCGCCCATACCGTCGATGGGTGCACTCGAGAAGTTTCAACATATACGCTTCCCGCCATGATAGCGAAGTAGTGTAGAAAACTGGATCTCGATCCGATCGATGGAGCAGAAAGTTCACGGACACGCCTTCTGGAATCTTGACAAGCTCACTTAAATGGGCTACTACAGATCTAGAAGAGCGAAAAGATATACTAGAGTTAACTCTAAGAGATCTCGAGTTGGAGAGGAATGGGAATTATGAAAATGAATTATGAAAATGGGGTAAGAAGAATCTTTTGGGTTTTCCTCGTTTTAACAAGTATAACAACAAATCCAATTAAAACAAAATCGAGGCAAAACAACAGGGAACTTAAACCAATAATCACAAGATGAGTGGCTTTGAAAAGGTACACCACTCACAAGGACACAAAGGCAAGTTTTAAATCTTTGGTTCGAGAACTTATTATGGTCGTACCTCTTAGTTAGGTAGTACACTTGGTTTCATGGTAATCTTTTATGTTATTATTATTAAACAAAGAAAACGACAAATCTTTTTGTATTTTTATCTTTGATACATATATAGAAACAAAAGCAAAATATTTTTGTGTTTTATAATGCTTTGGATGTTTTTGGGTTTTTGGATTTTTTTATAAGATAATATAGATATATATATAGATGGTATGAACAAGGAGTGATTATTCAAATCACTAATTAAGCGAAGATAATCAAGAAATACCAATGGCCAGCCAAAATTTGATCGGTGCAAACCGTCAAGTTATCTTCACACAAGCTAGCCACTTGTGAATGGCTAACCTTTAAACTTAAAACAATTCAAAACCAATGCAATGAAGATCGAGAGTATAGTGTTTCCCGGTCGTTATGTCCAAAGCATATGCTAAGAATCACCAAACGAATAGTGATCGAGAGATTTGAACGGAAAATAAGTTTTTGAATTATTATAACTACAGAAATAGCCTATAATTACAAAGGCTTAAATGCAAATTAAAGAGAATTAAAAAGATAAAAAATATTAAATAAACGCTAATTCTATTTGCAAAATGATGTTTTTGATTTTTCTTTTATAAAACTTAAATTAAAAAAAAACTACGCGACGTACAAAAGAAAATGTGAAACTAAAACAATATAAATCCTAAAAATATGAAAATGACATTTTTACAAACCTAATGATAAAAGAAAATTTTTAGAAAAGGAAAATTATTTTTAAAACTATTTATCTAATTATTATTAATTAAAAACTATTTTTAACTATTTAATATTAGCCTAAAATACAAGAAAATATGAAATAAATATAGAAAAATGAAATTATGACTTGGAAAATCTAAAATAACAAAAGAGAATTTTCAAAACTATTTTTGTATTTTTCTGATTATTTTTGTATTTTCTAGGAATTAAAATCTATTTAAAACTACTTAAATTACTTAAAAATACAAATTTAACCAAGAAAAATCTGAAAAAAATAATTTTTTGACTTTTTATATTTATCTTAACCTAAGAAAATTGAAAACTTATTTTTTTGAAACTTTTCTGAATTAATTGTATTAAAAGCTAATTAAAATGGCCTAAAAACCTGCTTTTAAATTAAGAAAAATAGCAAACTGACCTAGAAAAATATGAAAAATTCAGGAAAAGTCTAATTTAATATGCTGAATCTAAGAAAAATAGAAAACAAAGGCTTATGTGTATGAATATGGAATCAAATGGAAACCGCTTATAAATAAGCACTTGGTTTAAGCCAAAGGGTCCAACTGAAGCACCAAATCGATACGAAGCTCTAATAAGCTAAAAGTACTCTAAAACAACAAATTACAACAAGCCTTAACCTCTCAAATGCAAACTATTCGCTTTGATGATTTGAAGATTTGTGCAAAAACAGATTTTGAGTGCTACTTGTAGCCAAAAATAAGCACTTAGATAAGCCGAACTCAAAAAGTAGTTGGAACTTGAAGTTGACCTCGATGGCTACTTGTAGACCAAAGATGAGCCTTTGACAAGCTCTTAAGAGCTTTTGCCAAGCTCCAAGACAAAACTTGAGAAATCTTTTAGTGACTATGCCCCTCATCACAGGCATATGAGAGCTTTGACAAGCTTTGAAGCTTATACAAAATTTATAAAAATCTTCAAAAATCATAATAAGTAACTTAACCAACTGAAGTTTTAAAAACCAAAAGTATCACTTGAATTGACCCAAAACTCGAAGTCAATGAAAAATCACCCAAGGTGGGCTTAAAACTAGATTTTCACTTTTGACTTGCCTTAGCGCTATGAAACTTTGACTATTGTGAACTTTGATTCCAATTTATGAGCTGATGTTGATGTTAAATGGTAAAATGAAACTAGTGCAAGCTATCTCTAGGTATTTTAACCACAAATCAAACTTTTGATATCAAATATTCTTACATATGAACTTAGAGCAGATTAAAATTGATTTTGACTTTTGAGCTAATGCAAAGGACAAAATTAAGACAGATATGAGTCAAGTGATCCTATTTGAGACTGAGCATGCACATGTCAAGTGCAAACAAGAGCTCAAACTCAATATACACATCTGATCCAAACACCTTTTAGGAACCTGTTTTTGCAAATTTAAACTAAACTAACCACTGATTTGGCTTAAGCTATCATTGAAGCTAACTCTAGTTATCCTAGTTACAACTACTGAACATGTTTAAACCATTTAATGTCCACAAATACAAGTACAAGCACAAATCGCAAATTGAACTAAAAATGAAAATGAGGTGAACAAAACTCACAAGTGTCCCAGCCTATGATTAAAATTTTAAACCGCATCCAATACCACTATTCTAATCCAAAACCAATCCAAAACAAGCACCGTGATCAACCCCATTCCATTTCCAAACTGCTTGAACCAATTATGCTGCATAGTTGACTTTTGTTGACTTTTTAGCACCTTTGATTGAAACTGTTTCTAAAGCTTACCAAAAGCTATATTGAGCTCAAATAAGCTTGTTTGAGCTTAAATGAAGCTTATTGAAGCTTGAACATAAGAGTTGGAAATTGAATTTTGCAAAAGGAACCATAGAGCATGAAATGTTAATACAATTTGAATTGGCACTTGAAAACAAGCTTGTAATACACTTAAATAACTTAGTTTGATGTAATGAAACAAAAGATTTCAGCTTAGAGCTTAATTAAAAACATAAAAATAAAAGACGACATACATAAATTTTAAAAACTAACTATGTGCTCTCCCTTCCTCCTCTCTTCTTCCTCTTTTTATATGCAAAATGCTTTCCATGTGTCTTCTGAGCTTTTCCCACTTCTTTTTAGAGCCGTTGGATGAGAAGACTTGATATTAGCCGTTTGATGACTTTTTGGGAAAGAGATAAATGCCACAGGGGACAGGGAGGGTGCATTAAATGTCGCGGGATGTTGTTGAGGAGCGAGGGACATGGTGTGAGTACCGGAGTTGGAGGTGCTGGGCATAAAGCGTGGTCGGGAATAAAGAGGAAAAAGGAGGGCGGGTGGTTTTATTTTAAACCGTGGGTATTTGGATGGGTTGGACCGGGTAAAAGGATATTGGGCTTGGGTTGTATGTGTTTTTGGGTTAGATAATACAAGGGTCCATTTGGTATAAGTTAAGCAACACAAGGACCATTCATGTAATTCCACCACTTGAGGACCGAAATTTCCAATCTTCCAAAGTTATTACAAGGACCAAATTTACCATATATGAATAGTACAAGGACCAATTTTATTATTCCCCATTTTAAATATCCAAGGACTGCTTTTATGACATTTTTCAAACTTGAGGTAATTCTCATTTGACCAAAAAATTCATTCAAGGACCAAATTTGACAACTTAGAATATTTTAGGGACCTTGAATGATAGAACTCCACATTTTTGGATTCCAGGGACTAGATTTGACAACTTTTGAAACTTGGGGACTAAACGCCAATTATGCAAACTTGATATGTTTTTCACTAGATTTTGATACTTTTGCATTTAAAACACATAAAACACTTATTTGTGATATTTTTATCATTTTGATGCATTTCTGAGTGTTTTCAGATGTTTTTGCAGTTTAAATGGTACAAAAATGATGAGTATTTAGACACTCATCAAGCTTCATGCACTTTCTTCATGGGGAGAGAAAAGTATAAATCGGGGTTATTCTTTAGCTATTGGACTTAATCTGCTACTTCGATGGTATAAGTTTCTTTGTCTTTGGGTATCTAGTCTAAGAGACCGAACCGATCAATTCGTCTATTTGGGGGATGTGGTTTCTTGTCAACTTTTTGGAATTGATCGCTTCAGACGTCAGTTGAAAAGAAATATGAGAAGATTGTTTTATGTATGGGATGATACGGTGCTGTTCTTCTATTGGATGATATAACCCCGACCGATGAATCAAGATGATTATTCTTAAAAGGAGCAGCAAGTTAAAGTTCAAGAGACAATTCTACTCCCGTCCCCCCACTTGAATTGTACAAAGTCCCTTTTGTTCTAAGCATTAAATAAAGGTGAAGAGAAAAGTAGAATTAGAACTTCGGAATTTGCTCCAAAAAGAAAGAAGGCCCACGAAAAGAGTCGTGCCTTCGCATAAGCATCCATGAGCAAACTTCAATTCCTGAAATCACACTACCGACAAGCATAATTCTAAAAAATGAAAAAGAAATCTAACACACTTTCGTAGGAATCACGGTTGCATTTAGCATATGCAACAAGCCTTTTAAACCACTTGGTGTCCCAAGTGGACGAGTGTAGTCTCGTGAGGGCTTACAAGGAACATACCCACAAAGTTCATTTGAAAACAAATACAAGGTTATTGTATTTAAAATGAAAGAAGTGTTACAGAGGGTAGTTACGTCATAACTTCCATAAGGAGTTACGCCGTTGATGACGTACCCTCCGATCAGGTCGAAGGACACCCCTTCGACCTCAGTTGAATTTGCATTATGAAGACCAAAGTCTTTCTTCATAAGTCATTGGCGGCGTAAAATCATTCATCCTTGATATGGTTATCAGTTGGGAATTCGCTAGCCGAAGGCCTATGCCCTTCGGAGTCTTCTCTTGAAGGCACTAAGACAAAGGAGAACATTGACTTGGTCTTCCCCCACGTTCCCACTATCTCCTTAGCTTCCCCGCCAAGACAGAGAGAGTGGGGATGAAGCCTTAGCGGTTACCACAAATCATGGGACGCCCCCATGATCCCCGAAACATGTGCAAACACTCTCCAAGCTTATTTCTTCATCTATAAATAGGTTGGACGAGTCATTTCATTGGTATGTTCACTTAACACAATATTTCACATACACTACATTACGTACAACACATATCACATACTTACTCTCACGCCGGAGGTGGTTCGCAGGGTCCAACCCCTGCGCAATCACTTAACGAAGTGTCTACTATTTCTTATTGCAGATTGGCTACAAGTTTGGCGCAAGCATATCACCCCTCCATACCATTCGATCACCATCGAAGGCCTGGTCGTACGAATTATTGTACAATCAGTGGCGCCATCCGTGGGACCCGCTACAATTGGTATCGTTATTCCAAACTTATAACCAGTCATTCGCACTCACTAGTTTTACGGCATGAATCAAGGAAGAGAAGATACTCCCCCTCCGGGTTTCTCGACCTTGACACCTATCACAGTCAATGATCCTAACAACCTTCCCAACATAACCATGTCCACTTTCACCACACGATCTCACCCTGAAATAACTCCCAACAACCATGCTTCGACATCAGCTAACCCCGAACCGGTGATCAGTCCTGCGTTCTTCGAAGCTAACATCGAAGCGCTAGAGTATTTATTGAGGGCTCGAAAGAGGCAAGCTCGGAAAGTAGAGATGCGGAGGGAGTTGGAATACTCTAGTGATGAGTATCACGAAGAGATAGAAATGGAGACTAGGCCCTCGGCTCCTGGGGCTACACGCTCAGTGCTGAGGATAGGATCTCCTGGTAGTCGAAGGCCGAGTGGAAGATCGGTTGGTTTCGAAGATGTTTCGGAGAGGGCTCAGACGGGAAGGGAAGGAACGATGGAAGGTTCCAATGGGAGGAGTCACCGGAGGGAGACTACGGAGGTTAACTTGCCACCACTCTTGGCCGCCCATCTGGGGAGAACTGAAGTAGGGGTTCCGTTGCAGCCTTCTTACGCATCCGGCGTAGAAGGCAATCCACCTCAAATGAATGGGGGAGGAAATCTTCCTCCTCATGGTATGTACCCCCATTTTCAAGTCAATCTTACCCCCATGGGGTTTATCCCCCACCTAACGGGCAGACTAGCAACCCTAGCTTTCCTTAACCATATGGAAACATGCCCTACGGGCAACCTATGGTATACCCTTCGTATCCTGTTGGAAGCCACCCACCTTATATACCTATTGCTTACCCTCCTTATGTTAACCAAAACCCTGTTGGAGTACCTCCGAACCATAACCCATACAATGCTGCCCCCACTTACATGCCACCTTACAACTGTCTCTATTCGGAGCCTATGGGTTCCACAACACCCTTTGTAAGGTGGATAGAAGACTACCCTCTACCCGGTGGGTTGAAAATGCCCGCACATATTGGTACTTATGATGGGAAGGGGGACCCGGATAATTTCTTACATCTGTTCGAAGGGGCTATCAGAATGCAGAAATGGGTTATGCCAGTTGCTTGCCACAAGTTCACATATACCCTGCGAGACTCCGCTCGTATATGGTGGAACGGGAAAAAAGTAGGTAGCATAGTGAATATAGATGATCTCAAGGCCAAGTTTAGATCACACTTCAGCCAGCAGAAAAAGTTCACAAGGACTCACCTGACAGTGCACAACATCAAGCAGAGGGAAAACGAGAGCACCATGGCTTTCGTTACTAGATACACTGATGACACCTAGCGATTCTGGTCTGCACGAAGACCAGCGCATCTCTCCTCGTTTTGTGCATGGCCTACGAACAAAGTCTGGTGGAATTCCTATCCACTGACCTTCCCGCAACTTACAAAGGCTTAATGGAGAAGACTTACACCTGGATCAAAGCCAAAGAAGTGTCCACCAATGGGGCTCCAATCGAAAATAAAGAAAGTCACAGCAAGATCCCAAAGCACTCTTCGTGGGAAGGGTCCAAAAACAGACACAAAGGCAGGGACAGGTTCACACCCTACAACAAAAACATCAACCACGGAATCTTGGCAAATCTGTCCAAATCTCCAAGGGAAATACTTGCTAAGTAAAGGGCTGCGAAGGCCTTCGATCCTCCCCCTCATTTGGCAAGTAGAGGAAGAAGAAGGGATACCTCCAAGTAATGCTATTTCCACGACGATTATGGGTACGATACCAACAGTTGCAGAGAGCTCAAGAAACAAATAGAAGAAGTCGTGAAGTCTGGCCAATTGGGACATTTGGTGAAGGGCATAAAGAAAGGTAAAGAAAAAATCTCCGACACACAGTTGGGGAAAGATACCACACCGGCTGAAGCTCCAATCCTCATGGTTTACAGGGATGACTCTGGTTTAAAGAGAAAAGCAGCAGAGAAAGGATTGTTGATGCAGGTTTTACTGACCAGTTTTTAATATTTATAATGTCTCGTTATACCTATGGTCTACCCTAATGCACTAACGGGCAGTGTACCCGGTCGTGTGTAGTGTAGTATTCAGTAAAACCGTGGACGTCCCAAGAGCTATGTGTGTTGGATTATTACTAAGTCTAGGTGTCACAGATTTTAATATGATTTTGATAAGGAATTAATTAATTAACTACTAAAGCAGATAAAAGCAATTAAAGGAAAGGGTTGTGATCAATAAAGGAGAGTGGTGCTAACCTAGTTATTCATCCTAGCTAGTAATGTCTACGTCTAATTACTTCCAATTACTTCAGGTGGGGTCAAAGTCGAGAGGACATCATTTGGTCAATTCGCCCTAACCTATCAGCAAAGATGCCACCACTGGAGAATTCAGGTGTCCCCTCATAAGTCCAGTTGTTCTTGGTACCATAAGCCGAGTCATTAAGTTCTGCTACATGCTAGACTTATAATAGTGAGTGCCCGGGCGTTAGCAACTTAAACACTCACCCCCTAATTCTTAAGTTCATCCAAACGGTAGGTGATCAGTTGGTCAAATCGCACAAGTAAAAGGGTCGTAAGTTAGTCATATCTTACCATTTCCATCTCAGTCTACTCACTTAGGGTCAGTTGGTCATATCTCTTAAGCAACTAGCCTCTACCGCCATTCAAAACTACCGAAACAAGGGTAGCTACCAATAAACTATGCATGCATACACTTAGAAATAATTATACGGAAGTTATATAAACACAAACAAAACAATTAAGGAATCATAACTAGGCCAGCACCAAGAGGTGCTTAGCCGATCATATTAACCATATAAATCAATTCAATAATTAATGTTACGAAATACATGAATCGAAAATAAAGAAAAGATAAAATGCTAATGCTTATCGTAGGGGAGTGATTTCTCCCTTGGAGATAGCTCCGTATGCTCCTCTAGACCTGCCTTTGGCTTCTTCCGACGTTCTTTGGTTGTGGTGTATGAAATGGGATGCTTTGAAATGCTGGAAATCGTGGGGTATCACGCTTTAGTTACGACGTAATGTGAGAGATGAGTTACGCCGTAACTTCTTCAAAGTGAGCATACTATGATAAATCTTTAATAATTCTCCAATTCCGCGTCTCTTTAGCTCCAATGCTCGTAATTTACCTGAAAGTGGAATATAATGGAAAACAAGCGTAAATCCGTATAAATGATATAAATTACAAGCATTATCGGGGGATATTAACACTTAATATTCAGGATAATTTGATGTTATCAAATATCCCCCTACTTGAACTCTACTTGCCCTCAAGTAGACCTTATTAGATAGATTCCTAAAAAGATATCTCCCATAACCTGGAAAATATAAGTTTACAAATCCCTTATGTTAGAATAAAACAAAGCCGAACACCTCACAAAATGGGAACGAAACACTCAAATCTCTCAACTATTCTAAGTGTCAATTTCGGGGTGATCACTCAATCGCACATTCATAGCATGTATTCTATCATAATCTTGGCGGTTACACAAATCTCCACCACCATAGTTAAGGGCTAAATAATTTTCGAAGGCAATATGGGTAGACACGAAAAAGGTTAAGGGTGACTCATCATTACAAACATGTCACGGCGAAGTGGGAAAAATCAATGATACATGACCAAATCCATGGCCAAGACACCAAAGATTGTTCGTTGCATCACCTAGACACACTTCATGACTAAAGGGTAGGATAAGACATGGGATATATAAATGGTGTAAAATAAAAATCAAGCAGATAGTCTAAATCTATAACCAAGTCATCACCACTTACCGTCCGCCCAAAGTTCAAGCTTTGAAGTTAAGAAACCGGATCATGAAATACCTGGTAGATGTGTCATTAGAGGATGTCATGATGGGCACACTACCTTTTCTTCAACTGTTGGCGTAATTACCAACTCCAATCTTCAAATGTGACCGAGGTGGCCTCCTCGATACTAAATCTATATAAAGCTCATAACATAGTGCTTATAACATTGCACTTTACAATAAACTAAATAACATAACTATATATATATATATATATATATATATATATATATATATATATACATATATATATATATATATATATATATATATATATATATATATATTATTTTAATCTTTTTTTTTTTTTTCAACATAAATATAGAAACTAAACATAACATCCCCCCACTTGAGATGAACATGGGACTTCGGGGGGTCTTTAATGATCTTTAAGAATATGTAGTCGACGAAAGCGTGATTCTCGAACCTTTCCACTTGAACCTTGAACTTAGGCAAATGATGACTTCCCAATCACAAATAAAGACTACAGGGTAGGCTAAGGTGTATAGGTGTATCGAAACAGTATATTGGGTTAACAAAATGAAAGGAATAGCTTAGATGGGTGTATCTAGGGGTATCTTGCACTAAAGGTGAGTGCAACAAAAGGGTTTCACATGGGGGTCGAGAAGTCAAGGTGACTAATCGATAGACACAATGGTAGGCTTTTTGGGTGATAATTCTATAATATTGCCTTCGTAAACTGAAAAGTCCAAATATATCGAGCTAACTCAACATACCTCGTCTATGGTCTCGAAATGATGCAAAGGCCAAGTTCTAAAGTTTACAAGCTACCGGCACACTCATAATTTGGTGGATTTGGGGTAAAATATAGGAAACAGATAAGGCTAATCTCACCATATAATATCAAGGGTTTTATGTGCTTTGCTAAGGTCTAATCTAGTTAGGTTAAGAAAAACATGTCAAAATTTTAAAAATGGCATAGTTTTTCAAAATAAACTAGAAAAACAAGGGAAAAATAAAGTTGAAGAGACAATTCTACTCCCGTCCCCCCACTTGAATTGTACAAAGTCCCTTTTGTACTAGGCGTCAAATAAAGGTGAAGAGAAAAGTAGAATTAGAGCGAGAACTTCCCTGAAAGTTTCTCCAAAAAGAAAGAAGGCCCACGAAAAAGAGTCGTGCCTTCGTATAAGCATCCATGAGCAAACTTCAATCCCTGAAATTACACTACCGACAAGCATAATTCTAAAAAGAAAAATAAAAAATGAAAAACAAACCTAACTCACTTTTGTAGGAATCACGGTTGCATTTAGCATATGCAACAAGCCTTTTAAACCACTTGGTGTCCCAAGTGGACGAGTGAAGTCTCGTGAGGGTTTACAGGGAACACACCCATAAAGTTCATTTAAAATACTAATACAAGGTTACTGTGTTTTAAAATGAAAGAAGTAAAACAGAGGATAGTTACACCGTAACTCTTAGAAGGAGTTACGCCGTAACTAGGGAAAACCTGGCATACGCTGTAAGAGTGTAGCTACGGCGTAACCATTGAGATGGAGTTACGCCGTAATTGGTGATGCATCCGAAATTCTGTTGCAAGGGGTTGGTTACGGCGTAACCACTGAGATGAGTTACGCCGTAACTATAGTCAGATCAGCATGCTGCAGCAGCAATCACTCTTCGTTTCCTGCAAAAATGGGTAAAAACACAAAACCCAACAGAAATGGAAATAAAATAAAAGAAATGGATAATTCGGGTTGTCTCCCGATATAGCACTTTTCTTTATTTATGAGTCTTTAAGTTAGACTCAGAGCCTCGGGGCTTGATGGTGGCCTTTGTACTTGGCCAACTTCCTCCATGTCTTTCATCAAGTTATGCCTGACAACATTGGTAGCAGTGCGGAGGTATTCTTTGGTCTCGATCTTTCGAATTTTGCAAATTTTTTCCTCCGGTCCTAAATGGTATCGAGTAAACTCATATTTTTCGGCTATAATTGGTGGCGGCCTCTTAAATGGAATGCCAAGAAGTTTGCATCTTCTTTTCTCATGTACTTCATCATCGGGGTCAATGAACCCATCTTCACCTTGTAGCTCGAGGTAATCAAAATCATCATCGTCGAAATCGGTATCTTTAAGTTGGTTATCGTCGAGTAAATTTTCCATGAGCATTTGTTTGATTTCCTCTTTTTCCTTCCTCGATGAATCCTCGGTGTCATTACCTGATTCTCCATTTGGAACTTCGTTGTTTGGTTGATGTTTACTAATACACCCATTCCAGATTTTTTCTTTAGTTAGCGCATCTATTTTTCCGTATTTGATTCTGACCCAATCGTCGTATCCTAGATCATCTGGCCAAGGCAATTCTGTTCTTTCCGAGTCATTATTCGAGGTCCATAGGAACTCGTCTTCCCCAGCTCTCTCAATGCTACTTCCGCCGTTACATTCATAATCAAAAGGGTTGCATGAAGCCCACACATTTCCGTCAGTGGTCTTAATTTGCTCACACCAATGATTTTGAATTCCTTGGTCATCGTTATTTCCAGAAGGAATATCATTGAGAGGCTTAATGGTCCTTCCTTGAAGAATATGTTTTTCATATTTGAGCTCTAGATTTCTCAATAAGACCGAATTAATTATTGCGTCACCGAACCTTACTGAGCACCAATCTCTGAATGATAGGTCCCCAAAATCAACGTCATGTCTTCCCGATTCATGTGGGCATATCTAAACTTCATTCTTCACATTGCCCCCTCCGTTGCAATACTCATGAAAGGGGTTGGAAGTCGGCCATGCTTGTGTGAACTCATCTTCCGTGATGAGTAAGGGTCTGCAATAATGCTTGATAGGTGGTCCTTCCACTTCGTTAATCGAGAACTCGGCTAATCTTTCTTCATCGTTAAGTGTAGTCCACATGTATCTGTCATCATTAACCCTCTCCTTATCAACCCCTCCGTCGCAGGTCTTTCGAGGGTCACAAGAGGCCCATAAGCTGTAACACTCTCCATTGTCAATTGAAATAGCCTAACACCAATGATTCTTCCTTTTAGAGTTGTCAACTTAGGTAGACTTGTCATTGCTTGTATCCTGGTTACACCGTAACTCTGATGTTTGGTTACGGCGTAGCTCTCTTCTGCCTTCAGTATCATTGTTTCTATTAGACTCATCGGAGGACTTGTCATTTTCAGAAAATACGGCTTTACATGATGTATATTTGTTCTTTTGTGCCACATTTCTCTTTTGTACCTCGTCGCCAAGCTTCCCAATCATAGTTTCCAAGTTCTTTAGTGACACGTCATGGTTAGAAAGGCTTTTGTTTGTATTATCTTGGAAGTTTTTCAGCCATTCTTCTTGCTCCTTTTGCCTCTTGGTCGAATCCACAAGGTACTTGTTAATCATTTCCTCCAACTTAGTTCTTCTTTCACTACGCTCATAATACGGTGGGGGTCCTCCACGATAGCCATTACGATTATCCCCGTAGAATGGTCGATTTTCTCCATATTTAGCTTCTTCGATCATATTTTCTTCGTCAATGTTAGGACAATTCTTAGTTAGATATCCTCCCCCACAGTTTTCGCAACCAACTTGGATGGCATGAACAGTTTCTTTGATTTTTAGCATATCTCAACCTAGATTCTCTAGCTTGTTATTTATGGCCGCAATTCCATCAAAACTTCCACATTGGTTTCTTTTGCTTCCTCCATCGTGCCATTTTTGAGAATGATCAGCCATTCTTTGAATGGCTTCAATTGCTAGAGTAGGAGTCATGTTCGGGATTGGTCCTTGATAGTCTAGCATCTGTCTTGTAGTCACGTTGATTCCTTTGTAGAAGATGTTGACCTTTTGTTTGTTGTTCAGATCATGTGTAGGACATTTGTAAAGGAGATCGTTGTATCTATCCCAGGCTTGATACAACGTTTCTTTGTCTTCTTGCTTGAACTTATTGATTTCCAAGAGCTGGTTAGAAATATTCGACGGAGGGCAATACCTCTGGATGAAGTGCTTCTTTAATAGAGCCCAAGTATTAACTGCCCCGGCGGGCAATCTTTCAATCCATCTTCTGGCAGCCCCAGTAAGAGTCATGTGGAATACCCTTAGCATAACAGCGTCATGAGACACGCCCGGAATGTTGAAAAGGCTTGCGATGTATAGGAAATTTTCAACGTGCTCATACGCATCTTCGTCCCTGTTTCCTGAAAAAGGGTTAGCGCGAAGCTCCCTCATAAATTGGTCTTTTATTTCGAAACGGACATCAGCTCCAATTGCCGGTCTTACGAGACCCGGCCCTTGTTCTGCTCTTGTCAACGCCAAATATTCCTCAAGAGTGAGGTCATCAATGTTAACAACTTCCATGGTACCTAAAAACTTGAAAAGTGATCGTGAGAATTTGATAAATTTAAAATAAAACAAAAATGAAAGACATAATAGCAATCCTAATATAACTCCCCGGCAGGGGCGCAAAAAACTTGATGCAGGTTTCACTGACCAGGTTTTAATATTTATAATGTCTCGTTATACCTATGGTCTACCCTAATGCACTAACGGGTAGTGTACCCGGTCGTGTGTAGTGTAGTATTCGGTAAAACCGAGGTCGTCCCAAGAGCTATGTGTGTTGGATTATTATTAAGTATAGGTGTCACAGATTTTAATATGATTTTGACAAGGAATTAATTAATTAACTACTAAAGCAGATAAAAGAAATAAAAGGCAAGGGTTGTCATCAATAAAGGAGAGTGGTGCTAACCTGGTTATTCATCCTAGCTAGTAATGTCTACGTCTAATTACTTCCAATTACTTCAGGTGGGGTCAAAGTCGAGAGGACATCATTTGCAGGGGAGAAGTGTGAATAGAATACATTTAGATGATAATCACTTATTTAATCAAGAATGGCATCTCTGTATGCAATTCTTGAGGGGGAGAAGAAGTGTGAATTTTCTGCATGGTTGATTAATATTTGAGAATATATGGTCAAACGGCTCCTAACTTATGTAAGAACCGAGCTTCTTCTTATCGGTTCATCTTCACATGTAGTTTCTTCTAAGAGCCGTTGGTTGACATCTTCACATGGGCTGATATGATTAAATGACAAAGTGCTTCCAGTTGCGGGGCTGATTTCCTTAATGAACATATTTCTGTTCTTGTTTGATTGGGAGGGATTTGAGTTAAGGGGATTTGCTATTTGTATGTTAACGGGAATGCATTTGGTGAGTTGAAGATGTTGACTTTCTATTCCCCAACTGAACAATATTGAAGAAGGTCGATTCTACAGTCGGTTCTACATTTTCTGCTATATGTTAGAAGACTAAAGACGAGTTGCATTTAAAGATCTAAAGACTTCTTCTTATCTCGGGAATTTATTAACAGAATGTCGGATTAGGGGAGAGCACTAATTGGGGGAGAGTGAAAAGCCAGTTTTAATCCCCAATTAGACTTGCTCACTTACTTCAGCAAGTTGATTCTCACAGATATATTTGTGCTAATAATGTTGTTCTCAAAAAGATTTCAAGTATTTGGGCTTAAAATATGTTGCTGTTTCTGAAGTGTCAAAACCAGCAAGGGGGAAGGAGACACACATCTAAACACAAAACGAGTAAACTTGATGAACTTAATACTTCTAAGTAACTGAAGATATCCCGGGAAGACAAATGTTATTACCGTAGAGAAACTCAAGGTTTGACTCATGGCGAGTAAACTTGAGAAACTCAAGGTCTACTCACTTAGGGTCAGTTGGTCATATCTCCTAAGCAACTAGCCTCTACCGCCATTTAAAACTACCGAAACAAGAGTAGTGATTCATCGGGAAACCAATAATGAGAGTTTGTAGTAATGGTGGGTAACTCAAACGTATTAGGTTTGAGCACCGAGATCGTTCTGAACGAGGGTTGAATGAAATTTTCAACTCACGTCGCGATTATCGAGATTTGAATGGGAAAAGGGGATAATTTGATGTTTTCTAAACTACGGGGCAAGGGAAGCATAAAAGGGAAACTACGGGGAATCCTAAATACGCGAATAAAACTAAAATGCAATAAATGAAACGTAAATAAAATGCAACTAAGTCTAAACTAAGTGCTAAAAATGATCTAAAATTACTTTTATACTAAAAATGCAATTTGAAAATTAACTAAGAATTAAAACTAATTTATAGGATTTTTCTCGAATTTATTTGAATTAAAAACCAATTAAAACTAATTAAATTGCTAAAAATTACAAATTAAACTAGGAAAAATCTGGAAAAATTATTTTTTTGCTTTTTATATTTTTCTTAATCTAGGAAAAATGAAAATTTATTTTTTTGAAGCTTTTCTGATTTATTTGTATTAAATACTATTTAAAAAGTACTAAAAACTAATTTAAATGCAGAAAAATAGCAAACAGTACCATAAAATTATGAAAAATTCAGGAAAATTTTAAAATATTATTATGAAGCTAAGAAAAATGAGAAATACTATGCTAATATGCAGGAAATTAGATCTGTAGTGAAAATGCTTATGAATAAGCTTTCTAAAATAAGCTATAAGCTACTTGAGTGCACCATAAACTACAAGGATCTTAATTAAGCTAAAACCAGCTATAATCAACCTTAAGAAACTGTTCTACACTACTGAATAACAAGTTACAAGCACTAGAGATCAATTTCACTTAATTGCCAAAAAGGCCTGATGTGCTATCTTGGGGCTTATGCATAGGTTTGAACAATAAGCTAAAGTAGAAATCAGATCTATGAATCTTAATATCATCAACCATAGAACCAGTAAACCAAGTTTTAACCAAAAGCAAGCTAAAATGAACAAGTTATGGCTGCTGCAAAACACCTGTGCACAACTCAGTTAATGCTGAGACAGGGATTTATGACCCTGTTTAAGTGCTAATTTGGAGCTTAAATAAATTCACAAAAATTTCACAAAAATCAGTTTAAGAAACTTCACGAACTGAACTTGATTCACACAAAATTTCAATCACTTTTATTCAAAAATGAACAAATTAAAATTCCACTAAGTTTTGTGAAAACTGACTTTTACAATTTTGACTATTAAGAATAGATTTGGATTTGTTGACCAAATTGAGATTTGATTTCAATTATTGGATTGATTTTGTTAAACTATGATGAAATGAAGCTAAATTGAGCTAGATTATCCTATTTTAAGCCTAACTGCAGCTTATGATCACAAAAATATCTAACTGATATGAACCTAAGACATATTTTACTATGATTTTGACTTTTACTGTTTTAAAATGCAATGTAACCACTAAATTGACTATTACGAGCTTACTAAGGACTAATGCAACTAATCTTTAGCTAATTACTAAACCTCTAACATAGATTAGCAGCTAATCCGAAAACAGTCCCTTATAAGTCTAATGATGAGCAATATTCCTACTATGAATCCTCAAATCCAATCCATGACAACTATAAATCTAGATCCTACTATTAGTATAATAGCTAAATAATGCAAAACTACAACTATATTAATCAAATCTGAGCTAATGCAGAATATGCAGATTTACACTATTATGCAAACAATGCACAATTAAAACAGCAAATGATTTAAATGAAAACAACAATTAAGCTAATGAAATTAAACTAGATAAGAACAAATATAACTCTAACTAATTAAAACAAGTTATAACAGATTCAAAAAAAAAAAAAAAAGTAATACTCACAAATAGTCCAGTCACGATGACTAGCTACAGAGATCAGATTACTACTAAACTGAACCTAATATCAACCCAATTCCAAATCAAATTCAACCCACATCCATCTGATTCAGCAATCCAGAGCAATTCAACCAAATATCTGCAGGTTTGACTTTTATTGACCAATGAAATATTTGAAAGTGAGGACTGAGTAGTGAGAGGTTTTAAAGTAAATTGAGCTTATATCAGCTTATAACAGCTAATGAAATCATGAAAACAGAATTTAAAACTTAAAATGAGAATTAAAGCCAAATGATTATATTGATAATAAAATTTGAGTACAGAAATGAATTTAATAACTGAATTTAAACTAATACATTGAAAACATTTAAAAACTACTTAAAAGCTACACTACTACTCTACTCCTACACTACTTGAATACAACAATGAAAGAAGAGGGTATTTATAGCCTAGCTTGAGCCTTGGAATGATCTAGAAACGAGCTTGGTGTGCTTTCTCGAGGCGTTTTGAACCATCAGATCAATCCCACATATCACCAATCATTGTCAGCCCTTGGATAAGACTCACCACGCCTCTTCAGCCAATCAGGAGCAAGGGTGAGTTGTGGATTGCCAACCTGGCATTCCCTTGTGTCAGGTGTGTGTCATAAAGTACTAAAATACCCTTAATTATAGTTAATTTTGGCTAATAAGTGGAAGGGTAATTTAGGGTTCATGTATCTGGGCATGAGTGGGAAAGGGGAAAAACAATTTGGCGCCTGTGGGTTTTTTTTATATTTTTTCGTTTATGTTTTGACCGTTGACCACAGGTTTAAGTGAAACCGGGTATGGGTTTTTGGTTTTGGACCGGGTAAGGGATGGTATATTGGACCGGATATGTTAAGGATTGGGCCAAGGGTAGTGTATTGGACTTAGGACTTAACTTGTACCCATTTAACATATTAAGGATCAAAGATGTACAAGCTGAAAATCCAGGGACCATGGCTGTAAATTCTGAAAATATCTTCCAAGGGCCATTGTTGTCATTCTTCAAATAAGCAAGGACTGATTATGTAAGATCTGAAACTTCAAGGGTGTATTCTGCCAATAACTGAAAGTTCAGGGACTATTTCTGACAATTCTGCAAACTTGATCGTATCTTCAAAAATCATCCTCAGAGAGTAGAAATCTTCACAAATGCATAATTCTGACCTTCCATCTCAGCTTTAGCACTCTTAATCTCTCGTGCTCGGGTTTTCGTCTGATTTGGTTAACTTTTGTGTGTTTTGACATATCCGTACCTGCACAAGCACAAACTCAAGAAAACAGCAAATATTAGCAATAAACGGCTCTTTCTTGGTTATTTTGGTTCTGATTTTGATAATGAAAAGATATGTGTTTAAGCACATATCAAAATACCCCAGACGAGACCATTGTCGTGTCCCCACGCAATGCAATCAACTCACGCTTCTAAAACCAAAGATTTCAATCTCTTTCTACTAAACCTATGAAGAAGTAGCAAAGATTCCTCAAAAGAGATTAAGAACCCTTAATTCTAAAAACGCCCCGTTTACCTTTTAATTCACATATAGATATTATGATTAAGCACATATTCATTATGAGTGACGGTTTGTTGAACTTTCATGTCGATCAATAACTCCAACATTTTTCAAACGACACGTTAGAATCACGGAATACGAAACACAACACAGCGTGAAGTGACCATACGGATAGAATACATCATCCCTGATTTTTCACAAGTCCCCAAACTAAGCGTAAAATCGAAATCATTGTTAAATATGATTTTAGATGCTAACACTACCCATGGAAGTTACTTGTGTAATTACCTTTTGCTCCCATTTTCCTATTTTCATCTAGATTTTTTTATTTTTGTGAGAAACGAATTTCTTCTAGTTTCTCGTTTCGATAAGTCTTATTCCGATAAAGATATGAAGCTAAGTCGCTAATTAGTTATCCACCTTCCCTCGAAAACCATTGCACACAAGAATGAGGTCCACATCAAGGTCCTAATTTAACATGATTTAGGGATATATCTCCCGGATTCAAAGTTTGGCTTAACACTTATTTCAGCACATTTGCATTTTTGCAATTTAGGCCCTTGGTCTTTTCAACCACTAACTCAACGGGATTACCGTTTTATCAGAAGTCTTATTATGACTTTGGATTTTCCTCAACCTTTTTAGAAGTCCATGACAACGGGGTTACCGTCGGACATAGAAAACTTTTATGGCTTTGGATTTTTCAACTTTAATACATTTGGGCTTTATTTCATGTTAATTTTTGTGCCAAGCTCCGAATCCTACGGCTTTTATAACAATAGAAACAATAGCAGCAAACTATCAGGAATCAGTTGTCTATTACACCGCAACACTGACAGTACCTTGATGTGTACCCAACTCTCATGGGCAAGGATTTTCTAAAGAACATAAAGAACTAACTATCGTCAAAAACTCAACATCTCTAATTATTTATTTACAGATATGGGGTGAAACAATCTTGTGGGAACAAAAAGCCATAAGTACCTTCGATGGACTCTAAAGAGAACCAACTACTCCACGCTTAGCATCTAAACTCATAAGTAACTCTATCATTCCTCGATCTCCGCAAATTTAAAATCCCAAATAATGAGATCCGCGGATGCTTAGCCGATAATTTTTAGATTATCTATGGTTAAGGGAACTAGCTAGGGCTCAACACGCCCGGTCAAGTCAGAATTCTATTCCTACTCTCACCAGCAGAAAGTCAACAAGGTGTCAAAACATATATTAACTTAGCAAATGCTTCGTCAAATAATCTCAAGTCTCGCATTTTTAAAGTCACTTATTAGAAACTAGCAAATTCTTGTTTAAGCTTCGCATATTTAAAATCACTTAGGGAGACTTGCAAATTCTTGGCCTTGTGAGCTAGAATCGCATTTTATAGCCTCTTGTCTAAGCAATTAGCAAAGGCTATTTCAAGAAAAACGCATATTTAAAGTAACTTCTAAGAGACTAGCAAGAACTTTTCGATCATAAAACTAGCAAAAGCTTACAATTTTTTTTTTAATTTTCTCATTTTTAGCACAATTTTTTCATTTTCTAAGGAAAAACGGGGTTGCGAGAGTATACGACAAAAAACAAGCAAGTGCGGTCAAATCAAATCGAAGATTACCCTACCCCAGACTAAAACGAAACATTGTCCTCAATGTTCAAAAGTAAGGGTATCAACGAAAATCTAAAAGCCGTTTATTAAGTATGCTAAAAGATAAACGTTAGTCGATAAGATTAGGATATCGGATTTCCATCAGCATCGATCATGAAACTCGAGTGGAGAAAAGACAAACTTCGAGCACGAGAGTCTTCATATCGAGAAAATCCTAAACACAACATCACAAACAACCAAACACAAGAAATCGAAGAGGCTAACCCCTTCACGTCACTTATTAGAAAATAGAAAGAAGATAGAGATAAGCATGGGGTGCCTCCCATGAAGCGCTATTGTTTTTGGTCACTGAGTCGCTAGCCTGACTCGTCCCCGAATTCATTTGTCCTTGGGGAAACAAGCGGAAGGAATACCCGGATCAAAGATGGTATCCTCACTCCGGAGGGAAAGAGAATGGGTGGCTTGGGAGGGAAAGAAAATGTCAGGCTTCAGCACATAAGGTTTATCATGAAATAACGATCCATCATCCGGTGGTTTTGCGGGTGGACGAAAGGATGACGGATCACAATGAGAAAACTCCAAAGAAGACGAGAGCTCATGGTAAGGTATCAGACGTGTAGGCTCAATACTAAAGGCATCCAATGGAGGATCCTTATCTCGGATAATGTTTTTAACAAAAAGCTCATTAATGAATATCCCGGGTTTAAAGATTTTGTCTTCACATGCGGGCTCAACGGGATACGTGATGGTGGACTCATAAGAGAGAGGAGAGTCAAGAAAACCATCAAGAATAACCATATCCCCCTCGGGGTCATTCACAACAGCCTCAATACCTGGTGGTATTGGGTCATCAATAGCATCCTCAATGATCGGGTCACTTGTCGGATTATCAGAAATCTCGTTCAAAACTTTGCTCATATCAACATCGAAGTAGAATCACTCAAGAATCGGAGGATAAACATCGGTAATAGTGGGATTGCCACTAATCTCTTCATCAAATCGGAAAGTCTCAAGCTCGGGCGAGAAATCACTATCTTTAACGGAGATAGGAGGCGAACTTGAATTATCGTTTAGGGCTTCAATTTTGGAAATGAGAAGATAAACATTCGACAATGTTTCACGTAATGCTTCATCCTCGATCTCTATATCATCGGGCTCAATCTCTTCAAATTCCGGCTCAAAATCGTTTTCTTCTTCAATAATGACGGGCTCAGAAGGTAAATCGTCGACGAAATCGATGTCTCCATAAGAATCATTATCGGAATCGGAGAACATCTCATCATGATCATTCGAAATATCAAGAGAAGGCTCATCACAAATATCATCAACAACCTCGGACTCTCTTGGGCTTGGGACAAGGACCTCAACATTAGACACTTCCGTTTCCGGAATGATACTAAGATGCTCATCCCCCATTATGAGAGAGTCAACGGGTGCAATAATGTCCACAGAATTATGATCACCGACCTCTTCCAAAACGGCGTCACTTCGCTCTACCGGCGTGAGTGAAGGGGAAGGTTCAGAAATGAAAGGCTCAGAAACGGGAGTGGGATTGCCACTCGAAGGAGTATAATCGTCATCAGAATCAGAATCGTAAACGAAAGGTCTCCGGTAACTAATTTTAGCGGCTTGCTCTTCAGCGAGTAATTCACCATAAGTTTTCTGAGGAGGATCTTCTTTTCCGTGGGTAATTTTATCAAGAAGATTCTTAAGATCAATTATTGCTTCCAGAAATTTTGGATTAGACATTAGTGAAGGTTGTGGTTGAACTTCTTGGTATTGTGGAGGTGGGTTATAAGGATAATCGTAATTGTTACAAGGAACTTGCTCGTAAACAATCGGATTCTGCATCTGACAATCGGAATTAACGTGCGGACCTCCACAATACTCACAACAGTATGATTGTTGTGACGAATAAGGGTAAGGTGCATAACCAAAGGTCGAATTGTTAATTTCAGCTTGACATTGAAAACCTTGGTGAGGACCACCACAGTACTCACAAGAGTATGATTCCGGCTCATGGTACAGAGGTTGGTTAGGGAAATCGATTGTCTCATTGTAAGGATTGTGGTGAAACTCGGTTCCTGATTTTCCATTGCTACAACCGGGACAATTCCCACCATATTCGGGTCCGCTGCACCATATGCAAAGTAATTGAAATGACGAAGACATCGAGGAATCATACGGATAAGAGCTTGCGATCATTTCCGTGATAGGTTCTGGTTCTTGAACGGGATTCACCTCTGGCTCAGAAACATATTCCATTTCCCTCACCGGAGAAGGAGTAGGAATCGAAGGTTCTTTAATTAAATTCTTCCACCATGCTATTATATCATCATCAGTATGAAGAGTACCCTTTTGTTCTAGTCGTGCATAAAGACGAGCGAGATCTGGATTTGGATTGATAAAATTCTGGCATACATTACAAAATCCATCTCGACAATTATTTCCGCACCAGTCGCAAATACATTTCAAACATCGATATTGATTTTCTTCCATACGGCTTTGGCAATGAAGGCAACGACGATAAGAACATATCTCGGGTTGTGGCGGATGGTCAGAAAAACTTTGAGAATCATCGAGAGATTGTTTGTCGGCTAAGTCGCACCAATAGCAAGATTTTTTAGAACCGGGTTGTCCACATCGCTCACATACACATTCTGGATTAAGACAACAATACTAATCTTCTTCCATACGGCCTTTGCAATGAAAACAATGACGATAATTGATTGTTTCGATGAGAATTAAACATATAGAGGGTTAAGGAGAAAGAATTATCGGGTTAGAGGATAAAGAAGAATAATATTTTGGGTTTTAAAACAAATTTTGAAAAGGAAAATCTTTTGGGTTTTTATAATTAAGAAAATTTTGAAAACACAATATTTTTGTAACCTTCGCGTCAACCGGTGCTCGGTAGCTCCCAAAAGTACGCAGCGTGGCGGGAACGAAGAGTGGATCGTTCTTCAGTCTGCAATTTAATGTCAAGACTTTCCTTATACCCGTGTATAGGTTGTACCTTTGAGGTGAGCCGACGTAACAATTAACGTTCGGGTTTGTTTTGTTGGTTTTTTACTTTTTATTGGTTTGTAAACACCCTAGGAAGAATGTTTTGGTGTTTTTAGATGTTTTTGGGTTTTTGAAAAAGTTATATATACAAAAACGACGGTAACTTCACTCGGGGAAGGATCTTCAAATGCACGCGATTCGAGACGGAATACGAAAACTCACTACATGCCCTCCCCGGCAGCGGCGCCAAAAATTGATTCGTCGGGAAACCAATAATGAGAGTTTGTAGTAATGGTGGGTAACTCAAACGTATTAGGTTTGAGCACCGAGATCGTTCCGAACGAGGGTTGAATTGAATTTTCAACTCACGTCACGATTATCGGGATTTGAATGGGAAAAGGAGATAATTTGATGTTTTCTAAACTACGGGACAAGGGAAGCATAAAAGGGAAACTACGGGGAATCCTAAATACGCGAATAAAACTAAAATGCAATAAATGAAACGTAAATAAAATGCAACTAAGTCTAAACTAAGTCCTAAAAATGATCTAAAATTACTTTTATACTAAAAATGCAATTTGAAAATTAACTAAGAATTAAAACTAATTTATAGGATTTTTCTCGAATTTATTTGAATTAAAAACCAATTAAAACTAATTAAATTACTAAAAATTACAAATTAAACTAGGAAAAATCTGGAAAAATTATTTTTTTGCTTTTTATATTTTTCTTAATCTAGGAAAAATGAAAATTTATTTTTTGAAGCTTTTCTGAATTTTTTTGTATTAAATACTATTAAAAAAGTACTAAAAACTAATTTAAATGCAGAAAAATAGCAAACAATACCATAAAATTATGAAAAATTCAGGAAAATTTTAAAATATTATTATGAAGCTAAGAAAAATGAGAAATACTATGCTAATATGCAGGAAATTAGATCTGTAGTGAAAATGCTTATGAATAAGCTTTCTAAAATAAGCTATAAGCTACTTGAGTGCACCATAAACTACAAGGATCTTAATTAAGCTAAAACCAGCTATAATCAACCTTAAGAAACTGTTCTACACTACTGAATAACAAGTTACAAGCACTAGAGATCAATTTCACTTAATTGCCAAAAAGGCCTGATGTGCTATCTTGGGGCTTATGCATAGGTTTGAACAATAAGCTAAAGTAGAAATCAAATCTATGAATCTTAATATCATCAACCATAGAACCAGTAAACCAAGTTTTAACCGAAAGCAAGCTAAAATGAACAAGTTATGGCTGCTGCAAAACACCTGTGCACAACTCAGTTAATGCTGAGTGTGCACAGGGGATTTATGACCCTGTTTAAGTGCTAATTTGGAGCTTAAATAAATTCAAAAAAATTTCACAAAAATCAGTTTAAGAAACTTGACCAACTGAACTTGATTCACACAAAATTTCAATCACTTTTATTCAAAAATGAACAAATTAAAATTCCACTAAGTTTTGTGAAAACTGACTTTTACAATTTTGACTATTAAGAATAGATTTGGATTTGTTGACCAAATTGAGATTTGATTTCAATTATTTGACTAATTTTGTTAAACTATGATGAAATGAAGCTAAATTGAGCTAGATTATCTTATTTTAAGCCTAACTGCAGCTTATGATCACAAAAATATCTAACTGATATGAACCTAAGACAGATTTTACTATGATTTTGACTTTTACTGTTTTAAAATGCAATGTAACCACTAAATTGACTATTACTAGCTTACTAAGGACTAATGCAACTAATTTTAGCTAATTACTAAACCTCTAACATAGATTAGCAGCTAATCCCAAAACAGTCCCTTATAAGTCTAATGATGAGCAATATTCCTACTATGAATCCTCAAATCCAATCCATGACAACTATAAATCTAGATCCTACTATTAGTATAATAGCTAAATAATGCAAAACTACAACTATATTAATCAAATCTGAGCTAATGCAGAATATGCAGATTTACACTATTATGCAAACAATGCACAATTAAAACAGCAAATGATTTAAATGAAAACAACAATTAAGCTAATGAAATTAAACTAGATAAGAACAAATCCAACTCTAACTAATTAAAACAAGTTATAACAGATTCAAAAAAAAGTAATACTCACAAATAGTCCAGTCACGATGACTAGCTACAGAGATCAGATTACTACTAAACTGAACCTAATATCAACCCAATTCCAAATCAAATTCAACCCACATCCATCGATTCACAATCGAGCAATTCAACCAAATATCTGCAGGTTTGACTTTTATTGACCAATGAAATATTTGAAAGTGAGGACTGAGTAGTGAGAGGTTTTAAAGTAAATTGAGCTTATATCACTTATAACACTAATGAAATCATGAAAACAAAATTTAAAACTTAAAATGAGAATTAAAGCCAAATGATTATATTGATAATAAAATTTGAGTACAGAAATGAATTTAATAACTGAATTTAAACTAATACATTGAAAACATTTAAAAACTACTTAAAAGCTACACTACTACTCTACTCCTACACTACTTAAATACAACAGTGAAAGAAGAGGGGTATTTATAGCCTAGCTTGAGCCTTGGAATGATCTAGAAACGAGCTTGGTGTGCTTTCTCTGGAGCGTTTTGAACCATCAGATCAATCCCACATATCACCAATCATTGTCAGCCCTTGGATAAGACTCACCACGCCTCTTCACCAATCGAGGAGCAAGGGTGAGTTATGGATTGCCAACCTGGCATTCCCTTGTGTCAGGTGTGTGTCATAAAGTACTAAAATACCCTTAATTATAGTTAATTTTGGCTAATAAGTGGAAGGGTAATTTAGGGTTCATGTATCTGGGCATGAGTGGGAAAGGGAAAAACAATTTGGCGCTGGGTTTTTTTATATTTTTTCGTTTATGTTTTGACCGTTGACCACAGGTTTAAGTGAAACCGGGTATGGGTTTTTGGTTTTGGACCGAGTAAGGGATGGTATATTGGACCGGATATGTTAAGGATTGGGCCAAGGGTAGTGTATTGGACTTAGGACTTAACTTGTACCCATTTAACATATTAAGGATCAAAGATGTACAAGCTGAAAATCCAGGGACTATGGCTGTAAATTCTGAAAATGTAATCCAAGGGCCATTGTTGTCATTCTTCAAATAAGCAAGGACTGATTATGTAAGATCTGAAACTTCAAGGGTGTATTCTGCCAATAACTGAAAGTTCAGGGACTATTTCTGACAATTCTGCAAACTTGATCGTATCTTCAAAAATCATCCTCAGAGAGTAGAAATCTTCACAAATGCATAATTCTGACCTTCCGGCTCAGCTTTAGCACTCTTAATCTCTCGTGCTCGGGTTTTCGTCTGATTTGGTTAACTTTTGTGTGTTTTGACATATCTGTACCTGCACAAGCACAAACTCAAGAAAACAACAAATATTAGCAATAAACGGCTCTTTCTTGGTTATTTTGGGTCTGATTTTGATAATGAAAAGATATGTGTTTAAGCACATATCAGGTAGCTACCAATAAACTATGCATGCATACACTTAGAAATAATTATACAGAAGTAATATAAAAGCAAACAAAACAATTAAGGAATCATAACTAGGCCAGCACCAAGAGGTGCTTAGCCGCTCATATTAACCATACAAATCAATTCAATATTTAATGTTATGAAATACATGAAACGAAAGTAAAGAAAAGATAAAATGCTAATGCTTATCGTAGGGGAGTGATTTCTCCCTTGGAGATAGCTTCGTATGCTCCTTTAGACCTGCCTTTGGCTTATTCCCACGTTCTTTGGTTGTGGTGTGTGAAATGGGATGCTTTGAAATGCTGGAAATCATGGGGTATTTATAGGCCATATCTGGGTTACGGCGTAACTAATAAAATAGTTACGTCGTAATCCTCTATTTCTTCGTAAATTGCACTAGATCTGCTGGTTATGGCGTAACCTTAGAAGTAGTTACGCCGTATCTTCAATAATTCTTGGTTACGCCATAGTTTATGCACGAGTTACGGCGTAGTTATCAGCGGCGCAGATCCTCATTTGACCTAATATAGTTACGTCGTAATCTTTTGGGAGAGTTACGTCGTAATCTTCTGATAAGTTGGCTTTCTGAGTCACGCTTTAGTTACGGCGTAATGTGAGAGATGAGTTACGCCGTAACTTCTTCAAAGTGAGCATACTATGATAAATCTTTAATAATTCTCCAATTCCGCGTCTCTTTAGCTCCAATGCTTGTAATTTACCTGAAAGTGGAATATAATGGAAAACAAGCGTAAACCCATATAATTGATATAAATTACAAGCATTATCGGGGGAAATTGACACTTAATATTCAGGATAATTTGATGTTATCAATTGTGCGGAGTAGGAGATGTTACGTTCCCTTCGATCACTGGCGGGGTTCTCTCAAATGATCCCGTGGTCATCAAAGTCCTAATCTCCAATAGAGAAGTAAATAGAGCTTACTTAGACTGCGGAAGCTCTTGCGAAGTGATTTACGAGCATTGTTTTTTGAAGCTCAATCCTTCGATAAGGTCGAAGAGAATAGATTCGAAGGTATCTTTGGTGGGATTCTCAGGGGAGCATTCATGGCCTCTGGGAGAAGTCCCTCTAGAAGTTACGATTGGAGAAGGAAGGCTAAAAAGGACAGAAAACCTGGTTTTCGCGATCGTAAGGTCTGAATCTCCCTATAACTTGTTAATAAAGAGAACCGCAATGCAGAAAATGGGTATCGTTGTCTTCACCATACATGCTGCTTTCAAATTCCAAACACCTTTCGGTATTGGAACGGTTTTCTCTAGCTACAACTCGAAGAAGCCTACAGATGTAGGCAAAAGGGTCAAACAAAGTTCTGAAGAGGTTCCAAAGGATATTCTTAGCTGCACTGAGGCCGAAGAGCGCATCGTGGTAAACGATCTACATTCTGATAAGACGGTGGTCATTGGAAAGCAACTTCCTGCCACCTTTAAAGCAGAACTGGAAAAGTTACTAAGGGCTAATGTGGAAAACTAGAAGGGGGGGTTGAATAGTTTAACCAATTAAAACTTCGTTTTAAAATATTTAGATCGACTTATGTCAATCCATTTAGGTGTGTATGATGGACGTTGATAGATAGATATATAAATGTGTGATGAAAGATAAAGAGTAAGAAACACATAACCATGACACGAGTATTTATAGTGGTTCGGCTACAAGGACACCTTCCTTGCCCTACTCCACTCCCCGAGTCACCTACTCGAGAGTTCGTAATCACTACACGACACCAACTCCTTATGGCGGAGAAGCCTTCACAACGTCGCCTACTCTTTTTTCGGTACTAGGCTAACCACCGGGTTCTCTCACAAAGTAGAACCACACCTACCACAACGTCGCCTACCCTTTATCCGGTACTAGGCTAAGAACCGAGTTCCATTACAATGGAGGAACTACTACCCAACACTACACAATACCTAACCCCAAAGGAGACCCACTCCTTATTACAACACCATCAAGGATATCAATATCCTTGGAAACAAACTATTACTATTTGTATAACGATGCACCTCATCGATTATAAGACCTTGGCATCCTTCACTAATGCCACTTGATATGACTCCTAAGCTTCCTTCACTAATGTCATTGACACGAACGCTTGGCACCTTTTACTAATGCCTTCGTCTTGACTCCTTTAGCATTCTTCACTAATGCTTTTGACACGGACGTTAAGCACCTTTCACTAATGCTTTCATCTTGACTCTTTCGGCATCCTTCACTAATGCCTTTGACACAACACTTCTATGGAGAAAGAAAGAAGTATCAATAAGAGAACCTCAGTAGTCTTGATGATGACGAAGCATGGCAACTCATGGACTTGAGCTTGCTTGACTTCAAGAAGTAGTGATCTCGCCTTTAAGAGGAACCTAGAGAATCACACAAAAGCAAAAGACAAACTACATTGAAAGAACCCTTAGGATCTGTGGTTAGAAGGTTACAATACTATAGGAAAGTATGTGTGGGAGTGGCAACCCAAAAGGAAAAAATGGCACACTATTTATAGAAGAAAAACAACTACTGTTCCACGGATCCCTCACTTGAGGTATCCGTCCAGTGTAATACTGGGGATCCGTGGGATGCTCCCTTTTGCCCATGGGTTTTGGGTCATGGGTCATGGGTTATGGATCATGGGTATCCAACTAGATACAATGTATCTCCAAGATGCAATGCATCTAGTCCATGGTTCATGGATTAAAACTATGGGCCATGGATTAAAACCATGGGTTATGGATATTATCCATATATGACATAAGCATGATGTCATGCAATGGGTGATGGGTCAAGCTCCATGGATATGGGTCATGGAATTTGGGTTGTACCCAACTACATTCAATGTATTTTGGTCAATGGGTCAAATACTTAAGTTTCTACCCAATTGTATTACCTATTATACGTAGTAATACACACTAGTTATGTATATATTTGCCCAATATGTAAACACTAGTTGTTGTACATATGTATAAAATCACTTATACTTGTTTTAGTGTTTTTTGTGAAAACGTAAGTGTGTTAGAAAACTATTGGCTCAAACCATTTACTTATTTTATTTGTTTCGTTAAAATGATTTTACGTTTGTTATCGACAAAACATTAGAAGATCGTAAAATATAAATAAACGATTTTACGGATTATTTGTATTAACAATCTCCCCTTTTGTTGATGACAAAACATAAAATTATTTTAAGGAAAAATTAAAATTCGTAAAAGTTCAAATTGGATTTTTTACTCTCTTCTCCCCCTTTTTGTCGAAACAAAAAGAGCGTCGAAAATAAACTAACACAATGTTTTAAGAAAAACATGTAAAAGAAAAAAATATAGAGCAAGTGACGGGAAGAGTTCTCGTCTTAACTCCCCCTGACGAGTCCATCCCTTTGTGAGGGCGTCAAGTAAATAAACTACTAAGCTAATGCATTGCAACTATGTTTGCAAATGGTTTTGTCTTAGTGACGAAAATGCTCCACCTTGATGATTGCAACTTTGCAAGGGGACGAAACGAAATGTAATCCATGTGAGGATTATATTGCAAATAGTTTTGCAATGTATGGTTTAACACAAAGCTCCCCCTATCTTAGGGTGTCAAAGTCTTCATGTGTATTTTGAAAATCTACAAAACAAAGGTTAGAAAACAAGTATATAGTGCATAATTTCCTGCAAATAAGACTCAAGTTAGTAGAAAAATTGGTTTTCTGTTGCACGGATCCCATGGTTCCCTCCTTGGAGGGATTCGTCTAGGCAAAGTTCAGGGATCCGTCTATCTGATAAGGGAATTCAGCAATGGTGATGTAACAAATGTTGTTAACATCAAAGTTAGATATGTATTCAAGCAACAAACATATACTCAAAGCAATATGGCATACAATTATCATTCAATAAAACATAAGAGATGATCTACAAATCTCTAAAAACTAAGAGAATGATTTTGCCATGTGATACATATTCTACTAGTACTAATCAGTGACCAAAACTTAAGAAGCAACAATGTGCTTGAGTCTAAGGATGAGTAGACTTGTTGATTTGGTCCAATCTTTCAAGAAGATGATTAAACATGAAATGCAACTCATTTCGTACTTCTTGAACAATTCCTTGGGTGATTAGACAATTAGAGCAATTATTGTCTTGATTAGGAACCGGAGGAGATTGGATGTTTTGAGGAGGCTCTGCAAATGTTGGTGGGGTTTCATTGAGAAATGTAGGATGAGGTTCTACTAAAAATGAAGGTGGTGGTAATGGAAATTCCCCCATATGATCAAGTCCTTGGTGGTTCCTTGTTTCCAATGATGGACTAGTTGGTGTTGTAGGTGGTTCCCTATTTAACGAGAAAGTTGGTGAATGGGAAGTTCTTGGTGGTAAATGCTCTAATGAATAGAGATTTGGGTAAGAGATAGGCTCGGTGAAAGGGTGTAGTCTATGCTCTATAAATGAAGGCTTAGACGGTTTGTTAGAACTAGGTACGTCTGGTTTAGAGCTTGATGAGCCCTTTTATAGCCTAAAAGGTCTAATGCTAATTCTTGCGGTTCTCTTAGCAATTGTTGATTGGGTTTGTTGAGGTGGGATTCTAGCACTATTATCTCTTATGGGAGATGATTCGGTGGATGAAATCTCATGAATCATATGACCATTCCTTTTGGATGAGCCTTTGGTTGAAGAGTTGTTGCTAAGTGCTTTAGTCATAGTGATGGTGAGGATGCCATATGAGCATCTAACTACTGATTTTTGAGAATTAGGTAGGAGTGATGACTTAACCTCAAGAGTGTTTGGTTTATAAAGGATGAATTTGAATTAATGAATTAAATTCATGACCACTAAGGGGATTAGGCATGCACTAAGGTCAACTAAGATGTTGTTCAGCTCTAGGAATTCATTAAATGGTAACTAAAGGTGTTTAGATTACCAAAGGTGGCTTAAATTTGAAGGAAAAGCTGATTAAAGTCTTTCTGTAGACACGGATCCCTCTCACTAGGGATTCTTCTGGTTATAAACCAGGGATCCGTCTGTCAGACAGGTATGTGCTGAAATGATTATGCTTTTTGTAAGGTCTAGTACCTTTGAATCTTGAGGACTTGACTTTCCTTAGCTGTCTTGAGTGGTGGATGTCTTAAATGCTCAACAATAAGGAGTGAGGATACTTAATGATGGTTTTTGGGTAGGAAAGTGGACTTTAGAGAGTCTAACTAAGTGCTTGAGGAGGATACCATTTAATTTGAAATGGAAAAATGATGGCAATTAGTCCTAGAAATCAGATGATGGCTCAAGAGAATTTTGAGAAAATCCTAAAAAATAAAGAAAAATGAAAAACTATTTTCAAGCCTATTTTGAGTTAGGAGTGACTAAAATCAATTTGCTAAAATTGATAGAAATATCAAACCAAGTGTTTTGAGATGTGAGGAATAATGTGTGAGCATTGGAGCAGAAATATGGTGGATACTTGTGAGTTTGATAAATCAAAGGCACTTTGAATTTGATCCTAAGTTACGTACGGGTGAATGTGAGACCTATTGTGCTTGAGGAAGCCTTAAGTGGTTTTAAAGAGTCATGTTTAGCCAACATGATGTGATCAAGGGGATAATATTGATGTATAATGATCTGTATCTGGTATCTGTCTGCCCGGATCCCACGGTTCCCTTATTGGAGGGATCCGGCTACTGCAGAACAGAAGGCTATCAGCAATTGTGCAAATACTTGCACTTCATAGCAAATACTTCTCCTAGTCATTTCTACAACGATTAGATGCAAAAACACAACAAGTATGACGCATAGCAAGTGTGGGGGAACTAAAGGTAGCGAAAGATGAGTGACGACGACTACTTGAATGATTTCAAGATGTCGTAAAATCTCATCCTACTCGTTTCTAAGTTAAAATGTTCAATGCCAAGTTATGGCAATTCCTACATACTACATCCTATTCTACATAAGTATTGTTAAGGTGTTACAAACCATTGTTTCAAATTGTTTTCACAAAATAAGGTCCTATGACCTTACCTTACTTCCCATCTCCCTCCATGTTACTCCCCGTCTTCATCCTCCCCTCCACTCTTCATCTCACCATCTCTACTTTTTTTTCTTCAAGAAGTTGGTGAAGCACTTGAAGATCCCTTTGGTTTGTTGCCATTCTTGTGATGGCTAGGAATGTCCGGCAATTGATTGATGTAATCCAAAGGGTCGAGATCGGTGTTACCGAGGGGGGTTGCTACTTCCTTCTCTTTCTCTTTGTCTCTCCCGTTCATCCGATGAATCCGTTGGTGGGTGAGGTCTTTTGCCTTCCACCATAAACCTTGTAGTTCTTCCCTCGGTCAACGACACCATAACTTTGTTGCAAAAGCTATGATCAAGGGATTACGGAGAAGGATCTAAAGAAAAGATGAAGTTTGCAAGAAGGGATAGGAGCATTGCATAAGGGAGCACCATTTTGTCCATGCTTTTGACGCTCGCCATTCTCTTAATCATGTAATATGCAAGGTTGAAGCGAGTCTCGGTCACAAGGCAATAGATCATGAAACTTAAGCACGCATTGGGGTGATCTTTGTTCCCTCCCAAGCAAAGCACATTCTCCCTTACTACCACTTCCCATTTCCTATATAAGGCATACATCTCGGAGAGCTCTATTTGGAATGGATCCCTATAGATCACTTTGGAATTTCTAGTGACCCTCGATGGGGATGCCCTTTGCATGAACACGGTATCCCTTACCGTGGTTGCTTCCGGGATTCTCATGTGGTAGACTTCATGATGATCAACCATATCGTGTAGCTCCGCAAAAGACCACTCATTGGAAAACATGCAAACTCCTTGATATGGAACACGTAGTATTCTTCCAAATTCCACAAGCGAAAGGGTGTACTCATGCTCATTTATAATGAAGACAATTGAGATGGTCCCTTTCTCATTCCTAACTATCCTCATTGTTTTGTAGAACTCGAGTACGAACACCGAGCAAATTTGCTCGTTTATGTCTAACAAACAATCAAAGCCAATAGTTTCAAAAACTTGTCGGATGTCGGTGTTAGCAAGGAATGATGGTTCTACCACACGACCTTCATGAAAAAGTCTCTTTTCGAGCAACTTGAAAGCTTTCCTATCTTCCAGGCTAAGTCCATCCTTTCGATGGTACATTGGGATGTAGTGGGCGGTATCTTGATAGTCTTGTTTTCGGTTACTAGGCATGATTGTTCCTATACAACAAAACCACCATGTGGTGTTAATTGCGAATAGTAGCCTAAAGGGTTTGATCAAAATTTTGCTTAAATCATCTTTATTGAATTCAAGAAACGAGTTTAATTTGTATTAACAATGTTAATTCTTTGATTTAGATTATCTTAGAAAACAATGTGGTAACAAATTATGACAAACCCATTTGAACCCAACTTCTAAAGATGAAAAATTGTAATCCTAGAAATCAAGGAATTAAATTAACAATGTAGTGAAGATTATACTTACACAAGAGATTGTTTTGCTTGAAGGAAATGATCAAATTGCTCTTGTGAACAGTAATTGGGTTTTTGTTCGTGAGTCTTTGAATGGAAAGTGATAGTGGAACTTCCACAGTGATCATTTCTAACTTATGCTGTCTTCTGTTGCACGGATCTCACGGATCCCTCTCATTAGGGATCAGGCTAGTTCAAACTCAGGGATCCGGCATGACAGCAAAAGTTCAGCTTAAGCATTCCTTGATATAGTTTGGTTTGGGAGTTCTAAAGTGCCTAGAGTTGATGTTTAAGCTCTATAACTTGTGGTTTGGGGTTTTGACGGTTTAATACTAATCCTATTTGACGAGGTTCCCTTTTTGTGAATAAGTCATAATTCTTTGGGAGGTTTTTCAAAGATTATGATAAAGTCCCATTTTATCATAATATAAGAAATTTCACATGGATATTCATTGACATAGATGAAATGTCAATAATCCTTTTGTGATGAATCATGATCAAGGCTATCGAATAACTGAGATATCATTATTACAGGTTTGTAGTGTAGTCTATATGAATCAACGAAGAATACAATTCTTGATGATGATTTTGATATAGATAACTAATAATGTAATTACTAATAAAGAGTAAACATACAATTAAGACTTTAATAATACTAAAAAAATGTAAATTATTAAAGATCATACCTTTGCTAAATATTCTTTTTAAGGAAAGAAATATTTAGAGCAATTCTTTGTGATCTTCTTAGGATCTCCAGATCCATGTGTGAGGAATACAATGCTAAATATTCTTTTTACGAAAATAAATATTTAAAGAATTTCTTCATGATCTTCTTGGTATGCCCAAATCTAAGTATGGAGAATTCTTAACAAGGAATATATTAGAACGTTCTATCATTGACCAACATTAAACACTATGATGATTTTAAAAAAGCATGACTTAAAACAATCCTTCTTTGTAGTTTTCACACATACACGGATCGTATCAAGTTTTTAATGTACAACATACTCTAAGAAACTTGGTAACGAAGCTCTGATGCCAATTGTGGAAAACTAGAAGGGGGGGGGGGTTGAATAGTTTTTCCAATTAAAACTTTGTTTTAAAATATTTAGATCGACTTATGTCAATCCATTTAGGTGTGTATGTTGGACATTGATAGATAGATATATAAATGTGTAATGAAAGATAAATAGTAAGAATCACATAACCACGACACGAGTATTTATAGTGGTTCGGCTACAAGGACACCTTCCTTGCTCTACTCCACTCCCCGAGTCACCTACTCGAGAGTTCGTAATCACTACACTACACCAACTCCTTATGGCGGAGAAGCCTTCACAACGTCGCCTACTCTTTTTCCGGTACTAGGCTAACCACCGGGTTCTTTCACAAAGTAGAACCACACCTACCACAATGTCGCCTACCCTTTATCCGATACTAGGCTAAGTACAGAGTTCCATTACAATGGAGGAACTACTACCCAACACTACACAACACCAAACCCCAAAGGAGACCCACTCCTTATTACATCACCATCAAGGATATCAATATCCTTGGAAACAAACTATTACTATTTGTATAACGATGCACCTCATCGATTATACGACCTTGGCATCCTTCACTAATGCCACTTGATTTGACTCCTAAGCATCTTTCACTAATGCCTTTGACACGAACGCTTGGCACCTTTCACTAATGCCTTCGTCTTGACTCCTTTAGCATTCTTTACTAATGCTTTTGACACGGACGTTAAGCACCTTTCACTAATGCTTTCGTCTTGACTCTTTCGGCATCCTTCACTAAGGCATTTGAAACAACACTTCTATAGAGATAGAAAGAAGTATCAACAAGAGAACCTCAGTAGTCTTGATGATGACGAAGCATGGCAACTCATGGACTTGAGCTTGCTCGACTTCAAGAAGTGGTGATCTCGCCTTTAAGAGGAACCTAGAGAATCACACAAAAACAAAAGACAAACTACATAGAAAGATCCCTTAGGATCTGTGGTTAGAAGGTTACAATACTATGGTAAAGTATGTGTGGGAGTGGCAACCCAAAAGGAAGAAATGGCTCACTATTTATAGAAGAAAAACAACTACTGTTCCACAGATCCCACGGATCCCTCACTTGAGGGATCCGTCCAGTGTAATACTGGGGATCCGCGGGACGCTCCCTTTTGCCCATGGGTTTTGGGTCATGGGTCATGGGTTATGGATCATGGGTATCCAACTAGATGCAATGTATCTCCAAGATGCAATGCATCTAGTCCATGGTTCATGGATTAAAACTATGGGTCATGGATTAAAACCATGGGTCATGGATATTATCCATATATGACATAAGCATGATGTCATGCAATGGGTTATGGGTCAAGCTCCATGGATATGGGTCATGGACTTTGGGTTGTACCTAACTACATTCAATGTATTTTGGTAAATGGGTCAAATACTTAAGTTTCTACCCAATTAAATTACCTATTATAATACATACTAGTTATGTATATATTTGCCCAATATGTAAACACTAGTTGTTGTACATATGTATAAAATCACTTATACTTGTTTTAGTGTTTTATGTGAAAACGTAAGTGTGGGCTCAAACCATTTACGTATTTTATTTGTTTCGTTAAAATGATTTTACGTTTGTTGTCGACAAAACATTAGAAGATCGTAAAATATAAATAAACGTTTTTACGGCTTATTTGTATTAACAGCTAATACGGATGTCTTCGCATGGACTTACTATGACATGACGGGGGTCCCAAGAACTCTCACCATAGACGGAAAACCCTTCGGCACTGAGCAAAAGCTTAATGAGTTCAAGCACATTGAACCTATCAAGCAAAAGCGTCGTAGCCTTGCACCCGAAAGAAATGCAGAGGCATGTAAAGAAGTGGATGAGCTTGTAGCAGCAGACATACTCAGGGATTTGAAGTATCAAACCTGGGTAGCCAATCCAGTGATGGTTAAAATGCATGATGGAGGGTGGCGGAGGTGTGTAGATTTTATAGATATCAACAAGGCCTGTCCGAAGGACTGCTATCCTCTACCAGAGATTGATTGGAAGGTGGAATCCTTATCAGGGTTTCGACTGAAATATTTTCTGGATGCTTACAAGGGTTACCATCGAGATCTGAGATGGCGGAAGAAGGCGAAGAAAAACGGCCTTTTACAGGAAAGGGCGTGTGTTGCTACAAGAAGATGCCCTTCGGTCTGAAGAACGTAGGTGCTACCTACCAAAGGCTAGTGGACAAAGCCTTCAACAAGCAAATAGGTAGGAACCTCGAGACATACATAGACGATATAGTTATTAAGAGCAGAACAGAGTAGGACATGCTCTCCGACATAAAGGAAACCTTTGATCAGCTTCGCGCCATCAACATGAAGTTAAACCCCAAGAAATGTTCCTTCGGTGTGGAGGAAGGACAATTCCTGGGATACCTGATCACAAAGCAGTGTATTAAAGCCAACCCTTCAAAGGTTAAGGCCATCACAGACTTGCAGCCTCCTAAATCTCTCAAGGATGTACAAAGTCTGAACGAAAAGCTAGCAGCCCTCAGCAGATTCCTATCGAAGGGCGCAGACAGATCCTTGCCATTCTTCAAGACACTTAAAGGATGCACGGATAAAAAGACGTTTTAGTGGAGCGCGGATGCAGAAGCCGCCTTTCAAAAGCTCAAGGAGTTCATGGCTATTTTACCTACACTTACCACCCCAATCAAGAGAAGTTAATCTTGGCTTTGGTTCATGCTTCGAGGCGCCTTTGATGGTACTTCCAGGCTCACCCCATAACCGTGCTCACTGACAAGCCTATTAAGCGATACTTCGAAGCCGAGAGAATGCGGAAGGATAGCTAAGTGGGATATCGAGCTAGGAGAGCATGAAGTTGAGTACAAGGGTAGAAACTCGGTCAAAGGGAAAATACTGGCAGAATTCTTAGCACAAACACCCTCCGAACCAAAGCAGGACAACAAAGTTGCTGAGAAGAAGCCTGCGAAGACGGTCAAAGGGTGGAAGCTTTACACCGATGGGGCCTCCAGCTCCGACGGATCTGGTGCAGGGTTGATGCTAGTTGACCCCGGAAGGAAAGGAGTATACTTAGGTACTCCGCTTCGAATTTGATGCTACTAATAATGAAGCGGAGTACGAAGCCTTGCTAGCAGGTCTCCGACTGGCTAAAGACATGGAGGTAGAAGACTTGGCTATTTTTGTTGATTCACAACTGGTGGCCAATCAGATCAAGGGCTCCTACGAAGCAAGGCAACCTGTGATTATGCAATACCTGGATAAAGCCAAGGAGATGCTCGAAGGGTTTACTTCCTACGACATAGAGCATGTTCAAAGAAACCAAAACAAAAAGGCAGATGCACTTAGCAAACTGGCATCAATGGCATTTGCTCATCTAACTAAGGAGGTTCTGGTCGAAGTGTTGGCAGACAGGTATATCGTCCAAAAGGAGGTGTCTGACGTATCTTGGAGGAAGAGTCAAATTGGATGACTCCGATCGAGAGTACTTAATAAGTGGCATACTGCGGAGGATCGAAGCTAGCACGAAAGGTTCGCATCAAAGCACCACGATGCAGGGATCATGGGGAACTACCTATAACGAAGGTCTTTCTTGTCTCCATGGCTCCGTTGTGTAGGACCTAGGCAAGCCTTCAACATAATTTTAGAAGTGCACGAAGGGTCTTGCGGGCTACATGCAGGACCTCGCTCCGTTGTTTCTAAGATCATGAGGATATGATATTATTGGCCTTCGATGCACAGGGACGCAGTAGAAATTATCCAGATGTGTGAAGCCTGTCAAATCCACTTAAGAGTGCCAAGGCTACCAAAACAAGATATGACCTCCTTGACATCCGCATGGCCTTTCAGCCAATGGGGGATAGATATCGTATGCCCTCTACCAATTGCTCCAGGAGGGGTGAAATTCTTGGTCGTAGCCATCAATTACTTCACAAAATGGATGGAGGCCAAACCTTTAGCATCAATCATAGGGAGGAACATGGAAACGTTTGTGTGGGAACACATCATTTGCCGGTTCGGAGTACCCCATATCATCATTTCAGATAATGGGAAGCAGTTTGCCGAAGGAGTGTTTCCCGTGTTTTGTAGAGGCCTGAACATAAAGCAATCCTTCACCTCCGTTTACCATCCTCAAGGTAACGGACATGTGTAAGTTACTAACAGGGACATCATCCAAGTCATAGAACGAAGGCTTGGATACAACCACCATGGTTGGGTAGATGAGCTACCTCAAGTACTCTGGGCCCACAGAACGCACACAAAGTCAAGTCATGGGCAGACACCTTTTAGCATGACATGTGGCACAGAAGCATCATCCCTTCGGGAAGTAAGTGTCGAAGCGAGAAAGGGTCATGAATTTCGAAGCAACAGACAACGAAGAAAGACTCCGCAGCAATCTGGACCTACTCAAAGAAAGAAGGGAAATAGCCTCGATCAGGGAGGCTATCCACAAACAAAAGATTGAAAAGTACTACAACAACACGGTTTGACCTTCGACATTCAAGCCAGGAGAATACGTCCTCCGACTCAACAACGCAAGTAAAGCTGAGTATCAGGGTAAACTAGGGCCTGCATGGGAGAGGCCCTACGTAGTCACAGAGGCATATGGCAACGGAGCCTACAAGCTGGAAACCCTTGATGGAGACGCTATTGATAGGACTTGGAATGACACTACCCTTCGTAAGTTTTACGTATGAAACTTACAATGTCTAAGGACATTTTTTAATTTTCTTTCAATCAATGTATTTGCATTCTTCTCACTTGGGGAAAGAAGCATTAATGGTAGGCGTCTAGTATTCATTTCTTAAAATGATATAATCCTCCCTAACCACTTAATGATATAACACATTTCCCTCAAATCTCTTGTTTCGTTTAATACAACAAAGATTTGTCCACCAAGTCGTTTTTATAAGTTTCAATGTCGAAGGGATGTACAAAGACTAACAATACGTCTTGCTCATATGCTTAACATCCATCTCAAATTCACATTAACTTTCCTACGTGGGCTTAAAGTATTACAAGCCTTTCGCTACCCAAAGGATTAAGATGGAGTGGGTCACGACCCTCTGTCAGCAATTAAATTATACGATTGCTATATTCTTGGTGAATTAATTACACACAATGAGGGTATGCATCTACCATACGCCTTAGGTTGTAAAAGTTTTACGTGCAAATGAAACGTAAAGAGAAGAATCAAAGATAGCAAAATATAGGCCCTAGTGGCCATCATGTAGACATTCATTTACGACTAGTATAACTAGTCCAACAGGCCGTAGCCTTAACGATCAACAAACAAATATTGTCTTTGGCCAAGGCGTTCACCACATACATAAAAGTAAATTGTTTCATCAGGCATATTGCCTGGAAAGAGACATAAAGACATATTGTTTGAAACAGGTACATACCACCTGAGGATCAAATTACTACCACATGGTAGCCTTCATTGTTGATACAAAAGTTGGACGTTCCTTATTTGGGTTATGATTCTGTATCAATTGGTTCTTAATGCTTGAGACTTGCGCTAAGAAAGCGAAAACACCGTTAGGCTTACCGTAGGATTGTCTCCCACGATTATCCTCCGGTGTGAGAGTAAGTAATCGGTTTAGGGTATAGTTAGGAATTAGGGTTTTGTAAATTGTACCTTTAATGAGGGCCGAGATGCCCTTTATATACACACGAAATCCTTGTTGGTTTCGTGTTCCTCAAGTTTTAGCGTATCCCACCTATGTCGGTTATCGGATGCTTATCTCCCAAGATAGGAGATATCCGATATTGTTAAACCATAAATAACTTTGGGTTTGGGCCTTCGTGAGCCCACACCATTACCGGGTAGCCCATGCGTCTTTGGGCCTAATTGTTAGGATCGTTCATTGGTCGGGTTCATGACCCGGATGTATACTATACGTCATCATGTCCCCCCAGTCTAGTATGCGTAGGGACAACTTGCGGATGCTAGACTAATTGTTGCAGCCCTTAAATTCTTCGAAACGTAGCAAAGAAGCTAAAAGAATGAACCTAGGCGAAATATTTCAAATTCCCACCTCGTAAAATGTGGGAAAGTTGCTGAAAATACGTCACATCAAACGATCCTAGCCACACAATTAGAGATAGTGGGATCCACGTGGCAGTCATCGTGTGGATGAAGAAGCTTATATAACCCTTCGTCTCCTTATTACTGTGAGTATCACAGTAAATCATTTTCACCATTGTTAAAAAAGTTTCAACTTTCCACCAGGAAACCCTTGATGGGTAAAAGGTAACCGCGCGTAGCTGTCATACTAATAGCGTACCATGGTCCATGGTCTAGCTGATTTCACCTCCTACCTAACCGAGGCGAGAACTTTTCAAGAAGTTCTCTTGGATTATTATATTCCCTTCGCGCTGCATCAGGAAGTTCGGATGCCAGCGTCAATGCAGAACTTTCAGAAGAAAGTAGGGTATACACGCGTTTTTTCGAGTTCGCGAATCAACGGGTGCCCACATCCCTATTCTTGAGTGACGTGTTAAATTATTACCGTCTGCATATATCCCAGCTGCAGGTGCCTGTGTTTGCTTGTCCCCGCGATATCTTGAATCCCTTCGCCTTGGAGAAGGAAGTTCCGTTAAAGCAAGTCTTGGAAGCGCATGCTACAAGACTTGCCAAGAAGGAAGGTATCAAAGGCAAGGATATTTTGTGCGGCATTGGTGCATCTCATCTTCCTAGATCGGCCGGGGTGCTGTTAGTGTTGCCACGGTATCCCGTCAAGAGCTGATTTCTTTGAAGGAACTAAAGGAGGTCGGGGACGCTGCCCGTCATGCCCGGCATAGGCGCCGTAATAGCATGTAGATTGTATCCTTAGTTGTAAATATCCTTTTTGTAAGAACGCATGGTCCTTAATAAAATGTTCCTTTTGTTGAACTCGTGTTGATGTGGTTGTGGCTTATAATGTTTGTACTTAGTTATTCGTCTTTATGTAAAAAACATTTTCATTGTCTAAGAATCAAACTCTTGTGTAAGAGCGAATAGTATGTGGAGTTCATAATCATGTATGAAAGTCACGGGATACTTGAAACATAACTTCTACGTACTCGTATCATAATTGTGTATGGTGTGATATGCAGCGTACTGTAAATATCATATCAAGGAGTCAAGTGTCTTGATTCCTAATTTGTTAAGCAGCGCACGTATGCATTGTTGCGTACCCATCGTGGGATGCGCATAGAACTTATTCCAACGTCTTGAGAATAAGGTGTTTAACAAGGATTCGTGATCCAATGTTGATGGGTTTGCAACCCTCTTACTCAACGAGTTATTTAGTAGGTTTACTCATCCTATTACCATCGTGGGTTTATGAAGTGCATGCACGCCATGTAGGCAAAAGATAAACAATGTTAAGACATAAAGTATATAGAAATAACAAATTGAAATGTGTCAAGGAGTTAGCTAGAAACATGACGTTTTTATTAATACTTGCAAGTTTTTTGTGAAATAAAATAAATAAGATATTTGCCTAAGTAAAACAAAATGTAAATACACGGATATTTATTTGACACTTCACTAAAGTGCGGAAATGTCCTTGTGCTGGGCCGTAGCCATTCCTAGAGGTAACATCGCTTAAGATTGCAAATGTTCCATGTACGTGGTAGTTCACGACCATCCATGTCTCGTAGCTTATGCGCGCCCTTTCCTAATGCTTGATAACCTCATAGGGTCCTTTCCACCGGTCCCATTTTACCTGTGTCTTCGCGTGGCTCGCATCATTGGCGCGGTATCACGATATCTGAAGTCACACGTGCGAATGAAACACTTCGCTTTAGCATCGTAGTACCCTTCATTTTCCTTGGATCTTGCTTCATATAGGCTGCGCTCAGCGTTTTTCTTCAAGGTCTAGATTGCGATCGCCGTTCGTCGTCATTGGTTGCAACATTGACTTGTTGGTCTGCGAATAGTCGGCATCCCAATTTCGGTGGCATGGCGGCCTCGCCCCGTAGACCGAGGAGAAAGGGTGTCTTGTCTCCCGATAGGTTTTGATTGATTGTTAGTGTGATCCCATGAAGTGGCTGAGTGCGCCCAACATGTGATAATTCTTCCACCACGCTTCCTTTGTTCTTGTCGAGGCGTGCCTTAATTCTTCCATAGTTCTGACCCGGACTTCCTGATGCTCTGCGCGTTCAACTAAGCCGTAGCGGGCGTGCCTTAACACCATCGAAGTTCAAACCTGCTGGCGGCGTGCACCGTATTCTTGGGCTTCCTTATACTGCTCTTGGGGCAAGGGCGCCCTTGCTTATGAATTCCCTAATTGGTGTCATCCACGTAGGACCTTCCTCCTCTATTACAATGGATATTTCCATCTCTGAGATGGATTTGCACTTCAGCGTCTCCACCAATACTTGTTTTGGCGGGTGTGCAAAGCTTGTGGATGCAATCTTGCTTAGTGCATCCGCCTTTCGATTTTCCCCTCTAGGAACATGCTTGATGGTAAACCTGTCGAAACTCTGGATTAGTGACTTGGTTTTGTCGAGGTATTGGATCATGTTTTCTTCTTTAGCCACATACTCGCCCAACACATGGTTGGCCCCTAGCGGGAATCGCATTTGCTTCAGGGTTACGTCGCCCATTCGATTGCAATCGTAGTCCGGACGATTAGGGCTTCATATTACGCCTCATTGTTTGTCGCTGTGAATTCAAAGCGAAGTGCGTAAGTGAATTCCATTCCCTCGGGTTTGTGAGGATAAGGCACGCTCACGACCCATCCACGCATGAAGATCCGTCCGTGAACAAGATCCATGGGTTTTGTATTGCCACCTTACCTTGTGAGGGTAAGTCCTAAGTATCCGGTTTTTCGATGATAAAGTCACGCTAGTATCTTCCCCTTAACGGTGCGTAGTGCGTAGGAGATGTTATGCTCACCTAGCAACACACTCCACTTCTGCAGTCGTCCCGATGCATCTGGTTTGGAGATGATTTGCTTGATCGGTTGGTCCGTGATGCTGCTATTGGGTGCACACGGAAGTATCTGCGGGTAGCCGTTTGGCGAACACTAATGCCAGGACCAACTTTTCCATTGCATTGTAGTTAATCTCTATTTTCTTGAGTGCCTTGCTTACAAAATATATCGGTGTTTGCACTGAATTCTGTCGTCAACCATGACCTTGAGGCATTGCTCCCGGTCGCAGATAAATACATAATTAATTCTTCCCAGTGGTCGGGTGCGACTAGTGTGGGAGTCTTTGCTAAGTGTTGTTTAAAGCTGTATGAAGGCTTCTTCCGCTTCAGTGGTCCAGTGAAAATCTCCGCTTCTTCCAACACTTCTTGGCGTTTTGAAGAGGAAGTGATTTTTGCGATTTGGGCGAGGAATCTGTTCAAACCGGCTAGCTTTCCGTTCAAGATTGGACCTCCTTCAACGTCTTAGCGGTGAAGGTAGTTGGATGCGGCATTCGTTTTTTAGGACACGGTTTAATGCCATCGGGCTCTATCAAATATCCAAGGAACATGCCTTACGTAGCGCCAAGTGCATTTCTTAGGATTAAGCTTCATGTTGATATCTCGTAGTGTCTTAAACGTTTCCTCTATGTCACTCACCAATTCCTCCTCAGTGTGGCTTTTTATGACCAGAATTAGTCGTCAGCGTACACCTCTAGGTTGCGGCCCTTGTTTTCAAATGCGTTATCTACCGGTGGTAGGTGGCGCTGCGTTCTTCAAGCTAAAGGGCATTTTAGTGTAGCAATAGACGCCTTGGCTTGTGTGGAAGGCCGTTTTTCCTCATCTTCCTTAGCCATCTGGATTTGGTGGTATCCTTTGTATACGTCTAGGAAGCATTTGGCGGGTATCCACACAAGGACTCTACTTTCCGGTCTATCTCGGGTGGCGGGTAATTGCTTGATCTTGTGGACATGCCTTATTGAGATCTGTGAAGTCCACGCACATCCTCCAACTACCATCGCTCTTCTTGACCATTACTGGATTGGACAGCCAGTCATGGTAATAGACCTCTTGCATGATACATGCGTCCACGAGTTTGTGCATACGCCATAATTGCGTGCGCGCTCGAGAGCTTGGCCGGCTTCGCCGGCGTATTGGGGAGTATCCTTGTCGGATTCTCAATTTGTGTTCGTAATTGGCGTGGTACACCATTCATGTGCTTTAGTTCCCATGCAAAGATATCCAGGTTCTTTTGCAAGAGTGCGCACACGGTGCCCTGCCTTTATCGATGATCCCCAATCGATACTTCTTGATCTGGTAGTCGGGATGAATTGCAATCCTCGGTTTGGTACTTTAGGTGCGCGTTGCTCTGAGCTGTCTGCCATCTCACGTAATCGTGTTACATTCTTTAGGCAGTGGCATTGTAGAGAGTAACAATACCTCCTTCCAGCTGGGAATTTTAACATCCCATGTCTTGTAGATACTGCTGCGTATGGGATATCCACGGGTCTTCGATAATGCCATTGTATGGCGAGGGATTTGATCACCATAAAATTCATCGGTGTAGTGGGTGTTCCTTGTTACCAACATTGACTACTAGGCGTATTTGCCCCATAGGCCATATCTTTTCACCTGTAAAGCCAGTCAACATGTCATGGCGGGCTTAGCGGTAGCGTATCTCAGGTCGCAGTCGCTTGAAACAATGTTTGTACATTATGTCTGCAGATGCTCCTCCATCAACATACATGCGGTGGATATCGTGACCCCCTGCATTAATTTCAATGGTGGGCGGTTCTACCACTGCGTTGTCCGCGATCAAGGAGGAAAAGAGATTTCACTTCCACGGGAAAACTTAAGGCTGATCTTACGCCTAGTTACTCCGCCATGATTGTATCATGTAGATGGTGTCTGCCTTATCTTTGGGTGCGCCATCCTTCTTGTTCCGGTTTTTGCTTATATTTTCCTTCCTTAATATTCTTGACTAAATGGTCTAATCTGCCTTCTTTTACCAACTTATCAATTAGTTGGCGCAATTGGACACACTCATTTGTGGTGTGGCCCTTACATCCATGGTAATGGCGTGTATCCATTCCCCAGCGCGCCTATCTTCGGGTGCGGCGTTGGTAGGGTCTCGGGAAGTTCGCGCCTTCCATCGCGAATATCTCCTTTGGAGTCTTGGTTAGCGGGGTGTATTTGTCATTATCTCGTCCGCTCCCTTGGCTACGGTAGTTATTGTTGCGGTTGCTACTTTGGTCCGTGGATTGTCTCCGGAATGTTCTTGTGGCTGTAGTTTGAGTAGCCCTTCCTGCTTATCCGCCGCGGCTTTTGCTTCTCCTTGGATAATGGACCTTGTCCGTTTCATAAGTTCATCAAAGGTTTGGGGAATCTTGTCGTTCAACCATTTGATGAGTTACGGGATATTGATCCCATTCATAAACCCCGAAATCTTACGTACTTCCGGTCATGCTTTAACCTGTATGCACTCATCTTTGAAGCGCTCTACATAAGCGCTTGTAGATTCCCCGGCTGTTTTACCCTAGCGAGTTCGACGGGTTTTGGCACACTTTTCCCTCGAGTGAAGATTAGGCGAAATGCCTTCGCAATTCTTCAAAACCATCAATGCTTCTGTGGAAGCTTCTGAACCGATTCGCGCATTACCACTAATGTGGAATTAAACATATGGCACCACCGGTACGTGGCCAATTTTCGATGGTAGCGTGATTCGAAAATTTTAGGTGATCGTCGGATCACTGTTCGTCATAGGTTTTTACATTAGCGGGCATGCGCCTTCTCTTATTTTTTGAGAAATCACTAATGCGTCAGTGAGCGCATCCACTTTTGGCGGGCCGGAAGAGACATATCTTCCTCCTCATGGTCGCGATATCTTCCCCTGGACTTCCGGTGTCCGGTTTCGTTGTCCGAGGAATTACCGAGGAGGGCGCTTTCCTTTTGTGCTTAAACTTAGCGCCTACGGTGAGGAGTCTCCGGAGGATGAACTTCTTCTCTTTTGGCACTTGGCCACTTGTCCTCAGAATCCGAACTAGAAGGGCTTCCGCTTGGAGAGCGGCCGTCGTCCAAGTGTCCTGAACCTGCGGCTTCCAAGCCTATCATGGACATTGATACGCCGCCCATCCTCTTCATGTCCTTCCAGATTACTGCGGTTCATGCTGCTTCATCGCTCTCCTCTCCTCCCAACTCTGGTAAACAGGGGTCGTGATTATTCTTTCAGCGCTTATCCCTCTGATGGCGCAATGGGAAGTCTCGGTGTCGAAGTTTAGTGGGCTTTTAGACTCGGCTCGACCTCTTTTTTGCTTCCTCTTGCATGAGTGCCGCCAAGGTTTCGTAGTTTTGGGACACGAAGTCGCTTGGTGCTAATTCAGGTGCGACTCCTTCTAGTGCAAGAATATCTGTTTCCATATCTGGACTCTGTTTGGAGAGGTGCGCCTTTGGTGTTTTATAAGGTCCTTTTCTAGTAGGGGAGTGGTATAAAGATTATGTAGTGGATCTTCTACGTTGGTTGTTGTTGTGGCAGCATGGGTTGTTCCCGTCTTGTTGTTCCAACTGTCGGGAAGATCAGATCGATCGACCCTTAATTTTTAGCCGCGATGGTTGTTCCAGAGCTTGTTTAAGGCGATCCACTTTCTTTGTTTCTTCCTTGTAAATCACCATGCGTCGCTGATTTTGGTTTCCTTGCTTCGTCATTCTAGTTCTTAGTGTTGGGTCCCACGGATGGCGCCACTTGTTGATACAAAAGTTGGACGTTCCTTATTTGGTTCGATTCCCTATCAATTGGTTCTTAATGCTTGAGACCTGCGCACTAAGAAAACAAAAAACACCGTTAGGCTTACCGTGGGATTGTCTCCCACGATTATCCTCCGGCGTGAGAGTAAGTAATCGGTTTAGGGTATAGTTAGGAATTAGGGTTTTGTAAATCGTACCTTTAATGAGGGCCGAGATGCCCTTTATATACACACGAAATCCTTGTTGGTTTCGTGTTCCTCAAGTTTCGGCGTATCCCGCCTAAGTCGGTTATCGGATGCTTATCTCCCAAGATAGGAGATATCCGATATTGTTAAACCATAAATAACTTTGGGTTTGGGCCTTCGTGAGCCCAAACCGTTCACCGCAGTAGCCAATGCGTCTTGGGCCTAATTGTTAGTATCGTTCATTGGTGGGTTCATGACCGGATGTAGACTATCGTCATCATTCATGATATCTTGGAATGTGTTGGATCAACGAGAACACGGGGATGGGACCCTTGGGAGATGGTGTCATCTTGGAAGGAGAAGCGAGTGAACCTCTTTGGCTTCTTTGCCAGCAGATCCTCAATGGAGGCCGTTGGGTCCGTCGCCTCGACAAGAATGGGAACTCCACAGTGGATAAGGCATTGCATGCATCATCGTATTCCTGCTCATGGGTTGCCCAATAGTATGGAACACTTGCAAGTTTCACCGGTTCACCTGTCTTGGCCACCTCCTCCAAAGTAGTGCATTTGCCATGAAAAATGGCTGCATTCACCAACTTCCCAATCATAATGCCCACATCATCACTATGGTACAACTCCATAGCAATGTATGGGATGACTTTGGTCACCAGATCAACCCTATCTTTCTTGAGCATTTTCAAACGAAGATCCAACCCATCCACCTTCTCCCTAAGCTTGATCTCTTGGTGTCGGCAGTTTGCCTCTCTTCTTCAAGGCCTCCACACTTGCTAGTCGAGCGGAAATTTGCTCTTTGTAGTCTATGACCTTCGCGCCTTTGAGAGATAGCCTGCTGCACTCAGCTTGACTTTCGGCTAACTCGCCACCCCTGAGCTTCTCCACATCGCTCGGAGATCTTGGAATAGGGGATTTTTGTGAAGTCCTCCATAGCATCTTCACACTTTGCTGCGGTCAGCGCTTGCTTGTCCCTAGCAAGCATGACATCCATCTCTTACCTAGCCTTGGTATTTGCACGAAGAAGCTCCTGATCACGGTATTGGTGATTATCCAATATGCATTGTCTTACATAGCTCTTATCAGAAAGGTCGTAGAGTCTTTCCAAGGACATGTTATCCATAACCTCCTTCCAGCTAGATGGGGTCACACGCTCAACGAGCAAGTGACAAGCTAGGGGTGACGGAAGATCCTTCGTCTCAAGGAGTCTTGCAACATAAATAAACTTGTTAGTATAACACAATATGCAGATAATTTTTTGCATTAAGGAAGAGGACTTACCATGAATATCATCAGTGTTGGGCCCTTCGATGGCTGGAAACACCACGGCCTTACCACTGGGCACTCATCTGCCGGGTAGTTCAAGAGGGAGGAGTGGGCAAGATAAGCTTCCTCTTTGATCAGACTTAGCGACCTTCGAGCTCGTTACCCTTCTGCTTCGGACCGTCCCCTATCTTGGAGGTTCTACGATAGCCAATGTTCCTCTGAGGCAAGGTCATCTGAGGCGCCACATTCTCAACTAATGCGGTCTTCAACATCCATAGGCTCTTTTTCTTTGCCGGAGGAGCGGAGATGACACTAGGCTCAATCGGTTGGGAATCAACATCATTGTTGTTAACAGACACCGAAGGAGAACCCACACCATAGCTATCCTCATGGGGATCCTTTGAGAGAAAGCTGACTTCCTTAGCACCACTAGCAACAACGAAATTTCTGAATGACATTTCTGCAAAAAGGAAGGAAACATATAAATATCGGAAAGATAAGTTGCTATATCTTATTTTAATTGAAAATTTACATACTTTCTCCGCAACAAACAATCTCAGGATGTAACGGAGGCCCTCCCAACTTTCGCAAGGCCGCCCATAAGCGATATTGGCTCGGAAAGGTCTGGCAATCAGCTGGATGTCGAGCTAGGCCCTGATATAAGGGATTCCTCCTCACCGGTATATGGCGGGGATCATTAAACCTCTTCTCATCGATGAAACTCGGGTTTAGCAAAGCAGGGTATTGTGGAGGTACAATGGTATCTTGGATGAAAAAAATTTCCTTTCAGGTTCGATATTTGTAAAAGGCCTATCAATTAGAATGGGCACATCTCGTTCACCCCTTTCGGCCAATGTCAGCCAGTCTCCTCCATGGTACAGATTCAAAAACCCTCTAAGCACAATCAATGACGGTTCACACCCATACGCTTTACATATGACAATGTACGTTGTAAGCTTGGATAGGCCAACGGGTTGAACCTAGATATATGTACTTCATAGTATTGAAGAAGCTCTAAAATCAGGGGATGTAATGGTATCCTTAGGTTGGAGGTGGTGAATGCATGGGTATACAAGCCTACATAGTTCTTTGGGGCATCATAAATACCTTGATTTTTGTTGGGTAACATGAATTTATATTCTTTGGGAATAGGATAATCAGTAAGGAAAGCTTTAAGCTCTTCCCTGGTCAAGGTACAACCTTGTTTCGATTCTGAACTTCTTATTGGCAGGACATGGAACTTTAATCAACAAAAAAGTATTGAAAACGTAGTGATACGAAGGAATACTTTTCCTGTTTGTTCGAAAGCTTGTTCGAAGACAGCTTAGTGGTGTAAATTTTGGGCGAGGGATAAAAATGAGTTAGGATTTTACTATTCTTGATTTTATATACCCTCTCGTATGTTAAATCCTAGCCCTACACGTGTCCTAAGATATCACCTAACTTCCGTATTTCAAATCCCTTTTAAATTTTGAAGGGACGTTTGAATTTACCGAGATAGGGGTGGTTAGGATAAGTACAAGCATATATTACGGGGTCAACATATATTTGACTTTTCATCTTCGTTCAATTTTGTGACGGAGGGAGGTTTAGTATATATTTTTGAGTCGTAAGCAATATTTCTAGTTCGTACATATCACTTTTGACTAGGGGCTTGATAGCGTACCCTCCGATCAGTCGAAGGACACCCCTTCGACCTCGGTTAATTGCATTACGAAGACCCAAGTCTTTCTTCATAAGTCATTGGTGGCGTAAATCATTCATCCTCTATATGGTTACGGTTGGGAATTCGCCGGTAGAAGGCCTATGCCCTTCGGGGTCTTCTCTTGAAGGCACTAAGACAAAGGAGAACATTGACTTGGTCTTCCCACGTTTCCACTATCTCCTTAGCTTCCCGCCAAGGCAGAGAGAGTGGGGATGAAGCCTAGCGGTTACCACAAATCATGGGGCGCCCCCCTGATCTCCAAAACGCGTGTGCAAACACTCTCGAAGCTTATTTCTTCATCTATAAATAGGTTGGACGAGTCATTTCAATGGTATGTTCACTCAACACAGTATTTCACATACACTACATTACTTACAACACATATCTCATACTTACTCTCACGCGGGAGGTGGTTCGCATGGTCCAACCCCTGCACAATCACTTAACGAAATGTCTACTATTTCTTATTGTAGATTGGCTACAAGTTTGGCGCAAGCATATCACCTCTCATACCCTTCGATCACCATCGTAGGCCTGGTCGTACGAATTATTATACAATCAGCCGTAATTAAGCAAACCCTGACTGGGGTGTGGCTACGGCGTAACCATAGCTGGGGTTATGCCGTAATTGGTAATGCTTCTGACAAGTTACGCTGCACAAAGGCACATTACAGTAACCAAGATAGTGAGTTATGCCGTAACTCTGGTTGGATCAGAATGCTACACCAACAACGTTTCTTCGTTTTCCTACAAAAATGGTTAAAAACACAAAACCCAACAGAAAGGAAATAAAACAAATGAAAGGGATAATTCAGGTTGTCTCCCAAAAGAGCACTTTTCTTTATTTACGAGTCTTTAAGTTAGACTCAAAGCCTTGGGGCTTTATGGTGGCCTTTGGACTTGGCCAATTCCTCCTTGTCTAATTTTTTGTTTGAAGACGGCTGGTCCCAGACACACAGAGGAACAATCGGAGTCAAGGAATATCGATTTTCTTGCAGAAAGTTAGCCTTCGCCCATTCATAGCGAAATTTAGCCTCGACTTCCCATTTTAGCTTGGCAGCTCCAAATTTTACTTTTAACCAATTTTTCAAATGAGACTCCTTGTATCCACTTCCATTCTTCTTTCCTCATCGAAGTATGCCCATTCCTTGCGTTTGAGCCAATTAGGATCGGGGAATTCTCCTCCATCTCAGATCTTTCGGTTGGGGTCGCACGTAGGCCATGTTACGGTGAAATCATTAGACATCATAGCTGGTTCGCAAAAATGAATATTCCAATCTACCTCAGTGAACTAATCGTTCATAATATCGTATCCTTTAATCCACCAATTTCTGATTAATTTTTCGTCTTCCCAACACCACCAAACTTCTTCTGCCTTTTTTATCCTTCGAATGAGAAACTCTCCTCCCCCATTACATCGTTTTTGAAAAGGAGAACACGTAGGCAATGTAACTTTAGAACCATCAATCAAAGAGTGTTCAGGAGTACAATAGTGGAGTTTACCAGTAACAACATAACTCGATACCGAAGGCCGGACATCATCATCTTCTCCTTCGCTGTTGTCATCATCACTTGACTCGGTCCCCTGTAAATGGCCAAAATGTGAAGGAGGGAACCTATCAGAATAGTCACAGAAGCATACGTCCTCCGACTCAACAACGCAAGTAAAGCTGAGTATCAGGGTAAACTAGGGCCTGCATGGGAGAGGCCCTACGTGAGTCCTGAGAAGCATATGGCACGGAGCCTACAAGCTGGAAACCCTTGATGGAGACGCTATTGATAGGACTTGGAATGACACTACCCTTCGTAAGTTTTACGTATGAAACTTACAATGTCTAAGGACATTTTTAATTTTCTTTCAATCAATGTATTTGCATTCTTCTCACTTGGGAAAGAAGCATTAATGGTAGGCGTCTAGTATTCATTTCTTAAAATGATATAATCCTCCCTAACCACTTAATGATATAACACATTTCCCTCAAATCTCTTGTTTCGTTTAATACAACAAAGATTTGTCCACCAAGTCGTTTTATAAGTTTCAATGTCGAAGGGATGTACAAAGACTAACAATACGTCTTGCTCATATGCTTAACATCCATCTCAAATTCACATTAACTTTCCTACGTGGGCTTAAAGTATTACAAGCCTTTCGCTACCCAAAGGATTAAGATGGAGTGGGGTCGCGACCCTCATCAGCAATTAAATTATACGATTGCTATATTCTTGGTGAATTAATTACACACAATGAGGCTATGCATCTACCATACGCCTTAGGTTGTAAAAGTTTTACGTGCAAATGAAGCGTAAAGAGAAGAATCAAAGATAGCAAAATATAGGCCCTAGTGGCCATCATGTAGACATTCATTTACGACTAGTATAACTAGTCCAACAGGCCGTAGCCTTAACGATCAACAAAAAAATATTGTCTTTGGCCAAGGCGTTCACCACATACATAAAAGTAAATTGTTTCATCAGGCATATTGCCTGGAAAGAGACATAAAGACATATTGTTTGAAACAGGGTACATACCACCCTGAGGGATCAAATTACTACCACATGGTAGCCTTCATTGTTGATACAAAAGTTGGACGTTCCTTATTTGGGTTATGATTCTGTATCAATTGGTTCTTAATGCTTGAGACTTGCGCACTAAGAAAACAGAAAACACCGTTAGGCTTACCGTAGGATTGTCTCCCACGATTATCCTCCGGTGTGAGAGTAAGTAATCGGTTTAGGGTATAGTTAGGAATTAGGGTTTTGTAAATCGTACCTTTAATGAGGGCCGAGATGCCCTTTATATACACACGAAATCCTTGTTGGTTTCGTGTTCCTCAAGTTTTGGCGTATCCCGCCTAAGTCGGTTATCGGATGCTTATCTCCCAAGATAGGAGATATCCGATATTGTTAAACCATAAATAACTTTGGGTTTGGGCCTTCGTGAGCCCACACCATTACCGGGTAGCCCATGCGTACTGGGCCTAATTGTTAGGATCGTTCATTGGTCGGGTTCATGACCCAGATGTATACTATACGTCATCATGTCCCCCCAGTCTAGTATGCGTAGGGACAACTTGCGGATGCTAGACTAATTGTTGCAGCCCTTAAATTCTTCGAAACGTAGCAAAGAAGCTAAAAGAATGAACCTAGGCGAAATATTTCAAATTCCCACCTCGTAAAATGTGGGAAAGTTGCTAAAAATACGTCACATCAAACGATCCTAGCCACACAATTAGAGATAGTGGGATCCACGTGGCAGTCATCGTGTGGATGAAGAAGCTTATATAACCCTTCGTCTCCTTATTACTGTGAGTATCACAGTAAATCATTTTCACCATTGTTCAAAAGCTTCAACTTTCCACCAGGAAACCCTTGATAGGTAAAAGGTAACCGCGCGTGCGCCACTAATAACTGTACCATGGTCCGTGGTCTAACTGATTTCACCTCCTACCTAACCGAGGCAGAACTTTTCAAGTTCTCTTCGGATTATTATATTCCCTTCGCGCTGCATCCGGAAGTTCCGGATGCGCAGGCGTCAATTGCAGACTTTCCCGAAGAGAAAGTAGGGGTATACACGCGTTTTTTCGAGTTCGCGAATCAACGGGTGCCCACATCCCTATTCTTGAGTGACGTGTTAAATTATTACCGTCTGCATATATCCCAGCTGCAGGTGCCTGTGTTTGCTCGTCCCCGCGATATCTTGAATCCCTTCGCCTTGGAGAAGGAAGTTCCGTTAAAGCAAGTCTTGGAAGCGCATGCTACAAGACTTGCCAAGAAGGAAGGTATCAAAGGCAAGGATATTTTGTGCGGCATTGGTGCATCTCATCTTCCTAGATCTGACGGGGTGCCTGTTAGTGTTGCCACGGTATCCCGTCAAGACGCTGATTTGCTGAAGGAACTAAAGGAGGTCGGGGACGCTGCCCGTCATGCCCGGCATAGGCGCCGTAATAGCATGTAGATTGTATCCTTAGTTGTAAATATCCTTTTTGTAAGAACGCATGGTCCTTAATAAAATGTTCCTTTTGTTGAACTCGTGTTGATGTGGTTGTGGCTTATAATGTTTGTACTTAGTTATTCGTCTTTATGTAAAAAACATTTTCATTGTCTAAGAATCAAACTCTTGTGTAAGAGCGAATAGTATGTGGAGTTCATAATCATGTATGAAAGTCACGGGATACTTGAAACATAACTTCTACGTACTCGTATCATAATTGTGTATGGTGTGATATGCAGCGTACTGTAAATATCATATCAAGGAGTCAAGTGTCTTGATTCCTAATTTGTTAAACGCGTACAGTATGCATTGTTGCGTACCCATCGTGGGATGCGCATAGAACTTATTCCAACGTCTTGAGAATAAGGTGTTTAACAAGGATTCGTGATCCAATGTTGATGGGTTTGCAACCCTCTTACTCAACGAGTTATTTAGTAGGTTTACTCATCCTATTACCATCGTGGGTTTATGAAGTGCATGCACGCCATGTAGGCAAAAGATAAACAATGTTAAGACATAAAGTATATAGAAATAACAAATTGAAATGTGTCACGGAGTTAGCTAGAAACCGCGACGTTTTATTAATACTTGCAAGTTTTTTGTGAAAGAAAATAAATAAGATATTTGCCTAAGTAAAACAAAATGTAAATACACGGATATTTATTTGACACTTCACTAAAGTCTTGGAAATGTCCTTGTCTTTGGGCCGTAGCCATTCCTAGAGGTAACATCGCTTAAGATTGCAAATGTTCCATGTGCGTGGTAGTTCACGACCATCCATGTCTCGTAGCTTGTGCAGCGCCCTTTCCTAATGCTTCAGTAACCTCATAGGGTCCTTTCCACTTCGGTCCCATTTTACCTGTGTCTTCTGCGTGGCTCGCATCATTGGCGCGGTATACGAAGTCTCCTGGTCTGAATGAAACACTTTGCACTTTAGCATCGTAGTACCCCTTCATTTTTGCCTTGGATCTTGCTTCACATATAGCTGTGCGCTCGCGTTTTTCTTCCAACAGGTCTAGGTCGATACGCCGTTCGTCGTCATTGGTTGCAACATTGACTTCAGCAGTGCGAATAGCTGGCATCCCAATTTCGGCTGGCATGACGGCCTCTGTCCCATAGACCGGAGAAAGGGAGTGTCTCCCATGCTAGTTTTGATTGAAGTCGCGGTGTGCCCAAGAACATGTGATAATTCTTCCACCCACCTTCCTTTGTGCTTGTCCAGACGTGCCTTAATTCCTATACCCAGACTTCGATTTGCCCGTTCAACTAAGCCGTTGGTTTGTGGGTGTTTAACCGACGCGAAGTGCTGTGTGATGTTTAACTTCTCGCACCCGTCCTTGAAAGGGTTGTCACAGAATTGTTTCCCGTTGTCCGAGATAATTTCCCCAGGTAGTCCGAAGCGGCATACGATATTTTCCCAAACAAAGTGTTTTACGATTGCCGATAATTGTCACAACCGCCTTTGCTTTGATCCACTTGGTGAAGTAGTCTATGGCTACTATGAGGAACTTCAATCCCTGCTGCAGCAGGGAAGGGACTGCAATGTCAATACCCCACTTGTAGAATGGCCATGGCGCCGTGATAGGTGTTAGCTCCTGTTGTTGTTGGCGTGGAACGGGTCTGTGAACCTGGCAGTCGCCGCACTTTCTTATTAAGTCCCGCGCATCACGGTGCATGGTGGGCCATTAGTATCCTGACCATAAAGTGTGCGCCACCACGGACCGTGGTCCTGAATGCATCTTTGCATGAACCAGCGTGGATTTCCCGGAGTACATAGTTCGCCTGCAGGGGGCCGACACAGCGGAGCCATGGTTGCAGAAGTTCAAACCTCTGCGCTGTGCACCGTATTCTTCGGGCTTCCTTCTGCTCTTGGGGCAAGACGCCCTTGCTTATGAATTCCCTTATTGGTGTCGATATAGTATACCATCCCGAAGTTCAAACCTCTGCGCTGTGCACCGTATTCTTCGGGCTTCCTTCTGCTCTTGGGGCAAGACGCCCTTGCTTATGAATTCCCTTATTGGTGTCATCCACGTAGGACCTTCCTCCTCTATTACAGTGGATATTTCCATCTCTGAGATGGATTTGCACTTCAGCGTCTCCACCAATACTTGTTTTGACAGGTGTGCAAAGCTTGTGGATGCAATCTTGCTTAGCGCATCCACCTTTCGATTTTCCCCTCTAGGAACCTGCTTGATGGTAAACCTATCGAAACTCTGGATTAGTGACTTGGTTTTGTCGAGGTATTGGATCATGTTTTCTTCTTTAGCCACATACTCGCCTAACACATGGTTGGCCCCTAGCCGGGAATCCACATTTGCTTCCAGGTTACGTACGCCCATTCGAGCTGCAATGCGTAGTCCGACGATTAGGGCTTCATATTCTGCCTCATTGTTTGTCGCTGTGAATTCAAAACGCAGTGCGTAAGTGAATTCCATTCCCTCTGGGTTTGTGAGGATAAGGCCTGCTCCTGACCCATCCACGCATGAAGATCCGTCCGTGAACAAGATCCATGGGTTTTGTATTGCCACCTTACCTTGTGAGGGTAAGTCCTCAGTATCCGGTTTTTCGATGATAAAGTCTGCTAGTATCTTCCCCTTAACAGCGGTACGTGGTCTGTAGGAGATGTTATGCTCACCTAGCAACACACTCCACTTCTGCAGTCGTCCCGATGCATCTGGTTTGGAGATGATTTGCTTGATCGGTTGGTCCGTGATAACTGCTATTGGGTGCACCTGGAAGTATCTGCGCAGCCGTTTGGCGGCGAACACTAATGCCAGGACCAACTTTTCCATTGCACTGTAGTTAATCTCTATTTTCTTGAGTGCCTTGCTTACAAAATATATCGGTGTTTGCACTGAATTCCTGTCTGTCAACAGCACTGCGCTGACTGCTCCCTGGGTCGCAGATAAATACATAATTAATTCTTCCCCTGGTCGGGGTGCGACTAGCGTGGGGAGTGCTGCTAGGTGTTGTTTAAGCTGTATGAAGGCTTCTTCCGCTTCCGTGGTCCAGCGAAAATCTCCCTTCTTCGTACACTTCTTGAGCGTTTTGAAGAGAGGAAGTGACTTTTCTGCTGATTTGGACAGGAATCTGTTCAAACCAGCTAGCTTTCCGTTCAAGGATTGGACCTCCTTCAACGTACGCGGTGAAGGTAGTTGGATGACAGCATTCGTTTTTTCTGGACATGGTTTAATGCCATCGGGCTCTATCAAATATCCAAGGAACATGCCTTCTGTAGCGCCAAAAGTGCATTTCTTAGGATTTAGCTTCATGTTGATATCTCGTAGTGTCTTAAACGTTTCCTCTATGTCACTCACCAATTCCTCCTCAGTGTGGCTTTTTATGACCAGGTCGTCAACGTACACCTCTAGGTTGCGGCCCACCTGTTTTTCAAATGCGTTATCTACCAGGCGCTGGTAGGTGGCGCCTGCGTTCTTCAAGCCAAAGGGCATTTTAGTGTAGCAATAGACACCTTGGCTTGTGTGGAAGGCCGTTTTTTCCTCATCTTCCTTAGCCATCTGGATTTGGTGGTATCCTTTGTATGCGTCTAGGAAGCATTTGAGCGGGTATCCACACAAGGACTCTACTTTCCAGTCTATCTCAGGTAGCGGGTAGCAGTCTTGTGGACATGCCTTATTGAGATCTGTGAAGTCCACGCACATCCTCCAACTACCATCGTTCTTCTTGACCATTACTGGATTGGACAGCCAGTCATGGTAATAGACCTCTTGCATGATACCTGCGTCCACGAGTTTGTGCACTTCTGCCATAATTGCTTGTGCGCGCTACGGAGCTTGGCCGCGCTTCTTCTGACGTATTGGGGAGTATCCTTGTCGGATTCTCAATTTGTGTTCTGTAATTGAGCGTGGTACACCATTCATGTGCTTTAGTTCCCATGCAAAGATATCCAGGTTCTTTTGCAAGAGTGCGCACACGGCTGCCCTGCCTTTATCAGACAGCGATCCCCCAATCGATACTTCTTGATCTGGGTAGTCAGGATGAATTGCAATCCTCAGGTTTGGTACTTTAGGTGCGCGTTGCTCTGAACTGTCTGCCGTCTCACACGTAATCGTGTTACATTCTTTAGGTGGTACAGTGGCATTGTAGAGAGTAACAATACCTCCTTCCACTGGGAATTTTAACATCCCATGTGCTGTAGACGGTACTGCGCGTATGGCTGATATCCCTGGTCTTCCGATAATGCCATTGTATGGCGAAGGGGATTTGATCACCATAAAATTCATCCAGGCTGTCGTGGAGTGTTCCTTGTTACCAACATTGACTAGTAGGCGTATTTGCCCCATAGGCCATATCTTTTCACCTGTAAAGCCAGTCAACGCTGTCATGGCCGGGCTTAACTGACTGCGTATCTCAGGTCGCAGTCGCTTGAAACAATGTTTGTACATTATGTCTGCAGATGCTCCTCCATCAACATACATGCGGTGGATATCGTGACCCCCTGCATTAATTTCAATGGTGAGCGGTTCTACCACTGCGTTGTCCGCAGTCAAGGAGGGAAAAGAGATTTCACTTCCACAGGAAAACTTCTGGCTGATCTTCTGCCTAGTTACTCGCTGCCATGATTGTATCATGTAGATGGTGTCTGCCTTATCTTTGGGTGCGCCATCCTTCTTGTTCCCGGTTTTTTGCTTATCTTTTCCTTCCTTAATATTCTTGACTAAATGGTCTAATCTGCCTTCTTTTACCAACTTATCAATTAGTTGGCGCAATTGGACACACTCATTAGTGGTGTGGCCCTTCTGTCCATGGTAATCGCAGTATCCGTACCCCACGCGCCTATCTTCTGGGGTGCCCGTTGGTGGGGGTCTCGGGAAGTTCGCGCCTTCTGTCGCGAATATCTCCTTTGGAGTCTTGGTTAGCGGGGTGTATTTGTCATTATCTCGTCCGCTCCCTTGGCTACGGTAGTTATTGTTGCGGTTGCTACTTTGGTCCGTGGATTGTCTCCGGGACTGTTCTTGTGGCCTGTAGTTTGAGTAGCCCTTCCTGCTATCCGCCGCGGCTGCTTCTCCTTGGATAAAGGACCTTGTCCGTTTCATAAGTTCATCAAAGGTTTGGGGAATCTTGTCGTTCAACCATTTGATGAGTTCTGGGTTATTGATCCCATTCATAAACCCCGAAATCTTCTGTACTTCCGGGCATGCTTTAACCTGTATGCACTCATCTTTGAAGTGCTCTACATAAGCACTTGTAGATTCCCCCTGGCGCTGTTTTACCCTAGCGAGTTCGACAGGGTTTTTGGCACACTTTTTCCTCTGAGTGAAGTTTAGGCGAAACGCCTTTCGCAATTCTTCAAAACCATCAATGCTTCTGCGTGGAAGCTTACTGAACCAGTTGCGCGCATTACCCACTAATGTGGAATTAAACATATGGCACCACACAGGCTGTGGCCAATTTTCGATGGTAGCCGCTGATTCGAAATTTTTTATGTGATCGTCTGGATCACCTGTTCCGTCATAGGTTTTCACATTAGCGGGCATGCGCCTTCTCTTGTTTTCTGAGAAATCACTAATGCGTCGAGTGAACGCATCCACCTTTTGGCGGCGCCAGGGAAGAGACATATCTTCCTCCTCATGGTCGCGATATCTTCCCCTGGACTTCCAGTGTCCAGTTTCATTGTCCGAGGAATTACCAGAGGACGCGCTTTCCTTTTGTCGTCGGTTGCGCCTACCGTCTGACGAGTCTCCAGAGGATGAACTTCTTCTCTTTCGGCGCTTGCGCCGACTGTCCTCAGAATCCGAACTTGAAGGGCTTCCACTTGGGGAGTGCCGTCGTCCAAGTCTGTCCTGAACCCTGCGGCTTCCAAGCCTATCGTGGACATTGATACGCCGCCCATCCTCTTCATGTCCTTCCAGATACTGCAGTTCATCTGCTTCATCGTTCTCCACTCTCCTCCCAACTCTGGTAAACACTGGGGGTCGGCGGCTATTCTTTCCGCGCTTATCCCTCTGATGGCGCGATGGGGAAGTCTCAGTGTCGAAGTTTAGTCAGGCTTTTAGACTCTGGCTCGACCTCTTTTTTGCCTCCTCTTGCATGAGTGCCGCCAAAGTTTCGTAGTTTTGGGACACGAAGTCGCTTGGTGCTAATTCAGGTGCGACTCCTTCTAGTGCAAGAATATCTGTTTCCATATCTGGACTCCTGTTTCGGAGAGGTGCGCCTGGTGTTTTTATAAGGTCCTTTTCTAGTAGGGGAGTGGTATAAAGATTATGTAGTGGATCTTCTACGTTGGTTGTTGTTGTGGCAGCATGGGTTGTTCCCGTGCACTGTTCCACTGTCGGGAAGATCAGATCTGATCCTGACCCTTAATTTTTAGCCGCGCTGGTTGTTCTAGAGGCTTGTTTAAGGGCTGATCCGCTTTGCTGTTTCTTCCCTTGTAAATCACCATGCGTCGCTGATTTTGGTTTCCTTGCTTCGTCATTCTAGTTCTTAGTGTTGGGTCCCACGGATGGCGCCACTTGTTGATACAAAAGTTGGACGTTCCTTATTTGGGTTCTGATTCCGTATCAATTGGTTCTTAATGCTTGAGACCTGCGCACTAAGAAAACAGAAAACACCGTTAGGCTTACCGTGGGATTGTCTCCCACGATTATCCTCCGGCGTGAGAGTAAGTAATCGGTTTAGGGTATAGTTAGGAATTAGGGTTTGTAAATCGTACCTTTAATGAGGGCCGAGATGCCCTTTATATACACACGAAATCCTTGTTGGTTTCGTGTTCCTCAAGTTTCGGCGTATCCCGCCTAAGTCGGTTATCGGATGCTTATCTCCCAAGATAGGAGATATCCGATATTGTTAAACCATAAATAACTTTGGGTTTGGGCCTTCGTGAGCCCAAACCGTTACCGGGTAGCCCATGCGTACTGGGCCTAATTGTTAGTATCGTTCATTGGTCGGGTTCATGACCCGGATGTAGACTATACGTCATCATTCATGATATCTTGGAATGTGTTGGATCAACAGAACCTGGGGATGGGACCTTGGGAGATGGTGTCATCTTGGAAGGAGAAGCAGGCTGAACCCTCTTTGGCTTCTTTGCCAACAGATCCTCAATGGAGGCCGTTGGGTCCTTCGTCGCCTCAGCAAAGAATGGGAACTCCACAGTGGATAAGGCATTGCATGCATCATCGTATTCCTGCTCATGGGTTGCCCAATAGTATGGAACACTTGCAAGTTTCACCGGTTCACCTGTCTTGGCCACCTCCTCCAAAGTAGTGCATTTGCCATGAAAAATGGCTGCATTCACCAACTTCCCAATCATAATGCCCACATCATCACTATGGTACAACTCCATAGCAATGTATGGGATGACTTTGGTCACCAGATCAACCCTATCTTTCTTGAGCATTTTCAAACGAAGATCCAACCCATCCACCTTCTCCCTAAGCTTGATCTCTTGGTCAATCAGCTTTGCCCTCTCTTCTTCAAGGCCTCCACACTTGCTAGTCAGAACGGAAATTTGCTCTTTGTAGCCTATGACCTTCGCGCCTTTGAGAGATAGCCTGCTGCACTCAGCTTGACTTTCGGCTAACTGACCCCTGAGCTTCTCCACATCTGCTCGGAGATCTTGGAATAGGGGATTTTTGTCGAAGTCCTCCATAGCATCTTCACACTTTGCCTGCAGGTCTGCGTACTGCTTGTCCCTAGCAAGCATGACATCCATCTCTTACCTAGCCTTGGTGACTGCACGAAGAAGCTCCCTCGTCCTGGTATTGAGCTGATTATCCAATATGCATTGTCTTACATAGCTCTTATCAGAAAGGTCGTAGAGTCTTTCCAAGGACATGTTATCCATAACCTCCTTCCAGCTAGATGGGGTCACACGCTCAACGAGCAAGTGACAAGCTAGGGGTGACGGAAGATCCTTCGTCTCAGGGAGTCTTGCAACATAAATAAACTTGTTAGTATAACACAATATGCAGATAATTTTTTGCATTAAGGAAGAGGACTTACCATGAATATCATCAGTGTTGGGCCCTTCGATGGCTGGAAACACCACAGCCTTACCCTGGGCACTCATCTGCCGGGTAGTTCAAGAGGGAGGAGTGGGCAAGATAAGCTTCCTCTTTGATGCAGACTTAGCAGCCTTCGAGCTCGTACCCTTCCTGCTTCGGACCCTGTCCCCTATGCTGGAGGTTCCTACGATAGCCAACTGTTCCTCTGAGGCAAGGTCATCTGAGGCTGCCACATTCTCAACTAACTGGTCTTCAACATCCATAGGCTCTTTTTCTTTCGCAGGAGGAGCAGATGACACAGGCTCAATCGGTTGGGCATCAACATCATTGTTGTTAACAGACACCGAAGGAGAACCCACACCATAGCTATCCTCATGGGGATCCTTTGAGAGAAAGCTGACTTCCTTAGCACCACCAGCAACAACGAAATTTCTGAATGACATTTCTGCAAAAAGGAAGGAAACATATAAATATCGGAAAGATAAGTTGCTATATCTTATTTTAATTGAAAATTTACATACTTTCTCCACAACAAACAATCTCAGGATATAACGGAGGCCCCTCCCAACTTTCAGCAAGGCCGCCCATAAACAGTATTGGCTCAGGAAAGGTCTGGCATTCAGCTGGATGTCGAGATAGGTGTTGATACAGGGGATTCCTCCTCACAGTATATGGCAGGGGATCATTAAACCTCTTCTCATCAGACTGAAACTCTGGGTTTAGCAAAGCAGGGTATTGTGGAGGTACAATGGTATCTTGGATGAAAAATAATTTCCTTTCCAGTTTCTGATATTTGTAAAAGGCCTATCAATTAGAATGGGCACATCTCGTTCACCCCTTTCGGCCAATGTCAGCCAGTCTCCTCCATGGTACAGATTCAAAAACCCTCTAAGCACAATCAATGACGGTTCACACCCATACGCTTTACATATGACAATGTACGTTTTAAGCTTGGATAGGCCAACGGGTTGAACCTAGATATATGTACTTCATAGTATTGAAGAAGCTCTAAAATCAGGAGATGTAATGGTATCCTTAGGTTGGAGGTGGTGAATGCGTGGGTATACAAGTCTACATAGTTCTTTGGGGCATCATAAATACCTTGATTTTTGCTGGGTAACATGAATTTATATTCTTTGGGAATAGGATAATTAGTAAGGAAAGCTTTAAGCTCTTCCCTGGTCAAGGTACAACCTTGTTTCCTGATTACGAACTTTTTATTGGCAGACATGGAACTTTTAATCAACAAAAAAGTATTGAAAACGTAGTGATACGAAGGAATACTTTTCCTGTTTGTTCGAAAGCTTGTTCGAAGACAGCTTAGTGGTGTAAATTTTGGGCGAGGGATAAAAATGAGTTAGGATTTTACTATTCTTGATTTTATATACCCTCTCGTATGTTAAATCCTAGCCCTACACGTGTCCTAAGATATCACCTAACTTCCGGATTTCAAATCCCTTTTAAATTTTGAAGGGACGTTTGAATTTACCGTGATAGGGGTGGTTAGGATAAGTACAAGCATATATTACGGGGTCAACATATATTTGACTTTTCATCTTCGTTCAATTTTGTGACGGAGGGGAGGTTTAGTATATATTTTTGAGTCGTAAGCAATATTTCTAGTTCGTACATATCACTTTTGACTAGGGGGCTTGATAACGTACCCTCCGATCAGGTCGAAGGACACCCCTTCGACCTTAGTTGAATTTGCATTACGAAGGCCCAAGTCTTTCTTCATAAGTCATTGGTGGCGTAAAATCATTCATCCTTTATATGGTTACAGGTTGGGAATTATTGACCCCGAAGGCCTATGCCCTTCGGAGTCTTCTCTTGAAGGCACTAAGACAAAGGAGAACATTGACTTGGTCTTCCCCCATGTTTCCACTATCTCCTTAGCTTCCCCGCCAAGACAGAGAGAGTGGGGATGAAGCCCTAGCGGTTACCACAAATCATGGGACGCCCCCATGATCTCTGAAACGTGTGCAAACACTCTCCAAGCTTATTTCTTCATCTATAAATAGGTTGGACGAGTCATTTCAATGGTATGTTCACTCAACACAGTATTTCACATACACTACATTACTTACAACACATATCTCATACTTACTCTCACGTGGGAGGTGGTTCGCATGGTCCAACCCCTGCACAATCACTTAACGAAATGTCTACTATTTCTTATTGTAGATTGGCTACAAGTTTGGCGCAAGCATATCACCCCTCATACCCTTCGATCACCATCGTAGGCCTGGTCGTACGAATTATTATACAATCAGCCGTAATTAAGCAAACCCTGACAGGGGTGTGGCTACGGCGTAACCATAGCTGGGGTTATGCCGTAATTGGTAATGCTTCTGACAAGTTCTGCTGCACAAAGGCCTGTTACAGCGTAACCAAGATAGTGAGTTATGCCGTAACTCTGGTTGGATCAGAATGCTACACCAACAACGTTTCTTCGTTTTCCTACAAAAATGGTTAAAAACACAAAACCCAACAGAAAGGAAATAAAACAAATGAAAGGGATAATTCAGGTTGTCTCCCAAAAGAGCACTTTTCTTTATTTACGAGTCTTTAAGTTAGACTCAAAGCCTTGGGGCTTTATGGTGGCCTTTGGACTTGGCCAATTCCTCCTTGTCTAATTTTTTTTTGAAGACGGCTGGTCCCAGACACAGAGGAACAATCGGAGTCAAGGAATATCGATTTTCTTGCAGAAAGTTAGCCTTCGCCCATTCATAGCGAAATTTAGCCTCGACTTCCCATTTTAGCTTGGCAGCTCCAAATTTTACTTTTAACCAATTTTCAAATGAGACTCCCTTGTATCCAACTTCCATTCTTCTTTCCTCATCGAAGTATGCCCATTCCTTGCGTTTGAGCCAATTAGGATCGGGGAATTCTCCTCCATCTCAGATCTTTCGGTTGGGGTCGCACGTAGGCCATGTTCTGGTGAAATCATTAGACATCATAGCTGGTTCGCAAAAATGAATATTCCAATCTACCTCAGTGAACTAATCGTTCATAATATCGTATCCTTTAATCCACCAATTTCTGATTAATTTTTCGTCTTCCCAACACCACCAAACTTCTTCTGCCTTTTTTATCCTTCGAATGAGAAACTCTCCTCCCCCATTACATCGTTTTTGAAAAGGAGAAAACGTAGGCATTGTAACTTTAGAACCATCAATCAAAGAGTGTTCAGGAGTACAATAGTGGAGTTTACCAGTAACAACATAACTTCGATACGAAGGCGGACATCATCATCTTACGCATTTGTTGTCATCATCACTTGACTCGGTCCCCTGTAAATGGCCAAAATGTGAAGGAGGGAACCTATCAGAATAATCCACTTGAATCTCCTTTGGTTCCTCGCTTCTTATTATTTCATCCTGCTCATGGCATAAAGTTTTATCCATTTTAAATTCTACTCTATCACCATACTATCCCAACGAGTCAAGGAACGGTTTACCAAGAATCAAACGTTCCTTCGTGTTTTTCTCCTTGTCCATAACCACAAATTTCGGGGCTGAAACAAACCTATCAACCTTAATACAAGTACCACATGTAATTCCTAAGGGAATAGCCTTGGTCAAATTGGCCATCTCAATCACTATATCCGTTTTCCAAAGATGGATCAATTTGAGTTTTAAGAATATGGAAAGTGGCATGATGTTTATGCTAGACCCAATATCCACTACCCCCAAGACTTCATGATTCCCAACTGAACATAGAACGACTAACCCGTTTGCGCTAATATCTTTAACCGAAAATTACCCTTTCTCTGACATGTTTACGCTTTCTGAATCATGGTTACGCCATAACTTAGGAAAATAGTTACGGCGTAACTGTACCTGGTTGTCGACAGTCGGTTTCTCTAAATTTTCGGTTAGAGAATAACAATCTTCAATTGCTTCCTGAGAATTATCATCAGCAAAAATGGCATTGCATACCACCATAGGTTAGGTCCCCTCAGGTTCAATGTTACTTATCTCTATCTCTGCACTAAGCTTTTCCACCTTGGCTTCAAGGTTTTTTAGGGTTGTACCGTGTCTGAAGAGATGTTTATTTGTGTTTTCCTGGAAATCCTTGAGCCATTTATCTTGTTCTTTTTGCTTCTGGGCTGAACTTTCCAGGAATTTGTTTATGGTTTCTTCAATGCTGGGCCTTTTTTGTCCATAAGGCCTACGGTTATAATTTCCACGATACCCATTATTATTCCTATTATCCCAGTCGGTTTTCTCCATACTTAGCTTCTTCGATTGTGGTATTTTTGTTAATGTGAGGACAATTCTTGGTAAGATGTCCTCCTCCACAGCTTTCATAACCTACTTGGATGGCATGAACAGTTTCTCTGATCTTGAGCATTTCCCGACTGAGATTCTCTAGCTTGTTAGTGATGGCTTTAATTCCGTCAAAACTTCCGCCTTAGTTTCTCTTGCTTCATCCATCGTGCCATTTCTGAGAATGATCACCATTTTTTGGATGGCTTCAATTGCCAGAGTAGGAGTCATACTCGGAAATGGTCCTTGGTAGTCCATCATCTGTCTTGTAGTCACGTTTATTCCTTTGTTGAAGATGTTGACCTTTTGCTGATGGTTTAGATCATGTGTAGGACACTTGTAGAGGAGATCGTTGTATCTATCCCAGGCTTGATACAACGTTTCATCGCCTTCTTGCTTGAAATTATGGATCTCCAAGAGTTGGTTAGATATCTTCGACAGAGGACAATACCTCTAGATGAAGTGTTTCTTTAGTAGAGCCCATGTATCAACTGCCCCGGTGGGCAATCTTTCGATCCATCTTCTTGCACCCCCAGTAAGAGTCATAGGGAACACCTTTAGCATAACAGCGTCCTGAGACACACCCGAAATGTTGAAAAGGCTTGCGATGTACAAGACATTTTCAACGTGCTCATACGCATCTTCGTCCTGTTTCACGAAAAAGGGTTAGCCGAAGCTCCCTCATATATTGATCTTTAATCTCGAAACGGACATTAGCTCCAATTGCCGGTCTTACGAGCCCCGACCCTTGTTCTTCTCTTGTCAACGCCAAATATTCCTCAAGAGTGAGGTCATCAATGTTAACAACTTCCATGGTACCTGAAACTTGAAAAAGAGATCGTGAGAATTTGAGAAAAATTTAATACAAAACTAAAATGAAAGACTTAATAGAAATTCAAATATAACTCCCCTGCAGCGGTGCCAAAAACTTGATGCAGGTTTTACTGACTAGTTTTAATATTTATAATTTCTCGTTATACCTATGGTCTACCCTAATGCACTAACGGGCAGTGTACCCGGTCATGTGTAGTGTAGTATTCGGTAAAACCGAGGTCGTCCAGAGCTATGTGTGCGGATTTAAACTAAATCTAGGTGTCATAGATTTTAATATGATTTTGATATAATTAACTACTAAAGCAAATAAAGGCGAGGGTCATGATCAATAGAGGAGAGGGGTGCTAACCTAGTTACTCATCCTAATTAGCAGTGTTCACTTCTAATTACTTCCAATTACTTCAGGTGGGGTCAAAGTCGCTAGTACAGCATTTGGTCAGTTGGTCCTAACCTATCAGCAAAGGGTCCCACTAGAGAAATCAGGTGACCCGTCATCAGTCCAGTTGTTCTTAGTCCCCTAAGCCAAGTCATTAAATACCTCTACATGCTAGATTCATAATAGTGAGTGCCCGGGCGCTAGCATCTTTGATGAGTGTCTAAATACTCATCATTTTTATACAAAATTAACTGCAAAATCATCTGAAAACACTCAGAAACACATCAAAATGATGAAAATATCACAAATCAGTGTTTTATGTGTTTTTAATGCAAATATATCAAAATCAGATGAAAAACGTATCAAATTTGCAAAAATGGCAGTTTTAGTCCCTCAAGTTTCAAAAGTTGTCAAAAACAGTCCCTGAGCACATAATTTCAAAAGTAAAGTCACCAAAGGTCCTTTTAAAATCAAAAGTTGTCAAATTTAGTCCTTTGGTGAATAATATGAAAAGTTTGAGAAAATTACAAAAATGGTCCTTCAAGTTTCAAAATTGGCAGTAATGGCCCCTGGAAAATTGCAAAATGGCAATTTTGGTCCTTATACTTTTGAAGGTTGTCACTTGTGGTCCCTTGGATCAACTTTTCTGAATTGGCAGCTATGGTCCCTCTATTTTCAGATTTTACACTAAAGGTCCCTAAGTTATTAATACTTTAAACCTATTTTGGACCCTTTCACACCTTGGACCCCCTGTCATTAAACCTTTTTGAACCCCCCTTCCATTATTTACCACTTGGGTCAAACTGGTCAAATATCTCAACCCGCCAATAAGTCATCCCCTACCTGCTTCCCTGAAACTCAGCTAAACCCATCCCCCCTCCTCTCCATATCACCTTCTTGTCTCCTCCACCTCAACACAAAACAAAAACCATTAAATGATCCTCTCCCTCATTCACTCAATCTCACATAACTGTCAAAATCTCCTTTTCCCGCCAAAACACAATCTATGGCCAAGATCAATTAAACTCATCCTATGGTCTCAAATAGTGCTGGGAAACAGTGAGGGAAGAGAGAGGAAGCTTTTGGGTATAAAAAGAAGAAATGAGAAGCTTGAAGAGTAGTTAGTTAGTTTTATAATTTTTGCTTAATGTCGTTTTTAAGTTTTTAAACTTTCTAGTTCATGTTTAAGTTTTCAAGTACTTTGTAATATTATTGGAGTGTAATACAAACCTATTTCCATTTTCAATTCCAGTTTTTACATAAGAATTCAAGTCTTGCAATTTTTATGTCCAAATTCTCAAAATAATCCATTGTTGCTATTAGTGGTTATTGTTGTTTCTGAAGCTTCTATAAGCTCTTAGGAAGCCTTCATAAGCTATCAGAAACCTTTGAATTCAGTTTGGCTTCATAACTCAAAAATTTCCAAAAATACTAAAAAATTCAGTTAAAAATAAAAAGGCAAGGGAAGTGATGATCTAGACTGAAGCATGGTGACATTTGGATTGATTGTGGTTTAGAGCTTAGTGGTAAGCATATATGAATGGTTATTTGAGCTCAGTCTTCTGTTTTGTGCATAAACTCATTTTGTAAGTCATTTCATTAAAGTTTGCATTTCCTAGTTCAAGTGATTGATTAGTGTTAATTTCAATTCCAATCTATTTTATTGTAGCTAATGTAAGTTATTTAATAGATTTCTTGGTATAAATACTTGTTTTAGTATAAATAGCTTCATAACAACTTCATTAAGAGTGTTTGGTTTCTGTAGTATCTGTGTTCAGGGGTTGTTCAGTGTTTAAAACTTGTTGCTTTGGGTTTGTTAAGGTCATATAGATTCATAGCTGTCTCAATTTTGTGCCTACATACTCTAAAAGTCAAAACTCCACATAATTAGTCTCACTGTCTTAACTGTTGAGATTTGGCAAAGTGAAAGTCTTGTTTTTTGCTTAAAGTTCATAGATAAAAGTTGCAGCACACTTATTTCATCATTTAACATCTCAATCAGTCCTTAAATTGAATCCAAAGTTCATAATAGTCAACCTTTCAGTTTCTTCAAAAAGTCAAATATGCAAAAATCTAAGTTTTGGCCAACATAGGAGTATTTTTCATGGATTCATTTCTTGGGCAAATCAAGTAAATCTTGTGGTTTTTTAAACCTCTCCTGGTCTAGTCTCTCATGTCCATTTTAGTTTATTTTTGCAATTTTTTTTATAAGCTCAAAAGAGCTTGTGAATGAGAGCTCAAATGCCTGTGGGAACTTTGCCTGCACACCTATCGGGCTTGTTCACATTTTGTAGCCTCTGCATAGAGCTCTTCATAGTTCCATTAGGTCTGATTTTTGGTTCATAAGCACTTAGCCAGGTCCTCTAGAAGTTCCAACCAGTAGTCTTCCTTTTGAGCTTATTTTCAAGCTTGTGCTTGTGCTTAAAGTCACTACCCAGGAACTGATTTTAGCTAAACACTCAAAACATCAAATCTTAGCAATCTGTCAATTCAGTGGTACTAGCTTGTTGAAACTAGTTGCATTTAGTCACATTTAGCTTATTATAGCTTCATTATCAGTCTGGTAGCTTTTGGTGAGCTTTTGGCTTATCAAGTGCTTATTTCAATAAGCACTTCATTAGCAGTTTCATATTTCTCCATATAAGGACCTGTTTTTCCATTTTTCTCATATTCCTAATATTATTTTAAAGTTTTCCTGAATTTTTCAGATTTTTCCTAGCTTGTTTGGTATTTTTCTTGATTTTAATTAGTTTTTAAGTATTTTTAAATAGTTTTTAATACAAAAAATTAAGAAAAGGTTCAAAAAAATAATTTTTCAATTTTCTTAGGTTTAGATAAATATAAAAAGCATAAAAAAGATTTTTCATTATTTTTTCCCTTTTATTTTGTATTTTTCACAATTTAAATTAGATTAAAATAGTTTTAAATTAGTAGAAAATAGGAAATTAATCATAAAAATACAAAAATAGTTTTGAAAAGTCTAGTTTGATATTTTAGACTTTTCCATTTCATAATTTTATTTTTCTAGCTTTATTTCCTAATTTCTTGTATTTTAGATAATTATTTAATAGTTAAAAATAGTTTTTAATTAATAATAATTAGATAATTAGTCATAAAAATAATTTTCCTTTTCTATAAAGTTTCTTATATCATTAGGTTTGTAAAAATGTATTTTTCATATTTTTAGGACTTTTATTTCTTAGATTTCACTTTTTATTTTGTACGTTTACGTTATTTTTATTTAAACGTAAGTTTTAGGTTTTAAACGTTCATCATTTTAAATATAGTGATAGCGTTTATTTAATAGATTTTATCTTTTTAACTTTCTTTAATTTGCATTTAAGCCGTTTTTATTTGTTGGCTTTTTCCTTAGTTATAATCATATTCCAAATCTCCTTTTCCGTCCAAATCTCCCGATCACTTTACGTTTGATAATCCATTGCACAGCTCGCTGGGACATAACGACCCGGGGAAACACTATACTCCTCAGATCTTCATTGATTTCGTGCTTAAGCAGTTTTAAGCTGGTTACGGTCCGCCATTCACAAGTGGCGGGTTTGTGTGATTTAGCTTGACTGTTCAGCGCGCATCAAATTTTTGGCGCCTGCCGGGGAGTCTTGATTATCTTCCGTCTAGAAGATTAGTGATTTGGATATTCACTCTTTGTTCATACCATCCATCTGTATATGTTTATATTTTCTTATCCAAAAATACAAAAATACTCTTCTCATTCCTCTTATTCGTTGATTCTATTTCTCTTACCCTCTTTTGCCGTTTAATTCTATTCTTCGTATCCTCTCAACCATTTGATTCTCTTCTTAATCCTCTATATGTTTAATTCTTATGTCGACATTCGTCAACTTCATCGTCAGAAATGTGTGTGAGCGGTGTGGAGGTCCTAGTTCAAGCGAATTTTGCAATTCGTGCGAATTATCCATCAAAAATGCTTTTCAAAGTTATTTCGACCAACCGCCACAACCTGAAATACATTCTAATCTTGACAAACCAGTTCAAACGTCGGAGCTACCCCAAGCACCCATCGAGGATTACGAGGACAACCTCTTTGAATCTAGAGCCCGTAATCTAATCGAACAAATTTATGTCGATGAAAAAATGTCAAGAATTAGAATTGATTACGATGAACCCGTTCAAACACCGGTGACTAGCAAGCATGACTTGCCTAATCTTCACGTTTCTCAAGAACCAGAACCGGAGACCATAACGGAAGTGGTGGAAATTGCTAGCTCTCAGAGCACACCACTTGTCCCACCTCCTGATCTTTCTGAATGTTCTTCGAGACTTGATAGTCATTCGGATCACCATGTTGGTTTTGATGATTCTTTGAATAAACCGATTCCTCTTCATAACTCTCAAATGCAATCGTTTATTCCTTGTGTCGGTTGTGGTGAGCCTCTTTATGGTTCACCCTGTCGTTGGTGTACTTGTGTACAATGTGGTAATGATATTCATAACGGGAGTTGTTTGTTTTGTGGTTCGAGGAATTCATTTGATTATGATCCTAATCAGAACTCATTTAACGACTTCTCTAATTTTTCCAATTACCCACCCCAGCCCGACCTATATTCATATAACCAACATATCTGTTGTGAATTTTGTGGAGGTCCTCACCAAGGATTTGAGTGTCAATCCGGAAACACGTTTGTCTATGAACAGTTTTCCGGTGATGCTCAGAACTTTGGATATGACCAAACTCCATATGATTCACCTGTCCAGACTCAACAGTTTCTTGTTGTGAGTACTGTGTAGGTCCCCATTTCAGCTCTGATTGTCAAATAGGGAACCCAGTTCCTTGTAACAATCATGACTCTCACATATTTGAAAATTTCCAACCTCCACAGCACTATACGGTTCAAACTCCATCTGAGCCGTTGTCTCATGAAATCTCCCAGGATCTTGAAACCGCAATGAAAACACTTGATGATATGATGAGTAACTTTAAGAATCAAGTGAGTGGTGAAAAGACCATAGGAGAATTGTTAGCCGAAGAGCGAGAAGCCCGCCAATCGAGGGAAGAATTATTAGCCCTAGAGCATGCAGCTCTAAGGCGTTCCCAATTTCTTAAGGCAGCTCTATATGATGATGACGAGGAGGGTTTTTATCCTTTTAGAAATAATATTTCTCAACCCCTCATCAGTTGATATCCCAGCAGTTGAGATTTCATCTCAAACAACTGCTATCACACCCGAGATTCACACTCACTCTCTTATTATGGGGACGAGCATCTCGACAATGTTCTGAAAAGGAATCGGACGAACTCATAAAGTCTAGTGTTGAGAACCTTGTTCCAATCCCAAGAGAGTCACAGGGAATTCTTGATCATGTGTGTGATATCCCTCCTCCTCTTGTCTTCCAAAATGATCATGTTGAGATGTCTTCTGATTCTGATGATGATGATTCGTTATCTTGTGGAGACATCGCTTATGTGGAAGATTTACCTTCTGAGCTTGTTAGCTTAGAAGAAGAGAATGATGAAGTTATGACACCTGAAATCAAAGATGAAACTCTTCGAGCAACATTATTGAATGTCAGTCTTCTCATTTCTAAAATCGAGGCTTTCAAAGAGAAACCTATTTCATCTCCTACCCCCATTAAGGGTAGTGACATTCTTTCCGATGATTCTATTCCGGAAATGAAAGCCTCTTGTTTTGATAATATGGGAGAGAAGATTAGTGGCAGTACCACTTCTCATTCTCATAATTCTCTCCCCGATCATGAATCATTTACTTTAGAGGAGTTCACCAGTGAACCCACTCATATCAATTCTGAATATGATTCATTCACCTTCGAGGAGTTCTCCTGTGAACTTACTCATATCATATCTCCGCCGGAGTATGATAACTTCTACTTTGATCTAGACACACCCGAGATATGTCTAGACCAATTGAGCTTAACTGATGAGATTCATGAGACTATGAATTCTCCTATTGAGGATGAAGAGTTAGTCATGATTTCTATCATGATTTTCTTTCTTTTCTTCATATATTCTGTCACTTCTCCTGTTCTTCACTCCTTCGGGAATGAAGACACTATTTTTGATCCCGGCATTTTCATTCATCATTTTTGAGCCGGTTCTCTGTATATCTCGTCGGTGTGGAACTTTCGCGTGCTTCAATGTTTGTCCAAACATCTTGAATGAAAGTCCGATGGAGATTGTTTCTTCCACTTTGCTTCCCATGAACAAATTAATTTCGGGTCGAGTCAAGCTAGCGACTCGGGAAGCAAAAACAGTAGCATGCCATATGGGTTTTCACCCATATTTCTGACTTCTTTCTATTTTCTACCACCCTAGTGGGGGGTTGCCACATGTTTCAAAAAAATCTTTCAAATAATGGCCGTAATATTTCCTTTTATGTTCTTTGTTTCGGCATAACCTTGCCGTACTTTGAATATTGAGGGAAATATTCATTTCTAAGTGTAGGGGGGAATTCTCACGAATTTTATCATATAATTATCCCAATTCCCCCGTTTTTGGCCAAAATTTTTTTTGGAGTAAGTGTTCTACACTTACTCATTGGTTATCAATCGCCATGTTCCGTAAGACAAAAGGATTGGCTAATCCAGGAGCAAACGGCTCTTGGTAAAGACTTCTCAAATCCGTTTATATGGCTTGCAATTTGCCCAAAATTGTATGGTTCTCAACTCACCATATCCTAAAAAGTGAAGAGTTGGCTAGCCCGCAAGATTATGGCTTGTGGTAAAGGCGGTGGAAAAACCATAATTGGTAATCAGCTCACCAAAGATAATATTGATAATTTATCTAAGAGTTGGCTAGTCCGAGAAAGGGTACGGCTTCTTGTAAAGACAAAATCAAATCCGTTGAAAGCTGGTGGTTTGCTCAAAATCACATGGTTATCAGTGTACCATGGTTCTTACTTGAACTGAAACATTTGGCTACTCCAGAAGTAATGGCTTTTGGTAAAGAGTTTAAAATCCATTATGTTTTCTCAAATCATTGCTAGGGACTAGCAATATCTCAGTGTGGGGGATTGATGAGTGTCTAAATACTCATCATTTTTATACAAAATTAACTGCAAAATCATCTGAAAACACTCAGAAACACATCAAAATGATGAAAATATCACAAATCAGTGTTTTATGTGTTTTTAATGCAAATATATCAAAATCAGATGAAAAACGTATCAAATTTGCAAAAATGGCAGTTTTAGTCCCTCAAGTTTCAAAAGTTGTCAAAAACAGTCCCTGAGCACATAATTTCAAAAGTAAAGTCACCAAAGGTCCTTTTAAAATCAAAAGTTGTCAAATTTAGTCCTTTGGTGAATAATATGAAAAGTTTGAGAAAATTACAAAAATGGTCCTTCAAGTTTCAAAAATTGGCAGTAATGGCCCCTGGAAAATTGCAAAATGGCAATTTTGGTCCTTATACTTTTGAAGGTTGTCACTTGTGGTCCCTTGGATCAACTTTTCTGAATTGGCAACTATGGTCCCTCTATTTTCAGATTTTACACTAAAGGTCCCTAAGTTATTAATACTTTAAACCTATTTTGGACCCTTTCACACCTTGGACCCCCTGTCATTAAACCTTTTTGAACCCCCCTTCCATTATTTACCACTTGGGTCAAACTGGTCAAATATCTCAACCCGCCAATAAGTCATCCCCTACCTGCTTCCCTGAAACTCAGCTAAACCCATCCCCCCTCCTCTCCATATCACCTTCTTGTCTCCTCCACCTCAACACAAAACAAAAACCATTAAATGATCCTCTCCCTCATTCACTCAATCTCACACAACTGTCAAAATCTCCTTTTCCCGCCAAAACACAATGGATGGCCAAGATCAATTAAACTCATCCTATGGTCTCAAATAGTGCTGGGAAACAGTGAGGGAAGAGAGAGGAAGCTTTTGGGTATAAAAAGAAGAAATGAGAAGCTTGAAGGAGTAGTTAGTTAGTTTTGTAATTTTTGCTTAATGTCGTTTTTAAGTTTTTAAACTTTCTAGTTCATGTTTAAGTTTTCAAGTACTTTGTAATATTATTGGAGTGTAATACAAACCTATTTCCATTTTCAATTCCAGTTTTTACATAAGAATTCAAGTCTTGCAATTTTTATGTCCAAATTCTCAAAATAATCCATTGTTGCTATTAGTGGTTATTGTTGTTTCTGAAGCTTCTATAAGCTCTTAGGAAGCCTTCATAAGCTATCAGAAACCTTTGAATTCAGTTTGGCTTCATAACTCAAAAATTTCCAAAAATACTAAAAAATTCAGTTAAAAATAAAAAGGCAAGGGAAGTGATGATCTAGACTGAAGCATGGTGACATTTGGATTGATTGTGGTTTAGAGCTTAGTGGTAAGCATATAGGAATGGTTATTTGAGCTCAGTCTTCTGTTTTGTGCATAAACTCATTTTGTAAGTCATTTCATTAAAGTTTGCATTTCCTAGTTCAAGTGATTGATTAGTGTTAATTTCAATTCCAATCTGTTTTATTGTAGCTAATGTAAGTTATTTAATAGATTTCTTGGTATAAATACTTGTTTTAGTATAAATAGCTTCATAACAACTTCATTAAGGAGTGTTTGGTTTGCTGTAGTATCTGTGTTCAGGGGTTGTTCAGTGTTTAAAACTTGTTGCTTTGGGTTTGTTAAGGTCATATAGATTCATAGCTGTCTCAATTTTGTGCCTACATACTCTAAAAGTCAAAACTCCACATAATTAGTCTCACTGTCTTAACTGTTGAGATTTGGCAAAGTGAAAGTCTTGTTTTTTGCTTAAAGTTCATAGATAAAAGTTGCAGCACACTTATTTCATCATTTAACATCTCAATCAGTCCTTAAATTGAATCCAAAGTTCATAATAGTCAACCTTTCAGTTTCTTCAAAAAGTCAAATATGCAAAAATCTAAGTTTTGGCCAACATAGGAGTATTTTTCATGGATTCATTTCTTGGGCAAATCAAGTAAATCTTGTGGTTTTTTAAACCTCTCCTGGTCTAGTCTCTCATGTCCATTTTAGTTTATTTTTGCAATTTTTTCTATAAGCTCAAAAGAGCTTGTGAATGAGAGCTCAAATGCCCCTTGGTGCAATGCTGAGGGACTTTTGCACAGGGCTTGTTCACATTTTGAAGCCTCTGCATAGAGCTCTTCATAGTTCCATTAGGTCTGATTTTTGGTTCATAAGCACTTAGCCAGGTCCTCTAGAAGTTCCAACCAGTAGTCTTCCTTTTGAGCTTATTTTCAAGCTTGTGCTTGTGCTTAAAGTCACTACCCAGGAACTGATTTTAGCTAAACACTCAAAACACCAAATCTTAGCAATCTGTCAATTCAGTGGTATTAGCTTGTTGAAACTAGTTGCATTTAGTCACATTTAGCTTATTATAGCTTCATTATCAGTCTGGTAGCTTTTGGTGAGCTTTTGGCTTATCAAGTGCTTAGTTCAATAAGCACTTCATTAGCGATTTCATATTTCTCCACATAAGGACCTGTTTTTCCATTTTTCTCATATTCCTAATATTATTTTAAAGTTTTCCTGAATTTTTCAGATTTTTCCTAGCTTGTTTGGTATTTTTCTTGATTTTAATTAGTTTTTAAGTATTTTTAAATAGTTTTTAATACAAAAAATTAAGAAAAGGTTCAAAAAAATAATTTTTCAATTTTCTTAGGTTTAGATAAATATAAAAAGCATAAAAAAGATTTTTCATTATTTTTTCCCTTTTATTTTGTATTTTTCACAATTTAAATTAGATTAAAATAGTTTTAAATTAGTAGAAAATAGGAAATTAATCATAAAAATACAAAAATAGTTTTGAAAATTCTATTTTGATATTTTAGACTTTTCCATTTCATAATTTTATTTTTCTAGCTTTATTTCCTAATTTCTTGTATTTTAGATAATTATTTAATAGTTAAAAATAGTTTTTAATTAATAATAATTAGATAATTAGTCATAAAAATAATTTTCCTTTTCTATAAAGTTTCTTATATCATTAGGTTTGTAAAAATGTATTTTTCATATTTTTAGGACTTTTATTTCTTAGATTTCACTTTTTATTTTGTACGTTTACGTTATTTTTATTTAAACGTAAGTTTTTAGTTTTAAGTTTTAAACGTTCATCATTTTAAATATAGTGATAGCGTTTATTTAATAGATTTTATCTTTTTAATTTTCTTTAATTTGCATTTAAGCCGTTTTTATTTGTTGGCTTTTCCTGTAGTTATATAATCATTCCAAATCTCCTTTTCCGTCCAAATCTCCCGATCACTTTACGTTTGATAATCCATTGCCAGCTTTCATTTGGGACATAACGACCGGGAAACACTATACTCCCCGTGATCTTCATTGATTTCGTGCTTAAGCGGTTTTAAGTCGGTTACGGTCCGCCATTTACAAGTGGCGGGCTTGTGTGATTTAGCTTGACTGTTTTGCGCGCATCAATCTTAAACACTCACCCCTTACTTCTTAAGTTCATCCAAACGGTAGGTGATCAGTTGGTCAAATGTTCGCACATCCTTTCAGCAAAGGGTCTTGATTGGTCATATCTTACTCTACCCACTCAGTCTACCTACTTAGGGTCAGTTGGTCATATCTCCTAAGTAACTAGCCACTACCGCCATTCAAAACTACCAAACAAGGGTAGCTACCAACAAACTATGCATGCATACACTTAGAAATAATTATACGGAAGCAATGTAAACGCAAACAAAATAATTAAGGAATCATAACTAGGCCAGCACCAGAGGCGCTTAGCCGCTCATATTAACTAAGACAATCGATTCAATGTTTAACATTATGCGTATCGTAGGGGAGTGATTTCTCCCTTGGAGATAGGTCCGTATACTCCCCTAGATCTGCCTTCGACTTCAACTCACGTTCACTTGGTGTTGTATGTGAAATGGGATGATTTGAAACGCTAGAAATCGTGGGGTATTTATAGCCCAGATCTGGTTACGGCGTAACTAATTATAAGAGTTACGCCGTAACATCCAATTCTTCGTATTTTGCACTAAAACTGCTGGTTACGGCGTAACTAAAGAAGGAGTTACGCCGTATTTTCAATAAATCTTGGTTACGCCGTAATTGATACAATAGTTACGGCGTAGCTTACAGCGGCGCGGAACCTCATTTGACCTAGTTAGTTACGTCGTAATCTTTGGGGGAGTTACACCGTAATCTTCTGTTGAGTTGGTTTTCTGAGCCACGCTTTAGTTACGGCGTAATGTGAGAGAGGAGTTACGCTGTAACTGCTTCAAAATGAGCATACTATGATATATCTTCAATAAACTCTCCAAAATCCGCGTCTCTTTAGCTCCAATGCTCGTATTTTACCTGAAAGTGAAATATAGAGAAAAACAAGCGTAAATCCATATAAATGATATAAAATACGAGCATTATCGGGGGAAATTGACACTTAATATTTAGGACTATTTGATGTTATCACTACCGTATGCCTTTGTCACAGACCATGCCTTCACTAGCTTATGATGTGTCAGAGGATGTACTTGTTGTTACCTCTCCAGCATTGACTCTGATGACTGTTGCGTAGAGTGATCCCTATGTGATTGCTCGACATTCTAGTTCCACTTCATCGTCATCTGATAGCCCTAACTCATCTAGGCAGCTCAGATTGCATCCGGTCTTAGCACGAGCCCAGACTCCTAGACTTGCTCGTAGTACTGCTCGTATGTCCGTGCGACCAACATCATCACCTATTCACCTAACAACTCACTCTCTCCTGTCATCACCACAAGAATCACCATGTCCTAGAAGACCTAGATCCCCTACTGTACCACCTCATGATTCACCTTCATAGAGATGCCGACTCATGAACTCCCCCCTCTGTAAATGAGGATGTGGAGGAGTATGAGCACGAGGAGGAGTATGTAGACGAGGATGTGGATCCTCAGGAGGAGGATGATGATGATATCCCTGATGGGGGTACTCCGCCATTGTAGAGTCCTGCGCATTTTGTGCATTCTCTAGGACCAGGCTCTCCCTTACCTTTGCCTGAGCCTGATTCTACTGGGCAGCTTTTTGACTTTGACTTACCTCCTCACTCACCTGAGATAGGTAGCCCACTAGGTTCAGAGATACCATCAGATATTGCTTCAGAGCCCGACGAGTATGGGGAGACGGGTTTGATTTGGGAGAGGATTACATCTCAAGGTGTTAGGCTTAGTCAGTTGACAGATAGACTTATTGGAGTATCGAGGGCTAGTGTAGAGGATTTGAGAGTAGATATGGGTTCCATAGTTAGGAGGACTACGATTCTTAGAGAGGGTATGTCGGAGCTCCATGAGCAGGTAGCGCAAGGTAGGTGAGTTGGAGAAGGAGGTCGTGGATCTAAAGAGTGATCGCGAAACTCATCATGTTGAGCTTTCATCTCTATGGAGGGAGGTAGACGATGTTAGAGATCATTTAGGAGTGCTCATGATCGTGGCTAGATTGTGTTAGATTCATAGCATTGTACCATCTTGAAACTGAGTAGTCTCTAGTTCGAGATGTAGATCTATCCTAGTTATCTTATTAGTATCGTTATTAGGATCATTTTTGATTACTCTGTATCCTTTCATGTATTCCACTTCGAAACCTATGAGCTATGGTTATTAGAATGTGCATCCTTTAGTTTTGATTCGGTCTCTAGTTATTTCGTTATGATATAGTGTTATCCTTGTTAGAATGATTGTGTATTCGTACGGTATTCGATGATCCTTGGAACCAAACCCAGTCTTTTAGAGCGTGAATTGTGAACTTATGCAACTATTGTTTTAACCTTCATATCAATGGCACCAAGACCAAACCTGCCTAGGACCAACCGAGCAGCTCTTGCTATTGTGGTTACCCCTGTCCGTCGAGGTCGTCGTCCGACCCCGACCAATCCACCTGTTGAGAACAGAACACTGATAACCCCGCTGTTGGGAACCCGAATGTGAATGACCGTGCTGAGAATGGTCCTATTCCACTGAACCCTCCGCCTTTGAATCAAGCCCACATTGACAAGTTTGTGACACAACGTGTAGCTGAACTGCTAGCTGAATTAAATCACTCTAACACCTCTGGTGGAACCCCACCTCTTAATCGAGCTCGAGGTTATACCTACAAAGAGTTCTGATTCAGTGGTCCCATCGAGTTCGGAGGAACCGAGGGAGTGGTTTACCTAACTAGGTGAATGGAAGAAACTGAGTCTGTGTTTACCGTTAGTAATTGTGATGAGGATTCTATGGTTAAGTATGCAACGTTCACCCTGAAGGACAAAGCGTTGACTTGGTGGAACAACTATCACAAATCATTAGGAAGTGATATAGCCTATAATTTGACTTGGAGCCAGTTTAAGGCTCTTCTGATCAAGACTTACGGTCCTAGGAATGAAGTTAAGAAGTTAGAGGTTGAGTTCTGGAACCATAAGGTTAAGGGTAACGACATGACGACTTACAATCGTCGTTTCCAAGAGTTGTCGTTGATTTGCCCAGAAATGGTTCGCACTAAAGCCGTTAAGATTGAGAGGTATACTGATGGATTTCCTCTAGCTACTAGGAATGATGTCATTGCTGCGAAGCCGGCTAACTTGCATGAGGATTACCGTGGCTCGGCGTTTGTGGACTCTTTTGTGTTGTAGGAGGAGACAAGGGTAAGAGTAATAAGAGGAAGAGGAATGAGATCAGGGAATGGCAACAAACGGCAAGAGACTGCCAGGATGTATGCCATAGGTAATGGAGAGAAGAAGGGTTATGAAGGTAGCAAACCCTTGTGTGGTCGTTGCAACCGACACCACCATGGACCGTGCTCGATAGTGTGTAGGAATTGCTCTAAGGTAGGACACATGGCCAAGGACTGTAAGTCCCGTCCTCTTGCTGTGGCCCAAACGGCACAAGGAGCGGATTGGAAGGCCACTGTCACCTGTTTTGGATGTGGAACGAAAGGGCACTACAAGAATGAGTGCCGAGAGCAGTGGGTGAGAGGAAACCCCGATAATGGAGGAGGATTTGTTAACCGAGGTGGGGGAAGTAATGGCCATAACCCTGTGAAGCGTGAGGTTGAAGGGACCCAGGGAAATCAGGGTGCTAGGAATCAACAGAGAGACGTGGGAGCCGCACAAGTGTATGCTATTGGGAAGGAAGCCGGTGAGGACCCGAACGTAGTTACGGGTACGTTCCTTCTCAATAACCGCTATGCTTCCATACTGTTTGATACTGGTGCCGATATGAGTTTCGTATCCACCACCTTTATGCCATTACTAGGAATTTCCCCAACACCTCTAGGGTTAAGTTATGATGTGGAGTTAGCTAATGGAAATAGGGAAAGGATAGACACTGTAGTCCGAAGTTGCATACTAAGTTTTCTAGACCACCCGTTTAGCATAGACCTTTTGCCAGTTACCTTAGGAGGTTTTGACATCATCATCGGAATGAATTGGTTGTCGAAGAACAGTGCACACATCATCTGCAATGAGAAGATCGTACGTGTACCGTGTGGCAGAAAAGTTCTAAGCATACAAGGAGATCGGAGCGACTGTGGAGATCCCTCCCGGTTGAGCATCATCTCTTGTATTAAGGCCCAGAAGTACATCGATAGAGGAGGTTATCTTTTCTTGGCTCGAATTTCTGAAAAGTAAAGCGAGAAGAAGAGCGAAGGACACCTCAAGGATGTACCCTTCGTTAGAGAGTTTTCGGATTTGTTTCCCTACGATCTGCCAGGGATTCCACCTGTCCGACAAGTTGAATTCCAAATTGAGTTGATACCTGGTGCTGCACCTCTAGCCCGGGCACCCTCTCGACTTGCTCCAAGAGAATTGGAGGAAGCTGTCTAGCTTGAGTTGGAAGAGTTGTCAGAGAAGGGATTCATTCGACCAAGTTCGTCACCGTGGGGAGCACCGGTGTTGTTTGTGAAGAAGAAGGATGGATCCTTTTGGATGTGCATTGACTATAGGGAATTGAATAAGTTGACGGTGAAGAACCGATATCCGCTACCTAGAATAGATGACCTATTTGACCAAATCTAAGGAGCTAGTGTCTTTTCCAAGATCGACTTACGATCTGGATATCACCAGCTTAGAGTTCGAGAGGAGGATATCCCTAAGACGGCATTTAGGACTCTATATGGACACTATGAATTCCAAGTGATATCGTTTGGTTTGACTAACGCACCAGCGGTATTCATGGGCCTCATGAACCGAGGGTGTAAGCCATATATGGATAAGTTTGTGATAGTATTCATAGACGAAATCTTGCTATACTCCAAGAATAGAGAGGAGCACGAAGAGCATTTGAGGCTCAATTTAGAGTTGTTGAGAGAAGAGAAGTTGTATGCCAAATTCTCTAAGTGTGAATTTTGGATTCCGACCGTGCAATTCTTAGGTCACGTGATAGATAGTCGAGGAGTTCATGTTGACCCAGCCAAGATGGAGGACATTAAGGAATGGGCTGCCCCTAGGAACCCATCACAAGTCCGCCAGTTTCTAGGTTTAGCAGGCTATTACCGGAGGTTCATTGAGGGGTTCTCCAAAATAGCTAAGTCGTGACCACCGAGCCTTGAGAAGGATGTTAAGTATGAATGGGGAGAAAAGGAAGAAGAAGCATTCCAACTTATGAAGGAGAAGTTGTGTAGTGCGCCCATCCTAGCTTTGCCTAAAGAGAGCAAAGATTTTGTCGGTATCTTTACGACGCTTCGCATAAAGGCTTAGGTCTTTGTTTTAATGCAACAGGAGAAGGTGATAGCTTACGTCTCCCGACAACTTAAGAATCATGAGAAAAACTACACCACCCATGATCTGTAGTTAGGTGCTATAGTGTTTGACCTTAGGATTTGGAGACATTATATGTATGGAACCAAGTGTGTAGTGTTTACTGACCATAAAAGCCTGAAGCACATCTTAGACCAGAATGAGCTGAATATGAGATAGCGTCGTTGGTTAGAGTTACTCGGTGATTATGATTGTGAGATTCGTTATCACCCTGGTAAAGCCAATGTTGTGGCAGATGCACTCAGTCTTAAGGAGAACATTCCACCTTTACTCGTTCGATCCCTAGGAATGACCATTAGTTCGCCTCTACCGTCTCAAATCTTAGCCGCCAAGCTACGGCGTTGACGAAAAGAAACGATCCATTTGAGAACACGCATGGAATGGTAGAAAGTGAAAGCGGCTTCTTAAGGCGTTCGGCGACGAACCTTATGCTTAGGAGCGAAGCTGGATACCATCTCATGGCAGAATCCGTGAGTTGATTATGCACGAGTCGCATAAATCAAAATACTCTATTCATCCCGGATCCGATAAGATGTATCATGACTTGAAGAAACTCTACTGGTGGCCGAACATGAAAGCCGACATAGCTCAGTATGTCGGTAAGTGCTTGACATGTTCCAAGGTAAAGGCGAACACCGGAAACCCTCGGGACTTTTAGTTCAACCCGAACTCCCTGTATGGAAATGGGAGCGAATCACCATGGACTTCATCACCAAATTACGAGAGCAGCTTAGCGGCAATGACGCTATCTGGGTAATCGTAGATCTTTTGACTAATTCTGCTCACTTATTGGCCATTAGTGAGGTCGATAGTCTCGACAAGCTCGCTCGGTACGTATATCTGGAAGTCCTTACAGCATTAGGAACAAACTTGGATATGAGCACTGCTTATCATCCTCAAACCGACGGTCAGAGTGAAAGAATCATTCAGACCTTAGAGGATATGCTTCGTGCCTGTGTTATCGATTTCGGCAAAGGCTGGGAGAGACACCTACCTTTGGCCGAATTCTCCTACAACAATAGTTATCATTCTAGCATTAAGGCCGCACCATTTGAGGCGTTGTATGGCCGAAAATGTCGTTCTCCGTTGTTGGGGGAAGTTGGCGAGTCGACTTACGGTCCCGAACTCGTTCTAGAAACCCTTTGAGAAGATAGTTGATTCGTGTCGTTTGCAAACCGCTCGAGATAGAAAAAAGAGTTACACCGATAGGAGACGTAAACCCTTAGAATTCCAGGTAGGAGATCGTGTTATGTTGAAGGTTTCTCCTTGGAAAGGAGTGATACGTTTTGGCAAGCATGGAAAACTCAATCCCCGATACATTGGCCCCTTTCCAATCCTGGAAAGAGTCAGACCAGTAGCTTACCGTGTTGAGCTACCTTCGGAATTGAGCAGTGTACACAATGTCTTCCATGTTAGTAACCTTAAGAAATGTCTTTCGGAGGAAAACTTAGTCGTACCTATGAGAGATATCCGTATTGATGAGAAATTGAATTTCGTTGAGGAACCGAATGAGATCATGGATCGTGAGATTAAACGGCTGAAGCATAGCCGCGTTCCGATTATCAAAGTTTGTTGGAACTCTCGACATGGACCAGAGTTCACTTGGGAACGTGAGGATGTATTTCGTAGGAATTACCCTAAACTCTTCGTGACATCAAGCATGTGACAACTGGCAATTAGGGAGCCCATTTTAGGTAACCGCATTACGCTAAGTTAAACCGAGTAATTGATTTTAGAACTATTTTGATTGACCATGACTTATATTGATATCGATTATTGGTTTTTATGATTTTATTTTATTATCGTATGAGTCGTCGTATGAGTTTTAGCCTTTTTCGTTAAGCACTATGTGATTCGGCAAAATAAAATCCTATAACGAGAAATAACGTAACTTTTAAACCGTAACTCGAAACTTGACAAATTAATAGTCAAAACTCGTGGAAAAACGTAAATAAAAGCAATAGAAATTCGAAGGAACGTCGTAGGACACTCGTAGGACAATATATGAGTTCGGGAATGGGTAGACGGGATAGTTTGGGAAAATTAGCGGGTTTGGCCCCTCTTCTTTGATGCGGCCGGCGCTTCCCTCCTCCCCATTTCATTTTTATTTTAATCCCCAACTCCCATATATATACCCTCATCCCACCCCATTATACTAGTTTGTTTCTCTCACTAAAAACACATACATACAAACTTTCTCTATCTAATCTCTCTCTCTACAAACCCTAACCCTAAACCACCATAGCCGTCGCCATTGTTCCAGCGGGATTTCGGCCACCCTCCGACGCGTAACCACCCACCACCACCACCATTTGATAGATCTCTTCCTCCTCTTTCTTTTGGTATACTACACGCGCCATATAGACTCCGTTAACACCTCCAAATCTTGCAAAAACTATTGATGATTGGATATTATTTGGAGGTTGATTGATTGTGTTTGGTTGTTGGAGAAGCCATTTTGGGAGCGTTTGGATGGGATTAGTGAGGCGCACGAGCCACTAGCGCTTCGTACGTGGCTATGTGGTGGCGTACATGACCCATATGGACCAAGGGTCCGGGTCGGGTTGTTGTGGTATCTTGTTGGTAGTTGTTGTTGGTGTTTCGATGAGACTTGTGGAGCCGAAAAGCTTCTAGAGCTTGTTTGGTTCAGGTGGTCTTAACCGGGACCGTTCATAACCATTAGGGCCGTGGCATTGGTTACGGGTATATTTGGTAGTTTGTTTGGATGGCGATATTAATATGGGTTGATTGAAGATTGATTTGCGCTATTGTGATTATTTATTTGGACTATATTATAAATTGTCAACTTTGAGCAACGTCGGTGTTACTTTGACTTTTTAGTCATAGTTGACCCGGACAACGCCGTAACATGGATTTTAGTATATCTTGGACTATAGATTGAATAAAAGCCAAGAGGTCATGACTCGTGCTTGTGGACTCGAAACGAATAACGATTTGAAACTTATATTGACATTGACGTAATACATATATATATATATATATATATATATATATATATATATATATATATATATATATATATATATAAACATGAAAATAAAGCTAAGAAACATAAATAATGAATGGTTTTTATACTAAAACCTTCGATAACAAGACTTGTCTTGTTATTCGCTATTTTAAATGGGAATTAACGACTAAAAAACGGAAAGGTTTTCTAATTAATGAATATTTAAAGTTTTGAGTGCATGTGTTATCGAAATGTGCCATTTATGAGCATTTAATGCCATTTTGAGCATTTAATACTATTTACGTCTTGTGCATGGGTTACGGATGACCTAACATTAATAGCGTCGATCCACGTGGATAGCGGACTTATTAGGTTGACAAAACTAATAAGAGCCCATTAGGTACGTAGGATAACGTTATTAATGGGTGAATTATCCTTATGACTCGTTAGGATGTGACTAGTTTATGGGATAATAAGCGATACAAATAAATGATTGAGTTTATCGAGTTGACGAATTCGATAAGGTCTAACTATTTATTCCGAAACTTATTAGACTATTGAGTTTATCGCTTAGACATCTCATTGTGTTTCATTGAGTCACATTGTGGTTCTTTGAGTGCACTCATGATATCATGTTGAGTCGATACACACACGCGACGATACCAAACGCTAGGACTAAACGGTGAAACAAGATATTTTTGGAGATAAAGAAAAGGAATACATTGGGATAGATAACGTTGATTTTGAAAATATATATTAAGAAATGGTTTATATTAATAGGTTGTGCCGAGTCAGTAGTTGCTGAGCCGTGTTAGCTGTTATCCTCATTGCTAGTGTTTGTTTGTGCGTTGCTTGCTTGAGGTGAGTTTCATAGCCCCTTTTTTCAAAGGTTTTTGTTAGGAATTAGAAATTCCAGGTATTAAAGAGTCGGTCACCTCAAGTATATGTAATCGTTAGAAAGCTCGTAGTCGTAGTTATTTTAAGTTAAGTAGTATTTAGTTAAGTAACACCGTGGAGGACGGACGGTCTTTACCCTTGTATGCACGATCCACACCCGATGTGTGGCGATATATGTAAGACTATAAATACTCTCTACCTCCCAAGGTAGAGAGTTGGAGCTCATAATAATATCTTTCACTTTCTCTCACTAAGTTCCCTAAACCTCTAACTTTCTCTCTCTAGAATTCCATCTATATGCTACCTTGTGTTAATGTTATGATGTGTATGTGAAAAGTTATATCTTACAATCGGTATCAAGAGCCATGGTTAGATCATATCTTGCACATCTTTGGATTTCTAGTGGTTTTTAGGTGGTTTTGAGTTTGAAAAAGTTTAGTGGTTTTGCATCATTTGGTTGATTTCTTGTGTTAAAGTTTGAATTTTGTTGGTACTTTTATGTTTAGAATCATCAAAAGTGTTTAGGTTTTCATTTGGTAAGCTTGAATCATCTTGGTTGGGTTGTTTTTGGATTCAAAAGTGAGGTTTATATGGTGTTTTCAAGCTAGCGACTTAGTTCACGGAATATTTTCTTGGTAGCGACTTGCTTCACATTTTTGTAGCGACTTACGGTGTTGGAGCTAGCGAGTTAGATCTAGCGAGTTAAAGTACAAGTAGTGGATTCTCCACTACGGTAGCGACTTTATTGGTAGCGACTTGGTCAGATGCGAGTTGCTCTTTAGCAACTTGTGTCTCTAGCGACTTGTGTAGCGAATTGCTGCCAAAAATTTGGTTAGCGACTTGGTCTGTAGCGAGTTACTACTTAGCGACTTGCTTTTCTGTTAGCAACTTGGGACTCTAGCGACTTGAGGTTAGCGAGTTACTACTTAGCGACTTGCATTTGTCTAGCGACTTGGGAATCTAGCGACTTAGTGGTGTAGCGAATTAAGTGTCCAGCGACTTGGGTCCTAGCGACTTGGTCTTAGCGACTTGGTTCAAGAATTCTTAGCGACTTGTTGACTTTTCCCGAAAAAACTTCAAACGGCTATAACTTTTGATCCGTAACTCCGTTTTCAGCGTTCTACCCATCAAAAGCGACCGTGAGCGAGGAGAATGTCACCTTGAATCAACTAAAGTTCATTCGGGTCAAACTTGAGGGCTAAATCCGCTCTGAACGAAGTTATTGAGGTTTTATGTTTTAGACCTAAAATTCTTGGGAAAATCGTGCAACAACCAACCCAAATCACAACCAAACAACATCTCTGCTTATCCAACAAACAATCATAAGTCCTAACACACAATTGTCTATCATTGTGTCGATCCATCGGTCATCTTAACACATTCCATTGGTCATTGCTTAACGGTTTGGTCTTGATTTTAATAAAATCCAGCGAAAGATTCTATTTCTCGGTTTAAATCATAGACTTGTAAAATCCCGTGCATTCCACCACATCATGTCTTACTCTACTTACTCTCTTGACCCGATGATTTGAAGTGCTTAAATTGTATGATCTTGTGGACAATAATGTTAATGATTGCTACCTGAGCGATTAAAGATGTTTGAATTAAACAATGAGGATGTGAAATCTTCATGTTATGAGTACAATGAGAATGAATTGCACACTCTGAGAATGCCATGCAAATGGAATGCAGCATTGAGCCCTATCACTACTTCATCTACACCTCATACAATTTGTTATCCATAGCTGGGGATCGAACATGTAGTGCTCTTTTCGCCGGACTTACCTACATTGACAAGAAGCGTCTTTGTTGAACTTAGAACACTTAAAGCTGCAACTTACCAATAAAGAGGTTCAAAAGGATGGTTCGGTCGACTCTTCAAGTAATCTACAAACAATTTTAGCCATTCATCGGTGGGGAATATTATGATTACGATCAACACTTGATGGAATTTCCTTCAAAAACATACTTGGAATGGAAATTCAAGAATTCATTGAGACATTTATCCAACTCATGGATAATGTGAAAAAGTACATTGAAGAATCACGCTCATAAGAATGAAGACGGGAATGAGTGTCAGGTGCAGTTGAAAGATTGTTGTGATAAGTTGGGTAATGTATATGTTGAAGAATCGGGTGTTGAATCACGAGAATGTGAGTGACAACAAAAAATGATGAGTCGGATAATGGAAAAATGGAATCTTCGTGCTCAAATTCACAAGAGAGAGAGTGCACCGGACACAACCTGTGCAAGTTAATGCAAAGGAACGCTCCATGGAAGCTTCGGATGTACCCAAGATAGAGATGCACCCGTCACGGCCAGTGCATGTCAATGCTCAGGTAAGTTGCATGGATGTTTCTGCTGTACCTAGTTGTGCATCTTCTACTCAAAATGATGATTATGAACTGCATGAGTACGCATTTGTGCTTGATGATTCCACTTACCACTTGAGCTTAACATATATTAGGATCAGGTTGCTATTTATGAACAGCGTGCTAAGTTTGAGTTGACCACCCGTGGCGGGAAATGGATGTCCAAATACGTACAACTATTAGAAAAAGTAGGTTTAGAGAAGTAGTATTAAAACAAGAGTTAAACTCCTTACAAGAAAAGCTTTCTAAAACAGCTAAGCAAAAACACGAACTTCAAGAAAATGTTAAAATGCTTAAGCAAGAATTCAAGGCTAAGGAATCAAAACTTTTGAATGATTTTTCCAATCTAAAACCTTTGAAAAACAAGCTTGAAAATAAGTTATGCGTACAAGGGAATACCATTCAATTTGCTCACATGATCACAAAGCATAGAGTCCTAAGCGATAAGCATAGCATTCCCCTTGTTGAGGAACCTAATCCAGAGGTAATTAAAAGGCTAGAAATGCTCATAAGGTGCTGTATGATGGTAATGAGATCCTTAAGCCTAGACAGAAACCTAGTTGCTTGAGTGCTGAGGAAGATAAGAAATCAGATGAAGTCACTAAGGAGAAAATGAATAAGAAGCTAGAAGATCCTGAGTGTAAAAAGAACAAGATACGATAAAACCCCATGATTACACTAAGGAAAATTGGATATCCTTAAACATGTTTAAGCCTCGACTCTATTGACCCTGAACAAGTGTTACGGAAAAAGGATATGGACTTGCAAAAGTGAAAATCTTGTTGAAATGAATCCCCTTGTAGGAAATTCCCTAAGCGTGTGTATCCTCCAAATTCACCAATGCATTTAGTTCCTAGAACTATTGCCACTAAGAGCAAGACCTTAATCAGTCAATATGTTATTCTTCAACTATTTACGGATTTTGAGAAAACTTGTAAGAAAAGGATCACACCTTTGGGATAACGAAGGGAAAGGGGTTTTGAGCAAATGAAAGAATGTTATTTAACCGAGGTCATGCCTTTCTTTAAACAACTAAAAGATCATTTTGAGAGTCTTAAAAGGGACAAAATCAGATAATAAAGAAATGGAAAAGGAATTTGATGCAATGGTAGTTGAAGTTAGTGATTATGGGCGTGCACTAAAATATAATGAGATTGAGAGGAAGAACTTGCATACCTTAAATGAGACTCTTATTCCTGAATGTGTTGCTCAAGATATCTTTTCAACTTTGCTTCAAATTGCTCTCTTAATGCTTCCAAATTTCATGAACTATCTGTGGCCCTGAAAGTCTCCCATGATCGTGTCATTGAGCTTGAAAAAACTAATTCTAAACTAAGCGAGAAAATTGAACTGGATGATCACGACAATTTGGTTAAACATTTTTCTAAACTAGAAGTTGAGCATTTTAATTTACAACTCAAATATCAACATCTCAAAGAAAATGTCAAAACTTCAAATATCAAGACATCTTGAGATGCTCCAGAGTTTGATGCGCTTTTCAAATTAACAAGCGTGATGAACGATTCAAGCTCATTGCAACACGATCGAAAAGTTGAAAGCCCAAATCTCTAAATTAAAGGGTCAAATGAACAATATGACAGGCTCCCAAATGCCTCCTCCTTTAGATTCTCAGAATTCTAAAACGTTTCATCTTCAAAACCTAGTAAATGCATTACAAAAGGAAAATGAAAGTTTTCTAGAAGAAAATGAAAAGGTTAAGCGACATTTTAAAGAGTTATATGATTCAATAAACGTCACCCGTGACCAAAACAACGAAAAAATAACGTCTTTACAAAAGGAAATTGAGAATCGAGAAGTCGAGGAAATGGGAAAGCTGCCACTTGTTTTCAATAAGAATGTTGTCTCAAAATCACCCTTAGATTGCAAATACACTGTAACAGTTAAATATATTCCTCCTCATCTTAGGAATAATGAACATGCTTTTCATGACTCCTGTGCTCACCTTAAGGATAGTCTAGAATGTCTCCGTGAGATTGTCGAAGAGGATTTCATTAACAAACCTCTTGATAGTGAAATTAGGTTTGCTTGCCTCGAGGCCAAACGATCTCAAGAGTTGCTTGAATGTGTAATTGCAACATGTCCAAAACCCTTAGGTGAAAAAGGCAAAGCTGTGAAGCCTTGTTCTATGCCTAGTGCCAAGCAGAAAATCCGTTCTATGCCCAAAGCCAAGCATGTGACCCTTGATATGCCTTGTTCCATATCTAAATTCAAGCAAGCAACATGTGATGTGCCTCCTAGAATTTTAGATCCCACACTTCTAGACGGGGAATGCAGAAAGTAGTGAAGCCATGTAATGTTCCCATCGTTACTTCTCTGAGATGTTAAGATTGATACTAAAGTTAGCGGGTCAAAACCTAGAAGCTATGCAAAGAAGGATAGGATTACGCAAACTAAAAGTGTTCATGATAAGGAAGTGAAAGAACACCATAGGGACAAGAAGTTTGATTTGAACAAAAGAATCGTGTTAGTTCTAGTATTAGCTCTAAGCTTACTAAAATTAATTGAGGCCTTATCTGTCCGCAAAACATGCAAAAAATGTTTAATTTCTGGTAATCATGATAAATGTGATGTGTTATTTCGAGGTCTAAGATTCATAACCCGTTAAGAAAGTTTGGAGGCGAAGCAGATTAAGCAATCACGGAAACCTACAGGGGAAGGTTTTACCAATGTAGGATTTCAGTGGAAGCCAACAAGTCGAATATTCACGAATGGCAAACCTTGCCCCTTAACTAGATCCACTATGCCTAGAGTAGTGCATGTTAAGGTTTGGAAGCCAACTGGTAGAACAATCCCATTAAGCACAAAATGTCCCTCGACTAAGTCGGATGCTTCTACTAGTTTAGCTCCTAGTGACAATGACATTGCACCTAGGGTTTCTGGTGATTCAAAGATTGTTTGTGCTAACCAAAAGGACCCCATGAGCGCGTGGGGATCCAATGTTTCCAATTCTCTGTCTTCGTCATTTGTCCAAAGCGGTCGTACAAATCATCCCTTGGTATTTGGATTCGGGCTCTAAACATATATTTGGGCTCTAAACAATGACGTCTGTTCACATCGATTCGGGCCTCGTTCTTCATCATTATGGCGTCTGCAGATAACACCGGGCCCGTTCCTCAAAGAAAAGAAAAGTGTACGCTTGATGCGCTTTATCTTGAGAATAAGAGAAATCTTCATGTTTATGACCATTCTCATCGACATTCTTCATCAAAAAGCTTCATGTTTCTCCCATGCTCATTCAGTCATCAAATGGATCTACATTCATTAATGTATATTCTTATTCACTTGCTAAATCAAAATGGCAACTTCGGATGCAATTTTTGAGGGGGAAAAGAGTGAATATACTAAATGATGATGGATGTTTGAATAATGGTTATACGACTTAAAGTTTGATGACTCTCACTCACTAAGGATAAATGGGATTTATGAGAAGAGTGAATACACTAAATGATGATGGAAATGATGATGGATGTTTGAATAATGGTTATACGACTTAAAGTTTGATGACTCTCCTCCAACGCCTAATGTTTCACTCACGAAGGATAAATGGGATTTATTGTTTGGGATTCATTGGTTCAAGATATGTTTGATGAGTATTTACAACCGCTAGCGAATATTTGATGATCATCAAAGACTATGTGATTCATGAGTTCAAGATATGTTTGATGATCATCAAAGAAGTACAACTCAGACTACTCAAAAATCCCTATCTCGGTTATTCCTCAAAGGCGTTGATAATGATTATCATAATATTGCGGTTGCACTCATGAATAATGATCCGCTCTTTGGTATTCCTTTGCCAAATCTTCACGGATTATTGTTCATGAATAATGATCCACTCTTTGGTATTCCTTTGCCAAATCTTCATGGATTATTGTTCCTCACATCGTGCATGCTATAAATCAACCACATGAACGTCAAGGAAAATGTCTACCTCATCCGCTCGAAGTTATTGGTGTATCCTCCGTCGGTCTCTACATGAATACAGTTAGGAAGAATACATTGATGTTGAGGCATCATTTGTTCCGGTTCATTCAGTGGGTGAATGTACATCCGGTTGTATGTTTATTCACATGTTGGGCATTTGACACAAGTTGATTACTTCAAAGTTACTCTTTTATCACTTATTTGAGGTTGAAGTTGACGTTCACAAAGGCGTGATCTTATTTGATAACTTGCTCGAGCTTAGGAATTAGAGTTGAAGTCTTGGGTTATCTAGTTACCGGCGGTCGAGGTGGATGGTTGAAGACCACGGTTAACTATCACTATTAGGAGTTACGTTGTTTTACTCGGTGTCACGCGTATATTACGTTGTGGATAATCGCAAGAGGTGTTAATGTCTCATACTTTAATTGAGTATTGAGTACTTAAGAGATTTGCTTGGTGCATAAATTCTCTACACCGTTCTTCCATCTTTAAGTGCAAGCTTAAGACACAAATACGGGAATTCGACTTGGTTTCAAGTTTGGTATTTTGGGTTTTTCTTAAACAGTGGTCACTTCAAATTGTCTACATATGGGTTGATAAAGATAGTCAGAGAGAGAGTTTATGTAGCTTGATTCTCAGGGATTCATTTGGGCTAATTGAGTTCTTCTCACAAGATTTCAAGTTTATGGATATATTATGTTACTTAGGTTTCATTTGGAAGAAATGTGAGAAGAATATTTGGAGATGATAATCCTATCGACATCTTATATATGGTTTATGATAAAGTGCTTTCGGTTATATGCACAACATGTTCACTTGATCGAGCTAATTCAGTTATTTCAGAGTTGACATCCACGGAGATGATTAGTGACTCAACATGTTACATGGATGTCATCGTCTCTACTCTTGTTGGGTACATGTGTACATTATGTCCTGATTGGTTATATGTTATATAACCGGAATGCACTTGGTAAAATGAAGATGTTGATATATTGTTCCCCTAAATAGAGCGGGTCAATCTTGAAGAGTAAGGTGTACATCGGGGATGCAGGCGAGGTTCATGTGATCGGTCGTAATCAGTTAATCCGGATTTGATAACCACTGAGGCGATCAATGTTTCAACTTGTTACTTCGGTGTTCTCGTGTTCTTGAGTCTTTGAGCTTCAATCAATGAGACCGCTTTGTATTCAACTATACTTCTTAAGGAAATGGTCTTTATTCGATGTTTGTCGGTTTGGGGGGAAGCTATCAAAGATTCAAATTGAGAAGGCTCATGTCAAGACGATTTTCTTAGAAGCCTCGAATGCTTTGGTGGCGAAAGTTTAAGAGATGTTGATTCCTTTCTTCTACAACGTCTTGAGCGATATCTTTATCTCGGTACTCATTTCATCATCCTCTTAAACTAATTTATCTCTTGTAAATATTTATTTGAAAAACAAAATACAAAATTATAAAACCTTCAAAAAATCAAATAGAAAAATATAAAACTTTCAAAATCCATAAAAATTTGAAAAATTAGAAAAATCTTCAAAAAAATATTGTCTTTTTGTCATGTTTTTCTCGATTCGATAATATCTACGGTCTTTGTTTTGTCATTCAAAGAATGACACGGGACTTTAGATGTTGTTCGAATGTTTAAAAAAAAAATCAAAAATTATTTTTGGGAGAAAGTAAAACCATGGTTTATTGTCATTTCAGGCAATAACCCGTTTTTTAAAGAAAGAACAGAGCCATGTTTTACCATGTTTTCAAATTCCATGCTCAGATTCTATAACATTTATCTGCTGAAAACTAAATGCTTTGAAAAATAACTTGGTCTCTATTTTTGATAATCATCAGGACTTATCTGTCAAAATCTCTATCGCTCAATCAACAACCTATGTCATTGATTGAGGGGAGAATGATTTCAATTAAATTAAAAGTTATTTGGCATTAAATTGTTTTCAAAAGATGTACATGCATGTTTAACCAATGGAGTTTAAAATCTCAACATCGATCCTTATCGGTTAAAACGCTTTCATAATCAAGTCACAATTCTCCTTAAAAGCTTTCAAAATCAATTTAAATCTACAGAGCTCACAAATCTCAAATGTTTTAATAATTGTGATCGGGGGAGAAGTTGTGATTTAAATAGGATTTAAACCGATAATTCGATAAATGGTTTCTTAAGTGATTAGCATGTTTGCCTCCCGTAAGTGACAAACGATTTCAAATTTTCCATGCACACATTGAGGGGAGCATCTATATTAAACCACAATGATTTGAAACGTGATCACTTATCTCAATGTGCAGTTTCCCTCTAGTATGTGCAAAACTCTTTTCAAATCTCGAGGCACATATTGAGGGGAGCAAAATCATGAAAACCTCATCCTTCCCCAAAATGCTTTATCTACTTGATTCGATTAGGAAAGTGATGTTGATATCTTTTAGAAAATGGTAATCAAAGAAGTTAATTCTTTCTCTTGCCTCCGTGTGCAAAACATTTTCAAATACTTGATGCACATGTTGAGGGGAGTTCTCGTTCTAAAAATATCAAAACAATTCAGGTACAAAATGCTTTGATAATATATCACAAGTATCCGAATTGATTTTCAAATGGTTTTCAATTGGTTCCAATGGCAGATAAACAATACCAAATAGACCGACCAACCTTACTTTATGTACGGTGATATAAGGATGATAAGGTTAGGTATTGGTTCCCATGATCCGCTTGAACGGAGGGATCTACCCAGGGACAATCCACTAGTTAGTGTAGAGTCCTTAGGCATGATGATAAAAGGAGAAAAATGAGATATGGGAAGAGTGCGGACTAAGACTGAGCTAGTCCTGGAATAAACCCAACAAAGTTCTAGTTATGAAGTCTCGGTAAGCACTGAAGGGGTTGAAGAATTAAAAGGAATTGAATGAGAATAGGGTGAAAACAAATAGCCCTCCATTTATTCAACCTTAGGGCGAAAACCGGGTTCAATTCATATGCTACTGATGGTAACATCGGTATTGAAGACAAGGCGTCATGGACCCAGTGGCGACCGCACTTCAACTTTCCTAACCACTCAAGTTCCTCTTAAAAGGACTTGTTTCATTCTCACGGGGAACCGACATTATCTATCGACTTTCTCTTAGAGATTGTTGATATTGAAGGAGGAGACCCTCTCCTTAGTCTCCGATATAGGATCCAAATATGCACAAATTGAGTCTAGAGCCACGAGATCATCAATAAATCTCATTAGGACACTTTCAATGAAGACTCTCTTTCACACAATGTGGAAAGAAAGATTATATCTTATGAGTCCTACGCATTATCCTTGTGGTATTGCGGAACATCCGAGTGATGTGTTTACACATTCACAATGAAGATGGAAAGCCTTCTGGAGCCAACATCAAACAAGCTCTGGTAGGTGGCATGTGAGATCTATTATATGGATCAACCATGTGACAACCGAACGAAACAAAGGGCGATTCAATCTCATGAAGCAATCCTGGTTCAGGTTAGGGATTGACGGATACCTTTGAAAACCGGTCTTTGTGCTTAACAAACTTTTCTTTAGCACATCGACCGTGTACTCATTTTTCAAACCAAAAGGTGTTTTATGATTGATAATTGATTTTCAATAAAACCTTCGTTGTATTGCAAAACAATTTCTATTGAGCAATACACGATTGTTTTCAAATCTATTTTCATCAATCGGTGGACTTAAAATTGATTCACTCACTCCGTGTTGTCTTCATTGAGACGTTCGGTTTGAGAACGCTAGAGCAGTACTGCGAAACCCTCAAGGAAATTCTTGAATTTTACCGATCACGAGCGATATGTATCGATCAACGGGGAACCGTGGAACGTGTACCTCAATTCAACGAAAGTGATCAAAGACACTTTCGTGTGTTTTATTGCTAATTGTTGTATGCGAGTGCGCCCGGCGTTTCCGAATGATGCGGTCAATCCTTAGCCGCATGCTCACTTAACACATTCATCTCAAAAGAAATCATGATTAGTGCATCAATGACTCGGATATTTTCACTCCATGCTTTCTGGCTGCGCCAATATCATGATTCAACAAATGCTTCCGCTACTCGATGAGAAGATATCATGATCCAGAATGTGAGCATGTCGGTCCTAATGTCACAACATCACATAATACCAACACCACAAAGGATGTCACAGAGATTTTTTTGGCTGATAATCTCAAATGATGGCTCAAAATTATTATCACATGGATCAGTAAAAGACCTCCACTTGAAGTAACCAAACATGCAATGTGAAGAATCAATGACTACGAGCTTAGGAACAAAGGACTACATCAAGAATGCAAGAACAATTGTTAATGTCATATCTGTTTGTATTCAATGTAATTTTAGTGCATGATTGAGGTGACCTCCCTTAGGGGGAGATTGTTAGGAATTAGAAATTCTAGGTATTAAAGAGTCGGTCACCTCAAGTATATGTAATCGTTAGAAAGCTCGTAGTCGTAGTTATTTTAAGTTAAGTAGTATTTAGTTAAGTAACACCGTGGAGGACGGACGGGTCTTTACCCACTGTATGCCTGATCCACAGCCCGATGTGTGGCGTTTTATGTAAGACTATAAATACTCTCTACCTCCCAAGGTAGAGAGTTGGAGCTCATAATAATATCTTTCACTTTCTCTCACTAAGTTCCCTAAACCTCTAACTTTCTCTCTCTAGAATTCCATCTATATGCTACCTTGTGTTAATGTTATGATGTGTATGTGAAAAGTTATATCTTACAGTTTTCATAACTATTTTGGGGGAGAATACATGTTGCTTTTAACTAACCATAATTGGATACGTGAATATGATTTGAGAATGACTGTTCTTTGGTATATTTGATTTGGTGATTGAATGTTTTACGTGTTTATGTGAATGTAAACTACTTCTTGGACCCGCCACTACTATTTTGAATTGCAAATGTGTTGGCTAGGAAAGGTTAAACGTGCGACAGTTTTTGACTTAGCCCAGGGTAGCATTTTGATGCTATAACGCGATGCCTAGCTAAGTATATTCTACCTAGTCCAGGGTAGCATTTGTTCTAGACCTTGCTACAACTGCGCTGGCTAGTGTTGCTTAGGGCCCTACTATGACGTCGAATATGTTATTGATGGTATTATCAATTGTGATATTGGTATGTGATTTGTGTGATATTGTGTATCTATCTTAAGTCTCGCATAACAAATAAACTCCTACAGGTCCACTATTGAATTTTAATTTAAACATATGAACTCACCAGCGTTAGCTGACCTTTTAGCATGTTTTTCTCAGGTATCTAAGTGATGTTTGTAATGCTTGTTCTGTGGAAGCTTGGCAATGAGTCATGGTTGAAGGATCATATTTAAACTCTGATAATATTATGCGGACCTATTTTATAAATCATGTTGGGCCTTACATTTAATTATTTTGGGATGATTGTATTGGGATAATTAAATTTGGGATTGGTTTTTGGGTTAAAATCTGACTATCTTGTTTGCTATACTTGTGTGATGTACCAATCCAGTAACGCCCCGAAAACTTGTTTAAGTCTTCCGCTGTACCGAGATTTGGGGGTGTTACATGTTGCATGCTTACCTAATGTATGCATATGTAGAGTGATGATTTGTTTTGGGTTTTTGTGTGTTTATAAATATTGATTGTAACTTTGCATTTTGGATTCTATTATTGCCAAAATTGGAGATTCTTTAAAATATAGATGTGTTTGGCGCCTGTTCAAGGTTGACGATTAGTAGGATTCTTTGTAAGCACCTAGATATGTTGTTGTGAAATTTTATGATTGGTGTAGCATGTCTAGTATTGTATGCATACCATATTGATGCTTTGTTTTTGGATTTTTTGTGTTTCCAAATGTAGATTGTAATCCATACATTTGGGATTCTAATATTCGTGTTTGTTGCGTGTTCAGTGTTGGCAATTAGGAAGATCATTGATAAGGTTTTAAAATATACATTTTTGAGGGGTCGTTTAAGCTCTTATTTGATCACTTTTGTATCTGTTATTACTTAATATCGTTCCTTTTCACTTTTTAGGTCTCTTAAAGGCAAATTGCTGGAATGACACTTATTCGGATGAAAAGGCGCGAATATACGAAGAAAATGGCCAAAGTCAAGAATCGAGACACTCAAGCTGCTGAAACTGAAGGGGACGGCGTTAGGTTATACTTGTGGCCTTGTCGAACAAGTCTTGTGACGATACATAGCCAAATTGCTTATTTTCAAGTTACCAACAGGTTTTAAAAGAGTATGGTGTCGCGGCTCGACGGCCTAGATTTGATCCAAACGGCGCCGAGACTCAAGGAGACGCGTCACGGACATAAGGTGCGCCGTCACAATGATAACGTGGCCAAGACGAAACCCTAATGGCGGGCGACCCGACGCAGTCACAAATTAAAGGTGGCGCCGTCGCAGTTGTAACCTTATATATAGAATCCGAATTTTTCAGTTTTTAGTGTGTAGTTTTGTGGAGTAAAAACCTAAACTGAACTAAGGCTGTCTTGTACAGTATTTTAGGGTTCCATACCCTATCTTACATCAAGATAAGTGTTTTACTTCATTAATTTAATTATGTCTTCAATTGATTGTGTGTATGCTTGCATGTTCCCCATGTCCGGCTAATTTACTTTTGTGTTTGCTTAGGTAATATGAAACTTAGTTATTGAATATTGATTGGTTGTCTCTTATCTTAATTGTGATTGACCTAGTATTGCGATAGGTCATTCGTTGTGTTATTAATGCTTGATTAATCTTTGTTGAACCTTAGTTTATAATCACCTAGAGTAATTGTAGGCTATACATCCAAAGAATACCTTAGAGTTAAAGTTTATAAATCCTAGAGATTTTTTAGTCATTAACCTTTAGTAGCTTCAAAGAGTTAGGGATAAACGCATACCCTACGACCTTAGAGACACAACGCGATTAAGAATAAGGACGTGGCAATTCAACCATCAATAGGAGATAACTAGGGAGTAATAAAGCCTAAGCAAATACATTTTTAATCATCATACGAGCACACAACAATAGACATAGACTACATTCACTTTAGGATTAGATAATTAGGTAAGTAGAAGTAATCGGTAGAAATACCAACCCCCCAAATCCAAACCCCGAGATTCGTACCTTTCCATTTCGTAAAAACCATAAAAAGATAAAAAAAATAATCTTCCTCAACCCCAACCTTAGCGTAGTAACTTCTCACTAGCATTCCTATTCCCCTAGAGAATGATATCAATTCCCGTGGCTTACCCTAATACTACACTACAACGATTAGGTTCACTTCCTAGGGTGTTGAAAAACTTGCTCGATGAAAAGGAAGTTCCTTTGACCCCGAACACGCTGTGTAAGCATATCAAGTTTTTGGCGCCGTTGCCGGGGAATAGAATAGCTAGTTAGGAGTTCACCTCATTTAGGTTTCCTTGCTTGATTCCTATCAAGTAAGATTTTTTCCATTTTTTAGCTTCCTCGTAATCTATCCCCCTTCTTCGTGACCTTTGTTCGTAAACCCCATCACTTTTCATCATGGAAGGTGACAATCAACCACCATTCATCAACCTACCACCAAATGACCCGCCAAGAGGCCGTACTCTTGGTGAATACTCGAGACCAAGCCACCTAGGCTATAGAAACACCATTGAGCTTCCCGACCAAGCCCAAACTATGGCCCTGCGATCCGACACCATCCGGTTGGTGCAAAACGGATGTGCATTCCATGGACTTCATTCTGAAGATCCTAATCAGCATCTTAAGGATTTCTTTAAAATTGTCGATTCCATCGACCTCGATGCTACTACTCGGGAGACCACGCGTCTGCATCTCTTCCAATTCTCTCTACGGGACCAAGCTAGTAATTGGCTTGAGCGACTTCCCGTCGGCTCCATCTCAAGTTGGGATAATCTCACCTCTCGTTTCCTTGCTCAATTTTTCCCACCGGGGAGAACTACTAAGCTTAGGAATGATATCTTGATGTTCCAACAACATCAAGGTGAATCTCTCTACGAAGCATGGACTCGATTCAAGGACTTACTCCATAGAGTCCCTCATCACGGCATTGATCTTTGGCTTTAAGTCCAAATCTTCTACGATCATGTCAATTTCCCCACTAAGCGATCCATTGACCAAGCAGCCGCTGGAAAACTTAGTGATCTCACCGCGGAAGAATCGTGGGGTATTGATGAGTGTTTAAATACTCATCATTTTTGTACCAATTAGACTGCAAAAACATCTGAAAACACTCAGAAATGTATCAAAATGATTAAAATATCACAAAAAAGTGTTTTATGTGTTTTAAATGCAAAAATATCAAAATCTGGTGAAAAACGTTAAAATTTGCATAATTGGCGCTTTTAGTCCCCAAGTTTCAAAATTGTCAAAAGTCCCCGGTAAATCTAAATAAAGAAAAATGTTATTCAAGGTCCCTGAAATATTCTAAATTGTCAAAAATGGTCCTTGAATAAATCTTTTGTTAAATGGCGAAAAAGGTCCCCTGAACTTTCATAAAATGTCAAGTTTGGTCCTTGGAAAAATTGAAAATGTCAAGTTTAGTCCTTGAATTATTGATACTTGTCACTTTTAGCCCCTGGAACAACTTTTCAGATTTGGCAGGAATGGTCCCTTGAATTTCAGAATTTACAACTTAAGTCCTTATGATATTAAACCTTTTAAAACCCTTTTGGACTTGTCAATACTCAAATAGACCCCTACCATAACCAAAATAGACCCCTGCCAAAACCCTTGACCCTTCCCATTTTGACCCCCCAGTCAAACACTTATCTTTTCCCTCCCACACTTATCTCTTCCCTTTCCACTTGATCTCTGCAACACCTGATACACTCAACACACTCACCAATGCCTTATCTCCTTCCACCCTCACCCACATCATTATCACACCTGTCCACCCCCCTCCTAGTTGCAGTAACAGTCCCTATAAGTCAAATAACATGCTTTCCCGCCAAAATTGACAAAGTGGTTAAAATCCACAAAAGTTATCCAAAGGCTCTGGAACTAAGTGGGATCCACTCAGAAGACATGTGGGAAGCTAGTTGGGTATAAAAGAGAGGAAAGGAAGCAAGAAAGAACCAGTTAGTTAGTTTTAAATTTTTCCTTGTATGTCGTTTTTAAAGTTTCTATGTTTTAAATAAATTTTAAGTTGTAATTTCAAGTATTAATGTATGAAACTTAGTTAACTCAGTGTATTGGAACTAATTTCAAGTATTCATTACAAGTTTGAGAAATTTTCATGTAAAGTCAACGAAAGTCAACCATTAAGTTCATCATAATCTTAGTGTAAATAGTGTTTAAAAGCTTTAAAGTAGAAGTAACTCAGTTATTAGAAGTCCTTTTCAGTTTAAATTCTCAAGGCTTAATACCAAAATTGATTTAAAGTCTGTTTTAGCAATCTACAGGGGTGTTTGGTTTAGGCTAAAAAACGGGTCAAAACCTGTTTTGACCCATTTTGGTTATTAAAGATCAGTTTCATGAAGTTTAGTTTGAGTTAGTTTAATAGTACCAAGAAGCTAGAACAAGTTTTGAAAGGTTTCAAGTACAAGAGAAAACCATTTCCTGTCTCATAATTTTCTGCACAAACAAATTTCTCATTGCTCATGTGCTTTTTCAAAGCTCATCTTTCATTTAAAATTCTTCCAAAATCACTTTTCTCACATCTCAATATACCATTTTCAATATATCAGTAGTCTATGTGCACTTAGGATAGTTTTATTTAGTTTAAAATTGCATTCAAAATCTGTCCTAACCCCATTCCAAAGATCAAGAATGACCTTTTCAGCTTTTAGTCCACTTTTCACGCCTTATAAATAAGTCGTATGAAGGACTTTGTGGCCGTAAGCGTGGGGAAAAAGGTAGCTGGGTTGGTAGACTCCTTAGGATCAGAAGCTCAACAGCTCACTCATACCTCAGCTTATTCAAATTAAGCCACAAGTAAGTCCCTTGTGACTGAGTTGCTGCAGTGACACACCAGGACAGTTCTTTTCCTTTGTTCCAGTGCTTATTTAAATTCCTTGTTAGCTTATTTAGGTTAATAGTTGCTTAGGCTTAGTGTAGTTTCAGAAATTTAATGTTTATTATACCTTGTTCATGCTTAATTTTGTTTGTCACAAGTAGCTCTTTAGGACACTCTAGTAATTTATAGCCAACTGCTAGAAGTTTTTGTATATCCAAAACTTATTTTGTGTTCCAATCTCATAGATATAGCTTGTCCTAGGCTTAATTTATCTTATAACATCATTATCTGTTCACCATTTTGGATCAAACCTCATAGAAGTCAACAATTCAGTTTCACATTAAAAGTCAAAATTGAAAAATCTGATTTTTGGCCAACTGCAAGGATTTATCATGATCTCATCTCTGAGCCAATTTCATTGAGATTTGGAATTTTAGAAACCTCTCCTGGTCTAGTTTCTTATGAGCATTTTTTCCTAATTTTGTCAAATTTCTAAAAACCCCTAATGAGCTTGTTAAATTGGTACCAAATCCCCTGTGCAGGGCATCAGGTCTGCACAGGGTATACACAGATTTTGCAGATCTTGTATCTGGCTCATTAGAGCTCCTCAAGGTCTGTCCTTGGTGTTTTACATAGCCACCCAGGTCCTCTTCATGCCCCAATTTGTAGTTTTCCTTATCAGCTTAGTTTGGAGCTTATGCATAAGCTCAAAGTACCCCTCACAAAATTTAGCCATAAGCTCATTTAAGCAAATCTGTTGAGCTTGTTGTTTCAGAGGTTAGGACTTGTTGAAACTTGTTCCATTTTAGTTCTTCTAGCTTATAGTAGCTTCTGTTTTGAGTTGGTGCCTTTTGGATTCCATTTGCTTATTCAAAGGCTTATTTCAATAAGCCTTTGCACTTCAGTTTCAAAATCCTCCAAACAAGCTCCTGTTTTTCCATTTTTCATAGCTTCCTAATATTATTTTAAGCATTTCTTGAATTTTTCAGATTTTTCCTAGCTTGTTTGGTATTTTTCTCAGATTTTATCTAGTTTTTAAGCATTTTTAAATAGCATTTAATACAAACAAATTAAGAAAAGGTTCAAAAAAATAATTTTTCAATTTTCTTAAGTTAAGATAAATATAAAAAGAGAAAAAAGTATTTTTCTAGATTTTTCTTAGTTAAATTTGTATTTTTAAATAATTTAAATAGTTTTAAATAGTATTTAATTCCTAGAAAATAGAAAAATAATCAGAAAAATACAAAAATAGTTTTGAAAATTCTAGTTTGATATTTTAGACTTTTCCATTTCTTAATTTTATTTTTCTAGCTTTATTTCCTAATTTCTTGTATTTTAGGTAATTATTTAATAGTTAAAAATAGTTTTTAATTAATAATAATTAATTAATTAGTTATAAAAATAATTTTCTTTTTCTATAAATTTTATTTTATCATTAGGTTTGTAAAAATGTATTTTTCATATTTTTAGGCTTAATATTGTGTAAGTTTCACTTTTTATTTTGCACGTTTACGTAATTTTTATTTTAAACGTAAGTTTTAAGTTTTAAACGTTCATCATTTTAAATATAGTGATAGCGTTTATTTAATATTTTTTATCTTTTTAACTTTCTTTAATTTGCATTTAAGCCCCTGTAGTTTATGGGCTTTTCCTTAGTTAGAATCTTATCCAAATATCTTTTCCGTTCAAATCTCTCGATCACTATACGTCTGACTATTCTCGCACACCGTTGGGACTTAACGACCGGGGAAACACTATACTCTCCCGATCTTCATTGTATTTGTGCTCGAAATGTTTTAAGTTTCTTATAGTTGGTCATTCACAAGTGGCTAGCTTGCGTGAGATAACTTGACGGTTCAGCACGGATCAAATTTTGGCGCCGCTGCCGGGGAGCAGTGCTAATAGTCTTACGTTTAGCAGATTAGTGCTTTGAATATTCACTCCTTGTTTATACCATCTTTTAAAAATCAAAAACCCAAAAAGATTTTCATTCTTAGTTTTTACATCATGTTTTTCAAAAATCCCAAAAATATTCATCTTTACCCTCTTACCCTTTTTGATTCTTTATCCCTTTACCCTCTATCCATTTGATTCTAACTTCTTCTATTCTCATGGAATCTCGAGAACAATTGGGACTAAACCAAAAACTTCGGACTTTATCACAAATGTCTAGAATTCGTGTTGTTCGTAATGATCCATTGATTCTACGTAGGGAAATAGAACGAGAAACCGGGGTGACAAAGGACCGTGTACTTCCCTCGATAACGGAAGTGCTGAATACGTCCAACCTACGGTTATCCAAAGATCTAATCCCTCAATTGCTCCTAAACCGTCTAGAATTGATTCTAAACTTTCACGATTTACGGTTAAAAGCAAACATGTCGAATGTAGACCGGTGACTAGCAAGAATGACTTGCCTAATCTTCACGCTTCTCGAGAACCGTAACCGGAGACCATAACAGAAGTGGTGGAAATTGCTAGCTCTCAGAGCACACCACTTGTCCCATCTCCGGATTTTTCAAAATGTTCTTCGAGACTTGATAGTCATTCTGATCACCATGTTGGTTTTGTTGATTCTTTGAATAAACAGATCCCTTCTCATAACTCTCAAATGCAATCGTTTATTCCTTGTGTCGGTTGTGGTGAGCCTCTCTTTGGTTCACCCTGTCGTTGGTGTACGTGTGTACAATGTGGTAATGATATCCGTAACGGGAGTTGTTTGTTTTGTGGTTCGAGGAATTCATTTGATTATGATCCTCATCAGAACTCATTTAACGACCCCTCAAAATTTTCCAATTACCCACCACAGCCCGACTCATCCTCATATAATCAACATCACTGCTGTGAATTTTGTGGAGGTCCTCACCAAGGATTTGAGTGTCAATCCGAAAACACGTTTGTCTACGAACAGTTTTACGGTAATACTCAGGACTTTGAAATGACCAAATTCCATATTATTCACATGACCACCACAACAATCATTTTGTTGTGAGAACGTGGAGGTCCCCATTCCAGGCTCGATTGTCAAACAGGAATCCATTTTCTTGTAACAATTACGACTATCCATATCACGACCAACCTCCACAGTGCCAAATGACTCAAACTCCTCAACAAACCCAACAAGACACTTATCTAGAGCTTCTTGAGTTCTTGAAAAGAGGTGAGGAGTTTAATAAGACTGCATTTCATAATGTTCCCAGTTTTTCTTGTGTATATTGTGGGGTCCTCATGATGATTATCAATGTCAACCTTCCGGTTTTGACAAATCTCCACTCCCACAATGTCCGTCATTCAAAATTCACATGAGAAATCCATGGAAGAATTGCTAGTCAAGAGCGGGCGCTAAATTAAAATCCCAAATTGCCTTTGAAAAATCTGTTAGGGAATCAATTGCAAAAGAAAAAGCAGCCAGATCTAGCTCTCAATTTCGTTTTATTCCCGATGGCGGTGATGATGAAGATACACTTGAAGATTCATCAAGTTCATCAGATGATATCCCAGCAGTTGAGATTCATTCTCAAACAACTGCTATCACACCCGAGGCTCCCACTCACTCTCTGAACATGGGGGATGAGCTTCTTGACACTGTTCCTGAAAAGGAATCGGACGAATTAATAAAGTCTAGTGTTGAGAACCTTGTCCCAATCCCAAGAGAGTCACAGGGAATTCTTGATCATGTGTGTGATATCCCTCCTCCTCTTGTCTTCCAAAGTAATCATGTTGAGATGTGCTCCGATTCTATTGATGACGATTCGTTATCTTGTGGAGACATCAGTTATATGGAAGAATTACCTTCTGATCTTGTTAGCTTAGAAGAAGAGAATGATGAAGTTCTCGACACTGAAATCAAAGATGAAGCACTTCGCAACATTACTTGAATGTCGGTCTTCTCATTTCTAAAATCGAGGCTTTCAAAGAAAAACCCATTTCATCTCCTATCCCCATAAAGGATAGTGACATTTTTTCCGATGATTCTATTCCGAAATGGAAGCCTTCGTTTTGATAATATGGGAGAGAAGATTAGTGGCACTTTTCATTCTCATAATTCTCTCCCCGATTATGAATCATTTACATTGGATGAGTTCACTAGTGAACCCACTGATACCAATTCTGAATATGATTCATTTACCTTCGAGGAGTTCTCCGGTGAACTCACTCATATCATATCTCCGCCGGAGTATGATAATTTCCACTTTGATCTAGACATTCCCATAATATGTCTTGATCAAGCGAACTTAACTGAGGAGATTCATGAAACTATGAATTCTCCTATTGAGGATGAAGAGTTAGTCATGATTTTTATCATGATTTTCTTTCTTTTCTTCATATATCCCGTGGCTTCTCCTGTTCTTCACTCCTTCGGGAATGAAGACATTATCTTTGACCCCGGCATTTCCATGTACCACTTGTGAGCCGGATCTGTCGTCAGTATCTCATCGGGTGGAACTTTCACGTAATTCAATGTTTATCCAAACATCTTGAATGAAAGTCCGATGGAGATTGTTTCTTCCACTTACTTCCCCATGAACAAATTAATTCGGTGTCGAGTCAAGCTAGCGACTCGGTAATCAAAAACAAGCTTAACATGGGTTTTCACCGTGTGTACCACCTAAGTGTGGGGTAATACCCCACTGTTTGTATATGTATATATAAAAACTTTGAAAATTGTAAATATTAAAAAATAAAATAATTGTTGTGTTTCCACACTTTGAATATTGAGGACAATATTCATTTCTAAGTGTGGGGAAATTCGCGAATTTGATCATAAATGTACCCTTTTAGTCCCTTTTCCCCCAAAATGGCCAAATTTTAAAATTTTTTTAGTGGAAGTACTATGTACTAAACACAACAAATGGTAATCAGTCCACCATGTCTAACCCACATAAGGACTGGCTAATCCAGGAGCAAACGGCTCTTGGTAAAGATATCTCAAATCCGTTGACGGCTTGCAATTTGCCCAAAATTGTATGGTATTCAGCTCACCATATCCTTAAAAGTGAAGAGTTGGCTAGCCCGCAAGTTTATGGCTTGTGGTAAAGGCGGTGGAAAAACCATAATTGGTAATCAGCTCACCAAAGATAATATTGATAATTTATCTAAGAGTTGGCTAGTCCAGAGCAAACGGCTTCTGGTAAAGACACATCAAATCCGTTATATGGTTTATGATTTGCCAATAAATCGAGATGGTTATCGATTATACCATGGTTCTTACTTGAACTCAAACATTTGGCTACTCCAGAAGTAATGGCTTTTGGTAAAGAGATAAAATCCATTAATTTTTCTCAAAACATTGCTAGGGACTAGCAATATCTTAGTGTGGGGATTGATGAGTGTCTAAATACTCATCATTTTTGTACCAATTAGACTGCAAAAACATCCGAAAACACTCAAATGTATCAAAATGATTAAAATATCACAAAAAGTGTTTTATGTGTTTTAAATGCAAAATATCAAAATCACGGTGAAAACATATAAAATTTGCATAATTGGCGCTTTTAGTCCCCAAGTTTCAAAAATTGTCAAAAAGCAGTCCCTGGTAAATCTAAATAAAGAAAAATGTTATTCAAGGTCCCTGAAATATTCTAAATTGTCAAAAATGGTCCTTGAATAAATCTTTTGTTAAATGGCAGAAAAGGTCCCTGAACTTTCATAAAATGTCAAGTTTGGTCCTTGGAAAAATTGAAAATGTCAAGTTTAGTCCTTGAATTATTGATACTTGTCACTTTTAGCCCCTGGAACAACTTTGCAGATTTGGCAGGAATGGTCCCTTGAATTTCAGAATTTACAACTTAAGTCCTTATGATATTAAACCTTTTAAAACCCTTTTGGACTTGTCAATACTCAAATAGACCCCTGCCATAACCAAAATAGACCCCTGCCAAAACCCTTGACCCTTCCCATTTTGACCCCCCAGTCAAACACTTATCTTTTCCCTCCCACACTTATCTCTTCCCTTTCCACTTGATCTCTGCAACACCTGATACACTCAACACACTCACCAATGCCTTATCTCCTTCCACCCTCACCCACATCATTATCACACCTGTCCACCCCCCTCCTAGTTGCAGTAACAGTCCCTATAAGTCAAATAACATGCTTTCCCGCCAAAATTGACAAAGTGGTTAAAATCCACAAAAGTTATCCAAAGGCTCTGGAACTAAGTGGGATCCACTCAGAAGACATGTGGGAAGCTAGTTGGGTATAAAAGAGAGGAAAGGAAGCAAGAAAGAACCAGTTAGTTAGTTTTAAATTTTTCCTTGTATGTCGTTTTTAAAGTTTCTATGTTTTAAATAAATTTTAAGTTGTAATTTCAAGTACTAATGTATGAAACTTAGTTAACTCAGTGTATTGGAACTAATTTCAAGTATTCATTACAAGTTTGAGAAATTTTCATGTAAAGTCAACGAAAGTCAACCATTAAGTTCATCATAATCTTAGTGTAAATCGTGTTTAAAAGCTTTAAAGTAGAAGTAACTCAGTTATTAGAAGTCCTTTTCAGTTTAAATTCTCAAGGCTTAATACCAAAATTGATTTAAAGTCTGTTTTAGCAATCTACAAGGGTGTTTGGTTTAGGCTAAAAAACGGGTCAAAACCTGTTTTGACCCATTTTGGTTATTAAAGATCAGTTTCATGAAGTTTAGTTTGAGTTAGTTTAATAGTACCAAGAAGCTAGAACAAGTTTTGAAAGGTTTCAAGTACAAGAGAAAACCATTTCCTGTCTCATAATTTTCTGCACAAACAGCCCCACTGCTGTTCATGTGCTTTTTCAAAGCTCATCTTTCATTTAAAATTCTTCCAAAATCACTTTTCTCACATCTCAATATACCATTTTCAATATATCAGTAGTCTATGTGCACTTAGGATAGTTTTATTTAGTTTAAAATTGCATTCAAAATCTGTCCTAACCCCATTCCAGCACTGCAACAGCAGCCTTTTCAGTTTTAGTCCACTTTTCACAGCTTATAAATAAGCTGTATGAAGGACTTTGTGGCCAGAAGCAGGGGGAAAAAGGTAGCTGGGTTGGTAGACTCCTTAGGATCAGAAGCTCAACAGCTCACTCATACCTCAGCTTATTCAAATTAAGCCACAAGTAAGTCCCTTGTGACTGAGTTGCTGCAGTGACACACCAGGACAGTTCTTTTCCTTTGTTCCAGTGCTTATTTAAATTCCTTGTTAGCTTATTTAGGTTAATAGTTGCTTAGGCTTAGTGTAGTTTCAGCAATTTAATGTTTATTATACCCTGTTCATGCTTAATTCTTGTTTGTCACAGTAGCTCTTTAGGACACTCTAGTAATTTATAGCCAACTGTTGAAGTTTTTGTATATCCAAAACTTATTTTGTGTTCCAATCTCATAGATATAGCTTGTCCTAGGCTTAATTTATCTTATAACATCATTATCTGTTCACCATTTTGGATCAAACCTCATAGAAGTCAACAATTCAGTTTCACATTAAAAGTCAAAATTGAAAAATCTGATTTTTGGCCAACTGCAAGGATTTATCATGATCTCATCTCTGAGCCAATTTCATTGAGATTTGGAATTTTAGAAACCTCTCCTGGTCTAGTTTCTTATGAGCATTTTTTCCTAATTTTGTCAAATTTCTAAAAACCCCTAATGAGCTTGTTAAATTGGTACCAAATCCCCTGTGCAGGGCATCAGGTCTGCACAGGGTATACACAGATTTTGCAGATCTTGTATCTGGCTCATTAGAGCTCCTAAAGGTCTGTCCTTGGTGTTTTACATAGCCACCCAGGTCCTCTTCATGCCCCAATTTGTAGTTTTCCTTATCAGCTTATTTTGGAGCTTATGCATAAGCTCAAAGTACCCCCCTCACAACTGAATTTAGCCATAAGCTCATTTAAGCAAATCTGTTGAGCTTGTTGTTTCAGAGGTTAGGACTTGTTGAAACTTGTTCCATTTTAGTTCTTCTAGCTTATAGTAGCTTCTGTTTTGAGTTGGTGCCTTTTGGATTCCATTTGCTTATTCAAAGGCTTATTTCAATAAGCCTTTGCACTTCAGTTTCAAAATCCTCCAAACAAGCTCCTGTTTTTCCATTTTTCATAGCTTCCTAATATTATTTTAAGCATTTCTTGAATTTTTCAGATTTTTCCTAGCTTGTTTGGTATTTTTCTGCATTTTATCTAGTTTTTAAGCATTTTTAAATAGCATTTAATACAAAAAATTAAGAAAAGGTTCAAAAAATAATTTTTCAATTTTCTTAAGTTAAGATAAATATAAAAAGATAAAAAGTATTTTTCTAGATTTTTCTTAGTTAAATTTGTATTTTTAAATAATTTAAATAGTTTTAAATAGTATTTAATTCCTAGAAAATAGAAAAATAATCGTAAAAATACAAAAATAGTTTTGAAAATTCTAGTTTGATATTTTAGACTTTTCCATTTCTTAATTTTATTTTTCTAGCTTTATTTCCTAATTTCTTGTATTTTAGGTAATTATTTAATAGTTAAAAATAGTTTTTAATTAATAATAATTAATTAATTAGTTATAAAAATAATTTTATTTTTCTATAAATTTTATTTTATCATTAGGTTTGTAAAAATGTATTTTTCATATTTTTAGGCTTAATATTGTGTAAGTTTCACTTTTTATTTTGCACGTTTACGTAATTTTTATTTTAAACGTAAGTTTTTAGTTTTAAGTTTTAAACGCTCATCATTTTAAATATAGTGATAGCGTTTATTTAATAGATTTTATCTTTTTAACTTTCTTTAATTTGCATTTAAGCCCCTGTAGTTTATGGGCTTTTCCTTAGTTAGAATCTTATCCAAATATCTTTTCCGTTCAAATCTCTCGATCACTATACGTCTGACTATTCTCGCACAGCTCGTTGGGACTTAACGACCTGGGTAAACACTATACTCTCCTGATCTTCATTGTATTTGTGCTCTGAGCTGTTTTAAGTTTCTTACAGTTGGTCATTCACAAGTGGCTAGCTTGCGTGAGATAACTTGACGGTTCAGCACGGATCAGGTATAATAGAGGACCTTGCTCTCTATGACAATGAAAGTTGGAATGTCCCCCGTGAGTTGCCCAAAACCGTAAAGGCAATCTCCTTGCCTTCCCTTGACTCACAACCTTCCGACCGTAGGATGCTCGAGCTTGAAGATCAAGTTAAATTCCTAATGAGCTCTTACGAAAATCCTAAGTCTTCACGCCAAGTGAACAAGGTTTCTTCCTTGTGTGAGCAATGTAGTGGCCCTCATAACACTCGCGCTTGCACAAGACTCCCTGAACAAGCTTCCGTTGACTACGCATCCTCGCGTACCAATGGAACGGGAGGAAGATTCCCTACAACACCCGGACCAAGGACTTTTAATGACGCCCGAGAAGCATGGAAGGGCAAGCCCGAATTTTATTGGGGACAAACTAAAGAATTCACATCTAATGATTTCTCGTGGCCCCCACCTCACGGCCCTAGCCAACAAAACATAGAGGGGATGTTGCAACACCTAGTCGCATCCCAAGAAGCTCAAATAGCTAAGCTCTCGGACCGTTTTAACCAACAACAAGCCGAGATGGATAGGAAGATAGATAACCTTTTGAAAGCCATGACCAATAGTGATAGGAAGGTTAATGCCATCTCAACTCCCGAAACTTCCGGTGTAGAGATTAAGGACCCAAGTATGTTAGCTAAGCACGTTCAATTCGTCAATACCATAACCTTAGTGAAACCTAATAGAACAAATGACGAAGCGAACCATGAAACGATATTTGAGGTTAGTGAGACACCTAGGAATGAAACAACCGAGGAAGTAGATGAAGTAGACAATGACTATTTCAATAAGTTTCCTACGGAAGAAGAACTATCTCGCAACCCACACTTAGTACGTGACCTCCGTCACTTGTATGTTAGGAGAAGCCCTAGGATCAAGTTTGGGAACCCTTGGAATCTTAACATACCATGTTGCATAGGACACCTTTTCGTGGCAAAAGCCTACATTGACCGCAAGTCGCCAATAAATATAATGACTAGCACCTACTATAATTGGGTAATGAAGAAGCCTATCCCAACTAGGCAAGATCCCGATAATCCTAGGGTTAGTTGCAATTTTCTTGGTAGAGTTAAGGGATTGCCCGTTTATGTAGGTAGCTTCACGTTTCCTAAGGATTTCATAATAGTGGATGATATTAGTACGGCTATAGATCCTAGCTTGTCCCACGTAATTCTAGGAAAACCTTTCGTAGAAAACACCGGGATGACTTATGATCCGTCATTGGGAATAGTTAGATTCAAGGATGAGACCGATGATGTAGCCTACCAAATGCCCTTTAAGATTGAAAAATTTTCATCACTATCCAATGATGAAAAAGAACTTAAGCTATCTGTCTACTATAGGAATGAGGAAGATAAGGAGAAGGGAGTTGATTATGTGATGAATAAGATTTTCGGGTTCTATAAGGATTGCTTGAACTTAGGACCGAAATATAGAACCGAGTGGGGAGAGGACGACCTCTTAGAAAGGTTCATCATAGGGCACTTTTACAACATGGAATCCCCCAATAGAGACCGTCATGAGGAAGAAGGTGACGGTAATGAAGTCACGTAGGGGCACGACTTTGAGTCTAGCTACAAGACTCATAAATAAAGAAAAGTGCTTCGTGGGAGGCAACCCATGCTTAATTGTTTGCTTGTTTATGTGTCGTGTATCTTTTATTGATTGTTTATTCTCATGTTTAAATTTGTAAAAATGCTTTATTTTGTCTTTAACCTCGTCTTAATTACATATAAATGTATTTTACATAAGGGATAAGTGTAGGGAGGATTACACATGTTTTCAAAAGAAATGTGAACATGAGAATTTCAATTAATTAAAAGATATACATGTGTGTTTGTTCGAGTCAAATGCTTGTATCGAGTCATAATGGATGTTTTGCAGGAAATTTTTCCAGATTCTAAAGATGTAAATTTTCCGAATTTTTTCCGAAAATCGAGACCGGTTTCTGTCAGGATCGCAACTTGAGGGGAGGAAGCAGCTTATTACTTTTTTCTCGTTTTCTGAGCTACTTATAAATTTTTGGAATTTTCAAGGTCTTAATTTTCTAGAAAATCTGTAAACATCCATTCCACAAGAATTATATCCTAGTTTAGTAGAGTCTTATATATATTGTTACCGCCGATTTTACGCGAAGGTTTCGTTTGTTTTCTTCAAGTGTGCAGGTTTAATTTACCAAGAAGAAGATACATAAGATTGGAAGGAGCTTTTAATGAAAATGTTCTTCTTGAAGAAAGATGTAACCACCACTTTATACGGATCCTACCGAGCTAATCAGGGGAGTACTAGTTTCTTTTGTCTTTAATTACCTTCCATTATCATAACTTTGATACTTTCGGGGAACATTGGGGACAATGTTCAGTTTAAGTGTAGGGAGGGAAAATAAAACGGGAACTTTGAAGCTATGCTTATCCTTGACTATTTGCTTTGTCCAATTTCATTTGTGTAATAAACCATGAGAAATATCGGTTAGGGTAATTTTGGCACCAAATTTAAAATTTTTCATGACATGTAGGAGTGGGCCATTAGTCTTAATAAAGCATCTCATGGATAGGAAGTTATATGACTAGCACAAAAACCCTTTACCACTTAAATTCCACCCAAAATGTGAGGATCGCCCTTAGATTAGTAGGAATTAAAGCATTCATCTTTAATGCTTAGAGTGTGAACCGGTAGTATAATAGATTCTAGAACTTGTTTTGTGATGCATCCCGAGATCGCTAGTAAGACTACATTTGTGTAGTTAGGAATAACTAAATGATAAGAGGCATTAGGATAACCCTTGTTTGATACCCGTAATATAATTACTTCTTCCACATCGGTTGAGTAATCCCCCACACCCTTGCGTTGTACTCATCTTTAGTACACGATACCCCTAGTTAACCCCTCAGAGCCTATCCTTTTCGCGGTTCTCGTGATATTTCGGTTTTTCGAAATGTCAATGAAGAGCATTCTTTACAATCCACCCCCAAATGTACACCCAAATCACCTTAGCCTACCTTGTATGCACTCACTTTTAGTGCATTATTGTTATCACACTAAACCCTTAGTTCAATTATCTTGTTGCTTGCATAAGTTGCTAAGTCGAGTCATATCCTTTGTACACAGTTTTGGGACGATCGGGACTCATGGGAAAAGTTAAATTTTATAAAATGACGGGAAGGGAACGTTAAATTCAAATTCCCTTTATTTGCGTAATAATGTACTCCAAGTGTTTTGATCTTTTCAATTCGGGTCAAATTAGTGTTAGAATAATAAAAACTCAAGTGTAGGGACGTGCCTATAAATCCCTATCATTTTGATGTTATCGTAGAGGATGGTAGAGTAAAAGTGTATGAAAAAAATCAAAAAAAATAGAAAAAGAGAAAAAAAAAAAAAGGCTACCATCCTACATCTATCTTTAAATTTATGTTTGTTTATTTCAGTTATCTAGAGTTTAGAGTGTCGAGTCTTGGCTTAGCAACGCCATTCTTCGCATGCTTGTAACATAAAGATTTTTGACTTGCCACCACTAAATCGCCTATCCCACCAAACCCTTTGTTTCCCTACCGTAAGCGGTAGAGGTGGCAAAATGGTTGGGTTGGGTTGGGTTGGGTCTTGGGTCTTAGATGGGTATGGGTCTATATGGGTATGGGTCTAGATGGGTCACTTAGAAGGATGGGTCTAGATGGGTATGGGTATAAATGGGTAAGAGTCGGGTCGGGTCGGGTTTTTTTGGGTTTTGCTAGTTTTTTTGTTTCATCATGGAACATAATAATTAATTACTGTAAATAAAGACAAAAAGTATTCAATATCCATTTTTTACGTTTCATCGGTTTTATCGTTTTCGTCCGTTTTACACGCTCTCTTTTTTACGTTTTTGTCCGCTTTTACACGTTTTACGGTTTTTACGCTTTTATGCGTTTTTACACGCTTTAAATCGCTTTTGTTACGTTTTGCCTGCTTTTCACACGCTGGCCCGCTTTTTCGTTTTACTCGTTTTTCTCCGTTTTTACTCGTTTTGGCGGTTTTTTACGCCGCCCGTATTTTACCCTTTTTACGTTTTTGTCCGTTTTCGTCGGGTTTTTACATTTTGTCCGTTTCGCCGTTTTTACGTTTTTGTCCGTTTTACACTTATTCGTCCCGCTTTTTACGTTTTTGTCCGTTTTACATCGCTTTTGTTACGTTTTGCCTTTTCACACGTTTTTGTCCCGCTTTTTTTTTTCTCGTTTTTACCGTTTTTCTCGCTTTTACTCGTTTTACTTTTAACGCCGTATTTTAACTTTTTGTCCGCTTTTATTCGCCGTTTTTACGTTTTTGTCCGTTTTACGTTTGTCCCGCTTTTTACGTTTTTGTCCGTTTTACACGTTTTTTTACGTTTTGTTACGTTTTTGCTTGTTTTCACGCTTTTCGTTTTTTACGTTTTTCTCGTTTTTACTGTTTTAGATGCGTTGTTTTACGCTTTTAGTATTTTAACTTTTTGTCCGTTTTCTTGAGTTTTTGTCCGTTTTACGCTTTTCGCTTTTTAAGTTTTTGTCCGTTTTCCACATTTTCATGTTTTTTCGTTTTCGTTTTTAATGCGTGTTTTTCACGTTTTTGTCGTTTTACGCCGTTTCTGTTTTTATTTTTTATCCGTTTTACGTTTTGATCGTTTTTTTACGTTTTGTCGGTTTTACACGTTTTAGTCCGTTTCTAACGTTTTTACGATTTTATCTGTTTTACATGTTTCGCCGTTTTTCGTTTTATCCGTTTTACGCTTTTCCGTTTTTTAATCTTTTTGCTTGTTTTCACACGTTTCGTCCGTTTTTGTTTATTTTACACGTTTTCGTCCCATTTTTTGTTAATTTTTACGTTTTCGTCCATTTGTTGTCCGTGTTTAACGTTTCGCTAGTTTTTACGTTTTTAGCCGTATTTTTATGTTTTTGTCCGTTTTTACGTTTTTCATCTGTTTTTTCGTTTTCGTCCGTTTTTAAATGAAAAACGGATAAAAACGCAATAAAACGTTAAAAATGGACGAAATCGAAAAAAACAGACGAAAACTTGTAAAAACGAACAAAAACGTAATCAGCGAAAAAAAACGGCGAAAACGTAAAAAAAGCGTAAAACGACAAAGACATAAAAAACGTAAAAACGCGGACAAAAGCGTGTAAAACGGATAAAAACGTAAAAACGAAAACGTGTAAAACGGACAAAACGTAAAAACCGAAAATGTGCAAAACGACAAAAACGTAAAAAGTAGTTAAAATACGGCGTAAAACGTAAAAACAGCGAGTAAAACGAGAAAAGCGTAAAAAAACGTGTAAAACGGGTAAAAAAATCGTAAAAAAGACGAAACGTGAAAAACAAAAAACGTAAAACGTAAAACGGACAAAAACGTAAAAACGGACAAAACGTAAAACCGTAAAACGTAAAACCGGACGACAAAAACGTAAAAAAATCAAAAACGGGCAAAACGCATAAAATTGTCAAAAACGTAAAAACGAGCGAAATCGTAAAACGGACAAAATCGTAAAAATTGGCGAAAACACAAAAACGGCGAAAACGGCGTGTAAAACGGACAAAACGTAAAACGGACAACGTGTAAAACGCGGCAACGTAAATCGGACAAAACGTAAAAAAATCTGACGAAAACGGGTAAAAACGTACAAAATTGTCAAAAAATTGACAAAAACGTAAAAAAACAGACGAAATCGTGTAAAAACGGAAAAAAAAACGTAAAAAAACAGACGGAAACGTGAAAAAACAGGCGAAAACGTAAAAAAACAAACGAAAACGGACAAAAACGTAAAAAAAAAGAGAAAAACGGTAAAACGGACAAAAACGTAAAAAAGTATCGAAAACGTGTAAAAACGGAAAAAAATGTAAAAAACCGTTAAAAAACGGAGAAAAACGGACGAAAATGGTAAAATTATATTGTGAGTGATTTTTATAATTTTAGTTAACAATCAACTTAAACCATGTAAATATTGTACTAGACCCATGTGGGTATATTATTAGACCCAACTAGACCCATCAATATTAATTAATTAAAATAAACTATACCCAACTAGACTCATCTATTAAAATAAACTAAACCCATTTAGACTCATCTCATTAAAAAAATTTACCCAACTAGACTCAAATTTAACCATTGGGTCTTAAATTGCCACCTCTACGTAAGCCTAACATTACAACCCTTTAAAAGACCTATTGGATAGTCTTTCCTAGGTGCTTACGCTAAAGCGATGGAGGTTTGATCTAGTCTCAAGCCTATGGTAATCTATGTACTAGGACCGGTTAATGAGTGTTTATCTTCCAAACACCCCATGTGAGGTGCTAGTATGTAATTTCCATGCTTGTTATGACTTTTGCGGTGCTTATATGTGTTGTGAATCGTTCTAAACTAATGCTTCATGACCCCTAACTTATAAATTAATTGGCTAAAAGCACATTTGCTTGAGGACAAGCAAATACCAAGTGTAGGGATATTTGATAAGGTTTTAAAATGTACCTTTTTTAGGAGTCGTTTAAGCCCTTATTTGATCACTTTTGTATCCGTTATTACTTAATATCGTTCCTTTTCACTTTTTAGGTCTCTTGAAGGCAAATTGCTGGAATGACACTTATTCGGATAAAAAGGTGCGAATATATAAATAAAATGGCCAAAGTCAAGAATCGAGACACTCAAGCTACTGAAACTGAAGGGGATGGCGTCATGTTATACTTGCGACGCCGTCGGAACAAGTCTTGTGACGATACAGTAGCAAAATTGCTTATTTTCAAGTGACGACATCAGGTTTTAAAAGAGTAGGGCTTCGCAGCTCAGACGGCCTAGATTTGATCCAGACGGCGTCAGAGACTCAAGGCGACGGCGTCACGGACATAAGGTGACGCCGTCACAATGATAACGTGGCCAAGACAAAACCCTAATGACGGCGACCCGACGGCGTCACAAATTAAAGGGTGACGCCGTCGCAGTTGTAACCTTATATATAGAATCCGAATTTTTCAGTTTTTAGTGTGTAGTTTTTTGACTATAAACCTAAACCGAACCAAGGCTGCCTTGTACAGTATTTTAGGGTTCCATACCCTATCTTACATCAAGATAAGTGTTTTACTTCATTAATTTAATTATGTCTTCAATTGATTGTGTGTATGCTTGCATGTTCCCCATGTCCGGCTAATTTACTTGTGTGTTTGCTTAGGTAATATGATACTTCGTTGTGTTATTAATACTTGATTAATCTTTGTTGAACCTTAGTTTATAATCACCTAGAGTAATTGTAGGCTATACATCCAAAGAATACCTTAGAGTTAAAGTTTATAAATCCTAGAGATTTTTTAGGCATTAACCTTTGGTAACTTCAAAGAGTTAGGGATAAACGCATACCCCACGACCTTAGAGACACAACGCGATTAAGAATAAGGACGTGACAATTCAACCATCAATAGGAGATAACTAGGGAGTAATAAAGCCTAAGCAAATACATTTTTAATCATCATACGAGCACACAACAATAGACATAGACTACATTCACTTTAGGATTAGATAATTAGATAAGTAGAAGTAATCGGTAGAAATACCAACCCCCCAAATCCAAACCCCGAGATTCGTACCTTTCCATTTCCTAAAAAACATAAAAAGATAAAAAAATAATCTTCCTCAACCCCAACCTTAGCATAGTAACTTCTCACTAGCATTCCTATTCCCCTAGAGAACAATATCAATTCCCGTGGCTTACCCTAATACTACACTACAACGATTAGGTTTACTGCCTAGAGTGTTAAAAAACTTGCTCGACGAAAAGGAAGTTCATTTGACCCCGAACGCGCTGTGTAAGCGTATCAATCATTTTTAAGTCAATTGGAGTTGTCCACAGAAAAAAATGTAAATTTGTCACACCCCATCACAGCGAAAGATAACGGGGCGTGACTTTCATGGAACAAAGTCTCGAACTAAATTGAACGACCTCTATATGAGTCATTTGAAAATAACAACTTGTTTACAACAATAGCGTTTCAACAAAATGACATGGTTTCAAGAGTTCATAACATAAATGATAAAGATTCTTTACATAACGAAACCCTACTAGTAGTGCAATAAAATCTCTGATGAAATGAGGCCGCGAAAAGTGACTCTAGCGTGATGCTCCAAATGCTTTCCATGTATATGCGTTTAAGGACCAGAGAATAACATGCTAAAATGGGTCCATATAAAGTTGGTGAGTTCATAGGTTTAACATAGGTAAATAGTGTCATTGACCACAACATTTAGCGACTATTGTATCACTCAAAATATTGGAAAAAGTATTACTATTACACTAAGCTCATGAAACCGAAGCCTTAATTGTTCTAGTTTGTGTCCTTGTAAGCGTTTCATTCCGAGAATACTCATCGTTCCTCAAATGATTTTGTGTCCGTTTGACATACCAGTCAAGTAAGCGCTACAAACCTGGACGGAGGTGTCAACCCAATAGATTTATTCACAACATTCATGCTTACTCACACAACTAATGGTTCATGATAGTGGGGCCTCAGTGGAATGATATGTAACTTAGGCAATACGTAAATGTTTAAAGTACTTGTGTCCATAAAAACAATTGAGCATGTATTCTCACCCCATAGTAGTTCAAAACAAGTAAAGTATGGGTTATGAGACTCACCTTAGCAAGTGTTAGTAGCGAGATTTAATAAGCAAGCTTGATGTAAACATTATGACCTAATTGCAACATAAATCAATAAGACGCCTGAAGGTCACAATGATATGCTCTATACGCACATGAGTTTTAAAAATTTATATCACCCATATAAACTTTTGTTAAGTTTTTATAAAGTTTTACAAGTAAGACCTTTTATGAAAAGAGTAAAACATGAACTTTTCTTATTAAACCCTAAAGACAAATTCCACTAGAAATCTTAACCCGACTTTGGAAGGCCATAACTTCCTTAATTCTTAATGAAATTCCTCGATTCTTCTTTTAGAAATTAGATATATGTCTTACCTTTAAAACCCATTTAATTACATTTACCGATTTAAAGCTTAAGACCTTCAAACTACTATTACAAGACACGTGTTCTAACATTTATACCTGTTGGACATTTTTTTGCATAAATTTCTATTGGGATACCAAACCACCCCCGCAATTCACGATTCTTAGCTTAAAATCTTCCTAAGACATTAAGGTATCTTGTGGTTGAAATAAATTTACCAAAAGTGTTAAGTAAGATAGTTAAAACTCCTTCACAAGTGACCAAAATTTCTAGACTGTAAACCCTCATTTTGTAACTTTGTGTAAATCAACTTTTAATAAAACATATTTTGTAGGGTGATATATAAACTATGCAAGACATGCTAAATAAGTGTAAAATAAGTTCATTGAGACACTTACACGAAATATGGATGAGTATGATGGTTGTGAAGTGAACTTATACCAACTGAAAGCTAAAAAAACCCTAGAATTTCACCACCAAAACCCTAGCAATTCTCTACGTACCCTTAACCCTTGTTTTCCTTCTTTGAGACCAACTAAGATTTAATAGTATGTGTCACACCTCCAGAATCGAGTCACAACGGAATGGTAATCCAGGGCACGACGTTCATGGAACAAGGTACAAGGTAAATAAAGAATGACACTATATGAGTCGTTTAGAAATGCTTCCTTTGATTAATTTATATATGACAGAGTTTAACAAAATATTGGTCCCAAAGTTTTCACCAAAAGCATAATAATAAGTTTTGTTTCAATCAAACGAATGAGTTAATGCATGAAATCTTCTGTGTAACGCAACCGCTACGGCTACTCTAACCTGTGACTCCATGGATGCTAAGCCAAGCATACCTTAAACACTTGAGAAATATATGCTAAAAAATCAACAATAATATTGGTGAGTTCATAGGTTTATGTAATTGTAAAGTTCAGTTCAAACCACAAGATTTCAGTATATATAACAGTTATAACAAATACAATGTCACGAAAAATAATACAATTTCCCTAACCTCTTGACCCCGAAGCTCAACGTATGATGTATGCAATCAAGCAAAATAACAACTTGCCCCATGTAAGTGTTTGCCAAACACTCAATGTATTCCAAATGATATGCGTCCATTTACCAGGTTCGCACGACCAACTTGGACGGGGGTGTTAACCCAATAAATTTATCCACAACACTTGCGCTTACTACGTAATTAACGGTTCATGATAATTGAGGACTTTTTGGCATTGTGGTAACTTAGGCAATATGTAACGTATTTAGTACTCGCGTCCGTAAGTAAAAACGGAGCATAGTATTCTCACCTCGAGTGTTTAGAAATAATATAAATATGTAAAAACGGGGCTATGAAATTTACCCCAAGTAGTCAAAAAATAAAGTACTAGAAATGTGTGCACGAAAAACGATGCTCGAAACGCATATGCAACCTAAGTAAATAATGTGGCATCTTAGGTTGTGAAATGATATGAAATAACGTGGATGTAATTTTTATATATACTATATCACCCGCACCTGTTTGCAATTAATTTTCATAAGTAAAATATACTTTACGTTAGAGTTCGTTAACTAGTTGCATATATAAATACTTTATATTACTTTTAAAAGTGACAATCTTTAATAAATCGTAGTTGGTTAACTATTTAATATTTTAGAAAACTTCTGGCTCATATATAAAGTAGTTATATAATGCTACAACATTTCTTTTGAGCGTTTTAGCTTGTTTGGACTTTTAAACGCTAAAAAACGACCTCCAAGTTCCCGAACAACTCTTATTTTCTCATAATGTAAAAGCTGAAATTTTATTAATAGTGTAGTTTTTAGTTAAAACTTTAATGTGCCGTAACTTTTTCGTTTTAAATCTGTTTTGGATAAATAATATATCCATGAAAATGTATTTTAATATAGTTTAATGTTTTTTAACTTTCGGTTACCCAACCCGACTTTAACAGTTTGATTTTCCTCGGGAACCGTGCAAATCAGCAAGTAATATGCAGTTATTCCAGAAAATAATAAACTTTTAGTCAAAACTTTAAACCAACGTAACTTCTTCGTTATAAATCCGTTTTAGTGAATAATATGTCCACGAAACTGTATTTAAGTATCGTTTCATATTTTTAAGCTTTCGGGTAATCAACTCGACTCTAAAACTCTATTTTACCTTAGAAAGTGTTCCAATAAGCAAACTATTATTTTTCCTTTCACCTTTTTAATTACAAAAAGTCCAACAACACTTTCAACTATCCTAATCCCTTCCACCAATTTCTTTAACAATATAATTAAATATATAAGGACATGATTTAACAAATAATAATTCAAGATCTAAAATAAATACACAAGTATATATTTTTGTAACACTTTTATAATTATCCACTTTATCATAACTAGTTATAAATTTACCCAACAAAGTTTATAAAGCCTCAACATCATAAAAATCATATTTTTGATAGATTTTTTACTAGTTCACATTTGTAAACAATATTTTGATACAAACATGTTGTGATGATACTTTTATATTTATTTGATGATTAAATCATTTGTAAAAATACATGACATGAATTTGAGTAGTAGGAAAATAAGCAAAAGATTTTTATACCTCTTTGAATTTGAGTAGTAGGAAAATAACCCTAATTTAACCAAATAACCCAATAAGCTTCCAAATATTTACTCTTTACCAAAATAAGCCTAAATAAGCTATCTAACATGTCAAAACCCAGAGTTTTCTTCTTGTTTTCTTCTTGATGTTTGTTTGAATATGGGAGAGAACAAAAGGGAAGTTTGTGTGTGATTTTGCTAGTGATAAGTGAAGAAGAAACCCTAATCCTTAAGTATATATATTAAACCCTAGTTATGGTGTTTCTAATATAATATGCATACTTTAAGTTTAGGTTAATAAAAAAACAAAAGTGATTTTTGGGTGGTGTTGTTCGGCCAAAAACAAGGAAAAAAAAAGGGGGGGGGGGGGACAAAGTAGCTTCACCAAGGGTTACTCCTTGGTCTCCAAGTAGTGATCACTGTGCTAATTTTGTTTTATGTTCTTTTAAAACAAAAATAAAATGTGTAATAAAACTTGGGCTTGAAGTTTCGGCTAAAGGTGGAAAAGAGGGAAGAACTAAAAAAAAATTCGTTAAAATGTATTGGTGTATGTGTAGGTATGTATTGGATATGTTGTGTATGCATGAAAATGCAAAAGGTGCATGTTACGTAACCTACGCAAACATTTAAGACCGTAAATGTTAAATGGTAAAATGTACTCGTATTAATAATATTACGTCAGAAATATTACTTAGTCTGAATTTGTTGTGCACAAATATTATTTTATGGGTTTACGCGATTTAACTAAATAGTTATACGTAAAAGTAATCGTGTGAACTTTCAAAATAAAATATTTTGAGTTAATAGAGAAATAATGACCTGAAAAAATACGATTTGCTACAGTACGAGTGTGTTTTTATCTGTGCTATGTGGGTAGATAATGGGTTCAATTTATAGCAAAAAATACATCTTATGGCCTTGTTACTCTAGCATGGTAAAAGTGAAATGCGGAATGGGAAAGGCTCATTTAGCCGTGGTTTTGGAAAGGGACAAGAGGGGGGGGGGTGATGGTAACTTAGCCCAGCCATTAAAGCTTAGTAAGTTTATGGCAATTTAGGGAACATGGGTTTGGAAAGAGAGATTTGACTATCCTAATGGGGGAGGGCCAGATTTTTGGAGTAGATTTGGGAGGGAAATTACCAAATTTGGAAATGTCATAGTGTTTAAATGTATTAGTAAAGGTGGTGAGTTGTATTGGGTAGGTTATGCATACAAGCATGCTAATAAAGACACTTAGAATGAAAGTTATGTATAAACAATGAATGTGAATGCATATGATCACTAAAATGATTATGAGAGTGGTAATGTACTTGGTTAGTGTAGACTAAACCTTAGTCTAGTGTGACATAAAACGTCCAAAGATGGTTCTCGTTATGCGTGGGATAACCTAACAGTTATGAGTAAAGTTCATTATTTACTTCTTTAGAATAAAACGTTCTAGTTTACTAATAAATGTTAACCTAAAATTTTCGGTTGTCACAAAATTAGTTAGATCAGTTAGGCATGAAGTTATACGTGAATCTTCTGTAGCTCATACTATTGCTCAAAGAGGTTTATCCATGCCTTATTGCTGCAAGATCATACTGTTGGTGTAAATGATGGCTGAGGTATTCTTTATGTATTAATGATGACAAATATATTGGAAGACATTTAAAATCACGAACAATAGACAAAAATAGAAAACATACCAACACCGGGCCTGATACGTCAGGTTGGCCCGCTGGCGCGCCAAACCGGCGTGTTAGGTGTTGTTTGGTGCGCGTTCATTTTTTCTAAGACATTTTACTCTTACCTGACTAAAGTGGATCTTTTAATACATGTTCGTACATAATATTTAAGATGTTTGGTAAACTCGCAACAAGATTTGGATATAGAGAGATAACCAAAATACCCTCTTCCTGTTTTACAAAACGCCAACTCAAAAATGTTTTCTAAAAGCCATTAGCCAATTCTAAAATGATTTTCTCGAACCTAGAAGATTCATACTTTCATTAAACCTTCAACTAAAAGTATCAAATGGACATAATCCTTACGTATATATTTGCTAATCACGTAACAGGTTTACACCCTTATTGGTCAAATAAGTTAAGGCCATTTTGCGTAAATGCAACTTTTCATTTATGGGTTAATGCTTTACTTAAGATGCAAAGTGTTTATCTTACTTGCATCAAGGTGGTTATTGAATACACTAATTATGGATTAATCAAGGATTATGAAATTTGAATTTTGAGATATGATTCTCCTTTGCACATGCTTACTTCTCCAACACTCAACTTCTTACACACTCCTTTACACCATTCTTGTCTCCCAATTTACACGCAATTCCACCATATACACTCTTGTCTCCCACACAATAAACAAATGCTTACTTGTCTCATCAAACCTACACAATCCCTTAATCCACTCCCCTTGGTCTCCAAGTTTCATTCAATTTTGCCACACACTCTTCTTCCACATTTGAATTTGAATAAGTATTGCCTCACACCTTAACTTCCTCTACAAACTTCCTTCCCACACACTCTCAACATTCATATTTGAATTTGAATATGCAAACACATTATTGTCTCCTACTTCAAGACATGCCATTCATCTTGCTTCTCCTACACTCAATCCTCTCACACACTCGGAACACTCACATTTGAATTTAATTTTGAAACTAAGTTTGTCTCACACTCTAACTTCTTCAATACACTTCCCTCTCACACATATGCACATTTGAATTTGAAATTCAAATACTTGTCCCCTCATTTAAGACATAGCTTGTCCAATACTCCTCTCTCTCTCACATACACACAACATCTAAATATTGCTTTCTTTGTAGGATACACAAAATTTTATATGTTGATTTTTAAAAATTACGGTCGTCGAATTCAAAGTATTGATCATGCATTTGAATATTTGATTATTACATTACAATGATGCCATATAGATCCATAAACTTAGCCTATTGGTTTCATACCAAGATTTCCTAGAAATTGTGTGACAAGTAACTATTAAAAAGAAATAGAATTATGATAAATACATCATAGAATTCACATAAATCCAAAAAATGGGTCATATCGAGCTGTCTTTCACGTTTCTAGCACAAATTTATAATCCTTATATTCATTTCCATTCATACAAATATGGGTTAAAGCAATGTTCAAGATATCAGAAGGTGATTAGGCACTTTTAAGTTATGTCCAATTTTAGTTTGACGTACTATTTTTAACAACTAATGTTGTAATAAAAAATAATTATGTTGCGCTAATAAGAAAGTGGTGTCACAAATTTGTAAAATCCACAATTTCAACCAACACGTAATGAAATTCTGTTTCAGTAGTTATACTTGAATTCAGCTTAAGAAATTAAAGTAAGCAAATACAGTAGCATTATTTCCATCTTTGAAACTTTTGAAGAAAAGAATTCCTCAAGGAGAAATAATCATGACTTGAATCAAAACATTTACGGCTCGTTTGGTTCGCAGAATGTTTTTGACGGAATTGAAATCTGTTTAAGGAATTAGAATGTGAAGGAAAGGAATATTAGAATATGAAATCCTAGGATTTAAAATCTGACGGAATTGAAATCTGCAAATACTAGCGCATGTTTGGTTGGAAGAATGAAATGAGAAAAAACAATAATATTAAAATATTTAAAATTTAATTTTAGTTTAAGATTAATAAACTAAATATTATTTAATAAATAAATTACTTATCAAATTATAATAATAATTTTTTAAATAATACTACCTCCGTCCCTAAATAAGTGTCCAGTTTGACTTTTCAGAGTCAAACTGGATCAACTTTGACTTTTCAGAGTCAAACTGGATCAACTTTGACCTTATCTATTTTTGCGAGTGTTATATAATACTTGATACAAAATATATGAATTGATTGGGTTTTCAGTGTATTTTTCATTGGTATAGTTTTTCATCAAGTATTATATAACACAAAAATAAATATTTACGGTCAAAGTTGAACCAGTTTGACTCTGAAAAGTCAAACTGGACATTTATTTAGGGACGGAGGGAGTATTATACAAACTAATATATTTAATAAATAATTTTTTTATATAAAATAAAATTGTATTTTTTAAAGTATAAATTAAAAAAGTAATCTACAAATAAATTATATTTAATTTATAATAATTTTTAAATATAATAATAATAAATTTTTTTAAATAAATAATAATTTATATTCAATTTTAAATAAATAATAATTTTTAAATCTTAATAATATGGTTGTTTATAAAAAAAACAATAATAACAATAATAATTAAATGATCGTTTATAATAATAATAATAATAATAATAAATAAAAATAATAAAAATAATAAATAAAAATAAATAAATAAATAAATAAAACAAAAAATTAAAAAAAAAAAATAATAATAAATAATAATAATAATAATAATAATAATAATAATAATAATAATAATAATAATAATAATAATAATAATAAACTATGAACGCCATGACTTATCGTTGTGTGTTGTGTTACCGACTGGGTGTTCCCCTTTTCACTGTTCAGGTACCGTGCTCGGCATGTTCTAAGGTTTTTACTGGAGATATTTATGGGGATCATGCAGTTTCATGTGCGGGTATTGTTGGCATTAAACATCGCCATAACATTGTACGTGATGTTCTTGTTGACATATGCTCGGTCCGGATTTCGCTTCGTAAAGAGGTGGATATTGGGCTTCATGGAGATATGGACGACCCTTGCGGGCCGATATATTGCTTTATTCTTGGGATGGCGGGCGTGATGTTTGTGTTGATCTTACAGGTTCGTCTCCCTTGACGCAATCGGGGCTGCTTGATTTTGTGCCAGGGCGTGCGGTTAGTGAGGCTGCACGACGTAAACGTGTCATGTATGAGGCTAAATGCGCAGACATCGGATATGGGTTCCTCCCCTTTTCCTTTTCTTCTTTTGGAAACTTGAGAAAGAGGCGGTAACCTTACTAAAGCGTATTAGACTTTTCTCCTTGACTCAAGACATTAGTGCTCGTGCTGCGGTTCATATTTTTAATCGTATTAGTTTCGCTATTGCTAGAGGAGTGGGGGCCCAGTTGGTTTCTCGGCTTCCCACTAATTTCTTGTAAATCCTTTGAGTTTTTAATAAAGTGATGTTATAAAAAAAAAAATAATAATAATAATAATAATAATAATAATAATAATAATAGCAATGACAATGATAATAATAATATGAATTACATGGAATTGTAAACAATCATTCTCATATTGCCATGGAATGTTGAATTTCATATATATGGGATTTTGAAGGAATTTTATTCCATTCCGTTTGCCAACCAAACACAGTAAAGAATGGAATTCATATTCCAAATTCTTTAAATTTTCCAACCAAACACGTTATGAAATGAAATTGGATTCCAATTCCACCAGAATCCTTAGGATTCCGCCGAACCAAACGGGCCCTAAGTTATGACTCTCCCACTTAAGTTTGCATTACCATCGAATGATAATCAAATAAGCAAAATCTCTACGATCATTTCATGATTAACTTTAAATGAGCAGGTTAACCTGCGCATTACTGCGGGAGTGTGTTGTTTTATATATTACGTGTTCTCGGTTTTATAATGTATATGTTTTAAAATGTTTTTTTTATGTCTTTTTTTTATTAGATAGAAATGTGTTATTTTATAACTAAATGTTTGGGCTTTTATTAATGTTTAGAACTTTCTAGTTTAGGATGATAATATAGCATGGTACAATGTATAATACAATTTCTACAACATTTGGCAACCTATGTTACATCACATTACATTTGTAATTAATGTGTACATGGGAAACAACATTGTAAAGAGTTGGTATAAAGAAGTTGGTAAACTAAAAGGAGTGTGTATTGTTCATTCGGTCCTGTAGCACTTAGCTCCATAACCAATCAAAAACTGCATAGTGTACCAATAGTTGTTAATTACATTAAAACAACCAATAGCATGCAAGATTATGATAATAATCACCACATAATACACTTGCTTTGGTCCCCTTCCCAAATGCTTTTTAGTGTATATATATAATAATCATCTACTAGTATTATTTTATTGGCTTTCTATGGACTCATTTAGTCAAACTAAAATTTACACGTACGACGCATATCTAGGTTCGATGTGACATGAATTTAATATACATAATTTTCGACTCTATATTTAAAGGGAAAATTCTCTAAATGCACCAGTTGCCCAAGAATATTACCCCAAATGTCTCACTTTTTTTTCACTTCCCTTAATGCCCCATGGGCAACTCTCCCATGGGTAACTCTATCATATATTTGGACCCACTTTGTACTTACAAAGTACAAATCTAAGACTTGGTCAGTTGGGCAACTTTGACCTACTATATTGGGCAACTGACATTTTTTGTCTTTTAGTGAAAAAGCAAAATATTTATTTTTTAATTTTTTACTAAAAGACAAAAATTGTCAGTTGCCCAACATTGATAGTCAAAGTTGCCCAACTAAATATCTAGTACACTTGTACTAGGTAAATACAAGGTTGCCCCACAAAATGAGACACATGTCATTTATTTAAGATAGTTGCCTAAATATTGAGTTGGGAGAGTTGCCCATAGGGCATTATGAGAAGTGAAAAAAAAGTGAGGCATTTAGGGTAAATTAGTTGGGCAACCGGGGCATTTAGAGAATTTTCCCATATTTAAAAGAGTCACAATCATCTCTTGATTATTCTCTTGCCAAACATATTTATCTTTACATTTAAACTTTTTAATTAAATCGTAGTCAATCAATATTAAACAACACTCGTATATTTAAACCTTACTAATTTTAGAATTATCCTTAAAGGTTTTAAATAATTATTAACTCTTAGTTAATGATTCATAGTTCATAACTATTTAAGAGATTTAATAAACTTATAACTTTTAACACGATAATAATCGAAAATAACTACAACTAAGTAATTCTAATTAATCACATTAATTGCATACACAAATAAACATAATGAGACATTAATTGAATTCAACAAGAGATAACAAGTATTAAAAACATTCATCAAATCAAAATAATCCAACCACGAAAATATCATAAAACATAATCTATCATCCAAGAGATGGTTCAAAAAGCAAAAAGCAAAAAGCAAAAGTAATAATTGTTTCTCAAACAATAAAACAAAGATAGATCATTAGAATGATTCTTCTAAAGATCTTCATGAACGTCCATCGTCTAACGACATTGTTTCAGTTCTTGCTTCTTTCTTGTATGTCTTTCTCCCCAGACACATTTAACAAATGTTAATTAAATAATCTTGTATCATATTTAGGAAATGGATTTAAAGGAAGGAGTGTGCACTGTTATACTTTCTAGCACTGCTGTTACTTAGCTCATATTTCGATGAGCTTGTCGAGCCTTTGTGCCAGATGTTTCCATAATGGATACACTTGGATTATTCTCTAGAAATAATTTCCTCTTTTATTGGCCTCTTGACTCCTCCGTTGGGATCACACCTGATAACTTAAGCTCCCATTGATCCATGATCAATTCATGAATCTTGGTAAGATATTTATCCCAGTTCATCCAATCAATCCTCCCATTAGAAATAGAAATATAACCCATTAAGTAACCGAGCACAGTTAGGTTCACCTTAGGGGATCCAATCTTCCTTCGATCTTTGATGGAACATCTCAAATAATGAGATTAAATGAAGTGGTCAACAAGTATGATATTTCCAATTTAAACAACTTTTACAACCTGTAACAAATCTTCAAATGCTAATTTGCGAAACATGTTTCCCAAAACAGACATAAGGTTGTTTGCTAGATAATTCCCCAACCCGATCTTGAGATAGGGAGCCATATTATCCAACATGTACGTCGTCAGATTATGCGACGCGTTACTCACCTTGAAGTAATTCATGGTAACTTCCAACGAGGCGTCCTGTTTAGGAGGCTCAATTCTTTCTTTGTTGAGGCAAGGCTTATTTAATCTGATTTGTTTCTTAACTTTCATAAACATGTCGACCGGGTACTCAGAGGATTTACTTTGAGTGGCTTATAACATGGTGTATGGGACATCCTGCTTTGGATAATAATGAATTAGTGATGGTAATAATTTGAGAAGATTACTTATCGTGTATGCTAGAAATAACATCTCTATTGGCTACTGTACATATATTTTCGGAGATGCTTATATTTTTCATAGATTTTTGTGAACTTTGAAATAAACCTTTCTGAAAGGTCTTTAACCCGTTCAACCTTTAGTCATATGTTATTATCCTCAAGACCGAAAAATACACATAGGTATGAAATGCTCAATACTCTTTTAAGATGTGAAATAAAGGATTTGCATGATAGATTGACCAATAAGAGAAGAATGAGCGAAAATGACCATTCAAAACAGAGCATGCTCTGTAATGCATACAAGGATAACACACATAAACATCTCTTTAGAAACATTCTAAGCCCATAGTGGATGATTTTTTCAGATTACTATCATTCTTATTTTACATTCAATATAAGCATAGATCTATGCTTGTATCTAGTTTTCTAGGGACATATGAGAAATCGAGAGAGGAGACACTGATTGCTTGATGTGGATTAACAACATGCAAAATTAAATGACTTCTCTTTGTTAAGTATCTTCCCTACGAACCCTTTTGGTTCATTTCCCATTCTTGATCTTTACCCAATTGCCAATGCATGCCCTTGGTTTCAGATATGTACCCTTCTTTAATCTCAAGTAGTTTCCATGTTGACTTGGCATTTGCATCTCTTTTTTGTTTTTCTGTCTAATAGCCAAGTCAGCATTGACAGAAGTAACTATGTTGGCAAACCAAAGTAGGCAGCCACTAGCACTACGAAGTGATGAGGATGACGTGAGCCCCTGCATATATTATGACATGATATAAAAAACACAAATCAAACATTTTATATATATTGGCAAAAATGCATATATATCCTTCCCAAAATGAATAATTGCATGTGTTTGCATGTGTTTGATGGTAGAAAGTTGACATATTTGCATGTGTTTGATGGTACTACATCCGTCCCATAATAATTGTCCACTTTGACTTTTCTAAGTCTTTTTGGTTAAACTTTGACCATAAATATTTTTATTTGTGTAATATAATACTTGATGAAAAATATATGAATAGATTGGATTTTAAATGTATTTTCATTTGGTATAATTTTCATCAAGTATTATATAACGCAAACAAAAATATTAGTGGTCAAAGTTGAACAAGAAAGACTCAAAAAAATCAAAATGAACAATTATTATGGGACGGAGGGAGTATTTATTTCAAACCTTGTCTATTGCCGCCTTTTTAATTGATCCACGGCCCGATACAAGGTTTTCATCAATGATAAGTTGCATGGCATGTTCAAGTAATTTACTTGCGACATTCAAACCTTGCACGTAGTACGTAAGCCGAGTTGACATCTTTTCACGCAGTGGTTCCTACAACAAAGAGAAGCAGTGAGTAACAATATCACTATAAAATTACAATATTATCTATACTACTTTATAATGCATTTAGGCCTTCTAAAATTAAAAGGCTTAAAAATTAAGCCTTCTAATTTTAGAAGGCTTAAAATTAAGATAATGAGCTCCAATCATGAGATGACATGTGTCACTTCTTAACAAACTCCAAGCCTAACTTCTAACAAACGCCAAGCCTAACTCCTAACCACCAAAAATTAAGATAAGGAGCTCCAATTATAAAATGACATGTGTCACTTCTCAACTAAAAATTCATCTTTATTTTCAAATTAAAATATCTTTTTATCTACTTATTTATATTATAATCTAATTTCACCATATTTTCTAAAATTTTATGCTCTTTAATTAAACATCAATTTTAATATATTTTTATGAGTTTTTATATTTTTAGTGGGTTTATTTTATTTTAATTCAAATTTTTACAACTTTAACCTTTATTTCATTTATTCCAATCATATTATAAGTCCAGACTGCCACAGATTAGCGGGTACCCTTCTAGTACTAATAAATAACAAAACAAACCTTGCATGTCACATGATAGGATAAATCTCCTGCTAGACAACTGGCCATCATACATGATGCACTAAGTATATGGTTTGATTTCCCCACACCATGTCTCAATTTTGGCGAATGAAATCCTGATGATAAACCATTTTTAATCACAATGTATAAGATGAATATATATATATATATATATATATATATATATATATATATATATATATATATATAAGTGAAAAGTTTAAAATAAGCAAGGGAGAATGTTTCTTCACACCTATTTATTTAGAGACTTTCTGAGCCAATGATAGATGAATATTTTTTGCTGCAACATTCCTCCATCCAATAATTGTATATGTAACAAAAGTGATGCACATAGGTTGGGAAGTAGGATTGTAAGATAAATATAGGGATACAGGATACACAATGTGAAAAATGTATCAAAACTATTTTCAATTTATAGAAAGATAATGATGTAAATGACCGTTGGGTAACGGTCACTAATGGTATTATGTAATTAAATTTAAGGAGTGCCTACGTGTAAGGAATATTACTTTATAGATAGTTATATGACCGTTGCCCAACGGAAACCTTTGTAACAACATGTATTTAATTCAAATAAAGCTGCTATTTGTTTTGAAGTTACAAGAAAATTGACCATTATCCAATGGTCTAAAGCCAAACAACAAAATCAAACTCGTATGGACACAAAAGTGAAGTACTAAAATTTAAATATACTACCCATAAATATAGTTGGTACTTTCGTTCTGGCATGTGTTATTAATAGAAAGAACAAAATAGTTAATTTTTTCTAAAAATAAATAGAAAAAACCATGTGCGTATCATGTCCAAATCACATGCGCTGTCCCAATAACATAGAATGTGCCCTCATGTGGAGAAATTTTAGTAAACGGCTGAAATACCCTCATTTGGGTAAAAGGTTGAATATGATTATTTCAGTCAATTCACTTAGACATGGATGAAAATTGAACCGAAAGTTCCCTACTTGTGTCATACTTTCCAAGTTATAGAGATTGCGCTTGCGATTTGGACAAACCATATGGATCTGTTTTGCAATTTACTCATTGTTAAAACACCAAGGACTTGTGGGACATGCTCTTATATTATGGCAACCCACGAAGCACATGCCTTGAGCTAAAGTTTCCTTCTTATGTACCTTTAGCTAGCTGGTAGAGGAGCCAAAAAGCATAAAGAGTCAAAACTGGCTATTAATTATATCGGTGGACTCACGAGAGAACAAATTTTCAAAAAGCGATATGCGCTAGTTAGGCGGCCGACCACCACCTAGCTAGTAATTGGCTGAGGCGGGGCCTAGGCGGGTTGGACTTTTCTATATAAAAAATTAAAATTTTATCTATATTGATAAATTTAAATATATATTGGTAACTTTAATTATAAATAACTAATTGTGTCTAAAAAAATAGATATTAAGCTTTATATATAATTTCATTTAGTTAAGAGTTAATTGCATTTTTGAATTTTTCGCCGCATGTTTGGTCCTGACCAACATCAAATGACTAAAATTCCTTTTTCTTATTCTTTTTCTATTTTCTTTTCGGTTTTCCTTTTTTTTCTTTTAATATAAAAAATATGTGAAGTACCAGATCTTGGCCTTTCTTTTCCAAAACCACTACACATACCAAACTGCTGCACTCCCATCTCCAAACATCATCACGTCACCAACTTCAGTCAACATTACAAATATCAACAACCCAACTCCCATCTCACATAGCCAAAAGAACCTCCTTACAACAACAAACTACAACATCATTAAACCATCTTAACTCCCCAAAGTCGAACAACAACAACAACAACAAAATCGAGAAAAAAAGTACGTATCAAGAACAAGAACCCATCTCATGTTTTTCTTTTTATACTCATAGATTTGTTCTTTTTATCCCAAAGTTAGGTTTTTAAATTTTGGGGATTTTTGTGTTTGATGATGGGTATGGTGTTTAGTAGATGGTGGCGGACTGGCGATGAACACCGGAATGGCGAGGGCATCCGGGTGGTAGTGCCCGTCGATGGTGGTGGCTGGCGATGATTGTCGGTGGTGGTGGTGGTTGGTTAAATATTATTGGATTTGAAAAAATTAGATGAAAAGAGAAAGATGAAGGGAGAGAAAAAAATAAAGTAGGTAGTTAAAAATTATTTGAAAATTAAATTGGAAGAAGAAAAAGGTATTTTAGTCATTTAACTTTGGTCAGGGACCAAAGATGCAACCAAAACCTCAAAATGGGGACGTTCGTTGCACTTTCGAAAAAATAGGGACTAAGCCTGCAATTTAGCCAAACCACATGGACCAAAAATGCAATTAACTCTTTAGTTAAATTAGATGTTCTTTTACAGCAATTAGATCACAAAATTTATTCTTTCACTCTATTTAAAAACAAGATCAACCCAATTGAAAAACAAAAACTAACTTAAAGTTAAAAAAACAGTGTTGACCGCCTTTCTATATGAACAATTAACCAAATCTACATTCCAACACCTTCCAGTGACTCCAACATCCTTAGGGAACTTGTTAGTGCTTACTAACATGTCGAGACCCGATACGTTCACAAGGTTCACGTTGTTGATCCGACCTACATTCATCCAGATAACATCATTGATTGTTTTCCTACTATTCAATTTGATTGCTTGTACTTGATCAATGATCAAATATAGTTTCATTTCATCTTGGACTTCTATAGTCCTGTCCAAACCTTTAATGATCTCAACCAAAATTTCTATCTAGACTTTTGGATTCAAAACCAATGAATCATCTTGTCCATTCCTCAATTTGGTCAAATTCTTGGTGTCCTGTTTGAGGGACAATGTGCCTACACCGAGGACCACTTATGGATAATTTATAGAGTGTCAGTCCTTTTCTAACCGATATCCCTGATTCGGAAACACTCAAAAGACATGTCCAAACTCCTCGAACCCAACACTTAGCAGAATGTGTCATTTTCACACAAAAATAAAACAAATATAAAAACACACTAAGGAGAAACCGACGATTTCTATCATCAAAAGTTTTCACAAAATCATTCCTGAATCAAAATCTTGAAAGCAAATCAAAATGAGGGTAAGCCTTTAACTTATATTTAATTTGTTTCAATTTTTATTAAGGTTTTGAAGATCAAAATTTTAGGGTTATAGGAATGGCTGAATATGGTAAATGCTATGTGTTTACATGATAATATGCCTATGATTAATGATTCCACCATATTTATTTTACATTTCTTTAGATCATTAGAAACTTAGGGTTTATACCTAAAATTTTAAACATTGTTTGGGTGTAATGTGTGATTTATAACTTGTTCTGATGGCCTAAGATATAAAATGATTGCCTAAAAACTACATTTTAGATAATTTAAAAAAAATCTTAGTTTTTTATAAATTTTTGGTGAAACTTGTTTTAGTAGTCAGTCCTACTTTAAAATTGCCTTTATGAGAACTTTAGGATGCCTAATACCTACTTGCTAATTGATCACTAAAGCTAAGGATATTTAGTTACGTTAAAATGGTTCTCGAATAAATAAAAACAAAGCACTGATGTGCAGAACACGGAAAACCGCCAGAGTTTGAAACGAAGACCACGGATCTTTTTCATAAAATCTTCGATCTTTGAACTTTCACCCAGAAAACTTGCACGTAACCGCCGCTTTTTGTATTAAAACTGCCGCTTTTCTAGGCTGTTTTGTAAACAGAATGCCTGGAACTTGCTTACTTTTTTACATATGATATGTCTATGCTTTCTAACCACTGATCCAACTTGTATGTGATTGTTTTAAAGAATATAGTAGGTACGGTGATGGGAGTTCATGTGTAGCCAAAAGAACATGAGGGGCTAAGAAAGAACAAGAAATGAGCCAAAGCTACATAAGATTCTACATAAGATTCTGGTGCAATCTGTGTTGCACATGTCTTATTATGAAGAATTGGTGATAGATGACGATTTATGGGTATTGCAAGCTTTTGACGAGAAATACTCGTTGAGGTACCTGAATGTCGCTTGCATCCTCGTACAACATTTACATCAAAAGGCTGCAGCCTGTGGTGACACTTACATCTATTGTGGGCATATCATCACTAGGATAGCCAAGAATATGGGGCTATTCAACTTTGAATAAATGTCATTGTTTAGAGACCATGTAATACCCGTTAGCTTGGACATGAGGAGGTTTAAGAATCTTAGGAATGCTGAGACAAGGAAAATTAAAGATATTCCAGAAGTCTTGGAAGTGAAACCTCTTACGATTGTAGAATAACAACATCATCAGGGTGAGTAACCGCCGCACTTGTTAGGATGTGCGGCGTGCTTTGGTATGATATGACCACACTGGTCATTGTTAAGACAATCTCAAAAAAAACTTTAATATTATTAATTAGGTTTGTATGATGGTACCTCTATTGGTACCAAAACAACTTGAACACTTGCACCACCACCACTGTATCACTTATGCACACTTATTTCTATAATTATTATATGCTAATATGTAATGTGCTACTGTGCACATTACCATTTTGATGTGTATCTTGTGTTGCATGATGTGAAATGTTTACAGGGTTGAGAAAATATGTCCACAAGCTGGGATATATTCAATGACAAATTAAAGCACACCCGGGAAGTACCGTTATCCTTTAGTTTTCCCGTTTTAAAATTTTATTATATGTTACTGAATAACCGACGCACTTTTTCATAAGCACACCAACTTTTTGAGCAAAACCCGACATACATTTAATAATGTACACCATTTACGGGGTAGCTATTTTCACAAAATTTTCACTATTTTTGACTAAGTATTTTATAAATCGTATCCAAAACAATCTAAAAGCCAATCTGAATCAAGATTGATAACATTATTTGCACATTTATACTCATTACCACTGAAGATATGAGGATTTTGAGCCTATATCGGCATACGTCTTTTATGCTTGATTTATTTGTTTATGAGTGTGTCGATGATTTATTCGATTCTAGAACTTGTGCATGCAATCATTATGAGACCGCAGTGACATTACATTCGGGTGATATAGGTATTTTTACATGATAAGAGGCAAATTAGGATTACACCAAATTAAGCCATCCGTTTACAAAATATTGGCTGATTAGCTAAACTCATATATAATCCATTATAACACTCACTTTTAGTGCTAAATTCAATTACTTACACCTCAGAGCCAGAATTTCCGTTTCTTATATCCACAAGAAAATAATAAACAAAATCTTACCTTGTCGAAAGTTTAAACAGTGAAAGTTGAAAGTGTGATGAAATATGAGTTTTGTGCCAAGATAACGAAGATGAAGAGTGCACGCTTTATGTTTGTTATGGTATGAAAAGTAAAAAAAAAAGGAAAAGAAGAAAAAAAATATATTAAAAAGAGTTGTGAATGATATGAAGAATAAAAGTACTGTTTGGCAGACTTTCCCGACTAATATTTTATCTTTACACCAATTTCAATAAAAGTATCTCATGAATTATCCATACCTTATATACCTTAAGCCTAATAATATAACCCGAATAAAATTCCTCTTTGATATTTATACATGGTGCTTACGCCACGTTGGTGCAGTTTTGTTTCCTGTACAAGCATATGGTAAATTAATGAATCATGACTGAGCTATGAATGTAATTAATTTTTACCATCTACTACATGAAATATAAGTGCTTGAGTGAATTTAAAACTTACGCATTCGTGAGAAGCATATCATGTTATTCTTAGCTAAACGAGTGACTTGGATACATAAAAGCAAATTATAAATATATGCGAGACTCAATTAAAAAAACAATTTTCTTTTATACTTGAGGACAAGCAATAGTTTAAGTATGGGGGATTTGACGAGTCTCATATTATTCATATTTATAACCCTGATATTATGTAAATTATATGCTCTTTGCACTTATTTATAGAACTTTGGTACTTAATAGATGAATAGTCATGCAAGACTAACGGTCCAAGGAAAGACGAGTAAAAGGAGGGGAACAAATAACTTAAAGACTTAGAAGAAATAACACATAGTTTGGAAAAAGTACGCCGATCTTATGGAAGAAGAGCGCTGGTTATGGGAGCTTTTGGTCAACTATGTACCTACGAGTCAACACTAAAGTATGTCGGATACATGAGGAGAAGCCCGCCGGTTATATGACAAAGTGCGACGTACTTCCCTTGTCAGTTATACTTCTTTATTAATGGGCCACTTCAATGATGAGGCATATCATATACCCATCATTACTCACCATGACCATCTATATGTGATTCTTGGAGATATATAGTGGCAAAAAACGTGGTAAGAGATATCAATTCATCATCTAATTATAACAAAGTTCCAGTGAAGTGTAGGAGGTGATTAAACTCCATAACCACTTGCCGGAGGTCTGTAATTGCAGTTTGAACTGTTTGCAAGTCACAAGAACGTGGTAAAATCACTGTAACAAGGATAAACCTCATTCCTTATTATGAATACAATTACAATTTACTCGTTTCTTACTTGCTTCTTTAGTTTGAATATAAAGTAGTCCATTTATGTTTGTTTGGGCAATGTAGCAATGAGTTGTGAATCTGAGAATTGTATTAATGCTTATGAAAATATAATATGTGCAATTTGTATTTGATATATTACAAATTTAGTTAACTATCTCTTGTTTGATTAATCGTTGCAATTGTCATAGGTCGAAAGATACAATTGTTTTGGTTGATTATGAATCGTCTGTCTATAACGAGTCATTACTATACTTTTGAGAATTGGATAGTAAAATACTTGATAACCCAAATTATAATATGTTTAAGGACTAATCTCATGTCTAACGACTTGATTAGGGGAAATATGCTTATTACAAACCACTCTTTATGCCCTTGATATGGTTAGGAGTATAGGTCGAACGGAATCCTTTTCATGTCCGGTAGATATAATTGCTTATATGATTACCTGTCACATATTGCTTTTATGTATTGTCTGTGTGCGCATCTATATTCTATTCTATGATTTGTCTCATGTTGCTTAGCCTAAAACAAACATATTCTTAATCAATTTGGTAAAATATTCAAAAGTCTTAATTCCAACAAAAAACAATTTTAGTAATAAGTAACATCCATTGGAATCTAGTTTTCTTAACCAACACTAAGATCTAAAACACTCCCCTCCCTTAGGACGTGATAAGGATTTAAAACATACATTTTAGGGGGTCATTTAAGCCCTAAATCGACACATTTTATATACGTTACTACTTAAAATCGCTCCTTTTCACATTTTAGGTCTTTTGGAACAAAATGCTGGAATGAAGCATATTTGGATGAAAAGGGGCGAAAACATGAAGAAAATGGCAAAGTCAAGATCAAAGTCACTCCAGCACACCCGACGGCGTCCCAACCAAAGGGCGACGTCGTCCCTCTATAGAAGACTTGATCAAAAGTGCACGCGACGGCTCAGCGGAATTTCTGGTCCTAAAGCCTGACGGCGTCACGCCTAAATTCTGGAAGGCGTCACTCACAAAATCTACACCAGACGCCCAAGAACCAAGATTCAGAAGATGTCCCTATTGAAGACTGACATCGTCACACATCTCAACTGACGTTGTCCCAACGATGACTTGGCCCAAACGAAACCCTAATGACGGTGAACTGACGGCGTCACTAGCAAAAGGTGACGCCGTCGTGATTCTAAATCTAAATATAGATTTCTATTTTTTAGTATTTTAAGAGGTAGAACTTTGGAGAGCAAACCCTAATACAGTTGTAGTACGACTTGGACAGTAGTCTAGGGTCTCACACCCTATTTTACATCACAAGATTAGTTTGTTTATCCAATTTATCATTATGTCTACCCCATGTTCAATTATATGTGTGTATGCTTGCTTGTTTAACATGTCTAGATAAATTATTCTTGTGTTTGCTTAGATCTATGAAACCTAGTTATTAATTATTATTAGGTTGTCTCTTGTCTTAATTGGTAGACGCTAGATTAAGGAAAACTAGCTTCTTTTTTCATTGTTGCGAGCTTGAATGTCCTAAATAGCAAAAAGCCTTTGAGTGCAAATTAGGCCATTCGTTGTGTTTATTGTGTGAATTGTAGCTTTAGGATAGTAGTGTATTCGGGGTAGATGCTATTGCACTTGCCGATCTTGGGTATTCTAGATGAGAGTTGCAATTCATAGAACTAGGGAATTAGGCACCACCCTACGACCAAACGGAATACAACGCACCAATTAAGATAAAGGAAGTGACAATTCAACCAACCAATAAAAGATAAATAGGGAGTAACAGTATCTAAGTGAACACATCTTTAATCATCATACGAGCACACCTCAATTAGCATAATCTATCCGTAGTTAATTAGATAATTAGTAAGTAGTAAAGTAGTATAAATCGGTAGAAGTACCACCCCCCCAATCTTATACCCCAAGATATTTACCTTTGCTTTCTAAACAACCATAAAAAAACTAAAAAGAATCTTCCTCAACCCCACCTTCTTGTCATATATCTCTTTCTAGCATTCCTATTCTCCTAGAGAACGAAATCAATCCCCTAGGCTTATCACATACTACACTACAATGATTAGGTTTACTGCCTAGAGGGTTGAAAGACTTGCTTGTAGAAAAGAAGGTTTTCTCGACCCCGAACCCTTCGTATCAAGTTTTTGGCGCCACTGCCGGGGAATAGAATAGCTAGTTAGATTTCTATCTCGTTTAGGTCCACTCGCTTGATTCCTATCAAGTGAGTTTTTTTCTCTCTTTTCATTAGCTTCCTTGTAGTCTATCCCCCTTCTTCTTGTTTTTGTTCGTAGCCTCATCACTTTTCATCATAAAAGGTGATAACCCACCCAACAACAATCCACCACCACATCAACCACTTCCACTCAACCAACCACCACATGACCCGCCAAGAGGCCGTACTATTGGTGAATACTCTAGACCAAGCCATCAAGGCTATAGGATCACCATTGAGCTCCCACTTCAAGCTCAAACTACGGCCTTGCGATCCGACACCATCCGGTTGGTGCAAACGGATGTGCATTCCATGTACTTCGTTTACGAAGATCCTAATCAGCATCTCAAGGATTTCCTAAAAATCGTTGACTCCATTGACCTTGATGCTACCACACGAGAGACCACGTGCTTGCGTCTCTTCCAATTCTCTCTACGGGACCAAGCTAGTAATTGGCTTGAGCGAATTCCCGCCAGATCCATCTCAAGTTGGGATGATCTCACCACTCGTTTCCTCGCCCAATTTTTCCCACCGGGGAGAACTACCAAGCTATGAAATGACATCTTGATGTTCCAAAAACTTCAAGGCGAAACTCTCTAAGAGGCGTGGACTCGATTCAAGGACTTGCTCCATAAAGTCCCTCATCATGACATTGATCTTTGGCTTCAAGTCCAAATCTTTTACGATCATGTCAATCTCTCAACTAGGCAAACCATCGACCAAGTGGCCGGTGGTAAGCTTAGTGAACTTACCGCGGAAGAGTCGTGGGGTACAATAGAGGACCTTGCCCTCTATGACAACGAATGTTGGAATGACCCCCGTGAGCTACCCAAAACTGTTAAGGAAATTTCCTTGCCTCCTATTGACTCACAATCTTCCAATCGTAGGATGCTCGAACTTGAAGATCAAGTCAAATTCCTAATGAGCTCCTACGAAGCTCCTAAGCCTTCACGCCAAGTGAACAAAGTCTCTTCCTTGTGTGAGTTATGTAGTGGTTCCCATGACACTCGTAATTGCACGAGACTCCCCGAACAAGCTTCCGTGGACTACGCATCCTCGCGTACCAATGGAATTGGAGGAAGATTCCCCACAACACCCAGACCTAGGACTCACAACGAAGCCTGAGAGGCATAGAAGGGCAAACCCGACTATAATTGGAGTTAAACCAAAGAATTCAACTCTAACGACTTCCCATGGGCCCAACAACAAAATCCAAGCTCTCATAACCCTAGGAAACACAACCTAGAAGGGATGATGCAACACCTAGTGACATCCCAAGAAGCCCAAATAGCCAAGCTTTCGGATTGCTTTAACCAACAATAAGTCGAGATGGATAGGAAGATAGATAACCTCTTGAAAGCCATAACCAATCATGATAGGAAGACCACCGAAAAGGTTAATACTATCTCGACTCACTCTCCTGAAAAATCTTCCCTTGTAAAGATTAAGGACCCGAGCAAGTACTTCGCTCATTCACAACTAGGCAATGAAACTAGGGACACGTCTTCATCAAAGCATTTTCACTTCGTCAATGCCATCACCCTAGTGAAACCAAACAGGAATAGCAATGAAGCAAGCCATGAGACGGTGCTTAAGGTTAGTGAGACTCCTAAGGATGAAACAACCAATGAAGTAGACGAAGTAGGTGATTAACACTTCAAAAAGTTCCCTACGGATGAGTAACTTTCATACTACCCACACCTAGTGCGCGACCTTCATCCTTTTTCTAAGAGATGCCCACGAATCACCTTTGGAAATCCTAGAAACCTCAACATACCGTGTTGCATATGACATCTTTTCATGGCAAAGGCCTACATTGATCGCAAGTCCCCAATAAACATCATGACTAGCACGTACTATAATTGGGTGATGAAAAAACATGTCCCAAATAGGAAAGACCCCAATGATCCTAGAGTAAGATGTAATTTCCTTGGTATAATTAAGGGATTGCCCGTCTATGTAGGTAGCTTCACGTACCTAACGGATTTTGTGATTGTGGAAGATATTAGTACAGCTATAGATCCTAGCTTGTCCCATGTAGTTCTAGGAAAGCCTTTCATAGATAGCTCCGGGATGACTTATGATCCGTCGTTAGGGATAGTTAGATTCAAGGATGAGACCGATGACATCGCCTACCAAATCCCATTTAAGATTTAGAAATTCTCATCACTATCCAATAATGAGAAGGGACTTAAGCTATCGGGCTACTATAGGAATGAGGAAGATAAGAGGAAAGGAGTAGACTATGTGATGAGTAAGATATTTGGATTCTATAAAGAATATGTGAAATTAGGACCAGAATATAGAACCAAATGGGGGCAAGATGATTTCTTAGAAAGATGCACAAAATGGCATAACTATGCTATGGAAAACCCCAATAAAGATCGTCATGAGGAAGAAGATGACGGTAAGGAAGTCACGTAGGAGTACGACTTCGAGTCTAGCTACAAGACTTATAAATAAAGAAAAGCGCTTCGTGGGAAGCAACCCATGTTTAATTGATTTCTTGTTTGTTTTTCAATTTGTGTGTTTATATATCTTTTTCATTATTGTTTATTCTCATGTTAGACTTTGTGAAAATGCTTTATTTTGTTTTTAACCTCGTCTTAATTGCATATAAAGGTATTTTACAAATAGATAAGTGTAGGAAAAATTATATATGTTTTTAAGAACATGAACATGAGATTTACAAATAATTGAAATTTGATATATTTGTGTGTTTGTTAGAGTCAAATGCTTGTATCGAGTCATAATGGATGTTTTACAGAATTGTTTCCAGGTTTTAATGAGGTAATTTTTCCAGAAAAACGTAGCATACTATTTTTTGTCAGGACAACCTGACGGCGTCAGGATTAACACCTGACAACGTCAGGCAATGTAGAAACAAAATATCAGTTTTGTTTTCTATGTAATTTGTAATTTTTGAAAATTCCCAATTCTTAATTTTCTAGAAAAACTGCAAACATCCATTCCACAAGCATTATATCTTACTTGCTTTCTAGTGTAGTTATGTGTCATATATAGTTTTACCGCCGATTTTACGCTAAGGTTTCGTTTATTTTCTTATAAGTATGCAGGTTATATTGGACAAGAAGAAGAAACATATATTAAATGAAGCTTATTACTTACGCATTCTTCTTGGAGGAGGATTTAACCGCAACTTCACACATATCCTACCGAGCTAATCAGGGGTGTATTAGTTTCATTCTCGTACTTACCTTCCTTTATCATAAATTTGATACTTTCGGGGAACATTGGGGACAATGTTCAGTTTAAGTGTAGGGAGGGAGAATAAAACGGGAACTTAGAAACTATTCACTCACTTGATTATTTGTCTTGTCCTTGGTAATTTGTGTAATAAACCATAAGAAATATTTGTTAGGGCAATTTTAGCACCAAATTTAAAATTTTTATGACATTTACGAGCTAAACTTTAGTCTTAATAAAGCGTCTCATGGATAGGAATTATATGACTAGCACAAAAACCGTATACCACTCAAATTCCACCCAAAAAATGTGAGGTTCGCCCCTAGATCTTTAGGAATAAAAGCATTCACCTTTAATGCTTAGTGAGTATATCAGTAGTATAATATATTCTAGAACTTGTTTTGTGATGCATTCCGAGATCGGTAGTGAGACTACACTTGTGTAGTTAGGATTAACTAAATGATAAGAGGCATTAGGATAACCCTTGTTTGAAACCTGTATTATAATTACCTCTTCCACATCGGTTGAGTAATTACCCCACACCCTTGCGATGTACTCATCTTTAGTACACGATACCCCTAGTTAACCCCTCAGAGCCTATCCTTTTCGCGGTTCTTGTGATGTTTCGGTTTTCCAAAATATCAATGAAGAGCATTGTTTACAATCCACCTCCAAATGTTACACCCAAATCGCCTTAGCCTACCTAGTATGCACTCATATTTAGTGCATTATTGTTATCATTACTAAACCCTTAGTTCAATTATCTATTTACTTGCATGGTTGCTAAGTCGAGTCATATAATTTGTATACAGTTTTGGGACGATTGGGACTCATGGGTTAAAAGTAATATTTTATGAAGTAACGGGAAAGAACGATAAATTCAAATTCCCTTTGTCTATGTAATTAAATACTCCAAGTGTTTTGATCTTTTCAAATCGGGCCAATTAGTGTTAGTTAAATAAAAACTAAAGTGTAAGGATGCTCCTATAAATCCCTTATATTTTGATGTTATCATAGAGGATGGTAGAGTGAAAAAAAAAATAAGAAAAAAAAAAGAAAAAAATAGTTGATGAAATAATAATAATAATACGGGCTACCATCCTACATCTATCTTTATGTTTATGTTTTTAAGTTTATGTTTGTGTTTTGTTTCAAGTTATCTAGTGTTAGTGAGTCGAGTCTTGGCTTAGCAATGCCACGCTTTACATGCTTGTAACATAAGATTTATGACTTGCCACCACTAAATATCCTTTATCTAACAAAACCCTTTACTTCCCTAACCTAAGCTTAACGTTACAACCCTTGTAAAGACCTTTTAGATAGTTATTCCTAGGTGCTTACGCCAAAGCGGTGGAGGTTTGATCTATTCTCAAGCTTATAGTAATCTATGTACTATGCCAGGTAATGAGTGTTTATCTTCCATTTCCATTCATATTATATTTCATATAAACCCGAGAGATGAGAGAATCCAAACACCAATTGTGAGGTGCTAGTGTATAATTTTCATGCTTGTTATGACTATTGTGGCGCTTGTATTTGTTGTAAACTATTTTAAACCATTTCTTTATGCCCTATAAATTAGAAATTGATTGGCCAAAAGCACATTTGTTTGAGGACAAGCAAATTCCAAGTGTAGGGATATTTGATAAGGATTTAAAACATACATTTTTAGGGGGTCATTTAAGCCCTAAATAAAAACATTTTATATCCGTTACTACTTAAAATCGTTCGTTTTCACATTTTAGGTCTTTTGGAAGAAAAATGCTGGAATGAAGCATATTTGGACGAAAAGGGGCGAAAACATGAAGAAAATGGCAAAGTCAAGATCAAAGGCACTCCAGCACACCTGACGGCGTCCCAAACAAAGGGCGACGCCGTCCCTCTATAGAAGACTTAATCAAAAGTGCACGCGACGGCTCAGCGGAATTTCTGGTCCTAAAGCCTGACGGCGTCACGCCTAAATTCTGGAAGGCGTCACTCACAAAATCTACACCAGACGCCTAAGAACCAAGATTCAGAAGACGTTCCTATTGAATACTGATGTCGTCACACATCTCAACTGACGCCGTCCCAACGATGAGTTGGCCCAAACGAAACCCCTAATGACGGTGACCTGACGACGTCACTAGCAAAAGTTGACGCCATCGCGATTGTAAATCTATATATAGAAATCGATTTTTTCTGTATTTTAAGAGGTAGAACTTTGGAGAGAAAATCCTAATACAGTTGTAGTCCGACTTGGACAGTAGTCTAGGTCTGATACCCTATTTTACATCACAAGATAAGTTTTTTTTATCCAATTTATCATTATGTCTACCTCATGTTCAATTGTATGTGTGTATGCTTGCTTGTTTAACATGTCTAGCTAAATTATTCTTGTGTTTGCTTAGATCTATGAAACCTAGTTATTAATTATTGTTAGGTTGTATCTTGTCTTAAATGGTAGACGCTAGATTAAGGAAAACTGGCTTCTTCTTTCATTGTTGCAAGCTTGAATGTCCTAAATAGCAAAAAGCCTTTGAGTGCACATTAGGTAATTCGTTGTGTTTATTGCGTGAATTGTAGCTTTAGGATAGTAGTGTATTCGGGGGATATGCTATTGCACTTGCCGATCCCGGGTATTCTTGAGGAGAGTTGCAATTCATAGAACATTCATCAGGTAACTCTTATACTTAAATATATATATATATATATATATATATATATTTAAGCATTTCTTACAAGAGCCAATACTTACGAACTTTTAGAGAATCGTTGTAAACTTAAATGCTACCACACCAGCAACAACAACACAAAAATTATAAAACTTTTAAAATTGTCGAGTCTTAAACCTAAATCTGTAAACTAAGACTTTCCATAATAATCTAGGTCACTTGTCGGTTCCGCTCATTAGCACTATTTGATTTATCCCACTTCAGACGACTAATTGCTAAGGTGAGTTCATAAACCCCATTTTAACTGTTTTATAATTGTTTTGGGGAAGATACATGCTCGTTTTACTTAAACGCACTGATTATTTTACTGAAAATGTGTATTTCCATGTAAACTGTGTTGCATGTCTAAAATGAATGATTATTTAAATACATGATGTGTTTACCTACCGCACTATTGATTGTTTTCTTGCAAACTTAACTGTTTAAAGTTACATACGTAAGACTCATGCAACATATTTCCTGGACCACACAAAATGTTTTGTTGGTTAAACTATATACGCATAGTAGCCTAAGCCCTAACCCAAAATGCCCAAACTCATGAACCGTCAATTCCTATTGAGAAGCGCGAATGTTATAAATACATCTATTAGGGGTGAGTCTCCCGTTCGATTGTCCATGCATGGGTCAATGCGAAACGTATAGCATGTCAGAATCGAGTGTAACGAGATAAGCACTCGCAATAGGGCCCTTATTAGTATGACTACATTTTGCATACACCACTGTCGTATCTTCGATTGTATGAACTTAGTGCTAGCGTAATAGTCACACTATATTACATTATATTTGTTGTAATGTACATATACGCCAACAAAGGTCCATAACCCAAGATTGATTTTAAGGTAAACATGAATTTTCATGACATTGTGCGAGACACAATGGTCACAAAACTGAATATTTAACTCACATCTCTTGTACTCTGAAATGTTATTTAAACAAACCTATGGGCCACCAACCTCGTGTTGACACTTTTTAGCATGTATTTTCAGGTTTAAAGGTGATAGCTTAAATTTGGAGGTGCAAGGCGAAGGCATGGCATGGTCATAGATTTCTCTGATAAACTTAAATGAGGACCACTTTATTATGGGACTGTTTTCTGCACTTAACAATGATGTAAACCTTGTTCTTAACTATGAATGAAACTTTCTTAATAAAAATCAGTTATTATATACTTGTATTGTGATATCAATTTAGTAGCACCCATGACATGTGTGCTTCCGCTGTATTTTGGGGGGTGTTACACAAGAGCCCTACATCTATTTCATTTTCAAGTTCGTCATATTGGGTTTTCTTCATCGGTAGTCACTATTAATAGCCGATAGAATTGATAAGGAGTTGGAAAGAGTTTGGAAACAGAGGAGCATTAAAGAGAGTGATTCTTATCGGCAATTGATTCTCACGGGATATTTTGAGGCATACAAGTTTATGGTGCTTCACACATGATTGTCTTAGTCTTTAAAAACATTTCAGCAAAGTTCAAAATGTTTCAAAATTATGCTTAAGACAAGATCGAGTATTTGGGCGTTCACGTATTCATGATGACTACGATAGATCGCAACTATTAAGAGGAAGAAGTAGTGTACATTTTTAGGGATTTATCTAGTTCATTACCATTTGTCAAATGGATTTATGTCGGGTATATCATGAGTACTTGTTATGGGATTTATCGGGTCGATGAACTTTGGTTGGGTAAATTCACGCCGGATATTATTATTTCGAATTTCATGGTTTGGTTAGTGTGAAGTATTCTACAGACATGAGAAGATATTGTTGATTTCTTGAATGTTACCCCACATAACCATTCTGCATTTTATTATTTATCTTGGAGTCATGTTGGAGGATAGCTATATGTCTCAAGATACGTGGTTGAATGTTTATCTCAATGAAAAAGAAATAGAATCTTGCTAAGTGTGTTACAGTATCTTCAACATGTTCCACAGTGCATTTAAAGTCAAAGAAATAAGATATGTACACAACAAGTTTTGAATCTACAGAAGATAGTTTTTAGTTTGGGGTGGAAGCCAATTCAGAAACTTCGTCAAAAAAGAGTATAAAGAAGCGTCTAAAGTCATGGTGTATGAATTGGAGGGAAGTTAAGACACTTTATACTTTTTACAGTGTTTGCCTTCAAAGTGAAGAAAAAGTCTTAAGCTGGAGCATATAGATAAAAAGAAGTCTCAAGCTGGGCTTTTGAAGACTTTTCTGTTTCCTTTGTAGGAAACGTAAGTAATTCTCCTATGTCATCACATTGGGGTAAGATTGTCACACTCAAAAGGATATACATTAGTTATCATAGCTAGTATATACGCGAGTACTAGAACTGTAACAATGCATACGTTGGGCATGGTAGGCATGTACCTAGATATATTAACCCTCTTAGACTTCCCTAGGAGGGTGTAGCTCTCATTTATGTGCGTAGTTCTTTCTCTTTTCTCTCTAATAAAATTCACACATCTTACCTTTCTCTATCTACTCTCTCTCTAGATTTGATATCACGTCTAACTCTTATGTGGAAAACTAGAAGGGAGGGTTGAATAGTTTTACCAATTTAAAACTTCCTTTTAAATATTTAGATCGACTTATGTCAATCTATTTTGATGTGTATGTTGGACGTTGATAGATAGATATATAAAAGTGTAATGAAAGATAAAGAGTAAGAAGCACATAACCACGACACGAGTATTTATAGTGGTTCGGCTACAAGGACACCTTCCTTGCCCTACTCCACTCCTCGAGTCACCTACTCGAGAGTTTGTAAACACTACACGACACCAATCTCCTTATGGTAGAGAAGCCTTCACAACGTCGCCTACTCTTTTTCCGGTACTAGGCTAACCACCAGGTTCTTTCACACCAAGGTGAACCACACCTACCACAACGTCGCCTACCCTTTATTAGGTACTAGGCTAAGCACCTAGTTCCATGAAAATGGAGGAACTACTACCTAACACAACACAACACCTAATCCCAAGGAGATCCACTCCTTATTACAACACCATCAAGGATATCACCATCCTTGGAAATAAACTAATACAATATGTATAACGATGCACCTCATCGATTATACGACCTAGGCATTCTTCCCTAATGCCACTTGATTTGATTCCTAGGCATCCTTCACTAATGCCTTTGACACAACGCTTGGCACCTTTAGCATTCTTCACTAATGCTTTTGACTCGGACGTTAAGCACCTTTCACTAATGCTTTCGTCTTGACCCTTTCGGCATCCTTCTCTAATGCCTTCAATACAACACATCTACGGAGGAAGAAAGAACTATCAACAAGAGAACCTCAGTTGTCTTGATGATGACGAAGCATGGCAACTCATGGACTTGAGCTTGCTCGACTTTAAGAAGTAGTGATCTCGCCTTTAAGAGGAACCTAGAGAATCACACAAAAACAAAAGACAAACTACATTGAAAGATCCCTTAGGATCAGTGGTTAGAGAGGTACAATACTTGGGGAAAGTATGTGTGAGAGTGGTAAGCCAAAGGGAATAAATGGCTCACTATTTATAGAGGAGAAATGCTTACTGTTCCCCGGATCCCACGGATCCCTCCCACAAGGGATCTGTCTAGCGTAAAGCTAGGGATCCGTTGGACGCTCCTCTTTACCCATGGGTATTTTGGTTATGGGTCATGGGTCATGGGTTATGGGTTTCTTATTAGATACAATGTATCTCATGAGTTCAATGTACCTAGTCAAATGGGTATGGGTCAATACCATGGGTTATGGATATTTTCCATGGGTTGTAGTTTTTACCCATTTATATAATATATACTAGTTGTGTATATATTTTGCCCAATATGTAAACACTAGTTGTTGTACATATATATATATATATCATAAAATCACTTATACTTGTTTTAGTGTTTTATGTGAAAACGTTAAGTGTGTTAGAAAACTATTGGCTCAAACAATTACGTATTTTGTTTGTTTCGTTAAAATGATTTTACGTTTGTTATCGACAAAACATTAGAAGATCGTAAAATATAAATAAACGTTTTTACGGCTTATTTGTATTAACAATCTCCCCCTTTTTGTTGATGATAAAACATAAAATTATTTTAAGGAAAAAACTAAAATTCGTAGAAGTTCTAATTGGAGTTTTTACTCTCTTCTCCCCCTTTTTGTCGAAACAAAAAGAGCGTCAAAAAGAAACTAACACATTGTTTTAAGAAAAACATGAAAAAATGTAAAGAGAGTAAGTGACGGGAATGGTTCTCGTCCTAACTCCCCCTTGACGAGTCCATCCCTTTGTGAGGGCGTCAAGTACATAAAAATAAGTAAGCTAATGTATTGCAATTACTTTTGCAAATGGTTCGCCCTTGTGACGAAAATGCTCCCCTTTGAAGATTGCAACGTTGCAATGGGGTGCCATGAAGTATAATCCAAATAGGGATTATGTTGCAAATGGTTTTGCAATATGGTTTGACACAAAGCTCCCCCTAGCTTTATGGTGTCAAGTTCTTCATGTGTATTTTGAAAATATACAAAATAGAGGTTAGAAAGCAAGAGTATAATGCATAATTTCTTGCAAATAAAACTCAAGTTAGTAGTAAATTGTTCTTCTGTACCACGGATCCCACGGTTCCCTCCATGGAGGGATCCGTCTAGGCCTTTTCAAGGGATCCGTCTGTCTGGTGACAGATTTTCAGCAATTGTGATATTCCAAACAATGCTAAATATGATAGTGAGATATGTATAAATAATACACTCAAAGCATTATGGCACATAAGATATCATTCAATAAAACAAAGAGATAATCAAACAAATCTCTAAAACTAAGAGAATGATCTAACCATACATTTTCTACAAATACTAACGAGTGACCTAAACTTAAGAAGCAACCACATTCTTAAGGAAAAAAATGGGATTCCTAGACGTTCTAAGTTGAGCTTAAGACTAGGACACCGCTTTAGGCTCATGATTGTTTAGGTTTGTTGACCTCTTTGAAACGTTCGAGGAGGAGATAAAACATGAAACGTTGCTCTTCACGTAGTTCATGTATCAACCTTTCAACATGTTGACAATGATAGCAATCCTTGTCATGGTTTTGAGCTTCTTGAAATTGAGGTTCAAGTGAAGTGGGTTGAGGATCCTCAAGTAAAGGAGGAATTGGTGGAGACTCATTAAGTGGAGGCTCAACAATGTTTGAAGGTGGAGGTAGAGAAGTATCAACTTCTATGTGTTTGGGTGGTTGACTTTGATGTCTTCTCATAATCCAAAATGGACTATTGGGGGGAAATAGAGAAATTGACATTGGTGCTAGTGTTGATTCAACATTTTGGTTTTGTTGTACAACCTTTTCTAGTGAATTTGTTGGTAATGGTGGAAGATGAGTTGGCCAAGGGGGTAATTCCTCTAAGTTGTGAGAATGTGGAGATGATTGTGAGGTGTTAAATGAAGTACCTCTAGCCACCAATGATGTTGGTTGGGTTGAAAAGGGTGTGTTTGGTTTAGTAGAATTTGGTGATGATATCCTTGTAGGAACAATCCTCTTGGGAATTAGTTTGATTGGTTTCTTTGGTGTAGGGGAAATCCTAGCATTTGTGGACTTAACCAGAGATGATTAGGTTGAAGAAACTTCGTGTATGATCCTAGCAAGTTTCTTGGGTGGTTCTTGGGTGGATGAGTTAGCACTAGGAGCTTTTCTCATAATGAAATGACTAAGGAAGATGTTTGTAATTGCTGAGAATTGTGTTGTGTTTGATGACTAATGTGTTCTAGCAATATGACTTATAAAGGGAAGAATTTGGTAAGTGCATTTAAGACTTAGGCCATTGAGATTCATGGAAATGTGATGATTAACATGCACAAGATTCAAGTTCAGAGTTTCACTGATCTAGGAACTTAATAAAGATGAGGTGGAGTGTTCAAGTTAGCAAGATGAGCTTGAAATGATTGTTTTGGCTAGAGTTGACATAATCTGTCACCTGGATTCCACGATTCCCTTCTTTGAGGGATCCGTCTAGGCTAATCCTAGGGATCCGGCTCTCAGCAGCTATGAAAGGATAAAAATGATGTTTCTAAGGTCTAAGATCTATACCATCTTGAGTGTTTCAGTCCTCCTAAGTATCTTAAATAAGGGTGTACTTGAGTGATCAAGAGCAATGAATGATATAGCAAATGATTGCCTTTTATGGAAGGGAAATGAGACTAGATGACTACCAATGGATGTTCAAGGATGACACTAAGAGTTTTGATGGTGTCAAGTCATAATAAATTATCCTAGAGATCAGATTTTAGCTTGAGATGGAGTTTGAAAAATCCTCCAAAAATCAAAAGAATTGAAAAACTAAGTTTTGACCCATTTTGAGATAAAGATGACTAGAAATAATTTTCTAAAATTGTTCAATATGTCCACCTAAGTGTTTTGAAAAATGAAAAACAATTTGTGATTATTGAAGCGGAAATATGGTGATTTTTGATGTGTTGATAAATCAAAAGGAATTTTGAATAAGATCTTATGTAAGCTATGAGTGAGTTTAAGGCTTTCTTATCCTTGAAGGAGACTTAGTTAAGTTCTAAGATCTTATGTTTAGCTAGTGTGAGGTTATCTAGTAAACTATATTGATGTATGGAATGATGTATTGCTGATCTGTTGTCACGGATCCCACGGTTCTCTCAAGGGAGGGATCCGTCTAGGCTAATCCTAGGGATCCGACATCTGCAGATCAGAACCATCACAGAATCATGTGCAGATTTTGCACACTAATCAACCATTAAACTAAACATAAATATAAGAATGTCATCACATAAAACATCTCATAGAAAATGGTAGAAATAGCAATATCCAAGTTAACGTAAACAAGAGTGCTAAAACATAATCATCCATACACAAAACAAGTGTTTAAGAAACAAACATAATCCTATAGTCTCTTTCGTCAATTCTTTCCTTTCCTCTTTCCCGACTTTGTGAGGTGATAAGCTAGATTTTGAATCATACCCCTTAATTGTTTGAATTCCGCGGTCTCGTTTGGAATGGTTGGAAGTTGTTCATAGTAATCAAAGGGTTCCAATTCAATGTTAGCTATGGGGTCGACATCTTCTTCTTCTTCTCCTTTCGAGGAATCTAAGAGAGATTTAGGTTTTCTTCCATTGACCATGAACCGTTTAGAGGGTTGTTTGGTAAGAGGTACCATTACGTGATCGGCAAAGAAATGATCATCGTTGATAGGGGATGGTTGCAATGCACTAATATACTTACAAAGTCGTGTTAGGAGCATACCATATGGAAGTACCATGTTGGAAACTTTGAATACCCCAGCCATTCTCCTCACCATGTAATAGGAGAGATTAAATAGATTTTGGTGGATAAGACAATCGATCATTTGCACAAGACATGCATTTGGATGATCCTTGTTACCAACTAGGCTAATGACGTTTTCCTTAAGGATTTCTTCCCATTTTCTAAACATGGGATGCATTTCGAAAAGTTCCATTTGAAAAGGATCATGGTAAATGAGCTTTTTGTTTCGGTTGTAACGAGATTGGTCGGTCCTAACCTTGAAGATAGTATCTCAAATGGTTGCGGGATCAGCAAGAGGAGTATTGTAGATAGGTTTAGAATCAAGTGCAAGGTTTTGAGCGTTAATTGCTCAATCTTGAGAATACATACAAATTCCTTCATAAGGAATGCGAAGAATTTGAGCAAATGTGTTGAGAGGTAGAATGAAGTTTCGTTTATTGATGATGAAGGCGATTGAAATGCTATCATCGGCGTTTCGAATGATCCTAATGCTTTTATAGAATTCAAAGATGAAAACCGGGCAAATTTGTTCATCAATGTCAAGAAGACAATCAAAGTTGATTGCCGAGAAGACTTGACGAGTGTCGGTATCTTCAAGGAAACATTCCTTGACTACACAACCTTCGTGAATAAGTCGTTTTTCAAGTATTTTGAAGACTTTGCGATCAGTTTTTGATAGCCCTTCTTCCCGATAGTAATGAGTGAGGTAATGGACGGTATCATGGTGGTCTTGTTGAGTGGCTTTAGGCATGGTTGGTCCTAGAAAAAAATATTCTAATTAGGTAAAATTAGTTGAGATGGTTTTATGGTTTTGATTTGTATTAACAATGTTGTGAACAAAGTGTAATCCTAATTGTGTTAAAAGCCCCTTTTAATGATTAATTTTAAAAACCCTAATTGAATTAATTGATTAGAAATTGTGTAACCATAAACCCTAGGATGAGGATGATGGAAATTAGAACAAGTTAGTGTAATTACTTACAATGGTGTTCAAGAGAGGAATACTTGAGGGTATGGAGTCCTATGAGGATGAAATCAGTTCTTGAGTCGTTTTTGTGTTATGTGGGGAGAGGGAAAAAGATCAGTGATGTTTTTCAAATGCGTATAGCTGTGTTCTATTCTACGGTTCCCCCGGATCCCTTGTATTTGGGATCCGGCTAGTACAACTAGAGGGATCCGGCTCCTGTGGACAGGAAAAGGTTTGTTTGGCTTTATTTTTGTAATAGGCTATAAATTAGCTTACGGAACAAAAACAGTTTAAAGGTTAAAAAAAATGTTTTGGTCGACGGGATTTGATAAGTTAATTATCAAGGATCCATTTGTGACGACGGCGTTAGTTTGATGAAATAAAGAGGAATACTATTCCCGATGATGAGTAAGTCGGGAAAGTGACAAAAGTGAGACTTTTAAGAAACTAGAAATTTATTAAAACAATCAAGAACTATGATATCAACATAATCATGTAAATTAGCTAAATGAAAAGGTAAACATACCTTTATGCTTCTTGGCTTGGCTTATTAAGACATAATACCAAAAATGCTTCATGAGATTTTAAAGTAATCCTTTGTACTTAGAGTAAGTAGGTTGTGATTACTTTTAGATCCTTTCTCGAAGGTTGACTTCATTATTCTTTAAATAGAAATGAAGGTTTTGAAGAGAGCCTAGCATGAAGATTTCTTGAAACAAATATGTTAGAATGATCTATCAATGTCCAACATGAAAGAGAAATAAAATGTTTTGAAATATTTCCTTCTTTGTAGTTTTCAAACATACATGGATCGTATCAAGCTTTTAAAGTACAACATACTCTAAGAAACTTGGTAACGAAGCTCTGATACCAATTGTGGAAAACTAGAAGGGGGGTTGAATAGTTTTACCAATTTAAAACTTCCTTTTAAATATTTAGATCGACTTATGTCAATCTATTTTGATGTGTATGTTGGACGTTGATAGACAGATATATGAAAGTGTAATGAAAGATACAGAGTAAGAAGCACATAACCACGACACGAGTATTTATAGTGGTTCGGCTACAAGGACACCTTCCTTGCCCTACTTCATTCCTCGAGTCACCTACTCGAGAGTTTGTAAACACTACACGACACCAATCTCCTTATGGCGGAGAAGCCTTCACAACGCCGCCTATTCTTTTTCCGGTACTAGGCTAACCACCGGGTTCTTTCACACCAAGGTGAACCACACCTACCACAACGTCGCCTACCCTTTATTAGGTACTAGGCTAAGCACCTAGTTCCATGACAATGGAGGAACTACTACCCAACACAACACAACACCTAATCCCAAGGAGATCCACTCCTTATTACAACACCATCAAGGATATCACCATCCTTGGAAATAAACTAATACTATATGTATAACGATGCACCTCATCGATTATACGACCTAGGCATTCTTCCCTAATGCCACTTGATTTGATTCCTAGGCATCCTTCACTAATGCCTTTGACACAACGCTTGGCACCTTTAGCATTCTTCACTAATGCTTTTGACTCGGACGTTAAGCATCTTTCACTAATGCTTTCGTCTTGACCCTTTCAGCATCCTTCACTAATGCCTTCAATACAACACATCTACGGAGGAAGAAAGAACTATCAACAAGAGAACCTCAGTTGTCTTGATGATGACGAAGCATGGCAACTCATGGACTTGAGCTTGCTCAACTTCAAGAAGTGGTGATCTCGCCTTTAAGAGGAACCTAGAGAATCACACAAAAACAAAAGACAAACTACATTGAAAGATCTCTTAGGATCATTGGTTAGAGAGGTACAATACTTTGGGAAAGTATGTGTGAGAGTGGCAAGCCAAAAGGAAGAAATGGCTCACTGTTTATAGAGGAGGAATGCTTACTGTTCCCCGGATCCCACGGATCCCTCCCACAAGAGATCCGTCTAGCGTAAAGCTAGGGATCCGTGGGACGCTCCTCTTTGCCCATAGGTATTTTGGTTATGGGTCATGGGTCAAGGGTTATGGGTTGATTCATGGGTTTCTTATTAGATACAATGTATCTCATGAGTTCAATGTACCTAGTCAAATGGGTATGGGTCAATACCATGGGTTATGGATATTTTCCATGGGTTGTAGTTTTTACCCATTTATATAATATATACTAGTTGTGTATATATTTTGCCCAATATGTAAACACTAGTTGTTGCACATATATATATCATAAAATCACTTATACTTGTTTTAGTGTTTTATGTGAAAACGTTAAGTGTGTTAGAAAACTATTGGCTCAAACAATTACGTATTTTGTTTGTTTCGTTAAAATGATTTTACGTTTGTTATCGACAAAACATTAGAAGATCGTAAAATATAAATAAACGTTTTTACCCCAATTTTGGTTGTCTGAAGTTATTAAACATCTGAATCAGTAAAAAACTATGTTGATAAAAGAGCATATGCAATGCATGAGTTTTACAAGGACTTTTTACTATTTTAAAAAGCTTTTGGATGACATTCTGCCATTGCAAGGTATAGCTTTTCAAATAGCATTGCTCAAGAGCTTATAATTCTCCAATGATTGAAGCATTGATTTTATAATTAATGCTTCACTGTGTTAGCCTTATTTTAATGTACTTTTTTATTTCAAAAAGCTTTTGTAAAAATTTTGGCATTGGAGAAAGTTTTAATAATAAGTTGATGATACTAACACATTATTAAAAATATGATGTGGAAAAAACTACAAGCTTTTGATTAGTTTAGCAACGTAGAGACTCTAAGTTTGTTTGTACAAGAACAAGTATTTCAATCCAAACTAGTTTTATATGTTAAACTGGAGATCGTTAAAAACTAAACAAAAATGTGAAACAAGAAGGCTCTAGAAACATGGACTCTATAACACCCTCAAAATATCGTAGTTGAAGATAGTGTCACTGGGGTGCTACTTCATAGTACACAGTACAAGTTACAGAAAACAAATGTAAATGAGACATTTTTAAATAAATTACCATTCAATTAATATAAAACATTAGAGTTTACAAAGAGGTCCCAAAAAGTTTTGATTACATAAAGAGTACAACATAAACATTTAAACATTTACTGATAATTTACGAACAAAAACGAGAGGTTATCTTGTGATTTCAGAAAAACACGGCACCGCACGCATACCGACACCAACTTAGAAACGGCAAAACATATATAATCTAAATTCTAAGTAATAATGATACCATAATATTACGCTCTCGAAAACATTTCCAAAAACGTAATTTTTATATTTTCTTTGACAGAACATGGAGTACAGATAATACACTGTAAAAAAACGAAAAAAAAAACTTATAATAACCCTACCCATAAAAGCGACCCACTTTTTTCCTATCTGTCTCCTCTCTCTTTCTCTTCAAAAACACCACACAAAATAAACACAACAATGGATCGGTTATCTTCTTTTAAGGGGTGAATACCAAGTTCCATTTTCCCACCTCACCATAAATGGCTATCTACAACATTCCAAGTCACAAGAAAGTGTTGAAGAGCAGCGGTGGACAACGACGTGAGCTAGGAGGAGTCTCACAGCACAACCGGGAGGGGAAAGAGGATTCGAGGCCTTCCTTTTGTTTCACTATAAAAACAATTGGGTTTTTCACATTTTTCTTCACTCGCACACAAATTTCACAAAATTAGGGTTCATCTCAAGGTTGGGGGTTTTCAAAATTAGTATATGGGTTTTGTAGGTTGACGTGTAGGAAGCATAATTCCAATTCTATCAATTTGAAGATGATTCGTGTTCTAATTGGGTTCTTCCATTCGGTTCATTCCACACGACCCATCTAATTATTGTAAGAATAAAAATTGTTATTTAGCTATTTAAAGTTCTGTTGATTTTTTTTCTGTTATCTGAAGAAGCATAAACAAATTAAAATATGGTTATGAAAATAATGTCGTGGCTGTCAAAGATGGAGAAACACAAAAATCAATATTGTAAAAACATGGGGGAAATTTAATAATCGGCCTATGTTTATTTTCAGCTTAATAGATATCTAACCAACTAGTTCACTTGGTCTCGGGTTAAGATAGTCTTGATTTATTTAGCAAGTTACGATGGTTTTCTGCTTAAGTTTATATTTCATGAGTACATTGTTTTCGGCTTAAGACTTGCACTTATTGATTTCTACTTGGGTATGGCCATTTCGGTTCAGTATCCACTTAGTTTTCGGCTGAAGTCACGACTCATGGTTCATTTTGTTTTTCCAGCCTTTGGGTCTAGTTGGGAATTCTCGACTAAGCTTATGAAAACCTTGCACTCCTTGTTTTCCTTGAGTCTTGTTAGTAAACCACTCAAAAGAATGTATTTTGTTTCGAGTTGTCAACTAGTAGCGTAGCTTTACTTACCCCGTTGTAAGTTTAAAGTTTGCTCAGATGGTTGCTTATCTTATAGTCCCAAGTATACACAAACCCAAGCGAGTATGAGTCGATCGAGTCCACGTCTAGTTTTCTATTGGTAGGTGTCGAATATGTATCAAATGTTTGTATGAATAAGACTTTTGAGCATTGTGTTACTATCAGATTTGTTAATAATTGGTTTAGGGTGTTTTTTTGTCACATGGGCTGCAAGCCTATTCATGTTTTGTTGGGGTGTGTTTAGTTAAATCATAACCCGAGCCCAAATAGTTTTGTCAAGATGGTGGGTGTAACAGACTGGGTTGAAGCCCAGTAGTACTAAGGGTTCGTTTGTTATTATCGCCGCCCACACGGGCGTGAAATGAGTATCGTCTCGAGTTTTCTCAATTAGAATCCCGTTTCATCCGACTTTTTTCCGTCTTCACTCATTTGTCCCCGACCTTAAATATAGGACATATCCCTTTATACGACATATAATATATATGCATAACGTTGGTACACGAGACAATTAGTAAACAAAATCGAATTGGTAATAACAAGATACTTACACGAGTCATTTGCACTACTCGTAACATAATTAGAAAATTCGATACAATATAAATTTGGCAACACTTGATTCGAATAGGAGACCGGGGAAATCCAACTTAGTGAAATGTAACATACAACTTTTGTTAATTTTTTAAATATACAAACATATCTATTACCTTACCATAACAAAAGCATATGCTGTACTATTTCTTTTATATACAAGATAAGTTATACATGAACATTTGCTAAAAACCTTAATTTTTAACAATTGAAAGCTAAGTATATAACTCAAATGGGTAGTAGTTGTATTTTAAACGGTTCATGTCATTTAAAAATATTACGTTGAGTATTTTGACAAGTAGTCGCCGCCAAAGAGTTAAGTATACACTCGAATTAAACTATTTTTTTTATAACTACATAGGCTATTCTTACAAAAGAAATATACCCCTCGTAAAGTATATTTTCAAATGTACATATATAAACCAAGTCCTATACACATATACATAACTATTTGAAAACACAATACGAAGTGGATATATTTGAAAACCACATTGAATTTTATACAAGGAGCACATAAAAATGAGTTATGACTCAACTCCTTTTCAAATGCATTTATACAATTCATAAATATATATATATATATATATATATATATATATATATATATATATATATATATATATATATATATATATATATATATATACTAGTGTCAAAACCGTCGATGGACGGGTATGACTTGTGGTTTTTATTTTAAGGATTTAGTAGAACAAATATATACTAAAAAGTAATTAAAAGTTAAGTGAAACGGTTAAGATCTTTAATTGATGTTACCATAATCCATAAGACGGCTAAAAGCAGGTAAGTATTTTGATTTTTGGTTTTTATTTTTAGGATTTAGTTGAACAAATATATACTAAAAAGTAATTAAAAGTTAAATGAAACGGTTAAGATCTATAATTGATGTTACCATAATCCATAAGACGGCTAAAAGGAGGTAAGTATTTTGATTTGTGGTTTTTATTTTTAGGATTTAGTAAAAAAAATATATATATTAAAACGTAATTAAAAGTTAAATGAAACGGTTAAGAACTATAATTAATGTTACCATAATCCATAAAACGACTAAAAGGAGGTAACTACTTTCTAACATTTTGTTCTAAACAATATTAATCATGAGCATCTTTTACATTTGATAATATTATTAACATTTATTATTATTATTATTTTGTTTTTGTTAATTATGTTGTTTACCAACATCATCTTAGTTATCTTACACATCCATAGAATTTTGAACATTAATATTAGAAGCAATGTACATCGAAACGGAAGATGTGTCCGTTGACATTGTATTACCTTGCGAAGTCACTCTACTTTGAAGTTTGATCCTTGTTAGATTATTATTCTTGCCTTTAGGTTCTTGCTAACGTTTCATGCAGAGAGGAAAGAGTTGATTAAACATGACTATTTATATATGTTTAACCCTTCGTACATATAACATATGTACATATTGTTGGTGATGGCAAGTATCATATGCAATGTATTTATCAACAATTTTGAGACTAAACAATATTATATAATGGAGTCAATATTTATGTAATTGATTATTAGAAAGATCTTTTCGGATGGCGTATTTATAAAATAGTTAAGTTGACATATCTATACTCATGGTGTTCCTAAAAGACCTATATTATCTGTATTGTTTAGTATATTTGATGAATTAAGAAAACAATGGTGAAAGTATAAAGAGTCGGCTATTTACTGTGCTAGAAATAAAAACTGTCATTGTCTTTATTTTTAAGTAAATAAGCAAATAAATTACTTAGGATCACAAAAGTTTCTAAAATCTTTGTTTCGCATAAACTACTATTTTAGTCGCCATTTGATTTTTACTTGAATGCCATATCTCGACCACAACTTCAGTTCATGTTCATTTGGTATTTTCTATAAAAACCATTAAAAATTTCCACAACAAAGGACAAAAAAATCAAGGTTGACCCATTTAGTTATGAGCAGATCTTTTGAGGATATGTATTTTGACCTTATGTCACCAATGTCACACTTATAACTGAAAATTGCTTAAAAAGGAACAGCCAAACGGGGTCTAATAGTTACTCTAATTTATTTCATAAGAATTATAAGAAACTTGATTTAATAGAATTTCTATAATAAACTTCAAAACACGGAGTAATTATAGGGAAAAAAATTACCGAGATAAATTTTATGGCGCTACAGTATCTCAGAGACAAATGGGACTTTCGTGCACCAGCCTCTTCAAATGAAAATTGGTAACATATTCCCATCCTTTATGTCTACGTGAAGCTTTATCTTGACTACAGATAATCTTCAATATCAACTATACGCGATCGACCTTCAGATGCCACTTGAATCAAACACATTTCCGATTATCAAAATCCTAAGCAATATCTAAGGATTAAGAAAACAATGTCAATAACCGGTCCCACATGACTTCTACCCTTTGAAACTCGATTCTTATATATGGAGCTGCAATATCTTGAAAGTACCAAGCACATTTCAGTTGACTAACTGTTTGACCCGACTTAGTTGATCAGACATGATTTATATCTAATAAAGACGTAAGCATTTAGAAATGATTAATAAGTTTATCCCAAGTTTTCTATTTCAGCCAGGCGATCAGTTTTCAATAAAAATAATAATAAACAAACCGTTAGGCCAATGGTACAGAAATCTCAGTATGCCATGTTAAAAAAAATCTTGAATACGCACAATATATTTTAAAATAAAATTTAAATGGAAAACAAAAACTTTTAGTACAACAATTGAAGGGTTGACAAAGACATCCAGATTTAAAGAAATTTAGAATAACATAACGATATTAATTGTAGCTTGGCGAGATATAACCTCTGGAGAAATTGGATGTATCATTCTAATTTCCATACTTATGAAGGAGTTTTAAACTGTAGTGAATACCTTTCTTGAACCTAGAAAGCTATATATCTCAAGTGATACTAAACCTGCACAACACAAACATAGTTAATAGCAAATAATTGAAGGGACAACATTACGTATGATTTTTTTCTTGACGACCATTGCTAATCTAGAATTCATCAATTCAATAAGCTCATTTTTAACGTCTTATGAGCTTATCAATCTATAGACTTAAATAAGTTATTTATTTTTCAGAAGTTAATACATCTATAGCTATAATAGAATTAGCAAAACATTAATCACTTCACTTACATTGACACCATTCACCAATACTATAAAGTTTACATATCATAGGACATTTAAATTTGTAAAACATGATTGATGTGTTGCTCAACAAATGGTGTATTATATCAAGTAACGATGCCAATTGAAAGTTGTAAAATCAACACACAACAGCAACAGCAACAAAGAGAACTAAATGTCAAGCATACACTACTTTCTACCATTCTTTCTCTTCAATTCCAGAAACAGCAAAAGAATTCTAACGACCGATTAAGTCAGTTATGTTTGTATTCTACATAAAAGGATCTAATGGTTACAAGAAAAAATGGGTTTCAAGCGAAATTCTAGGTAAATTTACCGGTATTACCAACAGAGATGGTGAGAAACACCACTCACCAGTCTGTACTCTCATGAACCTAGGTTGTTGGTCAATACGCCCTGTGACTTCTCTTGCATATCATCAACTCTCTGTGGTGGTGCCTGGAACCTTTAAAGATACTGAAAGCTCATTTCTGCGTTTCAGCAGCCTGCAAAAGACGTTAAAAGAAATGAATTAGTATCGTTACCAATGCTATGGTAGCTTTGTTATGTAATCTGGAAGGTAAGGTTTAGCATTTTAATACCATTTTTGGTTTGACAGTGGGTTTAAATAATAAAATATGAATCTTTGCACACCAAAAAAGTTTCTCACCGTCTACATTAAAAAACGGAACGCTGCATATATGTAGAAGGTAACAAAAAAGTAATTAAAAGTTAAATTAAACAATTATAACTATAATTGAAGTTACCATTATATATACAAAGACATTAAAAAAAAGAACAAATATAATCCATAATTAAAAGTTTGTATGAAAATGAACCCTACAAAAATGATCAGCAATAATGATTAGAAGTTATTAAATACACTCACTTAAGCTAATCCTGTAACTATTAAGAAGTAACGAACTTGCCTTTCTGATGCTCATTGCGACCTCACCCATATAAAAGGAAGAACAAACCTTTAAGTTGCATTCCGGACTTGCTTTATATGTATCATAGCAATAAAATCTAAATATGAATATCAAAAGTAACATACTGATTACAGCATGTGATAGAGCTTAGACATTAAAAAAGGGAACTGCTTAACATGCATATAAATAAGCTAGGAAGAATATGGAACTTCACCACATCAACATTCAGTTAAATATCACATGCTCAGATCAAGAATATTAAAGTGAACGAAAGGAAAAAGCTCACCGCCTGAGTGATGTGAAGAGGACAAAACAGAAATGCTCCCCTTGCGATCTGAAACGACAGCTGTATCTTTATTCATAAGCAGGAAATCGGCAACTAACCTCTGAACAGGGTCACTTTATACTTGCTCCACCTTCTTGGCATCCTGTAATAGCATTTTGATTAGAACAGACAAATAGAACATAACTCATATACTATTGTATAAGGAGTGGCAAATGGGTCAAACAAGTCCTGTTTAAAAATACGTCATATTTTAGTACTAGTGGACACTTAAACACATTTCTGTCCCTACTTTTTTCAAAAAAATTAAAGCATTAATCATGATTACAAAAACAATTATCCAAATAAAACACAGCCTGAACCAACCCATTCAACTTGCGGGGGTTTGAACCAGTTTGACCTATTTTTAGCTAAATTTTCTTATATGAAGCCCATAGTCGCATACCCTTCTTCAAAAACACAGCCTGACCAACCCTGATCAAAAGTAAACACATCGAAATTGCCACTTTTATGTATAACCATAGGATATAAAAAGATGACATGATAATATAAATCCAGTTAATACAAGAAGTTTTGATTGACAACCTCATCATATGCATAGAAAAGAATGCCATCACGACAATCACCAACAGCAATAGTTTTATAGTGAGTGATCAAACTCATGATCATAAACCGTGTCCTTCCAACAGCCAATCTTTTGACCCTTAAAGAATTATCATTCCGAAAGCTGCAGACATAAAACTGGGAAGAACATAATAAAACTTAAGAAACCGCCAGTTTCTAATGGCTTTATAAGCATAGCCAATAGTTGTTCAAAAAAAACGGCTGGAAACTTACAGCACTGCCAGCAGAGGCCAAGAAGTAACAGTCAAGATATGCACAGATGGCAAGTACAATCCCACGCATATTTGTTGAATAAGCTAATCTCAAGTTCCATGGTTCAGTTTCTTCAAGTTTCATCCCGTCAGAACTATTATCATCAGGGCTGCTACAATGACTACTGCTTGAAACTTGCTCAGTTCCATAACCACTGATTTCATGAAAAGGGGAAGTTCGGAGGGAAGATGAGCCAGCTTTTGAATAAAATGTCATTGAGCCACTATCTGAGTTTTGTTTGTGCTCCAGGCATAGGACTATTAATTTAAAGCCAAAAACATATATAAAATGGAATAATATGGTTCTCTTACAAAGGATCTGGTATCAAAATATCGTACCATTCATTGATCTTTTTTTTATCTTCAAAACTGTGCATTTTGATCTGCATTAAACAAAATATATATAACATTATTAAATTGTTGTAGATGGTCTAAAAGTAAGCCATAACATAAACTATGAAATTGAGAAGAACGATTAGAGAGCCAAGAGACTTACCCTTGAATTAAGCTACACTTTATGATGGGCCTCTAAGCTCACGCTTCGGAGCAGATTCTCAAAAATGTTGGCGCTCCTGCATTGGGCTGATTATGAGAATAGGCATGGAAACCTTTAATGCTTTTTTGGGCAGTCATCCTGAATTGTTTGTGATTGAAGGGGATTATATCCAGGTGAGAGAGGGTGCCCAAGAAATTATAGTTGGTATGGTGGCTCGTGCAAAACTTCGTGCTGCCACTGTTGCAGCTTCTGCAACATCTTTACATCCATCATTGAATCATTGATGTCTTCTGTTGCTTTCACTCATATGGCCCAGACTCGGCTAATGAAGGCGTCGTCGATTAATTCCAGCTATGCAAATACTGAAAAGAATACATTAAGACACAATGCCAAACACCACCTTAAGTTACTTTGGTATACTATAACATATATTTCAGCACATATTAACAACAATTATAAAATAATGAAGATAGTTCTGATTACAGTCAAAAGAATGTGAACAACGTTGAAAATTCATAACTGACCCAGTCTTATCTGTTTGACATACTCCATAACAAAGTGTATTTTGAATAACGTAGAAAAACATGTATGGTGCAAAATGTAAAAGATATTCATAAAATAACTTAATAAGTGAAGCCATTGGAGTGCATCAAGTGTAGCATGGACATCTTTAAGATAGAGGAATTAGATCTCAAGAAATGGGAAAAAAATGTATATGCGAAATTGTATACTATACCTTCCATCTGTTAAGCTGATTGAGAACGTTTAATTCACAAACAGCTTTTGCATCCTCAATGCTACCCCCATTCTCCAATATCTGCAAGGCTCTTCTTACTGCCTGTAAAGGTAAAAAAAATGCACAAATAATCCACCCTGTGAGTTTAATCATATTTAACTTTTGTGTACTTAAGCTTTTGTTATGTGGATTGGTCGGTTTACCACCTTTACAGAAGCTTCCACCTTGCCCATGGTAATGCTCTTATCCAATCCAGTCTTATCCAAATAGGGCGGCATATCAGAGTTTTTTAATAATAGCTTCTCAGGTGCAGTAGTGGCAACTGAAGCAAGCTTCGAAAGAAATGGATCTTTAGGATTTAACAGGGGTAACGGCCGTTTGATATGTGACAAATATACACTGAGACAAAGTGTTTTTGTGTCAACTGAACCATACTAAAACAGACCCATTTCAACCTGACCCATCTTGACCCATTTCCCAACCGCCTAACCCGCCCAACTTGGGTGACTTTAGGAACTTAAAAGCCATTACCTAAGTTGATTCACATCCTCCTGAATATTGTACTCAGGAACCAAAGATGCAGTGTGAGCCAAAAATGAATCTACAATATACAAATGTCATATAACCAAAAAGCATTTATTTTCTGTCAATTAGTTAAAGTGTTGAAATCGATAGATACGCAGGTCTTTCAAGGAGAAATAGTAAATCAAAACAGCTAAAACACACAAGCTTTTCAGAAAAACTATCCCAGGATTCAAATTAATTAGCACAAAATAGTAAATCAAAACAGCTTAAACACACAAGCTTTTCAGTTGAGAAGTCGCTTTAGGTTCTTTTATAAAGATTTAAAGATAGCAATCATTAAATAACCAATAGCTACATGCCTGCACTTTTAGGTCGGGGATCACCAATTCGATCCGCATTGTTGAATCAATTGAAGAGATTTTGATGAGCCATTATTGTACCACTTTGAATAGAAGATATAAAGTGCTAGATTAAAAAAACCCTTTATACTCCTGCATAAGTTGTCAATAATCTAATTCAAAAATACTTGATTTGGTTTAATATATTCATTCTAGAATCTTGGCATGTATAAGCCTCTTTAATATTATTTTATCATATATGATGCATAATCAGTAACTAAAAAAACCCTAATTGCAATAAAATAATTTAATAATATAGTACCTCTTGTATCTCCTCACAGTTTATGTAAATCAAGCTGCAAAATATTATGAGTTCTAAAGACACGACCAACCTGGAAAAAAACTAAACAAAGATGACGACCAACTTAGAAAAAGTTATCACAGTTGGTTGCGGTGAGCCACTGTGATGACATTGAAATCAGCAAACTCTTATATAATGGTTTCTTGGAACATTGGTGCAAACCATGGAATGAATATTAACCTCAAATGTCATTAAAAAATTATTTACAACTATCCATGAAGTCATTTGAAAATCTATATAGCATGACACCTACTGAATGTACTTACTTTGGGGAGGAAGAATTAGAGTGTATGTGGGCTGCAAGCGTGGGGCGACAGATCCAACGAAAACACCTTTGTTTCATTTTGAGTTTTTCTGAACACTACATGAAAAATGCATAGTTCTAACCAATCCAACAGCTGCGAATGGCCTTATAAACCTATACAGAACATCCAAGAAACTAATAACAGACTTTTTGGGCTTAATCAAATCATAAGTGCTCCTACAAAAACATAACCTACTGATGAGAGATAGTTTAATTATATTTTTTGAAGCAATTAGTAAATTAGTACCATATGCAATCCATAAAATGGGTCATGCATACACTGGTTCGACTAAACATTCAGAAAGTAACACCATATAATACACGTTTAATCATCTCCAAGCTCCTATCAATCATAAGTAACTCGAGTTTATAGAAAGAAATGGATAGGCAATGCCAATATCAAATATAAACATCTACTACTACCCTAACATTTATGTTGACTGCACCTTCAATACTCACCCTAACATTATCATACTACCAACATAATGGTAGAAACAAAAGATTCAGCACACCAGATTCATAATATGCCAGCTTAATACATAAAATTAGATTCACCACACAAATGGTTGGCAGTCACCGTATTTTAAGTTAGAGCATAGTTTTGGTCATAATAAATGCAACATTTTAAGATGATTTTCCCATGTGGTTCAATAAGCTTCACAGACCAAAGCACACAAAAAACATCAGATTTTCATTTCACCCTTTATACCTAATTTTTAAGATGGAAGCCATGGTGTCCATGAAAATGTGTACTTGATCATGAAAAAGAATAAGAGATCAGGGGACAACTACCGTGGTGTCTGCCACCCAAACTGCAACAGAGTTATGATAATATGAGCATCCCAAAAGCTTCCCATCGTCTATGCAAAGGTCGCCCAATGTTGACCATCCCATATCAAGAGCATCATGGCAAATAACAGGCTCCCATGAATAGACCTGAAATTCAATGGAGGACATCTAGGTGAACCAAATCTTATATAAGTCAATAAATCCCATTTAACGTAACAAAATAATACCTTTAAACTGATGTCTAACCCGGAAAATAGAGTTCTCCCATCAGGGTGAAAAGTAACTGACCGTACGCCTGAAGCCTGTACAATCAAAATAGTTAAAAATTGAATGAAACAGATATCAATGTGTCCGGTGAATGCATATAAGGGAGGGAATCATGCAACAACTGGTACCTCTGGTCGAGTTGATCCAATCAATTCAAAGGTCTCCAAATCCCAAAATTTTACAGTTTTGTCTGAAGAACCTGGAACGCGTAGTTGTGTTAGATATGCCAGCAACAGAGAAAAACAAATGTCACGTGATGGATAATTAAAGCAAAGTAACACTTAATATGAAGCACATTATCATGATATAAACATTAAAAACCCATTTGCTTCTTTATTTTATTATAACAGCAGGATTGGAACAATAACATACTATAGACGAGAAAAACGGAAAGAAATAAGACACTCGAGAACAAATAGGAAGTATTGATTACACATCAGGTATTTACTTGTTGCTAGGAGACACTCGAGAGGATGAAAATCCATTGACCTAATGTGTCCTTCATGAAATTTAAACTCATGTAAAAGCTTTCCAGCTGTTAAGTCCCATATCTGTCTGACAAGCAACATTTAAAACTTAACCACGTGATGATTCTTGATGTGCTGAGATGACTGAAATAAATCATACCTTTACAACATTATCAAGTCCCCCTGATAATACCCAACGACTATCATGACTGAATCTAATAGTACTAACTGCTCATTTGTGTCCTTTATATGTCTGGATGCACCCTTTCTTTCTGATGTCCCAGATCTTTAGATTAGTGTCCATGGAACCTGATACAAAAAACTCACCAAACGGATGAAACTCAAGAGAAGTGGAGTATGATCGGTGTCCATTAAAAGCACGAACAACTGCAGGACAGATATTCATAAGCAAAATGAACAACTTGAGATCAAAATTCAACTACCATCCACGATTTAGATACCACCACAATGGAGGGTTTCAATCAGTAAAGTCTCACGACAACATTATGTTTTAGCATGCATATCTTAGATCTACTACCAATTTTATAAGTCATTGCAACTATTCACTAATGGACGTACCCTTTGTCTCTTCCAGATCCCAAAGCTTTATCAAGCCAAAAGAAGCTCCAGCAGCCACTAAAACTTCTTTTGAATCAAAAGCTATCGATTTAATAGGGCTTGTGTGACCGCTTAAGCTCTGCATCACACCACAAAAATTGCCATTTAAAGTTAGGTACACGTATAAAAACTACAAACGCCACTTCCAAAAAAAATGCAACATTTTCTAAATCAGGTTGTTACAATGACATGCAACGTTTTCCTTTTTGGTTAAGGTTTAATACACTTCCCTTTTTCTGCCCCTTAGTAATCATTACCTGAAATTAGTAACGTCAATTGTGGCTAGAATCCGAGTAATCAAGACTGGTTGTGGAAGGGTATAACTTTGGTTTATTTATGTCTTGGGATTTTAGTATAAGTTTTTCTTATGTTTCATCAAAAGAAGAATATACAACTGTGGGTTGTTGCAATCATTTGTATTTCCTTAACATGAAGTTAAATTTATTCTGTTTTGTTGGATATAATGTTGATTTTGTTCTGTTTGTGAATCGACAGGTCATAAGTAGGGTGTATCCGAGAGGTTTAAGGTATGGTCATACCTTTAACCTGTATTAAGTGTTAAAATGAAAGAAAAATATATTACATTATGGTATTATATCTGGAGTGCCTGTCATAGTTAAAACTTGGACCTGGTCCTACTGCTAATACAAACATTTCAGACGTCGTAAGTTATAAAATATCTTAGTTAAACTCAAGCAATAGTTGAAAGCTTAAACCTAACTACACTAAGAATGAATTTTGATTGTTACCAGTAGTTGATGCTGAGAAATCTGCAACTACATTTTCACTCGACTCGCCTAGCTCCTCATGGAGGGGCTTAAGCATGGATGCTCTTAGCTCTTCTTGTGAAACACCTATAAATATAACCAGCAATATATTAGCATAATAAGACGAAGGTTACCACCAAACAATCCACATGCTCTTTTGGCTTCCAGTGGTGGCCTATGGCTCGGTGCACACTTCCTAACACATGTACCCCTCCAAGCATGATTGAAAACTTTCACATTGATTTCTTCCATTGTCCTCAAACCAACGTCATCTTTGATACTCTAAATATACAAACATTACAATCTGTTAATAGAAAAAACAACATGTTGGGTAACAGACTAATTATACACAATATGCAATGAATCGTTTTGGTATTATCACATTATCAGTAACTAAAAAAACCCTAATTGCAATAAAATAATTTAATAATATAGTACATCTTGTATCTCCTCACAGTTTATGTAAATCAAGCTGCAAATTATTATGAGTTCTAAAGACACGACCAACCTGGAAAAAAACTCAACAAAGATGACGACCAACCTAGAAAAAGTTGAACATCTCTATTGAACCTAATATCTCTCAACAAAATCAACATATGCATACACATTAAACAACTCTAACACAATGATATATACTAACCTCCATAAAAACATGAAAAAGCCAGATAAATCAATGCAAGGCCATTAGTAGAATCTGCATAAACGTAAAAACAAACATATTATGACATTATTAATTAATTGTGTGTACTTGAACATATTAGGGTTTAGAAAAACCTGTGGAACCGAATATTGGGGTTCTAAGAAAAAAAAAGATATAATGAATGAGGGAACTATAATTAAGGAATAGATACGGTGAGTTTTCTAGATGAATACTAATCTCGTTAAATTTAAAAGTAAATAATTGGTTGTATAGGTTTATAGATTTGGATTCGCAAAATATAATCCAAATAATGTGTTAGTCTAGTGGTTAGCATGTGTGTTAATGTTACAAACACCCCAAGTTCGAATCTCTTTAGTGTCATTTTTTTAACTAATTGGCTTAATCCGAATTTTAATGTCTTTAATCCTTGCTTAGTTGGCACAATGATGACATGGAAATATGACATGGCATTATGGGATGCCAAGTGGCATTTTATGTGGCATGCCTCCTCTTATATATAATGTATAGATATATATCGCTCACACGCTGATAAAAGCTTGTCACATACTATTCTCCATACACGATTTTTTGGTCATTATTAAGTCGAATCACAATCATCTTCGTTATTGTTTTACTTCATAAGCCGAAATATACGTAAACTTTTGAAAAAGGTATTTTCAACTTAAATCGATGCCACACAAGCAACAACAACAAAATTATTGTAGAATTTATAAATTTTGGTTGAACTTTATCAAATCTTAAATAGAGACTAAACTTGCCATACTAATTTAGGTTGCGTGTCTGAGCCGTGCACTATCACTAATTGAATTATTCACTTGAGACTGATTTTGCTGAGGTGAGTTTATAGCCCCGCTTTTTTACTTTCATTAGTTGCTTACTAAACTTTGGGGTGAGAAAACATGCAAAAATTTTATGGACCAAAACTATTACTTGAATACTATTACGCGGATTACCCTAAGCCCTTAAATCACACAATGCCCGCTTTCATGAACCATCAATTCCTGCGGGGAAGCGCGAATGTTATAAATAGATCTATTTGAGGTGACTCCCCCATTCGGTTGGCCATATATAGGTCAAGGCGAAACGTATACCATGTCGGAACCGAGTGTAATTGGATAAACACTCGCAATGAGACCCATTAGTATGACTACATTTTGTATACATAACTGTCGTAGCTTCGATTGCATGAACTTAGTGCTAGCATAATATGTTTACAACTGCTTAAAATGATTTTTATATATGAATTGGTCCTATACTGTTTAAATATTTAAAGCTATGAACTCACCAGCTTTTTGCTGACTTTTAGCATGTTTTTCTCAGATATTCTAGCCGTAAGCAAGATTTTGGGAAGGCAAGGGTCATAGACTATCCTCTGAGGTATTTTACAACAAAACTATGAGCTGTTTAATATGGGTCAACTTAAGTTTATGGGCCACATTTTCCGAATTTGAAACTCGAAGAAAACATTAATGTATTTTAAATGGAATATGTATTCCGTTCTTTATTACTTGTGTTGTGATCTTCAATTGAGTAGCACCCCATGACCCGAATGCTTCTGCTAAACCAGATTTGGGAGCGTTAAAGATTGGTATCAGAGCCAAGGTTATAGAGAACTAGGTACATATAAACCCTAAACTATAACCGTAAATTTTTCAAACTGGGAACTTATTTCTGAAAAACCTCTATGACCGCCACTTGCCTGCCAGCCTTACTTAGCACTCATCTGACTGACTATTTTGCTATGATTATTAGAGTTCATACTTGATGTAGCTATATAATATACTATATTATTATCTAGTTACGCTATAATACTATAAGTATTTTCTACGTACTTACACACGTATACCGTCTTTTTTCACAGACCATGCCTTCCCCTCACTCCGGAGCTGGCTGCAGTGACACTACGGAGAGTTTGTCACCCACTGAACGCATCCTACTCTCTTCTCAGTTCACACCTGATACTAGAAACCCGTACATGCTTGTGTATCAGGTTCACCAGGAGGGTACCGCCTACACTCCACCCACTCACTTTCAGATCACCGCTACCATCACCACTATACCTGACAGTCCTGCTATGCATGTACCTCCACCAGAACATCAAAGAGATCTACTCCCCAGTTCAGAAATATCCAATGGTAAGAGGATCTGTCTGTCTGCATCACCACCACCATCTTCTGATTCAGAGGCACCACCTCCCAGTATGTTTGAGGTTGGAGAGATTTTCGGGGCAGCAACTACTCAGCCACCAACTCTTCCTATCCTCATGGCTCACATGACACGTATTGAAGAACATATGGAAGAAGTGCAAAACCACCTGGAGGTGATACCAGTAGAAAGGGTTGAGGAAATAGAAAGTGTGGTGGAGGCAGTGCAGGAGCTTGGTGAAAAACTTAGGCAAAGCAACAATAGTATTGCAACGACATTGATAGAGACTCGTGCTACGGTCAATGAACTAAATATCGTGCTTGAAGAACACATTGAGGAAGCCCTCAATGCGGGAACTACACTATAAGCCATGGATACTCACCAGGAATGTCTCACAAAGATTGAGGGACGTTTGACATGTTTGGAGTTTGCTACGACATCAGCATTGACCCAGTCTAAGTATCTGGAGGATGCTATAGAGTTTATGACGCTCACTATAGAGCGCAGAGCAGATGACACCAGTGACAGAGTTGCTAGGATAGAGGCTCAGCTTAGGGAGTTTGCGAAATGGAAGGTGACCCAGAAGGGACAGCCTGGGGCAACATCATACAGTGTTTAGTTTAGTGCTATGATAGCCACAAGATGTTTAAGGTGGTAGTAGAGTAGTAGTTGCTGTGTTGTACGAACTGATAGGACCCGTTGATATTGACGCTCCATTTATCGATCTTACGAACCGAAATTTTCCTAAATGTATCCGAACTTATTGTAATGAAATTCTATGCGATATCATCGTGGTTATTTCTCCTGCGTTAAATCCATCTCCATTAGGTTCTGCATTTATAACATCATAAACCTACACACGGAATAAACAAGATTTGCACTACACACGAATAGTACGACGTAATTAAAATATCAATCGACATGTTGTACATGTCGAAACTAAATTATTCTCATGATTTTGTCGTGCTTATATAGAGAACTCACCTTCGTGTTTATTATGGTTGAAGGACAATGTTTCTAGTCAAGCAGAACGTGAACACAACTGACATTGAGAAGCTCGTTACAAAATGGGTTGCCACTGAAATCGTGAACTACATGGCCAACCACCACAACGATTGTGCCAACCAAAGGGCTAGGGAAGAAACTAACCGAAAAGAACTAACAGCACGTGATTGCTCTTATCAAGAACTCCTAAGTCGTAAGCCCTTAACCTTCAAAGGAACTGAAAGGGCCACCGGTTTGGTACAATGGTTTGAAAGATTGGACTCAATCTTCCGCGAAAGGTGTTGTGCAGATGATTACAAGATCATGTTTGCTACTTACACATTCCAGCACCAAGTCCTCACATGGTGAAATGATTATGTCCACTCAGTAGGAGTAGACACCGCATACTCTCTTCAGTGGGACACCCTGAAGAAAACGATGATGGCAGAATATTGTTCAAGAAGTGAAATGTAAGCAATGAAACGAGAGTTCTGGGAGCTAAATGTGGCAGGGAATGACCTTGAGGGATACACCAACCATTTTCGCGACTTGACTCAATTGTGCCCTGACATAGCAAAGCTTGAGGAAAAGAAGCCTGAAGCGTATGATTTTGGACTTTCACCAGAGATCCGGAGGAACACTGTTTCCTTCACACCCGGGTTTGCAAGAGGGGCTATCCATTTGGTCCCTAGGTTAAATGGACAACTAAGCTTGGGAAGGACAATAGGAAACGATGGTAACGATAAGAGGAACTTGAATTACGATGGTACCATGAGACAAGTTCACCCGTCGAACAGGCACCAAGGGAAGGACCGTGTCGGGATTACTGGCACTAGAGAGAAAAAGGGGTATGCTGGGATGCTGCCCAAGTGCTACTCTTGCCAGTACCATCACGAGGGAGCATGCCTCAAAGGACTAGAGTATGAGCTAGGAAAATCTGAAGGTTTCCACCAAGCGATACCAATGTACCGCAAATTGGGAATAAGAGGTTACACTAGGAAAGTGTGCCCAAGGAGAAAGAACTACCCCAAAGTAAGGACTTTCCAAAACCCCTACTAGAAGGAAGAAGGAAGACTCGTCTAGACCATAAAGATCACACCAAGACAAAGTGGATTGGAGACACTCCTCTATGTAATAAGATTTAGTTTCATAATCTAATTCCTAGAAATCTATTCTAAGTACCTTCTTATGTAACTTCATGTACTATGTATCCTTGTTCAAGGAACCTGTTATCCTTTAATATCATCGTGCTATTTCAACGTTTACTCTCCTTGTTATTCCTTCATATCTCCATAAGGACTTCCAACCACTTCACCGTTGTTTGAAACTTCCTAAGTTTAGAAAAAGTCAGCCTAAGAATTCAATAGACTACACCCAGACATTTAATGGCACCACGAATATACAAAACCATTTTTAAAAATATCACAAAAGCCACATTGTATTTTTCACCAAAAACAGTAATTTTGATTTCGTAATGAGCCGTCTTTGTTCTACTCGACTTGGAAACCTTAAGGCGATGTAAGCCCTAAGGATAAGCTTAGACTATTTTGAAACAATTAAAATGTTTATTGCCACAAAATGGATTTTACAAAAAAAATTGTAATTCATAAAGCAAAACTATGCCCAACACTACATTACCGGTCCGTGACTATACATAGCCTGATCACCTATGTATAATCCAGGAGGAGTCATGTTACGGACGAGATTGTAAATTTTCAAAACTAAAGTATTTCTTTTCTAAATAAAGTGCTAACGCACGGCACTTGGTTCCCAAACACCGAACTCGAAAAGGAAAATTTTGCACGTCATCACAGGCACAATCAAACACTTACCATTCATGTCACTTCTTCGACAATGATTAGGAAACCATATCAAACCTTAAGAATACACAAAATTTAATAGTCATTTCAGACTTGAAAATTTCATAAGCGTCACTAGACCAAACCCGGAATAATACCGACTTACACAGATAGTGTAGGACAACACCGATAAAAGTTTATGATTCGCTAAGAAACGAGTATGTAATACATACATTATAGCTCCACATGAATTTTTTGAAGACCTTGTCGTTGCCACGACATCTCATAAAGGTTAGGAGCCATCATAAGACAAGCCAAAAATGCAGTTGCACCTATTGCTCTACAACTAGGAAAACACGAGAAGCACCGCACGATACACGACCTTAGATCTGTATCCGATGTATCTACATTCGGGAACTAGAAATCCTATCTTAGTAACGCGAAGTGTACAGTGTACACACTACCGCCGTTTTCGATGAACCTTCGATAAAATGGAAATGCTCGGTAATTACGGTTAGGATATTCGTTATCACCCAGATAAGGCCGATGTAGTTGCCAATGCACTAAGAATGGAAGAGTGATCCGAGTATCTTTGGATTAGATCATTGGGATGGAAATTAGTACGATCCTTCCATCGAAATCCTTAAAACTTTGGTCGAATCTATCAGGATAAAGAGTCGACCAAGAAAGGAACCAACAGTGAACTAGAATTGATCAGGTAGAGAGACCAGGTCGACTAATATAGTTCATGGACAGAAGTTGGATCTCACAATTTTTGGAGGAATAAGAAATCCTTTAAGGCACAAATCTCATTCAACCAGGATTCAACAAAATACAATTTTATTGGGAAAATCCATACTAGTGACCAAACAAGAAGGCTGAAATTCCAAATTTTGGCAAGTGGTGTTTAACCTACTCGAAGGTTTAAGCTGAACACCAGAAGCCTTCAGGTCTGCTAGTACGACTAGAAGTTTCCAGACATAAGTGGAAATCTGTAGTCCTAAGCATTATTCCAAAATATACTAGAGACATCAAACAAATTTGACATCACTGAGGTAATCATTGACTGTCTCGTCAAATTCAACTATCTTTCTATCTCAAAGAACAATAGTATAAACGAACTCATAACACGACATGATTTCGTTGCTTTCAATGGAGATAACAGATTTCCTCGCACTTCTGAAGCACACATTAGAACTTTGTAAGTAATCACCTTGATATGAGCGCCGCCTACCGAACGTAGACAAATGGCCAGGAAGGAAAAGATCTTCCTAGACATGAAAGACATGTTAAGGGCGTGAATGGCCAGTTTCTAAAACGCGGTGGAGATAGACACCCCTATTCGCCGAGTCCTTATAGGAGGGAAAACTACCACCTAGTGGTCAAACCGCTCTAAATAAGGAACTTTACGATCAAAAATGCAGAATCATTGCATTTAGAATGGAAAACTACAAAAGCCAACTCATTGGTCCTGAGCTAGTTCTGGAGACCACTGATAAGATTGTGTAGAACGGTAGCTGGATGTTACCGACTCTAGTCACCTAAGTAGTTACAAAAAGGGGCAAAACCCACTTGAAGTTCAAGTCGGTGAAAAGGTCAAGTTAATGGTTTCACTTTAAAAAGATGTGTACCACTGATGAACGCATAAAATTTTCAAAACTTTGATGCACGAGATCATCCAAACTTCTTGCCAGAATCAGGCCGGTAACTTATTGACTCGAATTACCAGCAAAACTCGGTACTATACACAGAATTCCTCTGTGGGTACAACTTAAAAGATGTCTTTCCAACAAAAAGAGTTTGTGACTCCTCTCGAGGAAATTCGAATTGATAAAAACTAGAAACTCCACTAAGAGATCACTTGAAATCACTTACTATGAGATCAGAGACTAGGGTATAGTCGAACTCCTATCATTAAGGTCTATTGGAACTCTTGAGAAGGTTCCAACTACACTATGAACAAGAAACACAAATCAAGCACGAATACTTTCACTTCTATGAAACCTATCCAGAAATCCTAAGTGAAAGCCGAGCACGGCTTTCCTTCAAAGGTAGGGAGGTTGTGACACACCAGAATTTTCCATAATTTATTTTAAAATAAACATGAATTTACTATTCACTTGCTTTGGAATTTTAAACTTATGAGTGTTAAAACGGTTGATTCGGGAGGTTATCCCGCACACTGCAGAACGCAGTAACACACAAAATTGATATTTTATAATGAAATAAATGAAACGACCACTTTTCAACATTTACTGATAATTTACAAACAAAAATGATAGGTTATCTTGTGATTTCAGAAAAACACGGCACCGCACGCATACCGACACCAACTTAGAAACGGCAAAACATATATAATCTAAATTCTACGTAATAATGATACCATAATATTACGCTCTCGAAAACGTTTCCCAAAATGTAATTTTTATATTTTGCGGATACCGGGACGGTACGATTTCGCGAGCACACGACAGAACACGGAGTACAAATAATACACTGTATATTAATAAAAAACAAAATAAAACTTATAATAACCCTACCCCTAAAACCGACACATTTTTTTCCTATCTGTGTCCTCTCTCTTTCTCTTCGAAAACACCACACAAAATAAACACAACAATGGATCGGTTATCTTCTTTTAAGGGGTTAACACCAAGTTCCATCTTCCCACCTCACCATAAATGGCTATCTACAACATTTTAGGTTACAAGAAAGTGTTGACGAGCGGCGGTGGACAACAACGTGAGCTAGGAGGAGTCTCACACCACAACCGGGAAAGGAAAGAGGATTCGAGGCCTTCCTTTTGTTCCACTATAAATGGAATTGGGTTTTTCACATTTTTCTTCACTCGCACACAAATTTCACAAAATTAGGGTTCATCTCAAGGTTAGGGTTTTTCAAAATTAGTAGAGGGGTTTTGTAGGTTGACGTGTTGGAAGCATGATTCAAGTCTGAATTCTATCAATTTGAAGACGATTCGTGTTCTAATTGGATTCTTCCGTTCGGTTCATTCCACTTGACCCATCTAATTATTGTAAGAATAAAAATTGTTATTTAGCTATTTAAAGTTCTGTTGATTTTTTTTCTGTTATCTGAAGAAGCATAAACAAATTAAAAGATGGTTATGAAAATGTTGTTGTGAAAGTAATGTTGTGGCTGTCAAAGATGGAGAAACAAAAAAATCAATATTGTAAAAACATGGGAAAATTTAATAATCAGCCTATGTTTAATTTTAGCTTAATCGACATCGAACCAACTAGTTCACTTGGTCTTGGGTTATCATAGTTTTGATTATTTAGTTGTTATAATGGTTTTCGACTTAAGTTTAGATTTCATGAGTACATTGTTTTCGGCTTAAGACTTGCACTTATTGAGTTCGACTTGGGTATGGCCGTTTTGGTTTAGTATCCACTTAGTCTTCGGCTGAAGTCACGACTCATAGTTCCTTTTGTTTTTCCAGCCTTTGGGTCTAGTTGGTAATTCTCGACTAAGCTTATGAAAACCTTGCACTCCTTGCGTTTTCCTTGAGTCTTGTTAGTAAACCAGTCAAAAGAATGTGTTTTGGTTCGAGTTGTCAACTAGTAGCATAGCTTTACTTACTCCGTTGTAAGTTTAAAGTTTGCTCAGATGGTTGCTTATCTTTTAGTCCCAAGTATACACAAACCCAAGTGATGTGCTACGTGTGTACAAGTTTAAAATTTATAAAAGGTGAATTACCAATATTACCAATAACACATACGAGCAAGTATACTCGTCCGTTATAGCAAGATTATGAAGGTAAGTCGGGATCGTTCGCAGGGACTTGAGTGAATCTAAACACAAGTTTGAATCAACAGAGTCTATCCAAAACATATAACAAAGCAAATTGATAAAATGAAATTCAGATGATTAAAAACTACACTTGCTTAAACTAGTTTCATATCATAGATTAATGTGATTGTGTTAACCTCTTAACATGTTGGTTATGATAATTAGTTGGTGGACTAATCTATTGTTCTTACAAGTTAAACCTTCGTCAAGATTTTAGTTCATAAAGACAAGCATTACGTTTAACCAATCAATTCAAGATCAATTCAAGTTTCATAAGTCTACATACATAAACTTAAACACAAAAACATCCACTTGTTTCATCAAATTGCTTAAGAAATGGTCAATACAAAAGGTAACCGATTATAGACAAAAGGCTACAATTGATTCTCAACAACTAATCTTACGACCTTTTAGATGTTTCCAACCAATCCAATTTGATAATCAAAAAGTGTTTCTATTACAACCACACCTTAGTTCCTTTGTATAATCAAGAATAATGGGTAAAACAATCATCCATAGACAAAATGATTATGACTAGTTGAATAACAATAAGTTCTTTCGACCTCAACGATTACTATCAATTAGCCAAACTTGATTAACAAATGTCACTATGAAACTTTAGCACAATTGGATCTTAGAATCAACTTGAAATTGAATTAAAACATGTTAACACAATCACTAACTAATCATATGATAATCAACATCATTTAAGCAAGTGTATAAAGAAACTAGCCACTCATAGCAAACATGAACATAAACTCAGAACTTTGAACATTAGAAAACATGATTAAAAGTCTTACAATGCTTGGAACAAGATTACAAATGGTGAAGTAATGATTCCCAAAGTATTGGGGTAGACTTCTTGGTGATTTGGCCTCTAAATGTGGAACTTCTGGAACTCCAAACTTCCCTGGACTTCTAAGGACGAATTTGAGAGCTTAAAACTTTGTTTGATGAGTAGAGAGATTTGTATTTGAAGTGTGTGTCTCATATACTCACAAATGGCCTCTATTTATACTAATTCCAAAGCCTAGGTTATTAATTGCTGAACTTGGCCTCCAAGAAGTAAGGAAGGGACTAGAATACACCAAGAGAAGGACCTAGAATCGTTTGGATGCAAAGGGAAACTTAGTGATGAAGATTTGGCAGATTCAGCTTCTCTAACCGGATCAATTATATGACCAACCGATCCGGTTGGTCTTCTACAAAAGGGCCAACCGTTCCAGTTGCGGGTGGCGACCGAACGGTTGGTGATGGTCATTTGGCATTTCTGGTCAATTTCCAACCGATCCGGTTACACTTGTAACCGATCCGGTTGGATTTCCTGAGTTACGAAAACTTGATCTTTTCTTCTATTTATCTTGTAGAACTTGGTTCTTCAATCACTATGGTCTTCAAAGGTCCTTGAGATACTGATTTAGGCTTCACTGAAACAAGAATCTTCCATTTGCTGAACATTTCTTTACTTTCCTTCTGTTTCCCTGCACTTGGTTATAAACACTAGACAAACATCTTTTGATGCGTTTAAGCACTATAATTACGCAAATATAACCAAATAACATATATAAAAGCACACATAACGCTACTAGAAACATGCACAATCTGAGCGTTATCGAATTCCCCCACACTTAAACTTTGCTTGCCCTCAAGCAAATCTAGGAAAAACATCCACCGGTACAAGATCGTGATTATGAAAATGTGATGCAAATCAACCAAGTATAAATACGAGAGAGGATTCATCAATTATGCTTTATAAAGGTGAAACATCAAGATGTTTGACAATATCCCATGATTTTCTTGCATGATTAACATTTCAAAACACCTCACGAAAAGAAACGGAATATAATTCACTCAATCACTCATTTTTAGTGGAGTAACAAGATAAATCACACTCATTGCTCAGTCATGATTAGATTATTACCATAAGCTTGTACAAGAAACAAAACTCCACCGACGTGGCCTGAGCACCAAGTAAAAACATCTAAAGAGGACTTTTATTCGGGTTATAATGATATGGCTAAGGGCTAAGGGTATGGAGATGTTTATGAAATTGGTGTTAAAAGAAAAATGAAATCAAGTCTAATACCCGTGTTGCTAGCTACCAAACATTCCACGAACCAAATAAATGATTATAGCTTCAATTTCCTCTTTTCCGCATTCCACAGCTTCTTGCTTTGCCATGACAATTGTTCTTCGATCATAGCACATTGGCTATTATTTCCATACTTTCAACATATTTTTTTTTTTTTTTTTTATTATTTTTTTTTGGACATAGAAATGGCTCAATCAATCTCACAGGATGTGGTACTCATAATCATTTGAAAAATCTTCACTTTCCAGGCGACTAGCAACCAACCGTTTAGACATTGATACGGGTTAGGCTAAGGTTTAAAGTGTAAAATCTTTTTGTATTTTCTGGGTGAAGCAAAAATGAAAAGGATGGCTCAGAGGGTGTAACTAGGGGTATCTAGTGCTCAAAATGAGCACTACAAATGGGTCCATGTGGGTGGTTAACTAACCAATGCGGCTAGCTAATATATCATTAGATGTAAAATGGAAGGCCATTTGGGTTAAATCCTAAAGTGCCTCTTTATCACACGAATTCACTTATATCGCACGAATGCAATCTCACTGCGGTCTGGTAATGATTTACAAGCACAAGTTCTAGAATAAATAAAATCACTGGCACACTCATAGCAAAAGATTCAAGCATAAAAGATGTATGATATTAAGAAATAGGCTCAAATCCTCACAATTTAGTGAAAAGGGTTATAATATGTGCTAGCAAATGTTTATCGATCCCAGAATGGATTGCAATAGTAATCGGAACACATCTCGAAGTTTCAAATATTACCAGTTTTACCAGTGGTTTGATCCAGTTATTCTAATAGATAATCCTAAAAGTGTGAAAACAACTAGATCACAAGGGCAAACAAAATTTAAAATTTAAGCATGAAAACTCTAATTTTTCCTATTCACCCCCCCCCACACACTTAAGTTAGACATTGTCCTCAATGAAAAACGAACTTCAAAGTATAGAAATAGGGAAAATAGAGATGAAACCAGATACGTCAATGAGTTTATCAGCTTAAAATTCTTTACTTCATTCCTAGCGTCCATATGGAGAAATCATTACCTGCACAAAATCTTATAAACAAGCAAAAGGTTTTATTAAAAGGTGGCACCCCCCCCCCCACACTTAAGTTCAACCAAAGGTTTAAACTTTGGGGAGTGACCACAGAAAATCAAATCTGAAACACACGGGTTGCCTCCCGAGAAGCGCTTGTTTTATTACCGAGTCATCAGCCTGACTCGAATCTTCCCGAATTCACTTGGCCACAAGAGCAGCCTTGAACATTTTGAAATTTTCGGGGATGTACATGAATTCTTCACCAGTAGATTCAATATCGTCCCAGACGAATTCAGCAGATGGTTTCCAAGGAACAATTTGTGGGATTCTTCCTGGAAATGGTGCTACAAAGGTGATAGTTTCAAATTCATTTTCAGGGAAAATTGTTGCAACTGAAACTTCATTCGTTTGCTCCTTGTCGTAATATAACTTGATTCGGTTAAAAAGCATAATTTTATCTCCGGATTTGAATTCTTTTCGAACTCGTAGCTTTTTATCGTGATAAGCTTTTGTTCTAGCTTTATACAGTTTGGAATTCTCATAAGCTTGGAGTCTTAATTCATCGAGTTCGTGCAATTGCAGGAATCTCTTTTCTCCAGCTATTTTGAGATCGGTGTTACAGTTTCTGAGAGCCCAATAAGCACGATGTTCAACTTCGAACACAAATGACAAGTCTTTCCATACAAGAGTCTGTAAGGAGTTGTGCCAATTGGAGTTTTATAATCCGTATGAAATGCCCACAGAGCATCGTCAAGTTTCTTTGCCCACACTGAAGGATTGTCCTTCACTGTTTTCTCTAGTATTCTTTTCAGAGCTCTGTTGGTATTTTCAACTTGACCACTGGTTTGTGGATGATAGGCAGTCGAGAATCGGTGATGAACTCCATATCTTTTCATGGTTTTCTCCATTTGTTGGTTACAGAAATGAGTCCCTCGATCGCTTATCAAGGCCTTGGGAATTCCATAACGAGCAAAAATCTTTTTGAGGAAATTAACGACGACACGAGCATCGTTCGTTGGTAAAGCTTTAGCTTCTGCCCATTTGGACACATAATCTATAGCAACGAGAATGTATTCGAATTTGTTGGATTTAGGGAAAGGTCCCATGAAATCTATTCCCCAAATATCGAATATTTCACACACTTGAATGCTTGTTAATGGCATTTCATCTCTTCGAGAGAGATTGGTGGTTCTTTGGCAAGCGTCACAGTTTTGAACAAGTGTGTGTGCTTCTTTGAATATTGTTGGCCAATAGAATCCAGCATCAAAAACTTTTTTAGCTGTGGTGGAAGGACCATAATGTCCCCCAGTTGGGCCATGATGACATTCGTCAAGAATTTTGCGGGTTTCGGAACCAGAAACACATCTTTGTATCATTCCGTCAGGACACATTTTGAAAAGATATGGCTCTTCCCAAAAATAGTATTTAAGTTCCGAAAAGAATTTGCTTCTTTGAGCATGAGTTAGAACTTTTCTAAGAATTCCTCCTGCGAGGTAGTTCGCAAAGTCAGCAAACCAAGGGTCGTCAGTTCCATCGATGGTCATGAGAGTTTCATCGGGGAAATAGTCATCGATTTCCTCTTATTTTAACTCCTCAAGATCGGGGTTTCCAAGACGAGATAGGTGATCAGCAGCAAGATTTTCTACTCCTTTCTTATCTTTGATTTCGATGTCAAATTCTTGGAGTAGCAAAATCCATCGAATAAGACGTGGTTTAGCATCCTGCTTGGTGAACAGATATTTGAGCGTTGAATGATCGGTAAAAAAGACTGTTTTTTAGAGCACGAGGTAGGATCGGAATTTGTCGAATGCGAAAACGACGGCCAATAATTCCTTTTTGGTGACGGTATAATTTTACTGAGCACTATTCAGTGTCTTGCTAGCAAAATATATAGGCCGAAAGTGTTTTCCTTCACGTTGGCCTAAGACGGCTCCAACAGAAAATCGCTTGCCGCACATAAGTTCGATGGGTAGTGACCAATTAGGTGAAACCATGATCGGAGCACTAGTAAGTTGAGATTTCAGGTTTCAAAGCTTTTATGCAATCAGCGTTGAAGTCAAAGATAGATTATTTCTCAAGAAGTTTTGTCATCGGACGAGATATTTTTGAAAAATCTTTGATGAATCGGGCGTAAAACCAAAGATGTCCTAAAAAACTCCTAACGGCTTTGACGTTAGTTGGTGGTGGAAGTTTTGAGATGACATCGACCTTTTCTTTGTCTACTTCCATTCCTGCACTAGAGATTTTGTGGCCAAGCACAATTCCTTCGGTTACCATAAAGGGACATTTTTCCCAGTTAAAGACAAGATGTGCAGCTTCGCATCTTTCGAGCATTTTATCGAGATTAGAAAGACAAGCTTCAAATGAGTCTCCGAAGACTGAAAAGTCATCCATGAAAACTTCCATGGAGGTTTCTAGCATGTCTTGGAATATGGCGATCATACACCTTTGAAAAGTCGCAGGCGCATTGCAAAGACCAAAAGGCATACGCCAATATGCGTAGGTTCCAAAAGGACAAGTGAAAGTGGTCTTTTCTTGATCGTTAGGATCAATAGGAATTTGGAAATATCCTGAAAATCCGTCGAGGAAACAAAAGAATTTATTTCCTGCCAGTTTTTCAAGCATTTGATCCATGAACGGGAGTGGAAAGTGATATTTTCTGGTGGCTTTGTTTAACTTACGATAGTCAATACAAACGCGCCAACCAGTGACAGTTCTAGATGGAACTAGTTCATTTCGCCATTAGTCACAATCGTCATTCCTCCTTTCTTGGGAACACAGTGAACAGGGCTTACCCAAGGGCTATCCTCAATTGGGTAAATGATTCTAGCATCGAGAAGTTTTATGATTTCCTTTTTAACAACTTCTTTCATGTTGGGATTGAGTCGACGTTGACGTTCTACCACAAGTTTAATCCCTTCTTCAAAATTGATTTTGTGTTTGCGTAAATTGGGACTAATTCCTAGGATGTCGGATGTTTTCCAAGCGAAAGCTTGTTTGTGATTTTTTAGGACAAAAACTAAACTTTCTTTCTCACTATCCTCGAACAATGAAGATATGACTACTGGAAGAAGTGAGTTTTCCTCCAAGTAAGCATATTCAAGATGATCCGGGAGAGGTTTGAGTTCGAGATCTGTGTGTGGTTCTTCGCTAGAGGATTTAATTCGCATCTCGTCATTGAAAGTTATTTCTTCAAAATTGTCTTCCTCTTCCTCTATTTCTTCTTCTTCTGAGTTCTCTCCTTCAAATTCTACTTTCATGAAATCATCAAACTCTTTGTCAAAATCTGTTTCATTGATTTTTTCGGAAGTAGTCATGAATGGATCGGATTCGTTAAGTAATGCGTCCAATTCTTCATCAGTGACTTCATCAATAATATCGATGTTAAAACAAGTGTCATCATTGGAATGTGGGTAGCGCATCGCTTTATCGATTAGAAAAGTGATTCGATGTTCCCCAACTCTAAGGTTGAGTTCTTTTCCTTTCACTTTGATGATTGCATCAACGGTATTTAGGAAAGGTCTTCCTAAGATGAGTGGAACTTTACTATCTTCTTCCATTTCCAAGATTACAAAGTCCACGGAAAATGAATTTACCGACTAGAACAAGCATATTCTATGATTCCCATAGGATATTGATAGGAATGATTTGCTAATCAATGCTCATTTTGTTGGTTTCAGTTGTTGTTGCATAACTTGGAATACAAATAATAAGGCATCAAATTGATACTTGCGCCAAGATCGTCCAAAGCATCACATTTAACATTATTCCCGAAAGTACATGGAATAAGAAAGCTCCCAGGATCTCCAAGCTTTGGGGGGATCTTGTTTTGGACAATAGCTGAGCATTCTTCGTTAAGGAAAGTAGCTGATATTTGCTCTAGCTTGCTTTTGTTATTAAAATGTTCTTTCAAAAATTTCCCGTAATAGGGCATTCCGGCTAAGACATCAACGAGAGGAACATTGAGTCTAACCTCTTTTATTATTTCAATGAACTTCTTATGACGCTCTTCCATCTTTTCTTTCTTTAGGCGTTGAGGATAAGGAATTTTTGGTGTATACGCCTTGACGGATGGAATGTTTTTCTTTTTGGTGGTTTGAGTTGTTTTTGGTTCCTCGGTTTCATCCTCACTATCAATGAGGACAGGAGTGTTTTCATTAGGATTTGGTGGTGGATCGTACGAGAGACCACTTCTTGTGAAGACAACATTGATATGCTCATTTCTTGTTTGTGGTGGACGGTACGTCTTATCATTTGATGGTTTTGGGTTGGATTGGGTATTACTTGGCAATGAACCAGATGGTCTAGAGGAATGTTGGTCAGAAAGTCTGCCAAACTTGTTTTCAAGATCTTGGATAGATGCTTGATGATTTTTCTGTCCTTCCTCAACTTTGGCTTTGAGATTGAAAAATTAATTTTTGATAAAATCATTTGCAGATTTTTGAGCAGCTACGAATTCTCTCATGGTTTTCTCGAATTCGGTTTCTTCCATCTTTTTTTCGGGGTTTTGTGGTGGTGGATCGTCAACTCGTAGTTGAGAATCACGGTTGTCATCCCTTGGTCGGCGATCTTGCTAATTTCCAGAATTTCGACCATAATAATTACTACGATATCCTCCTCCACGGTATCCTCCTTGAGCGTAACTTGCTTCTCCTTCCTTCGGTCCACCCATAGGTTTATCATCGCATTCGGACGATGGATGATTTCCTCCACAATTGTTGCATCCGTCTCGCATTTCCTTCATTTCATCTTTGATATCTTTGTATTGCGAGTCGATTTTTGAGGGTAACGCTTCCATCTTCTCCATGAGTTTTGAGGTATCGGTGTTTTCGACAAAAGCAACAGTTTTTCGGAGAGGTTTAGTTTTGGAATCTTTGGACCAATCAAGTTTGAGAAGTACTCGATCTTCGAGCAATTGGTGTGCATCGTTGGGAGTCTTATAGAGAAAAATTCCTCCAGCATCAAGGATGCCTTGAGAGATTTCATCTAGTCCATGGTAAAAGATTTGGATAATGGTTCCTTTGGATAGTCCATGTCCATGACAACTACGAAGTAAATCTTTCATTCGAAGCCAAGCTTCGACAAGTGATTCGTTTGGGTTTTGGGTAAAAGCACGAATTTCTCCCATTAATCGATCAAACATGGCAGTGGAAAGAATCGGCTTACAAAAGCTTGCCTCATCTCCTCCCAAGTATTGATGATTCCTGGGTTAATTCATTGTACCATACTTTAGCATCTCCGACGAGTGATGATGGGAAAAGTTTGAGTTTGATGGCATTGACATCGGTGTCGCCATAACGGAACATGCCGCAAATTTTGATGAATTCGGCAATGTGCTTGTGCGGATCGGCCCACGCACGGCCATCGAATTGACGGTCTTTGATCATAGAAAGGTGATGTCCCTTCACGGTGAAGTTGTCACCAAGATTGATAGCAACAATAGCACTTCCGGAAGTTGGTGCTACGGCTCGGTTGGTTCCCCACATGGGTTGATCGTCCACCATGGGGAAAGGTAAATTGTTGAAAGGGTTATAAACAACTTTGGCTTCTACGAGGTTATCAAATGGTGGGTTTGGTACTCTTGGTACACGATTTTCCAATGGTATGAAACGTGTTCTTCTTCTTCTTCGAATCAAACGTTCGGGGTTGGTAAGAGGTGTAATTGGTTCTATTCCTCACGCCTCGAGTGTTCATACAATGTTCTAGAGAATCCAGGCAATATTTAAACACACGGACAAACAACGAAAATTTTTCGGGACAGATTATAACCGGATCGGTTGAGGGTTGCGACCGATCGGTTAGACCAGTTGAGTTATGGGTAAAATCGTAACCGATTCGGTTGAAGATCCGTTAAGGTTTCGAGAGAAAATTTTGGTTGAATCGATTGAGGGAAATTCAAAAACTTGCTGAAACACAATCAAATCCCTAAATAGCGCAAAAACTTGATGTGATACGTGTGTACAAGTTTTAAATTTATAAAAGGTGAATTACCAATATTACCAATAACACATACAAGCAAGTATACTCGTCCATTATAGCAAGATTATGAAGGTAAGTCGGGATCGTTCGCAGGGATTTGAGTGAATCTAAACACAAGTTTGAATCAACAGAGTCTATCCAAAACATATAACAAAGCAAATAGATATAATGAAATTCAGATGATTAAAAACTACACTTGCTTAAACTAGTTTCATATCATAGATTAATGTGATTGTGTTAACCTCTTAACATGTTGGTTATGATAATTAGTTGGTGGACTAATCTATTGTTCTTACAAGTTAAACCTTCGTCAAGATTTTAGTTCATAAAACAAGCATTAAGTTTAACCAATCAATTCAAGATCAATTCAAGTTTCATAAGTCTACATACATAAACTTAAACACAAAAACATCCACTTGTTTCATCAAATTGCTTAAGAAATGGTCAATACAAAAGGTAACCGATTATAGACAAAAGGCTACAATTGATTCTCAACAACTAATCTTACGACCTTTTAGATGTTTCCAACCAATCCAATTTGATAATCAAAAGCGTTTCTATTACAACCACACCTTAGTTCCTTTGTATAATCAAGAATAATGGGTAAAACAATCATCCATAGACAAAATGATTATGACTAGTTGAATAACAATAAGTTCTTTCGACCTCAACGATTACTATCAATTAGCCAAACTTGATTAACAAATGTCACTATGAAACTTTAGCACAATTGGATCTTAGAATCAACTTGAAATTGAATTAAAACATGTTAACACAATCACTAACTAATCATATGATAATCAACATCATTTAAGCAAGTGTATAAAGAAACTAGCCACTCATAGCAAACATGAACATAAACTCAGAACTTTGAACATTAGAAAACAAGATTAAAAGTCTTACAATGCTTGGAACAAGATTACAAATGGTGAAGTAATGATTCCCAAAGTATTGGGGTAGACTTCTTGGTGATTTGGCCTCCAAATGTGGAACTTCTAGAACTCCAAACTTCCCTGGACTTCTAAGGACGAATTTGAGAGCTTAAAACTTTGTTTGATGAGTAAAGAGATTTGTATTTGAAGTTTTTGTCTCATATGCTCACAAATGGCCTCTATTTATACTAATTCCAAAGCCTAGGGTATTAATTGCTGAACTTGGCCTCCAAGGAGTAAGGAAGGGACTAGAATACACCAAGAGAAGGACCTAGAATCGTTTGGATGCAAAGGGAAACTTAGTGATGAAGATTTGGCAGTTGCAGCTTCTCCAACCGGATCGGTTATATGACCAACCGATCCGGTTGGTATTCTACAAAAGGGCTAACCGTTCCGGTTGCGGGTGGCGACCGAACGGTTGGTGATGGTCATTTGGCGTTTCTTGTCAATTTCCAACTGATCCGGTTACACTTGTAACCGATCCGGTTGGATTTCCTGAGTTACGGAAACTTGATCTTTTCTTCTCTTTATCTTGTAGAACTTGGTTCTTCAATCACTATGGTCTTCAAAGGTCCTTGAGATACTGATTTAGGCTTCACTGAAACGGGAATCTTCCATTTGCTGAACATTTCTTTACTTTCCTTCCGTTTCCCTGCACTTGGTTATAAACACTAGACAAACATCTTTTGATGCGTTTAAGCACTATAATTACGCAAATATAACCAAAAAACATATATAAAAGCACACATAACGCTACTAGAAACATGCACAATCTGAGCGTTATCACCAAGCGAGTATGAGTCAATCGAGCCCACGTCTAGTTTTCAACGAGTAGGTGTCGAATATGTATCAAATGTTTGTATGAATAAGACTTTTGAGCATTATTTTACTATCAGATTTGTTAATATTTGGTTTAGGGTGTTTGTTTGTCACATGGGATGCAAGCCCATTCATGTTTTACTGGGGTGTGTTTAGTTAAATCATAACCCGAGCCCAAATAGTTTTGTCAAGATGGTGGGTGTAACAGACTGGGTTGAAGCCCAGTAGTACTAAGGGTTCGTTTGTTATTATCGCCGCCCACACGGGCGTGAAATGAGTATCGTCTCGAGTTTTCTCAATTAGAATCCCGTTTCATCCGACTTTTTCCAGTCTTCACTCATTTGTCCCCGACCTTAAATATAGGACATATCCCTTTATACGACATATAATATATATGCATAACGTTGGTACACGAGACAATTAGTAAACAAAAGAGAATTGGTAATAACAAGATACTTACACGAGTCATTTGCACTACTCGTAACATAATTAAAAATTTCGATACAATATAAATTTGGTAAAACTTGATTCGAAAAGGAGACCGGGGAAATCCAACTTAGTGAAATTTAACATACAACTTTTGTTAATTGTTTAAATATACAAACATATCTATTACCTTACCATAACAAAAGCATATATTGTACTATTTCTTTTATATACAAGATAAGTTATACATGAACATTTTCTAAAAACCTTGATTTTTAATAATTGAAAGCTAAGTATATAACTCAAATGGGTGGTAGTTGTATTTTAAACGGTTCATGTCATTCACAAATATTATGTTTAGTATTTTGACAAGTAGTCAACGCCAAAGAGTTAAGTATACACTTGAATTAAACTATTTTTTTTATAACTGCATGGGCTATTCTTACAAAAGAAATATACCCCTCGAAACGTATATTTTCAAATGTACATATATCAACCAAGTCCTATACATATATACATAATTATTCAAAAACACAATACGAGGTGGATATATTTGAAAACCACATTGAATTTTATACAAGGAACACATAAAAATGAGTTATGACTCAACTCCTTTTCAAATGCATTTATACAATTCTCACACACACACACACACACACACACACACACACACACACACACACATATATATATATATATATATATATATATATATATATATATATATATATATATATATATATATATATATATATATATATATATATATATATATATATATATATATATATATATATATATATATATATATATATATAGGGAGAGTTAATGTGAGATCAAGCTTAAAGTTGTAAAAATAAGATCAAGTCTAAAAAACTAATAAAACATTTATAGATAACAATTTTAGCAATAATACACACAAAAAAATATTTTAATACAAATTAACATTTTAGCAACTAATAACCAAATGATACATGAGTTTAGATTAGTGATACACCTGATACACATTACACTAATAAATATTCCAAAACCTGATACACATTACACATCTAATCAAAGTGTATCACCTAGGTTTCGTATATTTTAAAAAAAAATCTATCTAAACTTTAACAATTTTAGGTGTAGTTAATAAAAAAATTATTTTTGTTGTAAGGAGAGTGTCATTTGTCAAATTTTAGTTGGATCTCATTTTAACAACTTTAAGTTTGATCTTATTTGATCTAGATTATATATATATATATATATATATATATATATATATATATATATATATATATATATATATATATATATATATATAGGGAAGGGTTATTTTCTAACCAAAAAAATGCGAGACTGCGAGAACCACCATCAACCAATCGATTTTTTAGATATTTAGTTTTAATATTTAATTCAAAAGGGTATTTTGGTAAAATTACTTTTTAATTTTATCTTTTATTTTTTTATTTTAAAAAACCTTTTTGCCGAAATTTTTTTTTTTTTTTTTTTTTTTGGCATTATACCGTTTTAAAAAATCAATATGTGCACATGTGTTTTGCATTACAAAAAAATTGTATTTTTTGTTTATGGATAGGTGTTTTGTATTTGCACATGTATCTTTAAAAAATATAGCATAAATAAATATATACAAACAACAAACATTTATTAATAGATTGATACAATTTTATACAAACAACGAAACTTTATTAAAAATATTATATAAATTTGTTTTATTACAAATATATAAAGCGTGCACATGTGCATATTACAATGTCGTTAACAGTTAGTTCATCTTTTAGGTGTGCACATGTTTTCCTCGCTTGGTTCAAGAACCCATGAAATCTACACATGTGTTTTTAATCCTTGTGCACATGTGTTTTTAATCTACACGTGTGTTTTTAATCCTTGTACACATGTGTTTTTAATCCTTGTACACATGTGTTTTTATCGTCTCGCTCATCTTAACAAAGAAGATAAACGTTATACAGCAAATTATCTTCATGCATCTACTAATCTTCTCGCAACTTCATGCACTTGTGCATTTACTCTTTACTTCTTTATCATAATTATTTTCTCGCTAGATAGTATGTACAAAACACATGTACACTCTTGACATCGCTCATCACCCGTACCTGTAACCACAACCAATTAATAAACGACTTATTTAATCATAACATCTAATAAAACACATATGCACAAGGTATTTCTGACTTGTTCACAAGAGACCATTTTGAGAAATTAATACCAGACTTAAAACACAAGTGCACCCTTAAATCAGAACTAAACAAGAAACATCCTTATATCACGTTCATCTTAACAAAGAAGATAAACGTTATACAACAAATTATCTTCATGCATCTACTAATCTTCTCGCAACTTCATGCACTTATGCATTTACTCTTTACTTCTTTATCATAACTATTTTCTCGCCAGATAGTATGTACAAAACACATGTACACTCTTGACATCGCTCATCATACCCGTACCTGGAACCACAACCAATTAATAAATGACTTATTTAATCATAACATCTAACAAAACACATATGCACAAGGTATTTCTGACTTGTTCACAAGAGACCATTTAGAGAAATTAATACCAGACTTAAAACACAAGTGCACCCTTAAATCAGAACTAAACAAGAAACATCCTTATATCATAAATTAAAACATATATGCAATTTCAATACATTTAAACTTAAAAACTGTAAAACACATGTGCACACTACTTTTATTGACTAGTAAAGATCAGTTCAAGTAAAGATCAGTTCAAAAAAAATACTACATCCATACTTGAACAAGTAAAGATCAGTTCATTAAAAAAACAATAATCACATTATTTTAACCAAACAAATATTGATAAAAAAAATATCAAATACAGTTATTGTTGACGGCGTAGATCTATTAAACATAACATCGTAGATCTGAATTTCAAATTGAAACACAAATTTCGTTTTCATAACTATAGCTAAAAAAATTCAGATCCAAAGAAAAAAATCACATCGAATTCATGATCATTTCAAAACCCATATTTTTCATATAGAAACAAGATTGATTATACGAACCTGCACCAGAACAAGGATCTCGAGACACCAACAACAACATAAAACATAACTTCTATGATAAATTTGATTTGTATTTAATTCATACATAATATAATTAAATGGTTATTTAATGGTCATTATGAGTGACAATACAATTAAATGAAGAAAAAAAAAACACTCGTAAAAGAAGGAAAAAGAATTACTTTAACAGAATCTTGATTGTCATCGGAGGGTGGGATTAGAGGGGTGTTTGTATCTTCCATTAACCTTGCAATAAATGGACCACTAATATGTGACAGCCTCCCTCATACGACAATATAGATCCTAACATTGCATTAATAGAGACACTAAATTAAAGATATGGGGCGGAGGTTGATTTTAGAGGAAGCGGCTGTGATGTTATGGATGGTGGCTAGGGTTTTGAATGATAGAGAATTAAAGATGGCATTTTTCCAAGATCTAATAAAATGAAGTAACATGTAGTTTTTTAACTGATTCTATTCAAATCTGATGCTATTTTTATGGAAATCAAAATACCTAATTTGTCCTTATTTATTATTTTTTTCCTAAATAAGTTGTAGATATTTTCAAAAATGCCATCTTGCATTAACATGATGTACATTATGCTTTATTATGAGTAAAAAAGTGGTTCTCGCAGTTCTCGCAATTTAGTTGGCTCTGACAATAACCTCACACTATATATATATATATATATATATATAGGTTTAGGTTATTATGAAAAGTTTCTTAGAATGAAAAGAATGAGAAGGCATGTGGAGGTGACATGTGTCACCTTTGCCACATCATCATGCCACATCACCATACCCCCCCCCCCCCCCCACCCCTGGAAAAAAAAATTTCCCGCCAAAAAATTACTGCATCACAATTATGATTGTGATGCAAGATTTTTTATAACTGATGCAAGAATAAATTTTGGTGGGAATTTTTGGCGGAAAAATTTTGCCCAAAAAATTTTTTTTGGGCGGAAATTTTTTTTGCAACGGGGGGGGGGCGGGGGTGGGTGGGTGGGGTGGGGGTGGGGGTGACACATGGCATGGTGATGTGGCAAAGGTGACACATGTCACCTCCACATGTCTTCTCATTCTTTTCATTATAAGAAACTTTTCATTTTAACCCTACCCCCTATATATATATATATATATATATATATATATATATATATATATATATATATATATATATATATAGGCTCCAGTTCCATTGAGAAGGTTTTTATTTTGAGAAGATTGAGAAATTTTCGTTTGAGCAAATTGATTCATGTTTTTTATTTGATTCACATGTAAACATCATTTTATAGTGAATCGAATCTATAAATCACAAATTTGATTCACAAATCATTGTTAAAATCGAGTTATGATGATTCATTAAATTTGTACAGATGATTCAGTATTCTACATTTATTGCAAAATCGAGAGATTTTTAACATTGATTCAAAAAAAATTTACACATGTTGAATTCTAATCACATTAAAATGAGTTTTACGCTTGAAAACACGAATCAAAGTTAAAAATATATCGTTTTTGAAAACCTTCTCAATCTTCTCAAAATAAAAACCTTCTCAATCGATCCGGATTCGATAGGATATATATATATATATATATATATATATATATATATATATATCCTATCGCTTACACGCTGACAAAAGCTTGTCACATACTATTCTCCATACACGATCTTTTGGTCATTATTAAGTCGAATCACAATCATCTTCGATCTTGTTTTACTTCATAAGCCGAAATATATGTAAAATTTTGAAAAAAGTTTTTTCAACTTAAATCGATGCCACACAAGCAACAACAACACAATTATTGTAGAATTTATAAAGTTTGGTTGAACTTTATCAAATCTTAAATAAAGACTAAACTTGTCACACTAATTTAGGTTGCGTGTCCGAGCCGTGCACTATCACTAATTGAATTATTCACTTTGAGACTGCTTTTGCTGAGGTGAGTTTATAGCCTCGCTTTTTACTTTCATTAATTCCTTGCTAAACTTTGGGGGTGAGAAAACATGCAAAACTTTTATGGACCTAAACTATTACTTGAATACTATTACGCGGAATAGCCTAAGCCCTTAAATACACAATGCCAGCTTTCATGAACCGTCAATTCCTGCTGGGAAGGGCGAATGTTATAAATATATCTATTGGGGGTGCCTCCCCCGTTCAGTTGGCCATACATAGGTCAAGGCGAAACGTATACCATGTCAGAACCGAGTGTAATGGGATAAACACTCGAAATGGGCCCCATTAGTATGACTACATTTTGCATACATAACTGTCGTAGCTTCGGTTGCATGAACTTAGTGCTAGCGTAATATGTTTACAACTGCTTGAAATGATTTTGATATCTAAATTGGTCCTATACTGTTTAAATATTTAAAGCTATGAACTCACCAGCTTTTTGCTGACTTTTAGCATGTTTTTCTTAGGTATTCTAGCTGTAAGAAAGATTTTGGCAAGGCAAGGGTCACAGATTATCCTCTGAGGCATTTTACAACAAAACTATGACCTATTTAATATGGGTCAACTTAAATTTTTGGGCCACATTTTCCGAATTTGAAACTCGAAGAAAACATTAATGTATTTTAAATGAAATATGTATTCCATTCTTTATTACTTGTTTTGTGATCTCCAATTCAGTAGCACCCCATGACCCGAATGCTTCCGGTAAACCAGATTTTGGGGTGTTACACATATGAATATAAAAATATGGAAACCATAATGCATAAAACATGTAGACTATATGTAGTCTATGGTCGGTTTAAGTTAATGTACGTGTTACCACGTACGTGGAATAACCTAAATGATTACCCGTAAAGGTAAATTTTCACGAAATCACAATAAATTTGTAAAAGTAATGGGTTAAAACCAGAAAGTACGGGTTATTGCAGACTCAAGTCTTATATATGTATTACCTAAAGCATTTGGCCTAGTGTTATGTGAGTGTGCATATCAGTAAAGAGGTTGTGGGTTCAAGTCTCATTAGAAAAGTTTGTGAAATGTTGTGAGATATTCGGTACAGATGCCTTTAGAATAACAAGCCTCCTAGATTTATTTGTGGTTGGGTGTTATCCACCTTTCTCTAAAGGTGATCAAATAGGTCAGATGGGTAAGGTGACATACACTCGACACCCTTTTCGTCTATCTTTATAAAGTACTTTATGCACCATGGTTGTCAGGATCCCGATCCTGATCTTAGAATCTTATGATTTTACGATACTGCAAAGAAAAAATGATCTGGATCTTACGTATGATCTTTGAAAGCTTAAGATCTAATTCGGTCCGATCTTACTTTTCTCGAAACACAAATCAAAAAACTAAAAATTTATGGATTTTGTTTTGTAGAATTTAAAAAACAACATGTTAATAACCTGGATCTGATACAACTTCTTATCATCAAGAAACACCTTTCAGGATGTCTAGGATGATCGAACCACAGGAAATAATACATGTTAGATAGAGGGTGAAAAGAAAAAAGGTTTATTATTATAACGAATAAATGAAATACAAAACCTAACACTTAGCCACACCCTTCAAATGGAGTCTTGAGAAGTATTTATAGGCTCATCACACTAAAAGTTTGCCTCGTGTACATCATTTTTCCCTTTGGGTGCAACTATATTACATATCTAGTCCAATTCATGTGTAAGACGTTATCTTCACAAAGTAGCAAAGCTAACAGTTAATCTTCTTAAATATTTCATAATCATTATTTAAGGCAGCATTTCTATTAAATATTTATATAATTTTGTGTTTATGGTATATAGTAATTTATAGATTTGTATAATATTACAAAGACTATTAAAAAATGACATTATGGTAGAATCTTAATATCTCGATCCAATCTTACGATCTCGATCTTGCAAAGTGAAATCGATCATAAGTAGGATCCGATCTTGAAAACCTTGCTATGCACAAATAATGTGCCAAATACAATTAAAAATATTACGGAAGAAATCTAATCAATAATATAATGTTTTAGGAGGTTTTATGCCGTAAAATAAACTTTCAGTGACTTTTGAACCCTTCAACCTATTAACTTTTTGTTGTTTTTCTTTTGTTTTAACTATTTAACCCAATAAGAAAAGAACACAGTTGAATTGACCCATTTATAAATTGGTCTAGCTTGTCACCACTTTTATACACCACGCAGAGATAGTAGAAGCTTTGCACTTCTTCAGGTAAAACCCCAAGAGGTACTTTGTAAAGGTATCTGATATGACCTATCCAGGATTCAAGAAGAATTGAAGAAGGACTGATTCACTAACAGGACTCTTAAGCAGGAAATAAAGATTCGAATAAGCAAAATGGATTATTATTCAGATAGATGAATTGTACAGAGATAGAGAGTAGGTTGTTTACAAAATGAATGATGAAATGTAATGGATACAATAATGTATTTATACTAGTGAAATGTAAAATCTGTAATTGAATTGTTGGTGGGAAATGTAGTTGTGAATCTTGTTTGACTTATGATTGCTGACTTGTTGACTTTCTTGTTGACCATCACTTAAACTCATATCAAATACCTTCCCCTTCAATTATTACTTGTCCTCAAGTAATCAATATCAAGCATTCATGTCAAATGATGGAAATCTTTTAGCAACATCTTCATAAAGTTCCCAAGTACCATTTGTAGCTGTACCATTGACCCACTGAACCAATACCTAAACTGTTGTTGCATTACCTCTTTTAGCCATCTTTGTATCCAATATAGCCAATGGTTCCACTGCCAGCACTCCATCTTTGTTGAACCTTGGAAGAACAGTTGGTGCAGTAGGTGGATCTCCTATGTGCAACTTCAACTAGGACACATGAAAGACTGGGTGTATTTGTGCACACTCAGGCAACTCCAATTTATAAGCCAGCTTTCCAATCCTTTGTATGACTTTAAATGGGCCAAAGTATCTTGGAGACAGTTTATGATGTTTTCCTTTCCTGATAGTGGACTGTCTATAAGGCTGAAGCTTAAGGTAGACCCATGAATTAAGCTGAAATTCCCTGTATGTCTTGTGTTTGTCTGCCATAGATTTCATTCTACTTTGAACCTTTTGCAAATGGAACTTAATCAGAATGATGGCTTCTTCTCTAGCACTAAGTGACCTATCCACAGCTTCAAATTTACTATCTCCATGGGTGTAAGCAATGTGAGTAGGTGGTGACCGGCCATAAACCACCTAGTATGGAGTAGTATTGATGGCAGTGTGATAATTGGTGTTATACCAATATTCAGCTAAAGAAATCCAACTGATCCACTCCTTTGGTTTGTTCCCACTCATACATCTGAGGTAACATTCAAGGCACCTATTGTCTACCTCTGTCTGCCCATCACTTTGAGGGTGATATGCAGAACTCATGTGCAGGCTAACTTGTAGGCGACCAAACAATCCTTCCAAAATTTACTCAAGAAAAGTGTATCTCTGTCACTGACAATCACTCTTGGTAAACCATGTAGCTTATAAATGTGATCCAAAAAGGCTTGTGCCATAGTTAGAGCAGTACAGGGATGAATCAAGGGATTGAAGTGGGCATATTTGGAAAGCCTGTCTACTACCACTAATATCACTGATCTGCCTTTAGACATTGGAAGACCATCCACAAAATCCATAGAGATCTCTGACCAAATTGTATCAGGAATAGGAAGTGGTTGTAGGAGACCTAGTGATTTCACAAGTTCTGGTTTAAACCTTTAACTTACCACATAATTTCTCGCATATTTTTTCACTTTCCTCCTTATGCCCTTTCAATAGACTTGAGCACATAATCTCTTGACAGTAGCTTAAATTCCAGAGTGTCCTCCTTGAGATTCATTGTGAAAGTGGTGCAACAAATCCTTCTTCAAAGCTGAGTCATTACCAATTACCAGTTTTCCCTTCCTAAACAACTTGTTATCAGACCAGGTATAGTGTTTGGGAAGAGAAATTACAGACTGAATTCTTTGGATCAAGGCTTGTGTTGCAGCATCATTAGTCCAGCTAGCTTCAATCCTTGGATAAAAGTCACTGGAGAGAGTGGTGGTGATCATATGCAAAACTGCACATGTGTTTGGCAACCTAGATAAAGCATCAACAAAGACATTTTCCTTTCCTTGCTTGTACTCAATCTCATAGTCATACCCCATAAGCGTTGGTAACCACTTCATTTGTGCAGGTGTTGTTATCCTATGGTCCAGGAGATACTTTAAGCTGAAGTAATCTGTTTTGATGATAAAATGATTTATCAAGAAATAACCCCTCCACTTTTCAAGACCTTGGATCACAGCTAGAAATTCTTTCTCATAAGTAGATAAGGTTTGGTGCTTTGGTGCTATAGATTTGCTCATGTATGCAATAGGGTGGACACCTTGTAACAACACTGCTCCTATTCCACTTCCTGAAGCTTCAGTTTCTACCACAAAAGGCTCTTCAAAGTTTGGTAATTTGAGGACTGGTGCATGTATCATAGCCTGCTTAAGTTCTTGAAAGGCTGTTTCAGCTGATTCAGTCCAAACAAAGGCATTTTTCTTGAGCAATGTTGTCAATGGGTGACTGATAAGTGCATAATCTCTGATAAACCTTCTGTAATACCCTGTTAACCCCAAAAACACTCTCAATTGCTTTAATTCTTTGGACTTGGCCACTGCTGCATAGCCACTATTTTTACAGGATCTGTTGCAACCCTTTTGTGTGAGATAATGTGGCCAAAGTATTCTACTTGAGAGACCCCAAAAGTACACTTTCTTTTCTTTGCATACAGCTGGTTGACCCTCATAGTATGCAAAACTAGTCTCGAATGTTCTGCATGAGAATCTAAAGAAGGGTTATAGACCAGGATATCATCAATGAAAACAAGGGCAAATTTTCGTAGATACTGCTTGAAAAGCTCATTCATTAAGGACTGAAATGTTGAGGGTGCATTGGTTAGGTCAAATGGCATCACAAGAAACTCATAATGGCCCTCATGAGTCTTGAATGTTGTCTTAGCAATGTCATCATCATACATTTTGATCTGATGGTAGCCTGATCTAAGATCCAATTTTTAGAAAACAACAAACCTATGTATCTCATCTATTAGTTCCTCAATGATTGGAATAGGGAATTTTTCCTTAATGGTATGCTTATTCAACTGCTTATAATCAATGCACATCCTCCAATTGCCATCTTTTTTCTTGACCATAACAATTGGTGAAGCAAATGAACTGGTGCTATGTCTAATCACCCTAGAATCTGGCATTTCTTGCATCATAGCTTCTATGGTATCTTTTTTAGTAGGAGGGTGTCTGTAAAGTCTAATGTTGACTATAGGAGCACCTTCTTTCATTAGTATCCTATGGTCATGACTTCTTTTGTGTGGCAGACCTTTTGGTTCAGCAAAAATATCTTCATATTCATGTAAGAGAGGATCCAAAAAACTCTGTGACAGTTCCATGGTGTTCAACATACTAACTGAGTTAGGGCTGAGCAATCCCGGCCGACGACCGACCGACGCTCGACTACGACTGACACAAACCGACCTTAACTCGGGTCGGGACTCGGGATGGGTTTTCAGCCTTGTCGAGACTTGGGTCGGGTCAGGAGTCGGGATTGTTTCGGGATAACACAAAGAAAACCATACAAACCGGTTTGTTTCAGGACTCGGGTCGGGATTCGGGATTACCCGAATTAGAATCGGGTCGAGATTCAGTTAGAATTTTCAGCCTTGTCGGTTTCGGGATGGGTCGGGATCGGGTCGAGACGGATCGGTTTCGGCCCGATGCTCAGCCCTAAACTGGGTAGACACACAAATTCATAGAGGCACATTGGGCTCCAACACAGTATCTACCAGTCATCCATTGAGAAGTTGTCTTATTTGTTCCACTAAGAGTCATGTTTTTACCCCTTTAAGTGAACCTCATCCTAAGCTCCTTAAAGTTGCACATAATTTCACCCAAAGAGGACAACCACTGGATCCCTAACACCATTTCACAGCCCCCTAGTGGTAGCAACATAACAGTGGAAGAAAACTTTTTTCCTTGCAGAGTCCAAGTGAAGTTCGGGCAAATAGTATCACTCACCATTGTCTTACCCCTAGCCACAGTTACTTGCAGAGGGTAAGTCCTTCTAATTTCACAACCTAGTCTTCTTGCAGTCTCAATATCCAGGAAGTTATGAGTGCTGCCAGAATCTATCAAAATGTGCAATTCAAACTTGCCTACATAGCCAATGATTCTCATAGTTTGGTAGTTATAGACCCCTGTGATAGCATTCAAAAAAATTTGTAGGGATATATCATGTTTTGTGTTTTGAATTGGTTGCCACTGAATCACCTCTTCCAAACACTCTTGTTCCTGCTCATTAAACAAATTGATCTCCTCTTCTTCTACACAAGCACTTACCTCTAAAGAGTAAATCTGACCGCTGCACTTATGACCTGGTGTATATTTCTGACCACAGTAAAAACACAAAATTTTGGCTCTTTTTCTTCCAACTCTTTCTGAGTTAAATGTTTCCTGAATGGGACAATCTATGTATTACTAGTCTTAGTTCTCTAACTAGAATTAGGTGCAGGCAAAGCTAGTGGCTTAGGACTGTTAATAGAGGCTGCATTTGGATAACTAAACCTTGGTGTGGGCAAAAATGGCTTATCATTTTGTCTAACCACCAACTGTTTAGCTTCTTCCAGTTTACAAAGGCCATACAATTCTGCTAGTGTTCCTGTCTTAAACATTCTAACCGCTAACTCAATTTCACTCTGTAGACCAGCAATAAAGAAACTCATTTATTGTCCCTCAGGAAATTCTAATCTATAAAGCAACTGATCATATACATCTATGTACTCATGTATAGTGCTTGTATGCCTTAATTTCTTAATTTCAGCCATGGGATCATCATCAGCAACACCAAATCTTTTCAAAATAGCCCCTCTATACAAATACCAATAAACATTATCTCCCATTATTCTAACAAACTGCCTATGCCACATTAAAGCAAGATCATGAAGATGAATTGAAACCAGGTTTACCTTTTGGTCATCAGCGATTTGGTCCACTTTGAAGAATCGCTCATATATGAACATCCACCCTCTAACATCCTCGGTACCATCAAATCTTGGGAACTCAATCTTACTGACTCTACTGAATTGACCTCCCCATTGACAACCTCCTTGTTGCCTAATTACTACACCATTGTTGTCTGCAACAGCTTCTTGCCTCATTTCAACCCTTAGCTTATCCATCTCTTCCCTCATGTGTTGCAATGGTTTGCGTAAGAGCCTCTCTTGTTTCATCATCAGGACCAGCATTAGTAGATCTTGTTTGAGTAACCATTGTAACTAACTGATCAAGAACAGTAACTATCTAACAAGAACTGTAACTAACTACAATTTGACTCAAAAACATGTGTGTGCGATTGGGAAATGGAAAAAAAGAAGCATTTTAGTACGTATTTTGGATTGGTGTATGACCTTACTTTTATCAACCTTATCACAAACCCAACACGTTATGCGTAGAACACGAACAACACAAACACAAACATATGCGTAAATAAAGAAGGAAAGATTAAGATGTTGGTGACTTGATGTTTATAAAACCGTGTATGTTGTGAGAAAAGATGAACACAATAAGTTGTATATTCCAAAGAAAACACACACACACACACACTCAAGCACACCCCTCAAATGAGACTTTGAGGGGTTTATATAGTTGGAATACATGATGCCCTAAAAGGCTTTCTATGGGCCGTGGATATGGACTTGGATTGGATTGGGTTACTTGGACTTATACAAGGCAATCTTATCATAACGCCTAGCCATTTAGCTTAGCCCAATCCACGAGCCCGTTGACTATTCTATCACGATATCTAACACATGTTATAAAGTTCCTAAACGTGAATGACCATCACTTCTAATAAAAACTATTAAGGCTAACAATCTCCCCCTAAGGGGTGGTCATTCAAAAGATGCTCCACTTGAATAGGTCTTTACTTTTCTCGAGCTTGAACTTTGTGCGTAGATATAGAATAGTCTTAATTCATTGTTCCTTCATGCTTTGTGATCAGTTAATGTGGTTGTCTGCCATTGTCAACTTCGTTGGTTAGGTGTCTCCACGCCTTTCTCCACCATGCTCACACTTCTATTTGTCTTTGAAGTTCCGATGAGATGAAGTTCTCTAGTCTTTAAACTTTGTAGATTCTTTGACATTGACGAAGAATCATCTTTAACTTTGAGTAGCCTTTGATTTTGATGAGAACTTTCATGTGTTGTTGGTATGAGCATGTGGAGAGTCTGCACGATCAATCCGCTCCAGAGCTTCCATAAGAAGAAAACATAAAAACAGTTAGTAATAAGCGGATTCCGGCACTTACAAGTTTGAACTTCGAGAGTGTTAACAGCATAGTGTGAAAACACAACTCTAATTCTTACAAAGGCCGTTTCTGAATCGGAGTCCCACAAGTGAGATAACACGATGTACCGAAGTACACCTACGATTCAGATGAGTCGCTGAGGTACACCGAAGCATCACCTCACGACTATAGACCGTTTGAGACACACTAAGCGTAATCCACGGGGAGTTACCGAAGTGACCTGCTGTCAGGGCTGTTTGATGTTGACCCTGGCAGGAATTTCCATTCAATCACTGAAGATCACAGATGTGAATCTTCTCATAAAAGTTCTGGCAGATTGCTAAGACCTGCGTAGGACTCTAGAGTATATCACTTGTGCCCTTATTGTTGAACAACACGCGATGTCTTGTCAAGTGTTCCTATGAGATCTTTTAATGAATCTCGTGGCTCTAGACTCAATAGTGCATTTTGGTTTTCCTGAGCGGAGACTAGGGAGAGGGTCTCCTTCTTCAATATCAACGATCTCTAAGAGAAAGCCGATAGATTATGCAGGGTTCCCAATGAGAATGAAACAAATCCTTTTGAGAGGAATTGAGTGGCTAGGAGGTTTAGTGCAGTGCGTCACTGGGTCCATGACGTCTTTGTCTTCAATACCAGTGTCATCTAAGTGATAACCAAGTAGTGATGAATTGAACCCGTTTTCTGCCCTAAGGTTGAATATGGAGGGCTATTTCTTTTCACCCTTTCAATACATTTCTTTTTAATTCTTCAACCCCTTCTTTCTCCTTTCTCACATTACTCCTTTTTTCAATCATTCCTAAGGACTTCTAATACTAACTAATTGTGATGTCCTTGGGTAGATCCCTCCGGCTCTGGCGGATCATAGGACGAATTTCCTATCCTTAGTCACCTTATAACTCCATGACTGTCCCATGTTGCCATAAAACCATTTTTCTTGAAAATCTCACAGAGTGTTTATGATAGAAAACATGTTTGAAACACTCCGCGAGTTTTATATTTTCAGAAACACTCCCCCTTCATATGTGCTTAAAAGTTTTGACAGAAATCTGCACATCGAGGGTAGAGTTTGCACTTTTTGAATTGATCGGCTCATGATAGACAATTCCCCACGAGACACGATTACGTTGCCTAGTTAAAGAGTTCCATTGTCAGTTTTTAGGTGACAACTAGCTCTAATAACTAACTTGAAGTTGTAAACACTCCTTGAAAAAGGAGGTTAGACCCATGAAGGTGCATATCTATCACAAGTTTCTCGAGATGGTACATATACTGACTTAGATTCCCGTCAATTTTTTGGTTCCGTCTGAGTCGAGCTTATTATGAGATTCAAACACCGATCATTAAAACTTTTTGATCACATTTTAATCACGTCTCCTCCCCCTCAAAAATAGCATATTCATGATATTTTTGATATCAACGGATTAAACAACATTTTATAATCTTTTGGGGAGACAAACGGATTTGATTTAAGCATGAATTTGGAACATTTTAGTTTTATACTCCCCCTTTAATAAAGCATAATCAATTAAGGGTTTTAGAGGGAACAATCTTGAAAAGGTGCTCAAGATGATGATGATTTCTCACCATTTTTAAGTGTAGTGCACTGAAGCGTACACTTGATTTTTTCTATAAAAGCACGAGTTTTGATTTGAAATATAATCAAAAGTCATCATTTTAGTCCGGGTTTCGTACTGAAGTATACGAAAGCCATTTTATTTGAAGAAATTTTGAGAAACGACATGTTTTAGAAAACAAATTAAAGAACTCTCGCTCAAGCATCTGTACATACCCGTATCATTGTTGAATGACATTTCTAGAAACGTACAGAATATCGATTATACGAGAGACATGTCGTGAGAAGAATATTTTTGGATTTTTGATTTTTTATTTTCTTTGTATTTTTTGAAAGTTTTATATTTTTATATTTTTCTTTTGTTGGTTTTTCAAATTTTGTATTTTGTTTTTCAAAAATATTTACAGCGAAGCTTTTTGGAAAATAATTTTCAAGAAGATTCGAGAAGACGTTCTAACTCCTCAGGGGTTAGGCTTCGCATTCCAATTCATCGAACTAAATAGTCAAACCTTTCTTTTGGAAGGGCTTTAGTTAATAGATCGGCGAGTTGGTAATCTGTCTTCACGAAGAATAATTCAATAGTACCATTTTCGACGTACTCTTTGATGAAGTGATAGCGGACACGGATGTGCTTAGTCTTAGAGTGATGAACAGGATTGCATGATATGGCTATGGCACTTTTCGAGTCACAATACATAGGTATTTTATCGAAAGTAAAGCCATAATCTGTGAGTTGTGTTCTCATCCATAGAACTTGAGCACAACACGCAGATAGAGACACATACTCAGCTTCAGCGGTTGAAAGTGCAGGGCAATCTTGTTTCTTTGAAGACTAGCTGACTAACTTTTCACCCAAAAATTGTGCTCCTCCGGATGTACTTTTGCTGTAACTTGATCACCTGCGTGGTCTGCATCTGAAAAGGTAATTAGATCAAATCCGGATTCCTTCGGATACCAAAGTCCCATGTGAATGGATGTCTTCAGGTACCGAAAGATCCGTTCAACCTCTTTGAGGTGCAGTTCGGTAGGCTTTGCCTGAAACCGTGCTAATAAGCAAACAGCAAATTGAATATCTGGTCGACTAGGAGTGAGGTACATGAGAGAACCAATCATGCTCCGATATTTCTTCGGATCAATAGGTTTCCTAAACAAATCGGCTCCAATTTTTGGTGAAGTTACCATTGGTGTTCCGACCGAATCACAATTATCCATACCATGATTTTTCAAAATCTCAGTTGTATATTTAGCTTGATTTATAAAAATTCCACGTGGGGATTGATGTATTTGTAAACCAAGAAAGAATTTTAGTTCCCCCATCATGGACATTTCAAATTTGCTTTTCATGAGATTTTCAAAATGTTTTGAAAGATTCGGATTAGTGGACCCAAAGATGATGTCGTCCACGTAAATCTGAACAATCAAAATGTCGTTTTTGCATTTTTTTTGTAAACAAGGTAGGATCAACTGTTCCTTTGGTGAAATTGTTTTGGATAAGGAAAGAGGACAGTTCATCATACCAAGCTCTTGGAGCTTGTTTCAATCCATAGATTGCCTTTTTAAGTTTGTAGACGTAGTCTGGATGTTCCAAGTCGATGAAGCCTTCTGGTTGACTCATGTACACTTCTTCTTTCAGAGTTCCATTCAAGAACGCGGTCTTAGTGTCCATCTGATAAACCGTGATGTTTTTGTGAGCGGCATAGGCTAAGAATATCCTGACTGCTTCTAGTCTAGCTACCGGCGCGAATGACTCTTCAAAGTCTATCCCTTCCTCTTGTCTGTATCCTTTGGCCACAAGGCGAGCTTTGTTACGAATTACAGTCATCTCTTCATCCCGTTTGTTCTTCCATAACCATTTGAGATCAATGACGCGAATGTCAATTGGTCTTTGGAACCATTTCCCAAGAGTCATGTAGACGGTATTGTAGAAGTTCCTCCTGCATCGCTTCTATCCATGCGGGTTCTGCCATTGCCTCACGAATGTTCTTTGGCTCTATATTGCTAATTGAGCAAAGGTAAATGCACAAGTCGCAATCGGTGGCAAGTTGGCGTCTCGTCTGAATTGGCCGTGAAGGTTCACCAATAACTTGTTCAATTGGGTGGTCTTTAGTCCACTTCAGAGTAGAAGGATACCGTTGGTTATACGTATGCGAGTTAGATGGTTCTCGTAAGCTTGAAGATGATTCAGCTGATTTCGTAGCAAACGGGTTTTCAAATAAGTCTTCATCTAACGTTGCATCGTTCTGGTTTTAGTTTTGCTCATCAACTGCTGGTATAACGGGTGCAATATGGTTTTGGTTTTGCTCATCAACTGCTGGTATAACGGGTGCAATAATTGTAGTAGATGTAGATGATGTAGATGGAATTGGTGCATTGGTTTCGACCGTTGTTGATGCATCTTCTGTTGGTGGTGGAGGATGATTTTGAGCGGGTGCAGCGGAATGATGGTTTGATGCATTTGTCGAAGTTCCACCATAGTATTCATCGAACATTAACTCGAAGAAATTCTCCCATTCTTTTCTTTAGGATTGTCAAGCGAAGTTGATTGAGCTCTTTGAGGTACGAAGTCCTGAATCGATGTGTCCGAAGTCTCGGGTTTAGTGCGGGTTCTAGAGCGAGTCGCCGAAGCCATATGTGAAAGTTCGTCAAACTTCACATTCATCGTCTCCATGATCCTTCTAGTTCTTCTGTTATACACCCTAAATGCCCTCGAGTTATCTGAATATCGAATGAAGATTCCAATATCACCTTTTGCTTTCAGTTTTCCAAGATCTTCTCGGTCATTCGTAGGATAGCACAAAGCGCCAAACACGTGAAAGTAAGAGATATCCGGTTTTCGGTTGTTCACAAGCTCATATGGGGTTTTATTGAATCTAGGATGGATTAGGTATCGGTTCTGAGTGAAACAAGCAAGGGCAACAAAGATCACCCATAGAAATAACGGTGCACTAGAATAAATTAGCATTGTGCGAGCGCTTCCACAAGAGTTCTATTTCTTCTTTCAACTACCCCATTCTGCTGTGGAGTTCTAACAACTGATGTCTGATGTGTAATTCCAACATCTTCAAAATAAGATCTTAACTCCTGATTTGTGAATTCAAGTGCCGTTGTCTGTTTCTTACAACCCTTACTCGAGTTTAAAGAAGTACTTGAATACGCTTTAAAGGTGATGATGATGCCTAGTGCTTCGTCTTTTGATCTCAGAAACTTAACCCATGTATATCTCGAATAATCATCGACGATGACAAGAATATACTTTTTCCCATTAATGCTTTCAACTCTCATTGGGCCACATAAGTCCATGTGTAACATATGCAACTTTGCTTCCGAACTAGATACGGTTTTGGGTTTGTATGATGCTCTTTTGCTTTTTCCTTGTTCGCATGATGGACATAAGTGATCCTTGGTGTATTTGAACTTTGGAAGTCCATTGACGATGTTGTCTTTGGCAATTTTGTTGATGGTGTCGAAATTGAGATGGGATAACCTTCTATGCCACAACCAGGACTGTGTTCCAGATGCTCGTGTCATAAGACATATTTGTGATGAAGAGGCCATTTGATTGATGTCGATAGCATACAAGTTTGTATCACGATTCCCAGTTAAGAGATCAGTGCCATCCAAGTTTCTAACGAAGCAAGCATTTTTCCTAAAAGCAACCTCTAAATCGGCATCACAGAACTGCCCGACTGAAAACAAATTGTGTCCCAACCCTTCGACATAGTAAACCCGAGTGATCAAATAATTTCCAAAAGGTAGATCTCCATAACCCATGATAGCTGCTACATGATCATTTCCAAAATGTACGGTTCCCATGAATTTCCAGACGAAGTTGATCGCCAGCCTTCAGATTCCGGTTATGTGCTTGGAGCAACCCGAGTCGACGATCCAAAGACAAATTTCGATAACCGCCAAGAATGAAAAAGAATATTGTTGAAACCGTTTTGATTTTGGTTCCTTTGGGTTAGAGGTAAAATCCTGATCACACTCAAAGAGGTTTTCTACAGGGAATTCTGGTTTATCACTCATTTTACCATTCTGAAGTGTGAAAGTTCTACCTGTCACTTCATTTTGGTTTTGTTTCAGAAAATCGTTGAGTTGATCAAAGTTCACTTGATGTAAGTCTTTTGTTTGGTTGACAATAGTGACATATCGTCCCCATTCTTCTGGTAGATTGTTTAGGAACTTGATGTTGCTTACGATAGTTCTGGGTGTCAACTTGTTTCTTATCAGCTCATTCATTAAAGTGCAGAACCTTCCATAGTAGGATTCAATGGATTCGCCAGGAGTGGATGTAAACTTCTCCCAAGCAGTTAGCAACTTGTTCTCCGTATCTTGTTGACCAATTTCAGCCCATGACAAAGCCGCCTAACACGCTCCCACATGTCGAAAGAAGTTTCACAACCGCCTACAAAGAAAAAGATGTCTCTTGGTAAACCCAGTTGTCTAATATGAATTGCCATGTCATCTGCTTCGACTTGTTTCGATCCTCTTCGAGTATTCGATTCTTTTGAAGACTAAAAATGGTGGACGGGAGGTTTTGCATCAGCATTTCCAGACTTGTCGAGGTATGAAGGGTCCATTCTGAATGGATTTGATCATCAATTTCCCATTAGGTTTTGTCTTGATGTAACGAAGCATACGACTTGTCCATTGAAGATAACCATCTTTTTCCAACATAGGAGGACGGTTTTCGGCACCAGCTGCATGAATGTCTTGTTGAGTTGCCATTGATGAAGATATGATCTGATAAAGTTGATGTAGGATCGATTCAACGATAAAGGAGTTGTGTTAAGTAAGATATTGCCGTTTGAAGTTTTTTCTGAAAGTCGTACTCGTGAACTTGGTCGAATGAAAATTTTTTCGCCCAAAATTTGAAATTCACTATAAAATTCAATTCTAAGGTCGTATGAAAAATTTGAGTTATAACAATTTTGACGCCAAATTTGACCGAAAAAATTTGAATTTGGGTCCAAAAATTTGAATTTTTGACAAAAATTTTCCAAGTTATACCAAAATTTGAATTTCGCGTAAAAATTGAACGTTTAGTCTCCTCAAAAATTTAATTTTTTTTTTTTTTTTTTTTTAAAGAGCTTAGGCGTCGACAACAGAAGTTACGAGTAGACGATGCTTAGGCGTAGGATTCCTTAGGCGTAGGAAATGCTTATGCGTAAGTTTAAAGTTAGGCGTAGAAAAACTTATGCGTAAGATTTAGCTTATGCGTAAGACAAGGCTTAGGCGTAAGAAAAATACTTAAGCGTAAAGTGTTCTACGCGTAAGTCTAAGCTTATGCGTAAGATTAGGGTTTAGGGTTTAGGGTTTAGGGTTTAGGGTTTATGCGTAAGATTAGGGTTTTGCCCAAAAAATCCTTTACACTATCACAGTGTAAAAGATATCCAAAGTCGAAGTGTTCCACAAACTTATCCAAGTGAGGGAAGCACTGAGTAATCGTTATAGCTCGAAGAATCTGCACAAAACTCTTATGCGTAGAAAGTTATGCGTAGAAAAAGGGCGTTGACTTTCTTACGCGTAGAACTAGGGTTTTGACCTACGCGTAAAAAATTTCCAGTGATTCAAACAATTTCTCTTGCACAAACAGCCTTAAAAACACTCGAATAACACAAAAATGTTGACCTTTTTCACCCAAAGTGTGTAGAAAACTTACGCGTAGAAATGACCAATGAACCAAACACGAGTTGAAAAATGAAGAAAAACACGTAAAGCTTCGAACTTTTTGCAAAAAACTGAAACTTTAGCACCAAGTAAACCGTAAACCACAAGAATCTTGAATTTTTAAGTGCAAAAATTAAAGCTTTTAAGCGTAACCACTTTTTGTTACCGAGAGCTTTACGCGTAATAACACAAACCACAAAAAACTTCAACCAACCACTCCTAAACCATTGTTAGGCGATTGATACCAATTGTAGGACCTTACTTTTATCAACCTTATCACAAACCCAACACATTATGCGTAGAACACGAACAACACAAACACAAACATATGCGTAAATAAAGAAGGAAAGATTAAGATGTTGGTGACTTGATGTTTATAAAACCGTGTATGTTGTGAGAAAAGATGAACACAATAAGTTGTATATTCCAAAGAAAACACACACACACATACTCAAGCACACCCCTCAAATGAGACTTTGAGGGGTTTATATAGTTGGAATACATGATGCCCTAAAAGGCTTTCTATGGGCCGTGGATATGGACTTGGATTGGATTGGGTTACTTGGACTTATACAAGGCAATCTTATCATAACGCCTAGCCATTTAGCTTAGCCCAATCCACGAGCCCGTTGACTATTCTATCACGATATCTAACACACGTTATAAAGTTCCTAAACATGAATGACCATCACTTCTAATAAAAACTATTAAGGCTAACAATTGGGAATGAAAAAAATGAAATGGTGAATTATGGTGGTAGTTGGTGGCATTTAAAGGTGGTGAGATGATTTTGTAACAGAATTTGGGAATGTATCTAGCCAGAATTTTGGCTCTGATACCAAGATGATATGACCTATCCAGGATTCAAAAAGAATCAAAGAAGGATTGATTCACTAACAAGATTCTCAAGCAGGAAATAGAGATTCGAATTAGCAAAAGGGATTGTTCTTCAAATAGATGAATTGTACAGAGATAGAAAGTAGTTTGTTTACAAAATGAATTAGGAAATGTAATGGATACAACAATGTATTTATATAAGTGAAATGTAAAATCTATTATTGAATTTTTGTCGGGAAATGAAGTTGTGAATCTTGTTTGACTTTTGATTGTTGACTTGTTGACTTTCTTGTTAACCATCACTTAAACTCATATCAGTATCCCATCATGATGCTCTCAAATAACCCAAAGTACCACTTCATTAACAGCAACAAATATATTATCTAACATTCTGACATATATTTGCATAACGAAATTGTCTCTATAGATTCAGAAGTGCATTCAGCTTGATCTAATTACATGTGTATATTAAATGTTGGATGAGATATTGGTATTCGTGAGATTACCAAATGGAGAACGAAAGGGAAGGAGGTTTCATTATACTTCAACAATACAATCTCTATATGACTTTGTCTATTCTTCTAGAAGCTTGGAACTAGAAAGTTACACTCTCACCACCAATTTCCCTCGTGTTCACTATGGTCAAGACAAACTCTCTTTGACTCTCAAAGAAGTTGGATTACATCCTCAGGTTAGTCTTTTTGTGGAGATGAAATCATGAGATATCTCACAATGTCATTCGAGTCTAGTTCATAGCTTGGTTTAGTGGTATAGCATACTATTGTTCTTGTTAATGAAGTCTTCTCTATCTTACTTGATAAATGAAGGCCAATATTGTGTTTAGGACCATGTTGTTTCCTTTCGTTGGTATCCATATGTCAAATATTCATTGTCCATCATGTATCAGCATATAAATGTTTTTTTTTAACTTTGTAGAAAAATGTTAGACTGGATGTATTCACCATAAATAATCCGTCTGACAAAAAGAATTGGATGTCCTTTTCCTGTTCATTATATTGGAACATATAGTTTTCTTCTTCTTTCATATTTCAATGTGCAACATCTTTCAACTAAGTTTTTTTAAGCTCTTCTTTGGTGGTTTACAAGTACTTTGGTAAGAAATTGTTTTTGACGCAACTGGCGTGATTTCTAGGTTATTTTAGACATGTGCAGTTGTACGTAGGGGTGAGCAGAAACCGCACCGCAAACCGTAAACCCGCTCAAAACCGCAAAACCCACACCGCAAAAACCGCAACAAAAACCACGATGCGGTTTCTGAAAATAAAAAAACCGCATTTTGCGGTGCGGTTTCGGTTTCCACTGAAAAACCGCACCGCAATAACCGCACCGAACCGCAAAGTCATATTCAAATATATTTTTATTTTTATTTTTAAATAAACCAACTAAATTTTGTATGATTAAATAATTTTGTTTATATTTTCAAAATTAGTTATTTCAAACGTGTTTTATTGGTTAATTATTGTCCGAGTTTTTATATCACATAATTTTATTTTTCTATCAATTTATCATGAAATTTAAAAAAAAAATCATCTAATTTGACTTTTATTATCGTAGAGATTTATAATTTCATACTAGTACCAAATATTTTGTATGTATATGTTTCTACTCATTATGTAACCTTATGATATATTTATTCTATAATAAATATATACCAAAAAATATAATTTGAAAAAAAACTTTAAAAACTGCAAAACCAAACCATAAGACAACAAACTCGCAAAACCGTGTGATTATGGATTCTCTTTTTTTAAAACCGCAATTGCGGATGTGGTTCGATTTTTACCAAAATCCGCACCAACCCGCACCATGTTCACCCCTAGTTTTACGAGAAGGATCCCAATATAGATGTTATGAACTACACCATGCATACGGTATAGTTCAACCTTAGATCAACCATTCATGAATATACTTTGAGAGACAAGAATGTAATATCGTTAAAAGAGTACAAATGAAAAAATAACTTGTGATTGACAAACTATAAGCGCCCGTTTGGTTTGCCACTTTGGCATAGGATTTCATATGATGTGACGCTAATAAATCATTTGTTTTGTAGTTTAGATTTGAAAATGGGATTTGTAGCCAAAAATGTTGGGCTACACAAAAGTCACGTAGTGGCAGGGGATTTGTATTTTCTTTCTAATAGGGTCCATATCTTTTTTTTTTATTTAATGTCTACACCACATGTTTATAGTATTAATTACAATTATTTTTTCCATTATTTAAATTATCAATTTTTTATAAGATATATAATATATTATTTTACTGTATTTTTCTCTTTCCTAATTTAATTCAAAACCTATACTAAATTCAAATCCAATTCAAAATCTAAATCTTAATTCTAATCCTAATCCTAATCCTAAACCCATATAGAAACCAAACGGACCCTAAACATCTCATTTAACGGGATTGCAATTTTTCATTTTTAAAAAGTAGAATATAATTAATTTTACTAGACGAGTGAGTCTATAAACTTCCCCATCATATAAACGACATGATAGTTGTGACATTTTACTAGATGTATGTTGCGTGCGCTAGAACAACTTTTCCGAGAACCAGCTTCTATGAAAAAATTAATCCTAAATTGGTCAAACACAAGAAATTTTGCTTATTTATATATTGTCTTGTACATGTTTTACGTATCATGATATTAGTATCAACTATCAAGTTGATGTGCAATGAAGCTTTGTGATGTTAAATACTATGTGACGTTAGATATATAAAATTTACCATCACCAATCTTCATATGCCATCAATTCATACAAGTTATCAACTTTTTATAAATTTTAGAACTTTGATATAGCATTTTAGAACATTGATATCAGTCATCTAATGCTATTCATAACTAATGTATGATTCTTAATTCAACAATAATAAGAGTTAATTTCATTTTTGGTCCTTGTGGTTTGGCCAAATTGCAGCTTTGGTCCCCAAAACTTTGAAAGTGCAACGATAGTCCCTATTTTGAAATTTGGGTTGCATTTTTGGTCCTTATCGGTGTGAAATGACCAAATTACCCTTGTCTTTTTCTGAAGAAGACAAAGTGTATTTTCGTCATTTAACTTTATCCATGGACCAAAAAAACAATCCAAACTTCAAAATGAGAATTATCGCTGCACTTTCAAAGTTTTAAAGACCAAACCTGCAATTTGGCCAAACCACAAGGACCAAAAATGCAATTAACTCCAATAAACATTTTGGATATACACGATTTAACAACTAGAGTATTATGTAATTACAGCTTCTATTAACTTTGAGATCCTCATATAATGCAATTATACTCTGATATATGAGCCAGTATATAAATTGTGTGATACGATCTTCGGGTATATGAGTGACTTTATAAACTTCTCGATTCAATCTACTATATATACTTGGTTAGAAAGAAACAAATCAGAGCCGGATTTGAGGGCGTGCAGGGTACTCGACCGCTCAGGGCCTCCGTTTTTTAAGGGGCCCCAAATTTTTTAGGATCGAAGTTAATTTCGTGTAGTTATACTTTTAAATTGATGTTCAAGTGATAAGAAGTTTAATTCCTGCCAATATAATGCCCAGTATAAGGTGAATTCAACTAGTTTCTTGGTATTCAAAAAGTAAGTCGAAACAGAGGTAATGGGTTCCATAGGGAGGAAGATGATGATAAATTTACGTCATGTTCAGTTTTTACCCCTAAAGTTTATAATTTTTTCACTTTTGTCTAAACTAAATAAATTTTTCATGCAAGTACAAGAGTATTACTTATTAGATTTGACAGTTTTAACCCATGATAAACATATTATTACAACTAAACCAAATACTACATATTCGAAATAACTGATACTTATACGTTGCCTTAAAAAGTTTCAAAGGTGGTCTCAAGGTGTTTGACAACGTTGTTTTAATAATTTTTTATTACTTACAATTTTGTAATCTTTATTTATAAGCATGTTTTCACGTATGTACACAATATCTCATATCCGCGAGCTCTGGTTAGTTGATAGTACGTATACCAAAGTAACATAGACATTAAAGGGTCATTGGGTTTAGCTTGTAATCACGGCACAGCCCCCCCAAAATTCATAGAACAGCCCTGAAACAAATCGTACACGAAAGACAAATAGAGAACAAAATTTATATACTACGCTACAATGCTACTCAATGATGATTCATTAGAGTATTTGTTTTGCATTTTCAACTATTAAAGATTTTCTTTTTCTTGACAAACCATCTTTTTATTACGTTCTACTTATTGTGATTTATCTCAGGTGTCGTGCTCGGCTTGTTCCAAGGTGTTTGTGGGTGATATTTACGGAGATCATGCTGTGTCATGCGCAGGTATTATTGGTATTAAACATCGACACAATGTGGTGCGCGATACTCTTGCTGATATCTGCTCCCGGGTAGGGGTTTCGGTCCGTAAGGAAGTTGATATCGGGCTTAGCGGAGAGGGGGACAAACACCTACGCCCAGCTGACTTGTTACTTTATTCGTGGGATAGAGGGCTTGTTGCATGTGTGGATCTAACAGGGTCATCGCCATTGACCCAAACCGGTATGATTGATTTCGTACCAGGACGGGCTGTGGCTGAAGCGGCACAGCGCAAACGTGCCAAGTACGAAACCAAATGTGCTGATATTGGATATGGTTTCCTCCCCTTCTCTTTTTCTTCCCTTGGTGAACTTGAGAAGGATGCTGTGACCCTGCTGAAGCGAATCCGAAAGTTCTCCGTCACCCAAGATATTAGGGCGCGTGCTGCTAACTATATCTTTAGTAGGGTTTGTTTTGCTATAGCTAGAGGAGTGGGAGCCCAACTAGTTTCTCGGCTTCCCACCAATTTCTTGTAACCCTTTTTGATTGTCTAATGAAGTGATGTTTTATAATAATAATAATAATAATAATAATAATAATAATAATAATAATAATAATAATAATAATAATAGAAAAAGAAAAAAAATCATCAAAGTTTATTGTGTACTTTTCTATTAAAGGATATAAGTAAGTAAAAGTTTTACTTAAGTCAGTACCCAAATGGATAGAGATAATCTTAGAAATAAGGGTGACGCCTACAGCTACACAACAAACTTTTAAAAAAAATGAAATACGTAACCAACTAAATCCATTACTTATATCGCAAAAATACTTTCAAATTTTGATCAATTTACGTAACATTGACCGGATGGTGACCTGTTTGACCGGTTAACACTTAGAAAACTTACAGTATTGGTTCATGTGGTTAACACTTACCAAATGGAGAACGAAAGGGAAGGAGGTTTCATTCTACTTCAACAATACAATCTCTATATGACTTTGTCGATTCTTATGGAAGCTTGGAACTAGAAAGTTACACTCTCACCACCAATTTCCCTCGTGTTCACTATGGTCAAGGCAAACTCTCTTTGACTCTCAAAGAAGTTGGATTACATCCTCAGGTTAGTCTTTTTGTGGAGATGAAATCATGAGATATCTCACAATGTCATTCGAGTCTAGTTCATAGCTTGGTTTAGTGGTATAGCATACTATTGTTCTTGTTAATGAAGTCTTCTCTATCTTACTTGATAAATGAAGGCCAATATTCTGTTTAGGACCACGTTGTTTCCTTTCGGTGGTATCCATATGTCAAATATTCATTGTCAATCATGTATCAGCAGATAAATGTTTTTTTTTTAACTTTGTAGATAAATGTTAGACAGGATGTATTCACCATAAATAATCCGTCTGACAAACAGAATTGTATGTCCTTTTCCTGTTCATTATATTGGAACATATAGTTTTCTTCTTCTTTCATATTTCAATGTGCAACATCTTTCAACTAAGTTTTTTTAAGCTCTTCTTTGGTGGTTTACAAGTACAGTACTTTGGTAAGAAATTGTTTTTGACGCAACTGGCGTAATTTGTAGGTTATTTTAGACATGTGCAGTTGTACGTAGAGGTGAGCAGAAACCGCACCGCAAACCGTAAACCCGCTCAAAACCGCAAAACCCACACCGCAAAAACCGCAACAAAAACCACGATGCGGTTTCTGAAAATAAAAAAACCGCATTTTGCGGTGCGTTTTCGGTAACCGAAAAACCGCACCGCAATAACCGCACCGAACCGCAAAGTCATATTCAAATATATTTTTATTTTTATTTTTAAATAAACCAACTAAATTTCATAATTTTGTATGATTAAATACTTTTGCTTATATTTTTATAACTAGTTATTTCAAACGTGTTTTATTAGTTAATTATTGTCCGAGTTTTTATATCACATAATTTTATTTTTCTATCAATTTATCATGAAATTTTAAAAAAAAATCATCTAATTTGACTTTTACTATCATAGAGATTTATAATTTCATATTAGTACCAAACTAGCAGGTTGACCCGCGCGTTGCTGCGGGGAACCTTTTTATTGTAAAGTGAAACAGTAACAACAATCAATTTGCGATTACACTTGTCGAGGAATACAAAGTGTCGAACAACTTAAACAATGTCAAAATGTACTCTATAAACATTTACAAAGTATTATAAGAACGGTTAATAATTAGTAGTTGCCCCGGCTCTCTGAGTGACTAAGGAAGTCAGAATGATCCCAAAAAAAAGAAGATAAAAGATCTCTCAAGACCGATTCTCTCTATCTCTTTAGCAGTCAACCATCAAAAAATCATCAACTATTTAATCGGGGATGAGCTCTTAAATTCACAACAATCGATGGTATTGCGGGCGTGTGTGTGTGTAAAACGATTTCAGCGAAAGTTATCATTTTCAGCCTCTAGTCACCATTACCCCATACACTCGAAAGTGAATTGTGTTAAGATAATAAGCGCAAAAAAACACCTGACAATATGCGAACCCAAACACCCTATTAGTTTTTTTTAGTCATTTAACAATTTTAACTTATTGAGACCGCATAAGCTTTTAGTAACACTCTAAGTGCGAAGTATTTCTAAACCGCTAATCTTATCCCCGACACAACAAATAAAACAGTAACACGGCCAGTCTCTAACAACAATCAATCACTTACATTAAAAAGAAAAGGCTCAAGTTACTTACATTTTTGGTTAATTTAATAGTAATTCTACTAACGCCAAGAACAATCTTCATGCCTAGCCTCAACATAGCTTTACCACTTTTCTTCTCAGATATACTCTGCTCACCCCTGCCTGTTTAAAAAAAATCTGTGAATATCTCACGTTTCTGGTATTTCTTAGCATCTTTGCATATGTATTTTGTTACACATAACATGTGCTAACCTTGATCAAGGAGTGAAAGTAGTGTTTATCATTAAAATTTGTGCAAGCATCGATTGCGGCTCCCTATAAAATGTTTATTGATTTAGTATGATAGCAGATACCAAAAAAATTGTATATTGAAGGCCATAGTTGTTACGAAAGAATAACTTACATTACTGCCAATAAAAGTATACTGATACCTATTTCCTTAGCACTTCGATCTGAGACGCTCACCTGCGTCTCCGGCCTTTATATTGCCTCATCTGCTCCCGATCTAAGAACGTTTCCTCCAGACTTATGCCTTTAAAATCCTGGAAAATTCATAAGAATTTTATTTCATTTGCAGACATCATCATCGCCAATTATAACAACAACAATTATCAAAATTATACTTCGCTTTTCCAAGTGTAGGCATAAATGGGTTGGTATGAAAAATAATATGGGTTGTGATTAAGTTGGTTCTTATTAAAAGATGAGATGCTTTCAGAATTATAGTGAATATCAAAATGTAGATGATGAAGACAAAGTATACAAATGAGAGTAAACTAAAAATAAAACTTTATACTGTAAATAACTCTTGGCGCAAAAGCTCCCCTTCTCTTATTTGTCTACTCATACCTTGTAGGTATTGTAAGCGAACAGTTAGACTGCACTATAGGGAAAAGACACGTACAACCTTCAATGGTTTATTAATCTAATAAGCTCTAGTCATCAATTAACAAAAGCACTAACATTTTGGAGATTAGTAGTGTAAGCAGACGATCAAAGTTACCCTTCCAATACCCTTTAAGGGCTTCATGTTTCCCAGCAGATAATGGCAGTTTACCTGACCTATCACGTCCTTTGCTGAATGATGATTGACAGAGCTTCCAACCACCTTTCTTGTATATCAGATGCATATACGCGCCAAACAGTGACAATGCGACGATGTTCAACAATGTCTAGTATACCTGTTATACGCGGAAAGTAAGTGTAAACTTTCTGAATACCACAAAATAATTAGACGTTGACTTTTGTATATAAAATTTCTGAAAATACCGGCCAGAAATCTCCCTTTGCGAATCTGTGTTGTCCACTCATCATGTTTCTAAAACATAGGCATATAGTACATAAAGAAAGATCACTTGGAATAGGCTGTGGCTGCTGATAGTTGGTTCCCATGGGACCGTCATGACTGCAAGAAGGCATACTCGGAAGTCTGGAGGGCAAATGTAATAGACAAACACATATAACACAGCTGTTACTACAACTGCACGCACCGAAAAAGTCAGCAAATTAATGTAAATGTGGAGATGTCCTTTTATCACCTACCAATGACACGTGGGTGTAATTTAACATTACGGTTTGTAGGGCGAGATGGCATAAACGGGGAACAAAAATGACTGCTAGTTGACGTGGCTGTTAAATAATGACCGGTCTGATGAATGTTTCGAACAACACCCGCAACAAAGTCCTGCAAATTCCCAGCTAGTTTACAGCCTGCGAATTTTCATAAAGTCCAATAAGAATATGGTGACCTGATAAGTAACAAAACCAATAGTAGTTGTTAGTTGTTATTTAAAGAAATTATAATGACCAAAATAATATGTAATTATATTATGCTTCTGATATATAAAATTAGTCAATGGCGAGGCAGTGTTTTGGATCAACATGCAGTAAGACTCGACCTGTGTATTTTTTGTCGCCAAATTACTATTAATAACTTTATACGACCGAACGTGAGCACACTACCTGTTACACAACACACTGATGTTGGGCGTCGTTTAGCCATAGACATGAAGACTTATCATTCCGTATCCACCATTAGCAATTTTATTTCAGCTGAATTGACGCCACCAGTTGCGTTGGTTGCATCCCACAATGCCACATGTTTGGAAAAAGAAACAATCAGATCATGCATAATCTTTTCAAACATAATAAAAACACGTCATTAAAAATACTGTATAGTTTTATACCAAACGGGCTGCTCTTATTTGGCTTCTTTCAGGCCTCCATTTTTTACGAAAAGCATATATTCCAGCAAATAATAATAGAGCAAAAAGCAAACAACCCCCAATCACATATCCTTCAACAACTCGAGTATTGGTGAGCTGCTTCTCCCCTGTTGATGCCACTCCTGTGAGTTGACGCAAAACAACTTAAAGATTGCACTGCAAATCCGTTGAACTTTTATCTATTTTCGTGTCATAATCCATATAAACTTACTATAAACTTGTGTCCAAGTAAAGAACAGAACGTACACCCTGAAGATGTACTTGAATTTTCAGAGCCGGCGTAGTTATTCCATATGAATTCTGCCCATTAAACTGCACAATCTGTTAGTCAGTGAACGTGTGACTCAACACATATGTCGGCATAAAGTTTCAAGCTTTCTTGCATAAAAGTAGAGAATGTGCATGTAAATTAGTAAAGTCGCTCACCAAATAGAGAATGGATCAAACGGAAGATTCATGAGCAGGATGCCACAAAAGAAGTGAAGATTCAAAAACCTCAATGGAAGAAACATCACCACAATGGATTCAGCCGCAGTACTTTTAACAAATCTGTTCTCGATTTCTTGGTGTATCAAAGCACCAGCCATTACTTAGAATAAACTACCCGCTGCAATTTACAAATGTGAACCATTAACTCCAATGAAAGGCCAAAACGGCTTAATGTTTTTGGAAGTAAGAAATTTCGTATTCAATATACCTTATTTCGATCACATATATCCATAAGAGGGGTTGTTTGGGATCACTTTTTCCGCGTATGCTTATTACCTTGAACGTTAACATCAATCAATCATATGTAACTAAGGCTCAAACTTTAAGATCATATAAACCAAACCGAAATTAAATGAATACCTTCTTTATGTTACAGATTTATCGTTCCATCTTTATGCAATGAAGCGTGGATGCTGACAGGTGACGGCAGATCAATCTTGACAGCAGAAAACGGAGGGCTTGGTTAGTTAAAAAAAGGAAGTGATTTACACATATGAAAAGAGTACCGGTTAAAACGGACAAAAAAACAGAAGTAACAACGGGACAGCCTAAGTGCATAAATAACAACAACATCATTTAACCTGGGGCAACATCCATCTCTGATCATTGTTTCCCTGAGCTCATGCCAGTTGCTCCAGCACCCTCATCCTAGCACGTTCATTGTTCGTTAATATGTAGATTAGCAACCTATTTCGGAACTTAATTCTCATAGACTGCACCAGGTAAATGCAAATAACACGGTGAGCCATTTCATCGAAAACTTGGTCTACACATACAATTCACAAAATTTTAAATAGGGAAAACAGGAAAGTTAGTTAGGCATTTTGTCAAAGACCTGTTCTACATATATTCAAATTCATATCCTAACTGCTTCTTAACATTTCAAAATACATGTATTAACTAAATTTAACATGAATAACCCTAATTATGACATAAGCATATATTAACAAAATCAGCAATCAAACAGTCGATTACAAATAATCAGGTTAAATTAAATTGTGTGCAGCGATCGTACCTTGGCGATTCGTATTCCTTAAATTTCAGCGTATTTAAGTAACCTTCATTAACATTTTAGTACTTTAATTAGTGTAAAAGAAGAAGATTGAACGAACCATATCTAAAACTGTATAATAAGCTAAATCAATAAAACTGTATAATCAATTTTAATCTATTTATTTTAAAGGCTGTTAATTTCTCATCAAGACCACAACTTCCAGGTAACCATAATTACTGTATTACTTGAAAATTTTGAAAACAATATTGTCGGTCAAACTCAACTCCCTCGTTTTAACCCAAACCTATTTTGACCTGTTACCATTTTTCCATCTGTAAATCAAGGTTAAGCCCAACTAAGTCTATGGAAAGCATCACTCGTTTTTCCATGTATGAAGAAAAGAATAACAATTAAGCATCAAGATTCAGTTTTTACATCGAATCAAACATAACCCATCTCACAAAAGCTTAAAAAAAACCCATATCCAAATTCATTGGTTTATAAACAAATTTATAAACTCTTTAACTAAATAAACATGCACTACACTAACTATGATTCAAATATTGATTCATACAACAATCTAAAACCCAAACCCAATCGACAATGAATCACTTACCTTCACACCGTATGGGAGAGAGAGAGAGATGCGTGGTTTGTCATAAAACCGGCCGGATACGACTCGCCGGGAAAAAAAACCCGACCCACTCGCCAGTGAGATGTGCGTGCGTGATTTGGGATTTGTGGATGTGGAAGAATCTGGGTTTTGAGTGTGATTATTATTTTTTTTTCTTTTCCTGAGAATGGATGAATTTGGAAGGATGGGGAGATTGTTTTTCCTTATAAACAATGTATGTATACATACGTGTGTATAGCTGCTGTGCATGAACACGAACTTTGCAAACACACTTCAACCAATAGTGTGTTGCCAACACATTTTTTTGTGTAATATTACATGTATAGAGCTAATCAAATTTTGACACACACACATTTATACATTGTATTTTTATACCCTCCCCAACTTCTAATAGTATATATATATATATATGTTTCTACTCATTATGTAACCTTATGATATATTTATTCTATAATAAATATATACCAAAAAATATAATTTGAAAAAAAACTTTAAAAACCGCAAAACCAAACCATAAGACAACAAACTCGCAAAACCGTGTGATTATGGATTCTCTTTTTTTAAAACCGCAATTGCGGATGTGGTTCGATTTTTACCAAAATCCGCACCAACCCGCACCATGTTCACCCCTAGTTTTACGAGAAGGATCCCAATATAGATGTTATGAACTACACCATGCATATGGTATAATTCAACCTTAGATCAACCATTCATGAATATACTTTGAGAGACAAGAATGTAATATCATTGAAAGAGTACAAATGAAAAAAATAACTTCTGATTGACAAACTATAAGGGCCCGTTTGGTTTGCCACTTTGGCATAGGATTTCATATGATGTAACACTAATAAATCGTTTGTTTCGTAGTTTAGATTTGAAAATGGGATTTGTAGCCAAAAATGTTGGGCTACACAAAAGTCACGTAATGGTAGGGGATTTGTATTTTCTTTCTAATAGGGTCCATATCTTTTTTTTTATTTAATGTCTACACCACATGTTTATAGTATTAATTAAAATTATTTTTTCCATTATTTAAATTATCAATTTTTTATAAGATATATAATATATTATTTTACTGTATTTTTCTCTCTCCTCATTTAATTCAAAACCTATACTAAATTCAAATCCAATTCAAAATCCAAATCATAATTCTAATCATAATCCTAATCCTAATCCTAAACCCATATAGAAACCAAACGGACCCTAAACATCTCATTTAACGGGATTGCAATTTTTCATTTTTAAAAAGTAGAATATAATTAATTTTACTAGACGAGTGAGTCTATAAACTTCCCCATCATATAAACGACATGATAGTTGTGACATTTTACTAGATGTATGTTGCGTGCGCTAGAACAACTTTTCCGAGAACCAGCTTCTATGAAAAAATTAATCCCAAATTGGTCAAAGACAAGAAATTTTGCTTATTTATATATTGTTTTGTACATGTTTTACGTATCATGATATTAGTATCAACTATCAATTTGATGTGCAATGAAGCCTTGTGATGGTAAATACTATGTGACGTTAGATATATAAAATTTACCATCACCAATCTTCATAAGCCATCAATTCATACAAATTATCAACTTTTTATAAATTTTAGAACTTTGATATAGCATTTTAGAACATTGATATCCTTCATCTAATGCTATTCATAACTAGTGTATGATTCTTAATTCAACAATAATAAGAGTTAATTGCATTTTTGGTCTTTGAGGTTTGGCCAAATTGCAGCTTTGTTCCCCAAAACTTTGAAAGTGCAACGATAGTCCCTATTTTGAAATTTGGGTTGCATTTTTGGTCCTTATCGGTGTGAAATGACCAAATTACCCTTGTCTTTTTCTGAAGAAGACAAAGGGTATTTTAGTTATTTAACTTTATCCAAGGACCAAAAATGCAATCCAAACTTCAAAATGAGAATTATCGCTGCACTTTCAAAGTTTTAAGGACCAAACCTGCAATTTGGCCAAACCACAAGGACCAAAAATGCAATTAACTCCAATAAATATTTTGGATATACACGATTTAACAACTAGAGTATTATGTAATTACAGCTTCTAATAACTTTGAGATCCTCATATAATGCAATTATACTCTTACTGATATATGAGCCAGTCTATAAACTGTGTGATACGATCTTCGGGTATATGAGTGACTTTATAAACTTCTCAATTCAATCTACTATATATACTTGGTTAGAAAGAAACAAATCAGGGCCGGATTTGAGGCGTGCAGGGTACTCGACCGCTCAGGGCCTCCATTTTTTAAGGGGCCCCAAAATTTTTAGGATCGAAGTTAATTTCGTCTAGTTATACTTTTAAATTGATGTTCAAGTGATAAGAAGTTTAATTCCTGCCAATATAATGCCCAATATAAGGTGAATTCAACTAGTTTCTTGGTATTCAAAAAGTAAGTCGAAACAGAGGTAATGGGTTCCATAGGAAGGAAGATGATGATAAATTTACATCATGTTCAGTTTTTACCCCTAAAGTTTATAATTTTTTCACTTTTGTCTAAACTAAATAAATTTTTCATGCAAGTACAAGAGTATTACTTATTAGATTTGACAGTTTTAACCCATGATTAACATATTATTACAACTGAACCAAATACTACATATTCGAAATAACTGATACTTATACGTTGCCTTAAAAAGTTTCAAAGGTGGTCTCAAGGTGTTTGACAACGTTGTTTTAATATTTTTTTATTACTTACAATTTTGTAATCTTTATTTATAAGCATGTTTTCACGTATGTACACAATATCACATATCCGCAAGCTCTGGTTAGTTGATAGTACGTATACCAAGGTAACATAGACATTAAAGGGTCATTGGGTTTAGCTTGTAATCACGACACAGGGCCTCCAAAATTCATAGAACAGCCCTGAAACAAATCGTACACGAAAGACAAATAGAGAACAAAATTTATATACTATGCTACAATGCTACTCAATGATGATTCATTAGAGTATTTGTTTTGCATTTTTAACTATTAAAGATTTTCTTTTTCTTGACAAACCATCTTTTTATTACGTTTTACTTATTGTGATTTATTTTACTCCAATGCGAAATAATAATAATAATAATAATAATAATAATGATAATGATGATGATAGAAAAAGAAAAAAAAAATCATCAAAGTTTGTTGTGTACTTTTCTATTAAAGGATATAAGTAAGTAAAAGGTTTACTCAAGTCAGTACCCAAATGGATAGGGATTATCTTAGAAATAAGGGTGACGTCTACAGATACACAACAAACTTTTAAAAAAAAAGAAATACGTAACCAACTAAATCTATTACTTATATCGCAAAAATACTTTCAAATTTTGATCAATTTACGTAACATTGATCGGATGGTGACCTGTTTGACCGGTTAACACTTAGAAAACTTACAGTATTGGTTCATGTGGTTTGTGTTGACTTTTACCGGTCATCCTTTGACTTTTTTTCAGTTATAAAAGTTACAGTAATGGTCCTTGTGGTTTGCGTTAACTTCCACCTTTAGTCCCTTGACTCTTTTTTTTTCGTTTATTCATACACCAACTCTTTTTACACTTAATATACTTTTTTTTACCACTTATTATTTTACACTAATATTTTTTACAGTTATTCACACACTATTTTTTTTCACTTTTCATCCGTTTTTACACGTTTTCGTCCGTTTTTACACTTTTTCGTCCGTTTTTACATGTTTCCGTCCGTTTTCACAAGTATTTGTCCAATTTTACACATTTCCGTCCATTTTAACACGTTTTCGTCTGTTTTTACATGTTTTCCTTTGTTTTTTTGCTCGTTTTCGTTGTATGTACATGTGTAAAGTTCATTTTTGCACGTTTATGTCCAATTTTACACGTTTTCATCCATTTTTACACGTTTTCGCCAGTTTTTACACATTCTCGACCCTATTTACCTGTTTTTCGGCCGTTTTTACACGTTTTCGTCCGTTTTTACATGCTTTATTCATTTTTACACGTTTTCGTCTGTTTTTGCACATTTTTATCTGTTTTTGCACCTTTTCGTTCGTTTTAACATGTAAAAGAAGGACGAAAACGTATAAAGATGGTCGATAATGTGTAAAAACAGACGAAAACATGTAAAAACAAACAAAACATGTAATAACAGACAGAAAAGTGTAAAAACGAACAAAAACTTGTAAAAACGGACGAAAACATGTAAAAACGGACGAAAACGTGTAAACATGGACGAAAAGGTGTAAAAAGTACCAGTGTTGCAAAACAAGGCCTACAAGGCCGATTAATCACCGATTATGTGCTACTGGGCCACCAACCTTGCCGATTTGTGTAACTGGGTCAACAAATTGGTCAACAACGGTCAATGGCGGTCAACGACTGTTAACAGTGGCCAAACTTGTCGAAAACTTGCAAATCTTGTCGGAAATACCTAAAACTTGTCTTGAACATGTTTAAATCAATTATAGTTGATGCTTATATCTGTTATAAGATGATTTTCAAGGAAATTCTTGTCTAGAATACCCAAATCTCGCCGAAAATACCCAAAACTTGCCGAAAATGTCAATCCGACTAATCACCGATTAATCCCGCCTTGACTGATTACTAGCTATAGGGAGGTCGACCGCCCGAATACCGATTCATGATTTTTGCAACCTTGGTAAAAACAAATGAAAACATGTAAGAACGGACGAAAGCGTCTAAAAACGGATGAAAACGTGTAAAAACAGACGAAAACATGTAAACACGGAAGAACACGTGTTAAAACATACATAAACGTGCAAAAACAAACAAAAACGTGTAAAACCAGACGAAAACGTGTAAAAACGGATGAAAACGTGTAAAATGGATGAAAACGTGTAAAAACGGATGAAAACGTGTAAACACGGAGTAAAACGTGCAAAAGCAGATGAAAACGTGTAAAAACAAATGAAAACGTGTAAAAACGGACGAAACATGTAAGCACCGATGAAAAAGTGAAAGAAAAAAAGACAAGGGACTAAAGGTGAAAGTTAACGAAAACCACAAGGACCATTACCGTAACTTTTATAACTGAAAAAAGTTAAAGGACGACCGTTGAAAGTTAACGCAAACCACAAGGACCAATAATGTAAGTTTTCTAAGTGTTAACCGGTCAAACAGGTCACTATTTGGTCAATATTACGTACATTGATGAAAATTTGAAAGTATTTTAGCGATACAAGTAATAGATTTAGTTGGTTATGTATTTCGTTCTTTTTGAAAAAGTTTGTTAAGTATCTTTAGACTTCACCCTAAAAATACAGCTTTTTCTCCAATAAGAAAAACCGAAGAAGTTATTCAAAGAGCTTTTTAAGGGGAAACAAAAAGGAAATTAACTTTTGCTCTACCTTCTATAAGAGCATTCACATCAATAACGGCCTAACGGGCGTTAGGAAGTAGTTAAAGGGCGTTAAGTGGCGTTATCCTTTGGACCTCCGACGTTATTTGCGCGTTAAAGCTTCGGCGTTATTACCCTAACGGGCGTTATCACTATAAATGGTTATCACGAGTGACTCCAAATTCAATTAAACTCACGGAACAAGTAATTTCTTTATAATTCTGTTGTGATTAGGTTCAATTTTATTATATCTTTAACTTTGAAATGTTATTGTTTTTAGTTAAGAATTTTGGCTCTGCTTGTGTTAATTATGTCAAGATGATATAATGACATGATAGCTGAGACATTTTAGCACTCAATTTGGCTCTAGTATTTGAGAAATTGTCGTATTATGATACCAACTTAGGGTCCGTTTGGTTTGTTAAGGGATTTGGATTTGGATTTTGATTTGGATTTGAATTAGGATTTGAATTTAGATTCGAATTTGGTATAAATTTTAAGAAAAAAAGTAAGAGATAAAATATATGAATGATATAATATTAGAATTTAAAAAATATATAAAATAAATAAATTAACTTTTTTTATTATAAAATAAGTTTTAAATTAAAATAAATGGTATAAATTAAATGTGGACCAATATTATTTGAAAAGGACAAAATCGTAGTTGAAAATTATTTTCTAATCCTATCTATTTGATATGGATTCATATATATACACTAATTGGTAATCTGGCCAAACCTTGGGCCCACAATATCTATACCAAACGAGTTTTTTGGGTGTGAATCTACTCAAATAGTGCAAATCACACATAACAAACGCCACCTTGGGTGTTTAGGAGTGCGTTTAGGGACGAATTATCTGATTATTTAGTTTTTGAAACGCAATAATCTGTTTCATAGTGTTTGGCAACCACGATCTAAAAATTGATTATCTGTGCTTTGATACTCCTAGAACGCGGTTTTGAAAAAGCATCTCCACCCCTGCTGCGACAAAACGCCGTTCTTCATAAAAAGATTATCAACTATAAAATTACCATAACCCACCTAAAATATATTTTACCTTGTTCCTCAAAACTCTTCAGTTTCAACGGTTGATTCCACCCATCCCTCGTCGTCGGTGCAACCGAGTGTTGCCAATCATTCAAAATTTTTGGCTTGAAAATCACAAGAACATTGTTAATTACTTTATTTTATAAACAAATTTGGGTTGTGTAGGTGAGGAATTGAGTTGCTTAAACAAGAAAAGAAAAAAAGGGAATGACGAACAGAGAACGGCAGAACGCTGTTGTGTTTAGATGAAGGAAATGATTGATTGTGTTTTCTTTTACATTGACGAAATGTCCTCTTTTGATATTTTCTTTTGGTTATAATATAAAAGAGTGTTAGCTATGGATAAGGATCCCAATTACACCCCAAAGCCATACAAAATTACCTACTTCATTATTTTCTTTTAAAACATGGTTTTTTTTACTAACTTTATGTTTATTAAAAAAATGTGTAAACTGTTGTATATCAATATTTCAATGAACTTTGATGTTGTACAGTATTTCAAAAAAAGACGTATATACATGTCTATATACATGTATAAAGACGTATATACATGTACATTATATACATGTCTATTTTTGTCATTTTGCCTTTTGAGTTATTAAATAATTTGATTTGCCAAACATTAAAAAAACTGATTATCTGATTATTGTTACTATACAGCATAATCAAATCCAAACACTAAGTTTTAAAATCACGTTTTCTTACAGCTAATTATCTGATTATGTGTTTTCAAAACGCATAATCTATTTTCAATAAGCAATCCCAAACACCCCCTTAGTAATTCTTGTTACGGACCCCATATCAAACACAACCATGATATAAGAGCATGAGGTATCATCACATGCCAAAACTCATTTTTCAGTGCCACCTCAGCGCCACCTCAACATACTCACTTTTAACACTCAAACACTAAAATACCCATTCACTCATAACATGTCATTTGGGTCCCACCCACACACCATTTTATTTTCTTTTTCATTTTTTCAAACAAACTAAATTAGTAACTCAATTACAATAACAAATTTTCGGAGATACTAAAACAAGTTTATATAATTGAAGTAAAAATACTGAGGTAGTAAAATAGCAAATAACTTCACATTTGAAAAGTATTAAATAAGAACAACTTTATCAATAAATGATCACATGGTTTTTAGTTGCGTGAACAAAAAAAAACTAAAGCACCTACAAATAAGTGGGCCCCTTCTTATTAAAATATAAGAGAGATGATAAAAGATCTCATAATAAAAACTCTTAGGGGGGAGGGAGTGGAAGTTTTGAACCCTAATACCCTAAGGGTGCCACGTCACATCTATCTAATAAAAACTTTCCAACTCAAAACTACCTCAATACTACCCTAACACTACCCTAACAAGGGAGTGGTACCCTAGTACCCGAATTCCATTTTTTTAAATACATAAAATCACATACAATATTTAAAATAAAAACATACAATTTCATTAAAAAAAAAAGCATTACATAATACTTAAAAAAACTACAACTTAAAAATTGAAACTACAACTAAAAAAAAAAAAAAAAAAACATTACATAAGTTGAAATTAAAAAAAGTTGAAACTACAATTTAAAATTGCAAGCCCATCCGTGTTTGGCCGCAAGTTCACGTTTCTAGGTAAGAACTAATTCCAACATAGCGGGATCGCGAATGTGATCATGCGGCTCCAAAAAAACTTCAACTCCCGTTGTGTATTCTTGAACTTCGCCCCCTCGAGTTGTGTAGCCAACAATTGTTTCGCCATCTCGCGTTTTTCTTCCAAATATTGTGTCTTCTTTTGTGTGTACGCGTTGATTTCATCCGCAACGCTTGAGATAGACGAGGAGGATGCAGCTTGCTTCTTCTTCATTTTTCTTGATTCAATTGGAGGGGTGGGGTCTTCATTCATGTCGGGAATGGTGTTGCTTGCAGCGTCATACTCCCCCGACCTCCTTTTTGAAGAATTGCTTGCAAAGACCGCAATATCTTGAAAACATTCTGCTTCGTCCATTTCTCATGTCCTCTGACAACCTCCCACGCCCTGGTATGAAGAAATTGTTTTTTTCGGGCTGTGTAGAAATCCATTTCAGCTTGCCTCACCACGTCCAAGTCGTTGCACCCACTAGCCTTAGCACGTTTCTACATTATATACAAAATAATTTAATTGTAAATAAAAACTGCGGATTACGCAAAATAAAAAAGTATAGCTAAAAACAAAATAATGTAATTGTAAAAAATAAAGTATAGATTATGTACGCTTGAGGTAGTAGCCGTTGAAAATACCCATGGCCGTGTTCATCGTTCTCCACTTGGTATTCAACGCATGAAATGTTCGTGAACTCGAACCCACAGTTGCCTCGTAATGCTCGAGAATCCGCTTCCAAAACCGCCGGACTTTTGTTCATTGCCGACAACACCACAAGTGGAGATTTGAACCCATGCTTTCGCCAACGCCTCCTCTTGTGCCGGCGTCCAAACTTCACGGGCCTCCTCCCGCGAAAGCTTTTTCTTCCACTAGGATCGACTTCTTGAACTTCCTCATCTTCGTCTTCTTCATTTGGTAGTGGTTGTGTTTCGGCACGTATCTCACGTCTTCACTAAGGTTTTCGAACGGGGAAAACTCGCTTGTAGCAGTGATGTTGTAGTGTTGTGGATTCAATTGAGGAGGACCCATATTATATGGGAAAAATTGTGGAGATTGGGGTTGTGGAACATAAAATTGATTCGGGGATGGTTGAGAATAAAATTGGCTAAATCCTAACGGAGTTTGTTTTGGTTGATTCGGGGATGGTTGAGACCGACCTTGACGCGAGGTGAAAGTTTTTTTACTTCTCTTTGGATCCATAGTTTAGTGTTTTTGAAAGATTATTGTGTGTTGTGGGTTTTTATTTTGAAAATAGAGGTGAAAGATTAGTTTAAATAGGAGTGATTTTTTTTTTTTTTTTTTTTTTTTTTTATTTGGGTTAATAGCCGTTGGATAACGGCTGAATTAAGCAACGGTCCATTTTTTCCAACGTTCACACTCGGCTTCGGAGCTCGCAAAAACAACCCGTAGCACGAACCCGAGCAGGGCGGAACGGTGTAGCCGCTCGGGTTCAGCTACCCGCCCGCCTACCCGAGCACGGCTCCGTCTTCTCTTACAAGTCTCACCTACTCCTTCTTCAAGATAAGAAAACACAGAACCTTATTCTGGACTCAACAACTAACACATTTTTCATTTTTTTAATTTATTTGCTTCATATTCTATCGAATCTGGGTATGCAACGGTAGTTTCTTTTGTCCTTTTTCCGAAGTCACACACGCCACTTAAATGGCTTAGGAAGTGGCGAGAGATGGTTGGGGTATGGTGGCACCATGGTGGCGGCGCCATTTTGGCAGCCACGTTGGATTTGGCGTAGGTGGATGTGATGATACCCCATGGTCTAATATATATGGAATTATGTAGGAGTTTTGTATAATCAATAATGATGATTTATATTTATGATTTAAGACCACTTAAGGACAAAAACTTCTTTATATACTAAGAGATCAATCTCCACCCTCCATTTTTATTAGATCTAATGGGTGAGATTAATCCCAACAATTACAAAAACCCATTTTCATCTTTTTTTTTAAATATAAATATCTTTCAAACCGTTAATCGTGAAGTGAAAAAAAATATACCATTACGACGAGCATTTAATTATCTTTCTATAGATAGGCATGTTGATATACTTTCGACAAAAAAAAAAATTCGTGTTTTTCACCTTTTTTTTTAAGTTTTTTTCTTTTTTTTTACGTTACTGAAATTTGTATGAAAAAATCATATATAATTTAACACTAATTTGAATACCACATGTGATATTATTGTTAAATCATATATGATATGTATATGATATGTGATTTATCATATATGATTTAACACTAGTATCACATATCATATGTGATTTAACACTAATATCATATGTGATCTTCAAATTATTGTTAAATCATATATGATATGGCAAAAGTTCAATATAGAACCAAAATTTACCATAGATCCAATCAACCAATAATAGTCATTCATTTTTTTATTATGATAAACTTTCACCCTTTTTAAAAAAATTAAATATCTCGCAAACCGTTAATCGTTAAGCGATAAAAATTATACCATCGTGACGAGAATTAATTTATCTTTCTATAGATATGCACTACTATATATTTTTAACAATTTTTTTTCAAAATTTCGTCAACAAAATCATATATGATTTGTGAAAATCATATATGATTCGATTTTTACAAATCACATATGATTTTTGAGAATCATATATGATTGTAAAAATCATATATGATTTTTTCGGACGGAATTTTTGAAAAAAAATGTTTGTCGAAAATATGTAAAAGTGCATATCTATAGAAAGATAATTTAATTCGTCAGACGATGGTATTTTTTGTATTTTGAAGATTTACCGTTTGTAAGATATGTTGTTTTAAAAAAAAGGTGGAAAATGATTTTGTATTAATTTAGATAAAAAATGGAGGATTATGATTGGTTCATTTGTTCTATGACAAATATGAGTTCTATATTGATCTCAACTCTATATGATATTTCATGCAAATTCCAGTTTCGAAGAAAAACGAAAAAACTAAAAAAAAATGATTTTTTTTCTTTTTTTGAAAGTATATCAAAGTGCCACTATATAGAAAGATAATTAAATGCTCGTCGCGATGGTTTAATTATTTTTGTTTAACGATTCACGGTTTAACAGATATTTAAATTATAAAAAATATGTGAAATAATAAAATGCTTTTAATCTCAGCTATTAATTTCTTTTTAGATGAATGATGAAGATGAGTCCTTGGTATGTAAGAAATATTTGGTAGTATTTATATATAATTCAATTATTATTGTTACCAATTTGCTATTTATAGAGACTAGCAGGGTACCCGCTCGTTGCCGCCCGTTGCAGCGGCGGGTACCCTGAAAATAAAAAATCTTCGATAAATAATTTATTTTAGTTTATTATGTTCTTTTTAACAATAAATTTACGGATATCAAGAATTTCGTATAGCCCGTGCCCGTTCGGGCTCGAACCTTGGCCGATTAACTGCTCATGCTCGGGCTCGAGCCCGTTTGGTTGGCGCCCGTTCGGGCTTAAGCTCATTTGGCCCGTTGCTCGTTCGGGCTTGAATATTTGTATGTAGTGCTTTATTATTTGTAGTAGTGAAATTTAATGCAGGAATTGTGTTTAATTTGGTCGTACAATATGCTTGATAATTTGTATTTCTTATCTAAGGGTGTTTTAATAACTGTATTAATTGTATTTATGGACCCGTTAAATAATTGACTACATTAAATAGCATTAATGTGGTGATTGTTGTACACTATGCTTCTTGTCTTGTATGTCTGAAAATTTTGTGAATTAAAGTGTTTTACATTATGTTTCTTTTCTTGTAAGTAGTAGTCATTATAGTCATTAATAACATTGACCACTTTAATAGCATTAATGTTGTAAGTCTGAAAATAAGTCTGAAAATTACATCATGCTTATTTTGTTGTACACTATGCTCATTTTGTTGTAAATCTGAAAATTGGTTTCAGCTATTGTACATTGTGTTAAATGATTGTAATTTTTGGTGAAGAGGTGTTTTTAATAGCATTAATGTTGTTTGATAGAATTTTGTTCTTAAAATGACACCACGCTTTATTTTGTTATACAATATGCTTACTTTGTTGTAATTCTAAAAATTAGGTGCATTAAAGTGGTGTACATTATGCTTATTGTATTGTACGTCTTAAAATTAAGAATGAGGTGCATTCGTGCATATATGTAACTAGCAGGGTACCCGCGCGTTGCAGCGGCGGGCACCCTGAAATAAAAACTTTTTGATTAATAATGTATTTTAGTTTATTATGTTCTTTTTAACAATAAATTTACGGATATCAAAATTTCAGATAGCCCGTGCCCGTTCGGGCTCAAACCCGTTTGCTCGGGCTCGAGCCCGTTTGGTCCGCGCCCGTTCGGGCTCAAGCTCATTTGGCCCGTTGCCTATTCGGGCTTGAATATTTCTATAATGTGCTTTATTATTTGTAGTAGTGAAATTTAATGCTGGAATTGTGTTTAATTTGGTTGTACAATATACTTGATAATTTGTATTTCTTATATAAAAGTGTTTTAATAACTGTATTAATTGTATTTATTGACCAGTTAAATAATTGACTACATTAAATAGCATTAATGTAGTGTTTGCTGTACACTATGCTTCTTGTCTTGTACGTCTGAAAATTATATGCATTAAAGTGTTTTACACTATGTTTCTTTTTTTGTAAGTAGTAGTCATTATAGTAATTAATAACATTGACCACTCTAATTGCATTAATGTTGTAAGTCTGAAAATAAGTCTGGAAATTACATCATGCTTATTTTGTTGTACACTATGCTTATTTTATTGTAAATCTGAAAATTGGTTGCAGCTATTGTACATTGTGCTTAAATGGTTGTAATTTTTGGTGAAAAGATGTTTTTAATAGCATTAATGTTGTTTGTTAGAATTTTGGTTTTAAAATGACACCACGGTTTATTTTGTTGTACAATATGCTTACTTTGTTGTAATTCTAAAAATTGGGTGCATTAAAGTGGTGTACATTATGCTTATTGTCTTGTACGTCTTAAAATTAAGAAGCATCGTGCATTATATGTAATATAGATATAGATATAGATGTTCTCGAGTTGTTTTTACTTTAGTTGGCAAAAGTCGTAATATTGCAAGAGTGTAGAAAAGAACAATACGAGTTATACCATGAATGTTTGACATATCTATACTACATATAATGGATGTATGGTCAAACCTTTAAAAGTGAAAACTTGAAAGTTAAAGGTGAGAGAAATGCATATTATAATTAATACTCTTATTAAAACACCTCATTACTTAAAAGTACAATAATTTATTCACATTGTACAACCAAATAAAAGAATATCTACCAAATTAAAAACAACCAATTTTAACACCCTTATTAGAAAGTACAATAAAATTTTAACAATGTACAATTTAAACAAGCTACAATTTAAACAAGCTACAACATAATCCAAAAATATAAAATAATTAAACACACTAATTAATATTATTTTTAAAAGAGCTTAAAATGAAAAATACATATTATTATACACATTATACAAATTAATAAAACACACAAAGCTTCATACAAGCTAACAAGTTGATGGTATATATAGTTTTGAAAAACGGACCGGACCAAATGGTTCAACCAGAACCGGTTGCCAGTTAGCTAACCAATAAAACTATCCAAAACGAACCGAGATGACTCATTTAAACCGACAAAGCTGGGTGGAAATAGGTCTCAACGAGATCTATTTATTCGGTTAATCGTCACAGGGTACCCGCCGTCGAAACGTGCTGGTACCCTGCTATACTGTATATAAAGGAAAAACCAAAAAGTAAAAAGTGAAAAGTCAAAACTAAAAAAATGAAATGTTGAAAACATATATTTCAAAACGAAACTATTAATACACATAAAAAACCGGGTTGACCCGTGACGCTTCAAACCCGACGGGTTGACCCTGTTTAATTTGACCCGTTTTTGACCCAACCCATCGGGTTGACTCGGTTTAACTCGACCCGTTTGTCGTCCGGAACGGTTCAAACAGTTGAAGCACCCGGGTCGAACCGGGTTTCAAAACATTATGTTTAATTGTCACACCACCAAATTACCTGTTTTGCAGCGGAATGGAATTCCTGGGGATTGACTGTCATAGCATCACAATCGCAGTTATATTGAACGACCTAAAGTGTCGTTTGGAAAACACATCGTTTGATTTAATAAAACAATCGGAGTTTACAAAGTAGGTCCCAAATGAAAATCAACTTGTGCGGAAATAAGTTTGTTACAATTCAAACGATGTTTTAAAGTGCATAAATCCAGGAGAGACGCGTCGTCACCACGACTCTTATGATAAGTCCACATGCATGCCATGAAGTGTATGCCTTAGAAACCTGAGATAAAACATGCTAAAAGTGTCAACACAAAGGTTGAGTGAGTTCATAGAGTTTGTGTTGAAATGTAAAGCCTTTCAAAATCGTTTATGCAGCAAAGGCATTGTAAATCCACTCAGTTCCAAGTTCCGCCCATACAAAACTTGCAACCTGTGTGTTCACAACCCATTGCCAAAATGTGTATAGTTTATGATCAAGTGCATGATGTCAAATGAATTCACAAAATAGTGCATAACTTAATGTATCCATAGTTACTTAATATAACACATAATTCGTACGGTTTCAAGTTGTTCCATGACCATTAGTGCAATGATTATACCAAGACCATCAGTCCAATGAATGTACCAAGACCATCATCCCAATGAATATACCAAGACCATCACCCAATGAATATACCAAGACCATCACCCAATGAATATACCAAGACCATCACCAATGAATATACCAAGACCATCAGTCAATGATATACCAAGACCATCAATCCAATGAATATACCAAGACCATCAGTCCAATGAATATACCAAGACCATCAGTCAAATGAATATACTATGGAAATACTACGTGATGGTATCTGTTACTTTGCATGACTAAACATTTAGTTCGGATAAACATATAATTTGCAAATAGTCATGAATGTAATAACAATTATTGAGCATGCATCTCCCCCAAAGAGTTATTCAAAACAATTAAAAGAGTAGGGGCTATGACTCACGGTTATTCATATAAGTTAAAGTACTTGTGAAAGTAAATGAAAACAGTTTGAGCATGTATCTCCCCAAAAATAGTACAAAACAATTGAAAGTGGGGCTATGAAAACTCACTTGGTAAAATGAGGCGATGACAAAAGTGAGTACACCGAGATGTAGTGTGATACTTTAACCTTGACCTATTATGAATGTTATGATACGTAATGAGTTATGATGTAATGTTATGCATGCATTTCGTATGTTATTTATACCATTTGTGAGTTTTGAAAATAATACATATATTGAAAAATACTCTTTTGACATCTTGACCATTCTTAAATTACTTTACAAGTATTTACGTCAAAATGTCATCCTACAATGGTTTCGTAATGATTTATGGTGAAATTTTAACTTTTCGTCGTAAAATAAAGTCGTTGGAAATTTTATGAAAGTGACAAAATAGCTTTGAAAAACTAGTCGTAAAATGGTGTACGTCGAACGTTAGGAAACGAACTCGACGGTTTTGAAAAGCTTGTATCAAAATCTAGAAGTTTTAGTACATGAGTTTTCGTCATAGAGGTCTCGAACATAAAGATAATAGGGGTTAAATATGGTGATTTTAGTTACCGTAACACTTAACTCGTAAAAATAATATAGTTTTTCTAAAAATAATAGTTACGGCAAGTTTATGAAAACGTGTATATCTTAGTCGTTTCAAATCCGTTTTCTACGTATTATACGTCCTTAGCTTCGTATCAAAGTATACTAATATATTTTTGATAAGTCGAAATAATTTGTAAAGCTTAGGACTCGTTTTTGACTCGTACAAAACTAAAATAGGTTGCTGAAATTTCAGAAAATATATATTTCGTCGTCAAACTTGAAAAATTCATAACTTCTTCGTTATAACTCCGTTTTAATCCGTTCAAGCGGCCACGGATTCGTTTTAAAGTATATTTTCTAAATATCTAGTCCAAAAATTCATGTCTACTGTCGGATTTTCCAGAAATACAAAATAAGATCAGACCACTTTTTATACTTGTCGAAAAGAGTTTTACTCGTACTAAACCTATTCCAATCCCTTCAAATCAACTCCAAAGCTAATCTAATCCTACCATACACCTTCTTAGGGTGTCATGGGTTCCTAACCATCATCAAGACCAACATATACTAAGGGGATAATTATAGGATGACCTTTATATATATATAACACTAAAAATCATGTAAAAATGGTATAAATCAACATAAGTCTTGCATGCTTGCTATGAAAATGATAAAATACTTATGAAATGAAAAGGAAAGATGTAAAATGAAGTGATATGCTTACAAGTTAATATGATGAGGTGCAAAGAACAAAGGTTTAACCTAAACACCCTAGGTTTTTATTTCAAAACCTTAATAAGAGTGTATCCTAGATTGATAAACACTTGAGTTTGAAAGATTTTGATGATCCCTTCAATCTACTTGTAGTGGCCGGTTAGGAGAAAGAAAAAGAAAGAGAAATATCTTTGATTTGCTTAGAATAATTGTGAATGAAAGAGTGGGTAAATAACTTGTGTATAAATCTATACAAATAAGAAAAAATCTACCAACTATGACTTACCCCCCCCCTAGGGCCGGTTTTTGAGGGATGTTGTCAACCAAATATATATATATATATATTTTATATTTGTTATGTATATACTTTGTAAAAATGTGTAAGTAAAAGACTAAGTATAGGTAACTTGAAAGTTGTATACACATTAGTGTATTTAAGGAAATTTTTTTTGGTAAAAGTAATTTTTAATAGATCAAATTAGAGTATAATGAGACCATAAAAATTGTAAAAATACATTCCTTGTAACATTTGAGTTATAAAATAATTATCGAGTAGTTTTAAGAAAAAGCGTCGTAATAATATAAATTTAACGATTTATATACAAAATAAATTTAGAACACTAGGTAAACTCAAAATATAGTTTTTATAAACAAAATGTAAATATAAAAATATGTCGGGATCATTTTTGGAAGTAACGGATTAAATGTTCAAAATAATAACTCACGCGATAACGTTTATTTAATATGAAATTTACGCGTTTAAGGTGAAATGCAAAAATCATGAATGAACTAACATGATGAAAATGATGCTAATGAAATGTAGACTAAACCTAGTCTATATGAAATGTCCGTGATGATATGATCATGAATTCGCAGCTAAACCTTTAAGGTTACGCGAATTTGGAACACGCAAAACTAGTTTACGATAAATGTTGAAATTGTAAGGCATGAATTGTTTCGAGAAATGACCTGAAAGTACGGGTTGTCACATTCGCCCAACCAAAAAGGAATTCATCCCAATTCAGTCCATGTTGTTCTTTACGGTTTAGGGTTTGATGTGGCAAACTTTCCCATTCTCGAGCAAAACCTTCAAAAGACTTTTAGGTAACCGATTTTTACTTAATCTCACAACTCATCAAACAAGAACTGTCATGAGATTAGGCTAAATCGGTTTGAGTAACGGGTATTTTGAAAATTTGGCTCGGTCATGGAATTGCTTACACATATAAGCCTACTATTCCCTTCATTGCATGATTCTTCCTGAATTAGACATAGGTGATCAGGCTATGTATAATTTAGGAGTAACTATGCAATGCTTGGACTAATCGACTCATATGATGTTTGGTGTTGAGTCAACCGATGTTAAAATTGTGATAGGGAATGACAGGGCATTCTTCATGTCAAATTCTGATGTGAGTAAAATGGGATGGGTATTTGAAGACATCTATGTGACAATCGATTTTGAAATGAAAGTAAATAACTCGAAAAATGTACGTATAAACCGGATGCAAAGTGAACATGCACTTATGATGAAATGATGAGATGCTATGATGATGTAGTTATAGTCTAGGGTCAATGATGCAACCTAGTTCTTTATAACCGAAGCTCGATACCAATCACACCCCCAAATTACATTTTTGCAGTGGAATGGAATTCCGGGGATTATTTGTCATAGCATCACAAACACAGTTATATTGAACGACCTAAAGTGTCGTTTGGAAAACACATCGTTTGATTTAATAAAACAATCGGAGTTTACAAAGTAGGTCCCAAATGAAAATCAACTTGTGCGGAAATAAGTTTGTTACAATTCAAACGATGTTTTAAAGTGCATAAATCCAGGGAGACGCTGTCGTCACCACGACTCTTATGATAAGTCCACATGCATGCCATGAAGTGTATGCCTTAGAAACCTGAGATAAAACATGCTAAAAGTGTCAACACAAAGGTTGAGTGAGTTCATAGAGTTTGTGTTGAAATGTAAAGCCTTTCAAAATCGTTTATGCATTGAAAGGCATTGTAAATTCATTCAGTTCCAAGTTCCGCCCATACAAAACTTGCAACCTGTGTGTTCACAACCCATTGCCAAAATGTGTATAGTTTATGATCAAGTGCATGATGTCAAATGAATTCACAAAATAGTGCATAACTTAATGTATCCATAGTTACTTAATATAACACATAATTAAATGCGGTTTCAAATTGTTCCATGGCCATTAGTGCAATGATTATACCAAGACCATCAGTTCAATGAATGTACCAAGACCATCAATCCAATGAATATACCAAGACCATCAGTCCAATGAATATACCAAGACCATCAGTCCAATGAATATACCAAGACCATCAGTCAATGAATATACCAAGACCATCAATCCAATGAATATACCAAGACCATCAGTCCAATGAATATACCAAGACCATCATTCCAATGAATATACCAAGACCATCAGTCCAATGAATATACCAAGACCATCATCAAATGAATATACTATGGAAATACTACGTATGGTAATCTTGTTACTTTGCATGACTAAACATTGGTTCGGATAAACATATAATTTGCAAATAGTCATGAATGTAATAACAATTATTGAGCATGCATCTCCCCCAAAGAGTTATTCAAAACAATTAAAAGAGTAGGGGCTATGACTCACGGTTATTCATATAAGTTAAAGTACTTGTGAAAGTAAATGAAAACAGTTTGAGCATGTATCTCCCCCAAAAATAGTACAAAACAATTGAAAGTGGGGCTATGAAAACTCACTTGGTAAAATGAGGCGATGACAAAAGTGAGTACACCGAGATGTAGTGTGATACTTTAACCTTGACCTATTATGAATGTTATGATACGCAATGAGTTATGATGTAATGTTATGCATGCATTTCGTATGTTATTTATACCATTTGTGAGTTTTGAAAATAATACTTATCGTCGAAAAATACTCTTTTGACGTCTCGACCATTCTTAAATTACTTTACAAGTATTTACGTCAAAATGTCATCCTACAATGGTTTCGTAATGATTTATGGTGAAATTTTAACTTTTCAAATTAGTAAAATAAAGTCGTTGGTAATTTTATGAAAGTGACAAAAATGGCTTTGAAAAACTAGTCGTAAAATGGTGTACGTCGAACGTTAGGAAACGAACTCGACGGTTTTGAAAAGCTTGTATCAAAATCTAGAAGTTTTAGTACATGAGTTTTCGTCATAGAGGTCTCAAACATAAAGATAATAGGGGTTAAATATGGTGATTTTAGTTACCGTAACACTTATCTCGTAAAAATAATATAGTTTTTCTAAAAATAATAGTTACGGCAAGTTTATGAAAACGTGTATATCTTAGTCGTTTCAAATCCGTTTTCTACGTATTATACGTCCTTAGCTTCGTATCAAAGTATACTAATATATTTTTGATAAGTCGAAATAATTTGTAAAGCTTAGGACTCGTTTTTGACTCGTACAAAACTAAAATAGGTTGCTGAAATTTCAGAAAATATATATTTCGTCGTCAAACTTGAAAAATTCATAACTTCTTCGTTATAACTCCGTTTTAATCCGTTCAAGCGGCCACGGATTCGTTTAAAGTATATTTTCTAAATATCTAGTCCAAAAATTCATGTCTACTGTCGGATTTTCCAGAAATACAAAATAAGATCAGACCACTTTTTATACTTGTCGAAAGAGTTTTACTTCATTTAAACCTATTCCAATTCCTTCAAATCAACTCCAAAGCTAATCTAATCCTACCATACACCTTCTTAGGGTGTCATGGGTTCCTAACCATCATCAAGACCAACATATACTAAGGGGATAATTATAGGATGACCTTTATATATATATAACACTAAAAATCATGTAAAAATGGTATAAATCAACATAAGTCTTGCATGCTTGCTATGAAAATGAAAAGATACATATGAAATGAAAAAGGAAAGATGTAAAATGAAGTGATATGCTTACAAGTTAATATGATGAGGTGCAAAGAACAAAGGTTTAACCTAAACACCCTAGGTTTTTATTTCAAAACCTTAATAAGAGTGTATCCTAGATTGATAAACACTTGAGTTTGAAAGATTTTGATGATCCCTTCAATCTACTTGTAGTGGCCGGTTAGGAGAAAGAAAAAGAAAGAGAAATATCTTTGATTTGCTTAGAATAATTGTGAATGAAAGAGTGGGTAAATAACTTGTGTATAAATCTATACAAATAAGAAAAAATCTACCAACTATGACTTACCCCCCCCCCCTAGGGCCGGTTTTTGAGGGATGTTGTCAACCAAATATATATATATATATTTTTTTTATATTTGTTATGTATATACTTTGTAAAAATGTGTAAGTAAAAGACTAAGTATAGGTAACTTGAAAGTTGTATACACATTAGTGTATTTAAGGAAATTTTTGGTAAAAGTAATTTTTAATAGATCAAATTAGAGTATAATGAGACCATAAAAATTGTAAAAATACATTCCTTGTAACATTTGAGTTATAAAATAATTATCGAGTAGTTTTTAAGAAAAACGTCGTAATAATATAAATTTAACGATTTATATACAAAATAAATTTAGAACACTAGGTAAACTCAAAATATAGTTTTTATAAACAAAATGTAAATATAAAAATATGTCGGGATCATTTTTGGAAGTAACGGATTAAATGTTCAAAATAATAACTCACGCGATAACGTTTATTTAATATGAAATTTACGCGTTTAAGGTGAAATGCAAAAATCATGAATGAACTAACATGATGAAAATGATGCTAATGAAATGTAGACTAAACCTAGTCTATATGAAATGTCCGTGATGATATGATCATGAATTCGCAGCTAAACCTTTAAGGTTACGCGAATTTGGAACACGCAAAACTAGTTTACGATAAATGTTGAAATTGTAAGGCATGAATTGTTTCGAGAAATGACCTGAAAGTACGGGTTGTCACATTAATACCCAAATCTTCAAACTTTTATTATTTTTCTTTTATAACCCATTAACTTTGTTTTATCACTAAACGATCTTTCGCTATAAAATTCCGTTGCTATGCACGAGTACTCGTCTTGTACATATATAAATCTGAACGATGACGTACACCAAGATTGTTCTAAGTTACCTACCAGCCTTACAAAATGCTAACAAGGTTACACCCACTTGTCCATGAATAAATGACTACTTGGTGAAATTAAATGCAGTTGCCATTGTCTAAACAACAAAAAGGTGGCCATATGAATGAAAGCTGCTGAACCACGAGAAACACAATTTTCAACACAAGAGCCACTGAATCCATTCTGCAACTTGAAACTCGAGACAACTTTTCAAGGCGGGAAGTCAAGGTAAGTCTCCATTCACCTTACACCTCAGCGTCACATCAGCTTTCTCTCTCCTCTCACTTCCACTCACTCTCACACACTTTTTTGTGGACAAGGTCATCTTACTATCACCTTTCATTAAAATACCAAATTTATTAAAATATACCCCACTAAATACCCACATACACTCACAAACTAAATAATTAATTAAGTGGGGCCGGTCTTATTACAAAATCAACAAGGTGAATCGTTCACCTTAACTACTCTTGAATTGCGTGAGTCACATATGAGTCGACATGGTGTGCAAGGAAGTCACGAGTGACTGGAGGTAAGGTGAGCGGGTCACTCCTCCCTTGCCTTCCAGTCTAAAACATTGGCATCTTCGCACACAAATAACTATAATCATGCGAACCACACCCCCAACACATTTGATATGTTTGTGATCATAGCGCAAAGACGTTAGAAGACAGTGCGTCCTTATTATCAGTAGTTATTGAGGTTTTCAAAATCGGGATCTTACTCAGGATCGTTTTTGTCTTTGGAATATCGTGATTGTAAGATTGGATCGGGATTTTAAGATCCCACTCTAATATTAATTCTTAATAGTTTTTGTAATATTATACAAATCTACAAATTATTATAAATTATAAAAACAAAATACTGTGAATGTTTCATAGAAATGTTGTCATAAATTATGATTATGAAAATTTTAAAAATATTAACATGTTTTTTGAATTAAAAAAAAAACTGACTCTTAAATTTACAGTTTTTTAATTTGTAATCCGAGAAAAGTAAAATCAGATCGGACTAGATCTTAAAAACGTATGGTCAAGATCGGGATCCTATAAGATCTTAGGCTTACAAATATCCTATGTTAGATCCGGATCGTTTTTGCTTTATAGTATCGTAAAATCGTAAGATCATAAAATTAAGATTGGAATCCTGACAACTATAGTCATTGTCATTCTACGAAGCTGTTTTAGGAGCACAATTAAAAATTTGTTTGTGCTAATAAATAAAGCAACTTAAAAAGGGCCTGGTAGTAGGGGTGCTCACGGTATAAAAACCGGACCGGACCGGCCAAGACTGATTTCAACAAAAATCTTAGACCGAGACCGGACCGAATGTGGTCGGTCCGGTCTGTCCTTCGGTCGGTCCGGTCCAACCCCAAATTAGCCCAAATTAATCGGGTATGTGGTCCCGGTCTGGACCGGACCGATGATCGAATTAGCCTAAAAGCCGAGACCGAGGACCGGACCGAATTTGGTCAGTCCGGTCCAGTCCAGTCCGGTCTCGGTCGGTCCGATCCGTTCGAGTCATTTGCTCAGCCCTACCAGGTATTTGTACTAGGATGTTAAAAATGAAAAAGCAAAAAGAGAAAAGTCATAAACTTAAAAAGAAAAAGGAAAATACGAATAATGTTATTAAACAGTAAGTGTAAGCATATAGTACTATCAATATCAATATCAACATTAAAATTTTGTGAAAATGATAGTAAAGTTCAAAGAAGTTAACTTAGGGTGCGTTTGTTATCCACCCGTAGGGTTGGTTTTGGGATACTAAACTGAAAAACAATGTTTGGTTCAAATTTAGGATCATGGATCGAGATATTTAAACTTAACAGTACCACTATTACAAATTTCATCTAAATGGGTGGGATTTCACAATATAGAGGGCCCACTAGCTTTTCTTTACCTTTTTACTAATAGTTATATATATATATATATTTTTAAAATAATAATTTATTTATTTTATAATATATTTTCTCTCTCTTACATCAAATCTAAATCCAAATCCTAAACCAAATTCAAATCCAAAACCAAATCCAAATCTTAAACCCATCTACAAACCAAACGGGCCCTTAGAATTTGATGAAGTTAGGGCCCGTTTGGTTTGTAAGTGGGATTGGAATTGGATTTTGATTTGGGAAATGTTTGAAAGAAAAGGATGAGAGAGAAATATATGGTATATATAATTTAGAGTAAAATACACGGTTCGTCCCTAATCTTGTACATGCGCATCACGTTGCTCCAAAACTTGGCATTTTCATCGCCGGGAGTCCTTTTTTCAATTTTTATAGTCTAAACTGGTCCTTTGACCATTTTTCCGTTAGTCAACCACCTCAGTCTTCGTTTGCTTTGTCTTTAGTCCAAAGGCACAATTGTCATTTCCTTATTTCAATTAAAAATTTCTGTATATTGCCACATGTAATGTAACCCTCTTCCCGCCCCATAAACACATAGACTGTATTATTTTTCGTCCCAAAACTTTCGTTACAAGAATTATCACAATTCACAAACCCTAATTGCATGTCACAAAGCCCGTGCTAATTAATCAAAAAACCGAAACATGGACTTTACTTTATGGAAAGTAAGAAGATATCCAGGTTATCCGGTTCATGATACCGTCCTGTACGACTCCGCTAAGAAGAAATACGGTACTGTTTTTATTTTGATTATAAACATTTGAATTTATAATTAGGGTATTTATTTTTTGGCAATTAACTTTTGAGAATGTCCTAAACATATATTGACATGTTTTCAGGTGATAGATCTAATATGTTTAGCATGAGGGTTCATTACAACGGGTTTTTTAAATACTGGCTTGGTAGAATATACGTTGGAGGTATAGAAATTTTAGTTGATTTGGTTGATGTTGATGGTGTGTCAGTTGAAGAGTCGGATGTTCTTATGTATGAATTGGGTTACGAGCTTGGTTCAAAAAATTACTATTACTTTGTTAAGCCTGGTAGTAATTTAGATGATGGTTTGTATAGCTTAAGTGAGAGTGCAAATTTAGAAATATTGAAAGATCTTGTTGATGACCATAAGATGATAGAAGTTTATGTTGAAAATGGTAAGACAACATTGGATGTTGATGAAATGTCACCAAAGTCAATTAGGACAGTTATTGCTGATGTGGATGCAACAAAGAAAAAGGCAGATCTTGTTATTGTTCCATATTGCTCAAACAAATTGTTCTTAGAAAACATTGTTAATAAATTTGTGGTAGAGGATTTATGTTAGGTTACACATCAACCTTTGGAAGTCAATACTTTGGTACAATCTAGTCAGATGCCAGAAACAGAACCCTTGTTTTCATCTGTAGAGGTCTGTCAAACTGAAGATGTTGTAGGTGATGTCAACCAGCATATAGATAAACATGTTGAGCAAATCCAAATAGATAGTCCTGAAGAGGTATGTCAAAATGATCAAGAGTTAGGTCATCAAGAGGAGGAAATATGTAATCTTGTTGAGCATATCCAAAAAGGTAAATCTGCATACGGTATGTGAAATTGATGAAGCTTTAAGTGATGACAATGTGAGTGAAACAGATAGTGATGTGAGTGATGATGATGATGATATTAAGAACAATCGAGATGGAAACACAGTTGTTGATGAGGCTAATACTTTTGAAGAGCCTGATGTTGATGTTTATTTGTTCAAAGTGACTGAGACTACAGAGTTACCATATATAGGTATCTCCAGCTAGATACAAGATGATTTTTTCAGAAAAGTGAGTTGGATATGTTAGATGATAATGATTTTGCAAGTAGTTATGAGAATGAGGATGAGTATGTTATTAGGAAGAAAAAATGAGGGCATACAAGAAACAAAAGTTAAGTGAGGCAACACAAGTAGAGGATGAAATATACTTTTTTTGTGGTCAAACTTTTGTAACTGCAAAAGAAGTGAAAGATAAGATCAACCTGCTTTCAATAAAGACTATGAGGAAATTGCAACTCATTAAGAATGACAAACAGAGAATTAGGGTTAGGTGTCTTGGAAAAATACCTGTTTGTGCTACAAGTGAAGGTGTTGGGCTGGGAACATCCCCAAAGAGGAAAACTGGTCCGATAACTAGAGGCCTTGGAAGGGATGTATATTTGTGATTACTCAAGGAGCAAGCAATAGATTGCCCATGGTTGTTGTATGTAGCCAAAAATACAGATAAAGATGTATGGAGTGTTCGAACTTTCAGGGATGAACACAAATGTTTGTAATAAAGAGAGATTAAAGCTTGTGACTACAAGTTTCTTTCAAAGCAAATAGTTGACCAAGTTCAAGTCAATCCAGATATTCCAATCAGGTCTGTTCAATATCAGCTCACTAAACAGTTTGAAGTTCAAGTGTCTATGCAAAAGGTATTAAGGGAAAAAAACAAGGCAAAAAATGAGATTAGAGGTGATCATAAGCAGCAATACACCCTTTTAAGAGACTATGCTAAAGAGTTAAGAAAACAAACCCTACTACAACAGTTAGGATAAATGTACAAAGCTGAATGATGCAACAAGTCCAATCAGAGTTTTCAAGAGAATGTATGTATGCTTAGGTGCTTTGAAGGAAGGACATAAAGCTTTTCAAAGAGAGTTGTTGGGGTTAGATGGTGCTTTTATGAGGGGTCCTTTTCTGGAAACTACTTATAGCAATGTCCGTATAGGCGACAACAATGGAATATACCCTTTAGCCTATCGGTTCTGCGAAGGCGAAAGCAAAGACACATGGATTTGGTTTCTTGAATGTCTAAGAGATGATCTTGACTTGCAACCAAACTCAAACTACACTTTTATCAGCGACCAAAAAAAGGTGATGTTACCTTTTAGTTGATTATATTCACTTGTATTTTTGATAAATGCTACTTTTATTAGTAATGGATTGATGTTTATTTGTTTAGGGTATCATTCCAGCATTAGCAGCAGTATTCCCTAGTGCTAAACACATATATTGTTTGAAGCACTGATGCAAGTTTTACTGACCAGGTTTTAATATTTATAAAGTCTCGTTATACCTATGGTCTACCCTAATGCACTAACGGGCAGTGTACCCGGTCGTGTGTAGTGTAGTATTCGGTAAAGCCGAGGTTGTCCCAAGAGCTATGTGTGTTGGATTATTACTAAGTCTAAGTGTCACATATTTTAATAATGATTTCGATAAGGAATTAATTAATTAACTACTAAAGCAGAAAACAACAAATAAAGGCAAAGGATAAATAGGATAGTGGTGCTAACCTAGTTATTCCTCCTAGATAGTTATGTCTACGTCTACTTACTTCCAATTACTTCAGGTGGGGTCAAAGTCGAGAGAGGCTGACATTTGGTCAATTAAGCCCAAACCTATCGGCAAAGATGCCACCAGGGAGAAGTGGTGTCCCTCATAAGTCCAGTTGTTCCTGGTCCCCTAAGCCAAGTCATTAAGTACCGCTACATGCTAGATTTATAATAGTGAGTGCGGTGTTAGCAACTTAAACCTCACCCTAATTCTTAAGTTCATCCAAGCGGTAGGTGATCAGGTTGGTCAATCGCACAGTAGAAAGGGTCGTCATTCATCTATATCTTACCCTTCCGTCTCGGTCCGCTCACCTAGAATTGATTGGTCATATATCCTAGGCAATTGGCCTCTACCGCCATTCAAAACTAACGAAACAAGGGTAGCTACCAATAAACTATGCATGCATACACTTAGAAATAATTATCTGAAAGTAATGTAAATAAACAAAACAATTAGGAACCATAACTAGGCCGGCACCAAGAGGTGCTTAGCCGCTCATATTAACCATACAAATCAATTCAATATTCAAAGTTACGAAATACATGAATCGAGAATAAAGAAAAGATAAAATGCTAAAGCTTATCATAGGGAGTGATTTCTCCTTGGAGACGACTCCGTATGCTCCTCTAGACACTTTTGGCTTTTTCCCGCGTTCTCGGTTGTTGTGTGTGGAATGGGATGATTAGAAATCTTTGGAATCGTGGGGTATTTATAGGCGGATCTGGGTTCTGGTAACTAATATAAGAGTTACGTTGTAACCAACAATTCCTTCAATTATATCTGCTAGTTCGGCGTAACCTTATTAGTGGTTAAGCCATAGTATTCAATATACTTGGTTACGCCGTAGTTGATGAAATAGTTCTGGCGTAGTTATCAGTGGCATGGAACCTCATTTGACCTAATATAGTTACGTCGTAGCCTTTGGGGAGAGTTACACCGTAACCTTCTAATGAGTTGGTTTTTACGAGTCGCTTTAGTTATGGCGTAATGTGAGAGATGAGTTCGCCTTAACTTCTTCAAAGTCGGCATACTATGATAAATCTTTTGATATTTCTCGGTTCCGCGTCTCCTTAGCTTCAATGCTCGTAATTTACCTGAAAGTGGAAAACAATGGAAAACAAGCGTAAATCCATATAAATTACAAGCATCATCGGGGGAAATTGACACTTAATATTCAAGACTATTTGATGTTATCAAATATCCCCCCACTTGAACTCTACTTGCCCTCAAGTAGACCTTATTAGAAATATTCCTAAAAAGATATCTCCCAAAACCTGGAAAATTTAAGTTTACAAATCCCTTATGCTAGAATAAAACAAAGCCGAACACCTCACGAAATGGGAACGAAACACTCAAATCTCTCAACTATTTTAAGTGTCAATTTCGGGGTGATCACTCAATCGCACAGTCATAGCATGTATTCTATCATAAGCTTGGCGGTTACACAAATCTCCACCACTAGAGTTAAGGGCTAAACAATTCTCGAAGGCAATATGGGTAGACACGACAAAGGTTAAGGGGTGACTCGTCATTACTAAAATGTCACGGCGAAGTGGAAAAAATCAATGATACATGACCAAATCCATGGCCAAGACACCAAAGATTGCTCGTTGCGTCACCTAGACACGCTTCATGACTAAAGGGTAGGATAAGACATGGGATATATAAATGGTGTAAAATAAAAACAAGCAGGTAGTCTAAATCTATAACCAAGTCATCACCACTTACCGTCCGCTCAAAGTTCAAGCTTTGAAGTCAAGAAACCGGATCATGAAATACTAGGTAGATGTGTCATTAGAGGACGTCGTGATGGGCACACCACCTTTTCTTCAACTGTTGGCATAATTACCAACTCTATTCTTCAAATGTGACCGAGGTGGCCTCTTCGATACTAAATCTATAAAGCTCATAACATAGTGCTTATAACATCGCACTTTACAATAACATAACAACTCTTTTTTTTCGAATCACTTTTTTTTCAATATAACAATAATAACTAAACATAATATCCCCCCACTTGAGATGAACAATGGGAATTTGGGGGGGTCTTCAATGATCTTCAGGAATATATATCGACGAAAGTGTGATTTCCGAACCTTTCTACTTGAACCTTGAACTTAGGCAAATGATGACTTCCTAATCACAAATAAAGACTACAGGGTAGGCTAAGGTGTATAGGTGTATCGAAACAATATATTGGGTTAACAAAATGAAAGGAATGGCTTAGATGGGTATATCTAGGGGTATCTTGCACTAAAGGTGAGTGCAACAAAAGGGTTTCACATGGGGGTCGAGAAGTCGAGGTGACTAATCGATAGACACACAATGGTAGCCTATTTGACTGATAATCCTATAATATTGCCTTCTAAAACTGAAAAGTCCAAATACATGGAGCTAACTCAACATACCTCGTCTATGGTCTCGAAATGATGCAAAGGCCAAGTTCTAAAGTTTACAAGCTACCAGCACACTCATAATTTGGTGGATTTGGGGTAAAATATTGGAAACGGATAAGGCTAATCTCACCATATAATATCAAGGGTTGTATGTGCTTGGCTAAGGTCTAATCTAGTTAGGTTAAGAAAAACATGTCAAAATTTTAAAAATGACATAATTTTTCAAAATAAACTAGAAAAACGAGGGCAAAATATTGTTCAAGAGATAATTCTACTCATGTCCCCCCACTTGAATTGTACAAAGTCCCTATTGTACTAAGCATTAAATAAAGGTGAAGAGAAAAGTAGAATTAGAGCGAGAACTTCCCTAAAATTTGCTCCACAAAGAAAGAAGGCCCACGAAAAAGAGACGTGCCTTCGTATAAGCATCATGAACAAACTTCAATCCCTGAAATCACACTACCGACAAGCATAATTCTAAAAAGAATGAAAAATAAAAAACATACCTAACTCACTTTCGTAGGAATCATGGTTGCATTTAGCATATGCAACAAGCCTTTTAAACTACTTGGTGTCCCAAGTGAACGAGTGAAGTCTCATGAGGGTTTACAGGGAACACACCCACAAAGTTCATTTAAAATACTAATATAAGGTTATTGTGTTTTAAAATGAAAGAATTAAAGCAGAGGAAGGTTAAGTCGTAACTCCTTGAGGGAGTTACGCCGTAACTGACAAAACCTGATATAAGCTGCGAGTGGTTACGGCGTAACCACTGAGATGGTATTACGCCGTAATGGTAATGCGTCTAAATTCTGCGCAAGGTTGGTTACGGCGTAATCACATAGATGAGTTCGCCGTAACTATGTCAGATCGACAAGCTACTGCAGATAATTACTTCCTCGTTTCTTGCAAAATGGTTAGAAAACACAAAACCCTACAGAAATGGAAATAAAACAAAAGAAAGGGATAATTGGGTTGTCTCGAAGAGCACTTTCTTTATTCTGAGTCTTTAAGTTAGACCGAGCAGCGGGGCTCTAGAAGCGGCGAATAACTCATCTCCCGAAAGCTTGCTAACATCTTGCCCATAATAAATTTTTACACGGTGTCCATTTACCTTGAAATATACTCCTTCCTTGTTATGAACCTCAATAGTCCCATAAGGAAACACCTTACTTACTGTGTAGGGGCCAACCCAACGAGATCTCATTTTTCCAGGGAATAATTTAAGTCTTGAGTTAAAAATGAGAACCTCCGGTCCTACTTCAAATCTTTTATCCTTAATTCGCTTATCGTGCCATATTTTGGTCCTGTCTTTGCAGGCTTTGGCATGATCATATGCTTCGTCTCGTAATTCAGCTAAACGATTTATTTGGGAAAATCGGTGTTCCTTAATCAAATCAGCCTCTAAATTAGCATTCTTGAGAGCCCAATATGCTTTATGTTCCAACTCCACGGAAGATGACATGCTTTTCCGTAAACAATCTTAAAAGGGGTGCTTCCAATAGGATTTTTGAAAGTATTCACAGATGCCCATAGCGCTTCGTTGAGTTTGTCGGACCAATATTTTCTACATTCTGTGATGGATTTTTCTAAAATTCGCTTGAGTGCCCTATTGGTGTTTTCAGTTTGCCCATTAGTTTGTGGGTGATAAGGTGTAGACATTCAGTGGAGTACCCCATATCTGTTGAGAACTTTCTCCATAATAGCATTACAAAAATGTGTCCCTCGATCACTTATGATGGTCTTAGGGATCCCAAACCTGGAGAATAATCTTTTCAAAAAACGAATGACACTTCTAGCATCACATGTTTGCAGAGCTTCAGCTTCGACCCCACTTTGAAACGTAATTGACAGCTACAAGGATATAACTTTTATTCTTTGACGGAGTGAAAGGTCCCATAAAATCGATCCCTCATACATCAAAAACCTCACATACCATAATGTTATTGAGTGGCATATTATTTCGAGAAGAGATGTTCCCTGCCCTCTGACAAGCGTCACAGTCCCTTACGTGTTTTGCGGCATCTTTGAAAATGCTAGGCCAAAAGAATCCGGCCTCATAAACCTTAGAAGCGATATTATCGGCCCCATAGTGTCCTCCTTGCAGGTCCGTTGTGACAATGTTCGAGAATCTGTTTTGCTCATTTCCAAATCGCATCTCCGAATAATACCATCGGGCATGATTTAAAAGGAAAGGATCATCCGAAGTAATATTTAAGATCGAGAAGAACTTTTCTTTTGATCATAAGTTTTGTTGCTTTCGGTAATACTCTGGTGAGGTAATTAGCGAAATCTGCGTACCATGGTTGAGCTGGAATCCTTAATTCTACTGCCATGAGATGCTCGTTGGGGAAGGAGTCCCGAATAGTTTCTTTGTCAAGTTCTTCAAGCTCAGGGTTTTCTAATCATGAGAGGTGATTAGGTACTGCTAAGTTTTACGCCCTTTCTTATCCTTGATTTCAATTTTAAATTCTTGCAGTGGCCGGCACCATCTTATCAATCTTGGTTTGGCATCTGTTTTATTGAATAAATACTTCAAACCATAATGGTCAGTGTAGACAACAGTTTTTGACATTACTAAATAAGACCTAAATTTATCAAAGGCATAAACCACAGCCAGGAGTTCTTTTTCAGTGGTTATGTAATGCTCTTGTGCCTCATTTAAGGTTTTACTAGCGTAATAAATGGGTTTAAATTTTTATCCACCCTTTGTCCTAAAACGGCACCACGGCATAATCACTAGCATCGCACATAAGTTCAAAATCGTTCCCCAATCGGGAGCAATAATACAGGAGGCGATCAGTGGATTTTCTTTTAAAATATCAAAATCTTTTTTGCAATCGTCGTTAAAATCAAATTTTGCATCTTTCATGAGGAGTTGGGTCATAGGTTTGGCAGTTTTGGAAAATTATTTTATAAATCTTCTATAAGATCCAACGTGCCCAAGAAAACTCCTAATTCCTTTTAGATTGGTTGGATAAGGAAGTCTAGAAATAACGTCAACCTTAGCTTTATCAACTTCGATCCCTGTTTGGGAAATCTTATGCCCCAAAACAATCCCTTCTTTTACCATAAAATGACATTTCTCCCATTTAAGGACAAGGTTGGTTTCTTCACATCTGGCAAGCATTTTAGATAAATTATTAAGACAAGATAAAAAAGAGTTACCGAAAACCGAGAAGTCGTCCATGAAGACTTCCATAAAATCTTGACACATATCCGAGACTATTGCAGTCATGCACCGTTGAAATGTGGCGGGAGCGTTGCATAGTCGAAAGGCATCCCGGTAGGCGAATGTTCGTAAGGCGGTGAAAGTAGTCTTTTCTTGATCCTCACGGCGGATCGAATTTGAAAGTATCGAAATCCATCAAGAAAACAATAATACTCATGTCGGATAGTCTTTCTAGCATCGATCAATAAATGGAGCGGGGAAGTGATCCTTTCGTTGCGTCATTTAATTTCACATGTCGATGCACACTCTCCATCCAGTGACCATTTTAGTAGGTATCAGCTCGTTATCTTCATTAGTGACTACTGTCATTCATCCTTTCTTTGGCATAACATGAATAGGACTAACCCAAGGACTATCGGAAATAGTGTAAATTAGACCTGCATCCAGAAGCTTAATGATTTCGTATTTTACCACATCTTGTACTTTTGGGTTTAATCTCCTCTGTGGCTGTACTACAGGTTTAAAATCATCTTCCATTAGTATCTTGTGAGAGCAGTATGAAGGGTTGATCCCTTTTATGTCAGAGACTTTCCACGCAATTGCCCCCTTGTGCTTGCTTAAAACCTGCAATAGCGACTCTGTTTCTTCGTCAGATAACAGAGAAGAAATCACAACAGGAAAATTACGATCCCCATTAATGAATGCATATTCTAAATGAGGAGGGAGCTCCTTGAGTTTTGGGGTAGTATCGACTTCTTCGGGGTATTTCTTGAACATAGTGTTTGATTGTTCCTTTGCCAGGTTCTTTTCGTTCTCGCTAGATGTCCCATCATTATCTTGAATTTCAATGATTTCAAAGGGTGAGGGCAGAAAGCATTCCACGGGCATGTTTACGGCGTTAGCCGATAAGCTTCGAGATAATCAAGGTTGTCGTCGATAAAAGCATATCTCATTGATTTTTCAAGATCGAAGGTAATCTTGTTGTTTCTAATCTCCAACGAAATCTTGTTGTTAAAGACATCAATCATAGCGTGTGCGGTGACAAGAAAGGGTCTCCCCAGCAAAATTGGGATATCATCCTCTTCCATTTCAAGGACTACTGAAGTCGGTAGAAGACAAATTTATCGATCTTAGCGAGAACATTTTGCGATTCTTTTAGGATATTGAGTTGTTTTATTAGCTAGCTCAATGCACATTCTAGTTGGTTTCAGTTCCTCCAATTCTAGGCGAATAGAGAGATGGCATAAGACTTATGCTTGCCCCAAGATCGGCGAGGGCCTTGTGAAAAAAATTCCCTGATTGTGCAAGGTAAGGTGAAACTCCACGGATCTTCTTCTTTGAGAGGCATATCTTTTAGAAGGCGTGAGCACCTTTGATTTAAAGTTATCTGCGTCCGATCAGAAAGTCTTCTATGGGTTAGGAGATCCTTCATGAATTTAGCATATTTGGGCATTGCTCAAGGGCTTCAACGAGAGGAATATTAATCTTGAGTTGTTGTAATTTCGCATGAATTTCTGAAATAACACTTCGTTTTTGTTCCTTCTTAATTCTTCAGGAAATGGTATTGGTGGAGCGTAGGGACGGACTTTCTTGGCTTGATGAGGGTTGAGCCTCCTCGGTTTCTTTGTTGTTGTCTTGAGGCGTTTCTTTAGTCAGATCATTCGAGTTTGAAGGGTAGGCTGGTTCCTTATAGTTTAATCCACTTCGGTTTGTAATGGCATGAGCAAGATCTCGAGGATTTGGTTCAGTTGTGCTAGGTAATTCTCCTTCATCTCTCATTACGATAGATTCGCGAGCTTTCGACTTGATTTTCAAGTCTTCTTACAGCAGATTGCTTGTGTTCTCGTGAGATGGTCGTAATCTCGCTTGATATTCCAAACCAATTTTTCGTTCTCTTCTTGTTTTCTGCTGGATTCCTTGACAAGCTTCTTCACAGCCTTTTCGGATCATGTTACTCTCCCATCAATGGGTTTATCAAACTTGTGTTTAACCATCTTGAATTCTTGATGAAGGGATTGCATATCTACTTCAAATTCCTCCAGATTCTTTATTCAGATTGTATCGGATAGGATCTCCATTCCAATCTTCATTCCAAGATGACGAGTGGAGAGCTACTTCTTCAACTCTTGTCCATCCTTTATCGGCAGTCATTAGCGGGATACGTTCTTTTGAGTCTAATAATTCTTTGAGTTTTTATGTTCAACCCGTTGTAAAATATTTGCGATTGCTCGTGCTTGTTGAGTTTATGCTCGGGGCACTTGAGGATGGCTTCGTTGAATCTTTCCCAAGCTGTAAACAGTGGCTCATCATTGAATTGGCTAAACCTCCTAATTTCATCAACTTCTTTGGAGGATTTTTGCAAGGGTTCGGTATTCCTTAAGAAAGGCCTTCTTAAATGCACTCCACGTTGTGATAGATCTAGATGGAAGTTTCTTTAACCAATCTCTAGCTCTTCCTTTTAGGGTAAAAGGAAATGCCCTCATCATAATATGATCTCTGGAGACCCTAGGCGCGTGGAATAAATCGGCGATCTCACATACTTTTGCGATGTGCTCGTGTGCTTCTTCATCTTTGGTTCCATAAAAGCAGCATCTTTTTAGTTCTTCAAGACAGAGTCCCCAGAATTCGAATTTTACATTTTCTTCAAGAGCTAGAATGGTGATTCCCTGTTTACTTTTAGAGGTGGTGAGATAATCATTCATAGTGAGAGACATAATATTAGAATAAAACTAAAGACTAAATAAAAATCCTAATATAACTCCCCGGCTAGTAAAAACTTGATGCGAGTTTTCTTGACCAGTTTAAATATTTATATTGTTTCGTTATACCTATGGTCTACCCTAATGCACTAACGGGCAGTGTACCCGGTCGTATGTAGTGTAGTATTCGGTAAAGCTGAGGTCGTCCCAAGAGCTACGTGTGTTGGATTATTACTAAGTCTAAGTGTCAAAGATTTTAATAATGATTTCGATAAGGAATTAATTAATTAACTACTAAAACAGAAAACAACAAATAAAGGCAAAGGATAAATCAATAGAGGATAGTGGTGCTAACCTAGTTATTCCTCCTAGCTAGTTATGTCTATGTCTACTTACTTCCAATTACTTCAGGCGGGGTCAAAGTCGAGAGGACAGCATTTGGTCAATTCGCCCTAACCTATCAGCAAAGATGCCACCACGAGAAGTCAGGTGTCCCCTCATAAGTCACATTTGTTCATGGTCCCCTAATCCAAGTCATTAAGTACCGCTACATGCTAGATTTATAATAGTGAGTGCCCGAGCGTTAGCAACTTAAACACTCACCCCCTAATTCTTAAGTTCATCCAAACGGTAGGTGATCAATTGGTCAAATCGCACAAGTAGAAAGGGTCGTCAGTTGGTCATACCTTACCCTTCCCATCTCAGTCCACTCACCTAGGGTCAGTTGGTCATATCTCCTAGGCAATTGGCCTCTACCGCCATTCAAAACTACCGAAACAAGCCGCTCATATTAACCATACAAATCAATTCAATATTCAAAGTTACGAAATACATTAATCGAAAATAAAGAAAAGATCAAATGCTAAAGCTTATCGTAGGGGAGTGATTTCTCCCTTGGAGACAGCTCTGTATGCTCCTATAGACCTGCCTTTGGCTTTTTCCCATGTTCTCTGGTTGTTGTGTATGGAATGGGATGATTAGAAATCTTTGGAATTCGTGGGGTATTTATTGGCCAGATCTGGGTTACGGCATAACTAATATAAGAGTTACGCCATAACCAACAATTCCTTCGTATTTTGCACTAGATCACGCTGATTCGGCGTAACCTTATTAATGGTTACGCCGTAGTCTTCAATATACTTGGTTACGCCGTAGTTGATGAAATAGTTACTGGCGTAGTTATCGGCGTGGAACCTCATTTGACCTAATATAGTTACGTCGTAGTTCTTGGGGAGAGTTACGCCGTAACCTTCTGATGAGTTGGTTTTCTGAGTCACGCTTTAGTTACGGCGTAATGTGAGAGATGAGTTACGCCGTAACTTCTTCAAAGTCAGCATACGTTGATAAATCTTTTGATATTTCTCCAGTTCCGCGTCTCCTTAGCTTCAATGCTCGTAATTTACCTGAAAGTGGAAAACAATGGAAAACAAGCGTAAATCCATATAAATGATATAAATTACAAGCATTATCGGGGGAAATTGACACTTAATATTCAGGACTATTTGATGTTATCAAGCACATAGATGATAATATGAAATTGCAATGGAATGCTAAAGCATACAAGGAATATTTGTGGAGATGTGCAGTAGCAACAACCGTCCAACAATTTGAGGCAACCATGCTGGAATTCAAGAGTTTTAGCGAACATGCCCATGCTTGGTTAATTAAGATACCACCAACCCATTGGTCAAGGTCGCATTTTTCAGGTACTAACCAAATCTATGTCTAAGTGTACATCTTTTGTTCTCTGACATTTGTTCAACACTGTTGTTTGTATAACTCAAACATGTTGTATAAATGTGTAGGGAGGGTTCATTATGATGTGTTACTTAATAACATGTGTGAGGTGTTCAATGACAAACTATTGGGAGGTAGGCACCAACTCATCATTACTTCTTTGGAATACATTAGGGAATACTGTATGAAAATAATAGTGATTGTTGTGAATGTGATTGACAAGTGTGTCGGACCATTAACACCACAGGCAACACTCATGTTAGACTTGATAAAGAAAGAGGCTTATAAGTACACCGTTTTACGGGTTGAAGGAGATAAGTATCAGGTCAGTGGATGGGGAGATAAGTGTTTTGTGAATGTTGAAGCTAGGGCTTGTACATGTAGAAGATGGGAGCTTACAGGTATGCCATGTAAACATGTTGTTGCTACCCATCGGTATATGAACTTCAATGGAATGCAAGTAGGATCTGTTGAATCATGGGTTCATCCATGTTACTTGCTTAAGACTTGGGAAGAAACTTATAAACACTACATCCAGCCAATAAATGGTTATCAATATTGGAATAAGTCACAAGTGCCTATAAGCATTCTTCCACCTAAACATCATAAACCATTAGGTAGGCCACGAAAGAAAAGAACTAGGGATTTTACTGAAAATGATAATAGTGACAAAACCAGTAACTTGTCACAGTCTAGTAAGAGTGTGTTTTGTGGTATATGTGGCAATCTTTGGACACAACAAGAAAACATGTCTTGGGCAAGGAGGTGTAACAGGAAGTCAAGGCAGTACACACAGTCTCAAAAAGCAGGTTCATCCCAACTAAAAGTTACGCAAAGAAGAAGGAAAAGGTTTACCATTCACAACTTTGAAGGAAATGAAAAACCTCAGTGTCAAAATGATGCTCAATCTCAAGGTGATTTTCAACCAAGTGTGGTCGGTCTCAATCTGGAAGTCAAGTTGATGATCTTTGCTTGTGGTGGGTCTCCAAAACAATTTTGGACTAAGACCAAGATTATAGCAGCAAAGCTATCTTCACCACAAAAAAATGTTGGTTAAGCATATGAAAGCCAATATTTTCCATCGAATATATATTCCCCGAAACATTATTTGCTGTCTTTAAACAATGTCTGTTTCTGAACTTTGTAGACTACAAAATTTTATGCATTTGGAAATATATCCATTTGCATTATGTATGAAATCATGTCATGTTAGTCTATGGGTAAAATTGTGTTTTAACTGTATTGATTTGCCACTGTGCCCATTTCTACATATTGTTACAAGTTCATACGCATATTAGCTGTTGACTTTGACAAAGTCAATTACTGTTCATCCAACGATTATCACAAACAGCAATGAAGAATAAAAAATGGATGAACAACACCATATCAAGTTTATGTTGATACTCAAAGGTGGTGTATGTTCATCCATCTCTGATCATTCACCCATCTTTGATACTTGTATCTGTATTATAAGTTTGATCATTTTACTAGGGTGTGGTTTGAATTGGATAATATTTATGTGCCAACTGATGTGAGTTTGATCATTAATTGGGGCAAGGACAAAGTATTAAAGGCATAACATTAGAAGGAATAAAGCATAAAAGTAATACTACTTGTACTGTACAAGGACCAAAGTACATCAACCCATGACTTTTTACAAGTCAACCATCACCACAAGATTAATTACAGAGACCCTACCACCGATTCAAAAGGCAAAAAACCACCGACATTGTAAACCCACTAAATAAACCATATACAAACGCGAAAATGATCAGTATCAACGAGAAAACACAAAAGTTCCTCAAACGGCATATTTTCTCCTTCTCAAGAAGGAGTTCAGCTAGAGTATCTTGTTGACTAGCCTCTAGCTCGGTGGCCCTAGAGACTACGTTGACAACCTCCATTGTCTCACCGATGAGGGCTGCTTGGCATTCTTGTAATGCCGCCTCATTTCGGTGAATGTGCCTCCGCAAGTAGACGATCACCTCCCTTGCTCTCGTTGTCAATGGTGGATCCAACCATCCATTGATAGGACATCAAGATCCCTAAAAAAATCAGAAATCAAACGTTTGAAAACACTTAAAAGCTGAAACCAAGATGAAACTATAAACATAACATGTTAAATTAAAAAAATACAAGCATTATTATATAAAGACTAGACAACCTCAACAGGACAAGCAAAATAACGCCTGCAAGCATTTACATTGCTCCAGCAGGTCTTTACTACCGCCCGCCTACCACAACCACAACGCACCATTATTACAACTTGATCGGAATTATTAAGGATAAGATTTTTTTTTGAGAGGAGACTTTAGGGATGAATGGTGAATAAGATTTGCTTTTATTAGCCACTAATCACTGTAGCACCCACAGAAAAGAGTATACCACACGCTGTTTGATTAAAATATAGAAATAAGGAAATGAAAATTGTGCCTTTGGACTAAAGACAAAGCAAACGGCGACTGAGGTGGTTGACTAACAGAAAAATGGTCAAAGGACCAGTTTAGGCTATAAAACTTGGAAAAAGGACTCCCGACGATGAAAATGCCAAGTTTTGGTTCAACGTGATGCGCATGTACAAGATTAGGGACGAACTGTGTATTTTACTCTATAATTTATAAATTAATATTATATATAAACTATTATTTGTTAAAAATAAAAGAGAAAAAAATATAATAAAAAGGAAAAAAAACATTGAAACTTGTGGCTGGAATTAATGGAAGGTGGGACCATTTTATATCTATCACCAATTCCCTATTAGGTGGCCTACTATCAAAAGAATCATTCTATGCCTTTGTCAGTAAAAAAAAAATTATAATTTTTCTTTCATTCTACGCTCTCCAATACCCTATACCAAACGGGCCCTTAAAGTTCAAAGAAGTTTGTTGGGATTCTTGATTTGATGAGACAAAGTAAATAGAAGAATGAAACAAAGGGACTTAAAGTGACAAAGATGAAACCTACAAAAAGATGGAGGGACTTGCTTACGAAAGAAGATTTATTATTTAGTCCTTCGTAGAGATTTGTAAACCCTAATTCTCTAGTATATAAAGAGGACATGGGGTATAGGTTTTATACAAGTCTTCCATAATGTAGTCTAAAGGGGTGTGTGTGTGTGTAACCTAGACGTGTTTCTATAAACGTCTAGGATTAGAGTTTGTTTAGTTTAGCCTCAAGGATCTTTGATCCCTGTTATAGATTAGGTGTAACCGTATTATTCTGATCAAATAATATTTGAGGCTTGGAGTGAATATAATGAAAAACCTTGTTCAATAACAAAGTATCGATTTGTTTATTCTGCTATGCATGTAATAGTCTTTGTTATTGTTAATCCCTAGCGCTCTAAATGTTCCAAGGAGTCTATCAAACTCCACAATTAGTATCAGAGCTCGGGGAGCTCGTTACCTAGGGATTCGCAAGGTTTTATGTGGCGAAAAGATGGAAAAATTCGAAACTGAAAATTTTCGTAAGGCTTCTGCAGGACAGTTTTCAAAAGACGATAACTTTTTCGTTAACCGTTGGATCGGGCTAAAATTTTTACTGGGGCTTCTCTATATACTTATCTAACTGTTTACCAGGGGGATTGTCGATCTGAGCTTTCAATCAAAAGTTATAACTTGTCGAAGTTCGCTGCAGAAGTAGATTTTCAAAGACGATTTTTAGGGTTTTTATGATCTCAATTCGTGTATACTTGTTCTAAATTCATGATTTTTATATTCTACTTCCTCATGGAAGTTGGTTATTACGAATTTAACTGGATGATCTAATCCCTTTTACTATGGAAGCAGCTTTGAATCTTCTAAGGTGAATCGTTATTAGGGTTTGTAACAAGCATATTTGGAAGCCTCACAAAAGTATTCGTATCATTGAAATCTGTTCTTTCAAATCATTATTCATGTTATATTTATTCAACCAACCTCAGTAATAATTCCTTTATGGTTTCATTATGTTAGTTGGTTTGTAGTGAGTAAATACAATGTGGAAAACTAAAAGGGGGGGGGGTTGAATAGTTTTACCAATTTAAAACTTCCTTTTAAATATTTAGATCGACTTATGTCAATCTATTTGATTGTTTATGTTAGACGTTGATAGATAGATATATAAACGTGTAATGAAATATAAAGAGTAAGAAGCACATCACCACGACACAAGTTATTTATAGTGGTTCGGCTACAAGGACACCTTCCTTGCCCTACTCCACTCCCTGAGTCACCTACTCGAGAGTTCGTAAGCACTACACCAAATCCTTATGGCGGAGAAGCCTTCACAACGTCGCAACAACCTTTTTCTGGTACTAAGTTAAATACCGAGTTCCTTCACACCAAGGCGAACCACACCTAACACAACGTCGCCTACCCTTTATACGATGCTAGGCTAACCACCGAGTTCTTTCACACCAAGGAGAACTAATCCTATCACAACGTCGCATACCCTTTATTAGGTACTAGGCTAAGCACCTAGTTCCATTACTATGGAGGAACTACTACCCATCACAACACAACACCTAATCTCAAGGAGATCTACTCCTTGTTACAACACCATCAAGGATATCACCATCCTTGGATCTAGTACTAGTCTATCTTGTACATCAAAACACACCATATCGATTGTACATCTAAGGCACCTTTCACTAATGCCTTTAGCTAGATCTTCAAGACACCGTTCACTAATGTCTTGTGGCTAGATCTTCAAGACACCTTTCACTAATGTCTTGTAACTTGGCTTCTAGGCACCTTTTACTAATGCCTACAATATGGACGATCGACACCTTTCACTAATGTCTTCGTCTTGACCCTTGAGACATCTTTCACTAATGTCTTCAACACTACACTTCTTAGAGGTAAGAAAAGAATCATCAACAAGAAGACTTCAGTAGCCTTGATGATGAGGAAGCGTGGCAACTCTTGGACTTGAGCTTGCTCGACTTCAAAGGTGGTGATCTTGCCTTTAAGAGGAACCTAGAAGATCACACAAAAACAAAAGACAAACTACATAGATCACTTAGATTTGAGGTTAGAGGGTTAGAATACTTAGGGAAGTATGTGTGTGAAGTGATACATAGAAATGAAGAAATGGCTCTCTGTTTATAGAGAAAATTCTCTACTGTTCCCCGGATCCCACGGATCCCTTCCACTTGGGATCCGGCTAGCACAAAGCCAGGGATCCGTGGAACGCTCCTCTTTACCCATGGGTATTTTTGGTTATGGGTCATGGGTAATGGGTTATGGGTTGATCCACGGTTTTCTTTCTAGATACAATGAACTTGGTTAAGTGGTATATATAAAACCATGGGTTATGGGTCAATACCATTTGCTAGTTTTGACCCATTTTAGTATTTACATGTTTTTACCCATTTTAGCATATACATGTTTTTACCCATTTTAGTATACTTAGTTTAAGTATGTGCTAACCCAATATGTAAACATTAGTTGTTGTACATATATATCTAAATCATAAAATCACTTAAGCTTGTTTTAGTGTTTTATGTGAAAACGTAAGTGTGTTAGGAAACTATTAACTCAAACTATTTACGTACTCTATTTGTTTCGTTAAAATGATTTTACGTTTGTTATCGACAAAACATTAGAAGATCATAAAATATAAATAAATGTTTTTACGGCTTATTTGTATTAACAATCTCCCCATTTTTATTGATGACAAAACATAAAATTATTTTAAGGAAAAGCTAAAATTCGTAAAAGTTTGAATTTGTAGTTTTTACTTTCTTCTCCCCCTTTTTGTCGAAACAAAAAGTGTTAAAAGAAACTAACACAATTTTTATAAGAAAAAAATGTAAAGAGAGCAAGTGACGGGAATGGTACTCATCTTAACTCCCCCTTGACGAGTCCATCCCTTTGAAAGGGCGTCAAGGACATGACGTAAAATAAACTAATTGTGTTTGCAATTAAGTTTGCAAATGGTTCGTCTAAGTGACGAACGTGCTTCCCCTTGAAGATTGCAAAGATGCAATGGGGTATCATGAAGTATAATCCAAAAACGGATTAATGTTGCAAGTGTTTTTGCAATATCGTTTGACACAAAGATCCCCCTAGCTTTATGGTGTCAAAAATCTTCATGTGTTATTTTGAAAATCTACAAAGTAAAGATTAGAAATCAAGAGTATAATGCATAATTTCCTGCAAGAAAAACTCAAGTTAGTACAATTTTGTGCTTTTGTACCACGGATCCCACGGTTCCCTTCTTGGAGGGATCCGTCTAGGTATTTGGGAGGTATCCGGCTATCTATTTGATAGTTTCTTCAAAAATGAGAATGTTCCATTCAATGCTAATGAAGATGTGAAATAACAAGCACAATGCACTAAATAAATATAGCATATAGATATTCATTCAATAAAAACAAGAGATAATCGAACAAATCTCTAAAACAAGAGAATGAACTAGCCAAACAAGTGCTACTAATGCTAATGAGTTACCCCAAACTTAAGATTCAACTTAAAAGCTTAATGATGATCAAGGATGAGAAAAGTTTCCTAAACGTTCTAGGTTTGAGCTTGTGACTATGATGCTCATTGTAGTTTAGGCTTGTTGACCTCTTCGAAACGTTCGAGGAGGTGATGAAACATGAAACGTTGCTCTTCACGTAGTTCATGTATCAATCTTTCAACGTGTTTACAGTGATAGCAATCCTTGTCATGGTTTTGAGTTTCTTGAAGTGAAAGTTCAAGTAAAGTGGGTTGAGGATCTTCAAATGAAGGAGGATTTGGTGGAGGCTCATTAAGTGATGGCTCTACAATGTTTGAGGGTAGAGGTAAAGAAGCATCAACTTCCATTTGGTCGGGTGGTTGCCTTTGATGTCTTCTCATAATCCAAAATGGACTATTGTGAGGAATGATAGAGTTTGCTTTTGGAGAAAGTGTTGATTCAACACTTTGATTTTGTTGCTCAATCTTTTCAAGTGAATTAGTTGGTAATGGTGAAAGATGAGATGGCCAAGAGGGTAAATCTTATACATTGTGAGAGTGTGGAGATTATTGTGAGGTGGCTCTAGGCACTAATGATGTTGGTTGAGTTGTGGAGGGTATGTTTGGTATAGTAGAATTTGGTGACGAAATCCTAGTGGGAACACTCTTCTTGGGGATTAGTTTGATTGGTTTCCTTGGTGTAGGGGAAATCCTATCATTGGTGGAATTAACCGGAGATGATTCGGTTGAGGAAACTTCGTGTATGATTCTAGCAAGTTTCTTAGGTGGTTCTTGAGTGGATGAGTTAGCACTAGGAGCTTTTCTCATGATGAGATGACTAAGGAAGATGGTTGCAATTGCTGATAATTATGTTTGTGTTTGATGACTAAAGTGTTCTTACCAATATGGGTTATAAAGGGAAGAACTTGGCAATTGCATTTAAGACTTAATCCACTAATGTTCTTGGAAATGTGATGATTAACATGCACAAGGTTGAGATTCAGAGTTTCACTGATCTAGGAACTCATTTAAGATGAGATGGAGTGTTTGAGTTAGGAAGATGAGTTGAAATGATTGTTTTAGCAATGTTTGACATAAACTGTCACCCGGATCCCACGGTTCCCTCCTTGGAGGGATCCGGCTAGGCTAATCCTAGGGATCCGGCTCTCAGCAGTTATGACAAGTTTGAAATGAGGTTTCTAGGAGCTAAAGCCTATCTCATTTTGAATGTTTCAGTTCTCCTAAGTGTTTAAGATGAAAGGGTACTTGAATGATTAAAGGTAATAAGTGTTATAGCAAATGATTGCTTCTTATGGAAGGAGGATGGGACAAGATGACTAACGATGGATGTCCAAGGATAACACTAAGAGTTATGGAGGTGTCAAGTCATAATAAATGATCCTAGTGATCAGATTTAAGCTTGAGGTGATATTAGGAAAAATTCTTAAAAATCACAAGAATTGAAAAGACTAATTTTTGTCTTACTTTGAGATAGAAATGACTAGAAGCAATTTCCTAAAAATGTTTAATTTGTCCTCTTTAAGTGTTTTGAGAGATGAGAAATAGTTTGTGAGTAGTTGAAGAGGAAATATGGTGAGTTTAGATGTGTTGATAAAATTAGACTAAGATCTTAAGTAAGCCTTTAGTGAGTCTAAGCCTTTCTCATCCTTGAAATGGTTCTAGTTGGATTCTAAAATCATATGTTTAGCTAATGAGATGTTATCTAGAAAGTTATCTTGATGCAAGAAATGTTGAATTGCTGATCTGATGTCACAGATCCCACGGTTCCCTCAAGGAAGGGATCCGGCTAGGCTAATCCTTGGGATCCGACATCTGCAGATCAGAATCTACACAGAAATGATGTGCAGATTTTGCACACTAATCAATCTATAAGTAAAGCAATAGGAACAAGCATGTCATCACAAAACACCACTTATAAAAGCATGATAAAGTAACAATATCAAAATTTCCATAAACCAAAAGAACTTAACACGTAATCATCCAAACATAAAGTAAACGAAAATAAGCACAATCCTATTGTCTCTTTCGTCAATCCTTTATTTTCCTTTTTGGCGGCTTAGTGAGGTTGTAAGCGAGGTTTTGAATCATGCCCCTCAATTGTTTAAATTATGCGGTCTCGTTTGGAATGGTTGGAAGTTGTTCGTGGTATTCAAGGATTTCTAATTTGATGTTGGCTACGGGGTCGACATCTTCCTCATCATCTTCTTCTTCACCGGCCGAGGAGTCCGAGAGAGATTTAGGTTTCTTTCCATTGACCTTGAAGCGTTTAGAGGGTATTTTGGTAAGAGGTACCATTACATGATCGGCAAGGAAATGATCATTGTTGATAGGGGATGGTTGCAATGCACTAACATACTTACAAAGTCGTGTTAGGAGCATACCATAAGTAAGTACCATGTTGGAAGCTTTGAATACCCCAGCCATTCTCCTTACCATGTAATAGGAGAGATTAAATGGCTTTTGGTGGATAAGACAATAGATCATTTACACAAGACATGCTTTTGGATGATCTTTGTTTCCAACTAGACTTATGACGTTTTCCCTAAGGATTTCTTCCCATTTTTAAACATGGGATGGATTTCAAAAAGTTCCATTTGAAAGGGATTACGGTGAATGAGCTTCTTGTTTTGGTCCGAAACAGATTGGTCGGCTCTTAATTTGAAAATGGTGTCTCGGATGGTTTCGGGTTCATCAAGAGGAGTATGGTACATTGGTTTAGGATCGAGTGCAAGGTTGTGAGTGTTAATTGCCCAATCTTAAGAGTACATACAAATTCCTTCACAAGGAATGCGAAGAATTTGAGCAAAGGTGTTGAGAGGAAGATTGAAGTTTTGTTTATTGATGATGAAAGCGATTGAAATGCTATCATCGACGTTTCGAATGATCCTAATGCTTCTATAACATTCAAAGATAAAGACCGGACAAATTTGTTCAACAATGTCAAGAAGACAATCAAAATTGATTGCTGAGAAGACTTGATGAATGTCGGTATCTTCAAGGAAACATTCCTTGATTACACGTCCTTCGTGGATAAGTCATTTTTCGAGCTTTTTGAAGACCTTTCGGTCGATTTTTGAGAATTCCTTTTTACGATAGTAGTGAGTAAGATAGTGGACGGTGTCATGATGATCTTGTTGAGTGGCTTTGGGCATGGTTGGTCCTAAAAATACAAATTTTCAATTATGTGAGATTAGTTGGAATGGGTTTATGGTTTTGATTTGTATTAACAATGTTGTGAACACAATATGATTTTATTAAAACCCCCTTTTCATAATTAATTTGAAAAATCCTAATTGAGTTTAATTGATTAAAAATCAAGAAACCATAAACCCTAGGATGAGGATGATGAAAATTAGAACAAGTTAATGTAATTACTTACAATGGTGTTCTAGGAATGAATACTTGAAAGTATGGAAGCCAATGAGGATGAATTCTGTAGCTTGGTCGTTTTGTGTTGTGTGAATAGAGGGAAAATAATCAGTGGTGAATTTTTGAAAGCGTATAACTGAGTTCTGTTCCACGGTTCCCCCGGATCCTTTGTATTTGGGATCCGGCTAGTACAACTAGAGGGATCCGGCTACTGTGGACAGAAAAGAAGTTGTTTGGCATTATTTTTGTAGTAGGGTTATAATTTAGCTTGCAAAAAAATAGTTCGGAGGTATTAGATGAAGATTGTTTTTGAATGACGGCTTTTGATGAATCACATATCGAGGGTTCATATGTGATGGCGGCGTTAGTTTGACGAATCAAAAGGAGTATTATTCTTGATGATGAAAAAAGACGGAAAAGTGACGAAAGAGACTTCTAACGATGTTAGTGATTAATAAACAAAGAGAACTTATGAAAATAAATTGAACTCATGTAACCTATCTAATGAAAAGTAAAACATACCTCTATGCTTCTTGGTTTGGCATAATACCAAAAATACTTCATGAGCTTTTAAAGTAATCCTTTGTACTTGGTGTACGTAAGTTGTGATTACTTTTTAGATCCTTCCTTGAATGTTGACTTCATTATTCTTTGAATGAAGATTTTGGAGAGATTCTAGCATGAAGATTTCTTAAGAGCAAAAGTTGTTAGAATCATCTATCAATGTCCAACAAAATGATTTAAAAGAAAATATGACCAATAAAAAAAATCCTTCTTTGTAGTTTTCAAACATACACGGATCGTATCAAGTCTTTAAAGTACAACATACTTTAAGAAACTTGGTAACGAAGCTCTGATGCCAATTGAGGAAAACTAGAAGGGGGGGTTGAATAGTTTTACCAATTTAAAACTTCCTTTTAAATATTTAGATCGACATATGTCAATCTATTTGATTGTTTATGTTGGACGTTGATAGATAGATATATAAACGTGTAATGAAATATAAAGAGCAAGAAGCACATCACCACGACACAAGTTATTTATAGTGGTTCGGCTACAAGGACACCTTCCTTGCCCTACTCCACTCCCCAAGTCTCCTACTCGAGAGTTCGTAAGCACTACACTAACTCCTTATGGCGGAGAAGCCTTCACAACGTCGTTTAACCTTTTTCCGGTACAAAGCTAAATACCGAGTTCCTTCACACCAAGGCGAACCACACCTAGTACAACGTCGCCTACCCTTTATACGGTTCTAGGCTAACCACCGAGTTCTTTCACACCAAGGAGAACTAATCCTATCACAACGTCGCCTACCCTTTATTAGGTACTAGGCTAAGCACCTAGTTCCATTACTATGGAGGAACTACTACCCATCACAACACAACACCTAATCTCAAGGAGATCTACTCCTTGTTACAACACCATCAAGGATATCACCATCCTTGGATCTAGTACTAGTCTATCTTGTACATTGAAACACACCATATCGATTGTACATCTAAGGCACCTTTCACTAATGCCTTTAGCTAGATCTTCAAGACACCTTTCACTAATGTCTTGTGGCTAGATCTTCAAGACACCTTTCACTAATGTCTTGTAACTTGGCTTCTAGGCACCTTTCACTAATGCCTACAATATGGACGATCGACACCTTTCACTAATGTCTTCGTCTTGACCCTTGAGACATCTTTCACTAATGTCTTCAACACTACACTTCTTAGAGGTAAGAAAAGAATCATCAACAAGAAGACTTCAGTAGCCTTGATGATGAGGAAGCATGGCAACTCTTGGACTTGAGCTTGCTCGACTTCAAAGGTGGTGATCTTGCCTTTAAGAGGAACCTAGAAGATCACACAAAAACAAAAGACAAACTACATAGATCACTTAGATCTGAGGTTAGAGGGTTAGAATACTTGGGGAAGTATGTGTGTGAAGTGATACATAGAAAGGAAGAAATGGCTCTCTATTTATAGAGAAAATTCTCTACTGTTCCCCAGATTCCACGGATCCCTTCCACTTGGGATCCGGCTAGCACAAAGCCAGGGATCCGTGGAATGCTCCTCTTTGCCCATGGGTATTTTTGGTTATGGGTCATGGGTCATGGGTTATGGGTTGATCCATGGTTTTCTTTCTAGATACAATGAACTTGGTTAAGTGGTATATATAAAACCATGGGTTATGGGTCAATACCATTTGCTAGTTTTGACCCATTTTAGTATTTACATGTTTTTACCCATTTTAGCATATACATGTTTTTACCCATTTTAGTATACTTAGTTTAAGTATGTGCTAACCCAATATGTAAACATTAGTTGTTGTACATATATATCTAAATCATAAAATCACTTAAGCTTGTTTTAGTGTTTTATGTGAAAACGTAAGTGTGTTAGGAAACTATTAACTCAAACTATTTACGTACTCTATTTGTTTCGTTAAAATGATTTTACGTTTGTTATCGACAAAACATTAGAAGATCGTAAAATATAAATAAACGTTTTTACGGCTTATTTGTATTAACATATAGGTTTCATGTTCGATTAAAGTTCAAGGGTTTTCAGGACTGATGTTTGACTTGGGGTGATAACAACACAGACACATGGATACAAATCAATGACGAGTGTTTTAGGGTTTATTCTTCAATGAAAATAAGGGTTTGTGTTGGCTCTAGAGATCGAGCAGCTGGTGAAGCTGTCATGAGTAATTACGGTTGCTAGTACAATATGTTTCTGCTGCTACTTATGGCTTTTATTCTTAACGTGTAACTGCTGCTGCTAAGTATCATATATGTGCAATTTGTTGGGCCTTAACCTGCTGCTGTTTCATTAATGATATCTGGTTAATCTGCTATAATGATAAATCTGCTGCTACTTTAGAGATAACCACTGCTCGTCATTTTGTTCCACTGCTAGTAGTTCCACTGCTAGTGTTATCGATTACCACTGCTCGAGCTTGTTACCACTGCTACGTTCCATGGTTTCCACTGCTGTACATGAGTTCAGAGTATCGAGTTTATACTGCTGTTTGCATGGTACGTATACAAGATTGAGTTTATATTGTTGTGTTTAAAGTACTACTATGAAGAAGGATGATGGAATATTGTGTGGAAGGTGGTATATATTATGGACAAGCAATTAAAATAATATCATGGGACACACTCAATATTTATGGGGCGGTGGTCATGTGTGTTATTAATTCAACGATGGTGTGGTAATTCATTCTTGTGTTATACATGTTTGCCTACACATAATCTTTGTATGAATTGGTTGGTTAGTGGATACATATACGTCCATGCATTTATTTTGTCATTGGTTTTGAATGAGAAACAATTAATTAGCATGCTACTATGGGTTAGATCACGTGATGGAGAAGGTAGGCTATATTACGAGGGATAACATCAATATTCGTTTTATGCTTATGAAAGTTTATCAATTAATACTGCTATCTACTTTTGGTACTACTAACATGTTCAAGCTACTTGTTTTTCGATGTGTCATTCATGGTTTGTACTGCTGAGCTTGTCCGAGAAAGGTTGTTCTACTACTAGTGTTATTCGATATAAGATATTTCTATGGCTTTTATAATTCGATATCGGATAATACACGGTTTTTAGTTCTCGTATGGTTTTGGATTTGAGGGGAAGTTGTTCATGGTTTGATTATTGAACAACACACATGAAAGAAAAGTTGTACAAGTTTTTGGTACGGATTTTTGGATACACACATGGATTATTGGTTCACACCCAGAAGATTGGAATTTGTTCTTAAAGGTTTTTAAAAGCTGGTTTTGGAGATTTATTGAATAGGTGATTACGAAGATGATTGATCATAAATTATTTGATATTGTAGTTGAGTTACACATATTCGTGCTCTTATCATATCTCAAAGTGGGTGTTACACTTTGGAGATAACTTGTTCGTGCTTCAATGATTATGACAACGAATTGACGAATAGTAGATGAAGGTTTTCGTCAAGGGATTGCGGTCTCCCTATACACCAAGATTGGGTATACGTTCAATGTCATCTTTAGTACAAGACATAAGACACAAGTTTGGGTTATTCTACTTCTTTATCAAGTTTGTTATATTTGGTTTTCTTCACATGTGATCATTACATAGAGCCTACAGATTTGATGTTCATGCACCACTCAAGGGGAAGTGTTTGATTCTTACTACTATTGATTAGTATTACTACTGATAGTTTAGATTTCTACTGTTTCAAGTTCATTTTTAGTTGCGGAAAACTTCATGGAGGGTAATTTGAAACATTGGAAGGCTTAGATTGGAAGTATGATATTGGTTCGTGGTGGTCAAGATCAAGTTTGCATATGTTCTCTATTTGTTGATAACAAAAAGGGGAAGAGATGTTTGAGTGGCATGGCATGGATTAAGGGAAAGACAAGGAAGACAATATTTGTTTCATTTAGGGAGATGTTTACATCTCAACTTCTGCTACTTCGTCTAGGGAAGTTCGTACACGACTTTGTTTGTTTTGTCATCATCAAATAGGGGAAGATTGTTGGGATTCTTGATTTGATGAGACAAAGTAAATAAAAGAATGAAACAAAGGGACTTAAAGTGACAAAGATGAAACCTACAAAAAGATGGAGGGACTTGCTTGCAAAAGAAGATTTATTATTTAGTCCTTCGTAGAGATTTGTAAACCCTAATCCTCTAGTATATAAAGAGGACATGGGGTATAGGTTTTATACAAGTCTTCCATAATGTAGTCTAAAGGGGGGTGTGTGTGTAACCTAGACGTGTTTTTATAAATGTCTAGGGTTAGAGTTTGTTTAGTTTAGCCTCAAGGATCTTTGATCCCTGTTACAGATTAGGTGTAACCGTATTATTCTGATCAAATAATATTTGAGGCTTGGAGTGAATATAATGAAAAACCTTGTTCAATAACAAAGTATCGATTTGTTTATTCCGCTGTGCATGTAATAGTCTTTGTTATTGTTAATCCCTAGCGCTCTAAACGGTCCAAGGAGTCTATCAAACTTCACAAAGTTAACTTAGAATTAGCACCAAATGTACGTAGGGGAAAACTGAAGATACGCAATATATTTATTCAAAACAGACGATTTACGCAATAAAAATTAGAAATTATCAATATACGCAAAATACTTTCAAATTGTGAACAAAATACGCAATATACCGGGAACTAGCAGGTTACTGGGTTACCAACTCTGAAAAGTTACAGTAATGGTCCCTGTGTCTTGCGTTGAGTTTCACCGGTCATCCTTTGATTATTTTTTCGTTTATAAAAGTTACAGTTATGGTCCCTATAGTTTGTGTTGACTTTCACTTTTAGTCATTGTCTTTTTTTTCCACTTATAACTTTTTTTTTCTTTTTTACTTTTTTTTCATTTATTCATAAACTTTTTTTTCTTCTCTTTTTTCCAAATTTCAAACCAATTTATGTAATATGATCACTTTTACACTTATTATACATATACTTTAAAGTGACAATTTTATTTTTTTAACGCACTGTTTACAAAAAAAAAGTTCTTTTTTACTAGTACTTCTTTTCTTCCATTTATTCATACAAGCTTTTGTATTTTTTTTTCTATATATATTTTTTTTTTTTTAGTGTTGCAAAAGAAGGTCTTGTAGGATCGTGTATAATATGTTGTTTGATGATTCGGGTAGTTTAGGGAGATGATTAAACAAGAGAGCCATTTTTAGAGAGATGAAGAGAGGAGATGGAATTCTAGAGAGAGAAATAAAACACAAAATGCAAGGTTAGCTTCACTAGTTCCAACCCTCTACCTTGGGAGGTAGAGGGTATTTATAGTTACAAATAATACGCCCTCCGGTCGGGCTGTGGATCTGGCATACATTGGGTAAAGACCCGTCCTTCCTCCACGGTGTTACACTAAACTACTCTACGCTAATAACTAACTAATTAACTACAAAATAATGTAAATAACGACAAGTCTACGAGCTAACTTATGCTAGATAATATTTGGGGTGACCGACTCTTCACAATGGAATTTCCAATTCCTAACAATCTCCCCCTAAGGGAGGTCACCCCATGTTTTACATTTTGAATCCTAGCATTCTATTTAATCTTTAGTCTTGAGCTCGTAGACTTCAATTCTTCATTGTCCGCATTCTTTGTGCTTTAGCAGTGATTCCTCAAAGTCCGACTGCTTTGTACTTTTAGTGGAGGTCTTTAACTGATCCACATCTTGATGATCTTTGAGTTTTCTATGAGATCATCAGCCATAGCAAATCTCTGGATCACCCTTTATTGTGTTGCCATCATGTGAAGTTGTGATTTTCAGACCGACATGCTCACACTTTCTGGATCATGACATCTTTTCATCAGAGTAGCTGAAGCTTTTACTGGTTCAAGATATTTGCAACACCGTAGCAGAAGCATAGTATAAAAATATATGAGCCAGGTTCTGTAGATATGCATAAGTCATGATTTCTTCAATTAAGTGTGGATGTTGTGAGCATGCGGCTTTGGATTGACTTCTCAATTCTGATCAGCCGCAACTGTCCAAGTGTACCTGCAAACAACAGTTCGCAATAAAACACACGAAAGTGTCTTTGATCACTTTCGTTGAATTGAGGTACACGGCCCACGGTTCCCCGTTGATCAGTACAAGTACTGCCTGTGATCAGGTATAATTTTGAAGAATCTCCTTGACAGGGTTTCGCAGCTGCTCTAGCTGTTCTCAAACTGGAACGTCTCAAAGAAGACAACACGGAGTGAGTGAACCAGCGAATTGAGATTCACTGATTGAAGAAATATTGATTTGAAAACAATCGCGTATTGCTTAGAAGAAAGAGTTTTGCAATACGACGAAGGTTTTATGAGAAAGATCAATTTTTAATCAAAAATACTTTTTATATTTGAAAAGAGTACACATTCGATGTGCTAGAGAAAAGAAGAGATTCGTACATCGAACGGTTTTTTCAAAAGTATTTTTTTTTCAATCAGAGATACTTTTTGTGTTTGAAATATGAATACACATTCGATGTGCTAGAGAAAAGAAGGTTTGCACATCGAACGGTTTTTCCAAAAGTATTCGTCAATTCATTTCCTGGACAAAGGTTGATTCAAGAATGAATCGCCCCATTGTTTCTATCCAGTTGTCACAAGCTTGATCTTTAGAAAAGATCTCACATGTCACCGACCAAGAGCTTGTTTGATGTTGGCTCTAGAAGGATTTCCATCTTCATCGTGAATACTTTTACATATCACTCGGATGTTCTGGCAATACCACAAGGATAATGTGTAGGACTCTCAATATATACTTACTTTCCACATTTGTGTAAAACAGCAAGTCTTTATTATTTTTGTGTCCTAAAGAGATATTGTGGATGTTCTCTTGGCTCTAGACTCAATAGTGCATATTTGATTTCCTATGCCGGAGACTAGGGAGAGGGTCTCCTTCTTCAATATCAACTATCTCTAAGAGAGAGTCGATAGATTATGTAGGTTCTCTATGAGAATGAAACAAGTCCTTTTAAGAGGAACTTGAGTAGCTTGGGAAGGTTAGGTGCAGTGCGTCACTGGGTCCATGACGTCTTGTCTTCAATACCGGTGTTACTTTAGTAAGCACCAGTAGCATATGAATTGAACCCGGTTTCTGCCCTAAGGTTGAATAAATTGAGGGCTATTTCTTTTCACCCTTTTTACATTCAATTCTTTTTCATTCTTCAACCCCTTCAGTACTTACCGACACTTCATAACTAGAACCTTGTTGGGTTTATTCCAGCTCTAGCTCTGTCTCAGTCCGCACTCTTCCCATTTCTCACTTGTCTCCTTTTTTCATCATACCTAAGGACTCTACACTATCTAGTGGATTGTCCCTGGGTAGATCCCTCTGGCTCTGGCGGGATCATGGGAACGAATACCTAACCTAACCATCCTTATAACACCATGCATAAAGTAAATTGGTAGGTCTTTTGGTATTGTTCTTTCCTTCTTGAAACCAATTGAAAAATCATTTGGAAAATCAATCAAGGTACTTGTGATATAAAATCAAAACATTTTGTACCTTAATTGTTTTTGATCTTTTAGAAATGCTCCCCCTCAACATGTGCATAAGATTTTGAAATTGTTCAGCACATGGAGGCAAGAGTTCTTTGAAATGATTTCTTGATCACAATTTCCTTAGAAAAAGCCATTTGAATTTCTTTGGTAAATTCTCCCCCTCAATATGTGCGTAGGATATTTGAAATCATTTTATCACTTAGAGGCAAGAGGTTTTTGAAGTACTTTTCATGATTGCCAATAGAAACCATTCACTCCCCCTCAATATGTGCATCGATATACGAAAGAGTTTGGCACATATTAGAGAGAACTTGCACTTTGAATCAAAACGATCATCTTTTATCAAATTTCATATTAAATCACAAATTCTCCCCCGATCAAAAATATCAAACCCTTTGAGATTTTGGATCCCAAGTGATTTAATAAGGTTTAGAAAACATGGGAGAAAATGTGCCTGATTTAAAAGATCTTCTGGTTTATGGTTAAATGCTCCTCCACAATCATGTGCATTATGTTTTTCAAAATCGTTTGGCATATGAAGGAAGGAGAACATTTGAAACAATCACCTTTTAAAATCGATTTGAGATTTAAATCACGATCTCTCCCCCAATCAAAATTTTCAAACCTTTTGAGATTTGTGATCCCAATTGATTTAAATCATTTAGAAAATTTTAGGGGAAAGACGTAGCAAGATTTAATTTTGAAAAATGATGGATAAGGAACAGTTTTTCGACATTAAAGATTGTTAGTGTCAGGTATGATAGTTTTAAAGAGATCTTTAAGTAAAATAAAAAAAATTCACAATCAAACAAGAACAGAAAAAATTTCATTTTGAAAGATCTTTGAGTTTTAAAGAGAATCATACCATGACATAACATTAAATCTTTAGATCACCACTTATTTTGTACAAACGGACTTGATTGATGAACTATTGTTTGAAAATATATTAATTTAAATCACTCTCCCCCTCAATCGATGACCGTAGTCGTTGATTGAGTGACTTAAGTTTTGATAAAATAAAGTCCGGTGATTTCCAAAATTTAGTCCAATTTATTTTCAAAACAATATTTTTCCATTTTCAAAGCAACATTTTCAAATTTTTTTAAAAAATGGTATCATTCACTACTTTTCTTGCACAAGATGCGTTAGGTGGTTGAGCTGCTTCTGTTGTTGCTGTAAGGTATGAAGAAAACCATATGCAAATGCAGTGAGACCTCTGAAGTTGCATCTGTCGTGCCAACTATCCATAGAGAGATCTAATTAAGCTCCGTTTCTTCTTTTGTCGACCCAAGAAATAGTTGCCATTTCCTTTCGGCATCCAATCATCATCATTTGTGGGATCCGGAATGGGAAAATTCTTATATACCATGTAATCTGCATATGTTAGTAGAAACAGATAGACATGTATGGTGGTCGACAACACCCAAACAGCAATCGACTAATAAAAGTCAATTCAACATATCAATCAGTTCATATAAGGCATGGGATTTATGTGTTTATCAAACTCTAATCATCTAATCCTAACAATCATATCCTAGGCACTTAGTCCTTCAACATAGGTTAACATCATTTTTTAGTTAAGCATATAGGATAATAGATAAGCTCGTTTAAATGATATAAATTTGAAAACATTCTCCCCCTCAATCAATGGCTCATTTCCTGAAAAGTTTAAAAGCACTGAAGTCATTGATTGAGTTTTCAATTTTTACGAAAACTCTGAAACTGATTGATTTACAAGCAACTCGATTTCCACTATTTTGAAATACAACAAATATTTTTCTGAAGAATTTTAGACGGAAAAACATTTGTGTAGGAACAGCAGTCCTTCGACATACTTTCCTCATTTTGTTTTAGGATAAGTGCACGAATATTTTGAAAATTTGTTTTAGCGCAGCACTTTCCTTCTTTAAAGAGTGGGTTGCTATCTGAAATAATAGCAAGCCATGGTTTAAGCACGGGTTACAGTCTGAAATAACTGCAAGCCATATTTTGAGACATGTTTTTGGAAAAGAATATTTACACCTCCTGCTCGAACTTCATCTATGGTCCCATGCCATTATTGAATGACATTTCTAAGACCGTAGATGTTATCGATACCAGAAGACATGTCTTGAGAAAACAATATTTTTGGTATTTTTAAATTTTCTGATTTTTATGGGTTTTTGTTGGTTTTATATTTTTCTATTTTTTTGCAGGTTTTATATTTTTCTGTTTTGCTTTTTGATAAATATATACACAGATAGATTAGATGATATAGTTTAAGAAGATGATGATACGAGTACCGAGATAAGGATATCGAGCAGCCCCGTTGTAGAAGATAGAAGTCATCATCCCTAAAACTTTCACCACCAAAGCTTCCGAGGCTCTTGCATTGAAGAAAGAAATTGAACCATCTGAAAGTGAGACTTTGGCAGCTTCCCCCCAAACCGAAAATCCTTTAGCTGAGCAGATTCAAAGCTTTCTTTGAAGCTTCCCTTAGCCAGGTGCACAAAGAAGCACACCATTATCATCGATCTTGCTGCTCCTTTTAAGAATGATCATTGATTCTTCGTTCGGGGTTATATCATCAACAAGAACAGCAAAGTATCATCCCACTCATAAATAATCTTCTCACATTTCATAGCCACTGAAGTCAGAAGCAATCCATTCCAAAAGGTGTCAAGAGAACAATTCCATCAAGTAGTTGAATTGATGCAGTCAGCCTCTAGGTAAAAGCTCAAGAACCCGAATACACATATACCCAAAGACAGAGAAACTTATAACATCGAAGTAGCAGATTAAGTCCAATAGCCAAAGAATAACCCCGATGTATACTTTTCTCTCCCCCTGAAGAAAGTATATGAAGCTCAAGAACCCGAAGTACCCGAATGCCCAAAGAGAGAATAACCGATAACATTGAAGAAGCAGGCCGAATCACTGATTATCTCTGTGGATGACTATCTCTGCGGATGTCAACTCCGGAATAAGTGATTATATCTCTGAATCACTGATTAAGCACTCAAGTAAAACAGCTGAGCGTCCCCCAATGTACACAATCTCTCTCCCCTGATGATTTCGATAGCATCGAAATCATCACACACTTGTGTACCTCTTTTGTCACCATAAACTAACTCTTCCATCTCTTCCCCCACATAGTTGGAATAAGAACACTAAACGCCATGAGTCAAACCTTGAGTGTCTCTGCGGTAATGACATTTGTCTTCCCGGGATATCTTCAATCACTTAGAAGTATTAAGTTCATCAAGTTTACTCGCGTTTAGATACGTGTCTCCTTCCCCCTTGCTGGTTTTGATGCTTCAGAATCAGCAACACATTATAACAGCCATTATCTTTAAATCTTTTTAGAAGAACATCATTAGCTCAGATGTATCTGTGAGAATCAACTTGCTGAAGAATGTGAGCAAGTCTAATTGGGATTGAATCTGCTTTCACTCTCCCCCAATTAGTGCTCTCCCCTAAACCGACAATCTTTTAGATAAATGCCTTGAACAAGAAGATTCTTTGGATAATCAAATGCAATTCGTCTTTAGTCTTCTAACATGCCGTAGAAAGTGTAGAACCGACTGTAGACTCGACCTTCTTCAAGATTGTCCAATTGGGGATTAGAAATTTAACATCTTCAACTTACCAAATGCATTCCCGTTAAATTACAAATAGCAAATCCCCTTAACTAAGATCCCTCCCAATCAAACAAGAACAGAAAGATGTTCATCAAAGAAATCAACCCAGCAACTAGAAGCACTTTGTCATTAATCAAATCAGCCCGTGTGAAGATGTCAACCAACGGCTCTTAGAAGAAACTCCATGTAAAGATGACCCGATAAGAAGAAGCTCGATTCTTACATGAGTTTGGAGCCGTATGACCATATATTCTCATAAGTAACTCAACATGCAGAAGTTATCATACTTCTTCTCCCCCTCAAGAATTGCATACGGAGATGCCATTCTTGATTGAATAATTGAAAATCATCCAAATGCATTCTATTCACACTTCTCCCCCTCAAAGGTAGCATATGATGTCACCATCGTCATTATAATTGAGCAAGTGGAATAAGAAAATAATTAACGGTAGCCCGGTTCACTTGATAATTGAAAGCGCATGGAAAAAGCATGAAGCATGTTGATGAGAATGGTCATAATAAGAATATTTCTCTTCTTCCGAAGATAATGCGCACTGAAGCGTACACATTTCTTTTCTTTGAGGAACGAGGCTTGAACTGTTGTGTTCAAACGTCATTAGAAGATTTCTCTTCTTTTTAAGATAAAGCGCACTGAGACGTACACTTTTCTTTTCTTTAGAGAACGAGGCTTGAACTGTTGTGTTCAAACGTCATTAATCTCTCTCTTTTCATTCTCTCTTGTCAAACTTGTTATCAATCCCATTATCATTCAGTAGGCTCTTTGTCGTGATAGCTGATGGAGAAAATCCAATATGATGAATTTGACCACCCGAACTCATGACTTAAACTTGCACATATGTAACAAAGAGTGATGCCGAGAGTTCATCCTCCATTGAATTACTAAGTACTCTATACTCTTCATCCAACCAACCATCAAGTATTAGACGTACATCACCTCTTGAAAATCCACAATTTAATGTGACAGTGAGCACTACAACGTAACTCCTTAAAGTGATAGTTATTTTGTGGTGATAAGAGCCCAATTCCCCCAAGTGGTAAAAGAAAAGGAAAAAGTCACCCAACAATAACTAGATTTCCAAGTCTTCGTTTTTGATAATAAGCTCGAACAAGGATCTTGAAGAATCTTCATCCAACCATCCCCGATACCTTCAGATACTAAGTACACGCGCCCGTGATATTTCACTTCAACCTCAAATAAATAATAGTGAATTAACCCCATTGTCACATCTTCAGGTTAAAAGCCCACATCTAGCCTCCTTTGATATTTTAAGTGAACTATGATAATGGTTTTCATCCCGACCATGGTTAAAAGCACATAACCCCGTAAAACCATGTAATAACCAAACTGCCATGACGAATATCCAAACACACATCCAATTCATGAAGTACACCCTTTTATCCCTTCTTTGAAGCAGAAACCGTAGCACCAGCATCAGATAAGATCCTGAAATACACTTTCCTTTCTCCAGGATGGTTCCATCATTATGGGATTTTACAATTCTATGGTTTAAACCGAGAAATTGATTTTTTCGCGGGATTTTATAGAACCAAGAATCAACCGTAAGAAAGATCCGGAAATGCACTTTACTTTTCCCAGGATGTTTCCATTGTCACGGGATTTTACAAGTCTATGATTTAAACCGAGAAATAGATTCTTTCGCGGGATTTTACAAAATCAAGACAAAATCGTAAACAATGTCAGCTTGAATGTGTTATGACAACTTTGGTTTCGGTGAATATCTGTTTTTAGGGGAACATGCAGCGGTTCATCAATGGTTCATAATCCAACATCAACAACATCATCAACAATTCTTTACCCATATGTGGACAACTTCACAAACCATACTAAGTCAAGAAGTGTACACTACTTTCCCTGGAGGTTGACCGTAACACATCAAAGTACACGTTTCTCCCCCATGATGGTTTTGAACTTTCGGAATCATCATAACGTGTACAACCATTTGCACGAGAAGTTCTTGTCATAAATAAACATCTTGTAAAATCATGACTGATACATTTTGTAGCGAAAAATATTCCATGAGAATTGCTGATCACATCTCATCCATTAAATACTTTGGCTAATATATCATTCACAAATTCTATCGATAATTGTTGTGACCATTTGGTGAAGTAAACCCGATATACGAAACTTGAACCTGAAGTAGAATTCCCCAAGATTTGTTACTTAAGCTTGTACTAATCCTTGTGAAAAGAAACGGTGTACCCAATGTACAAAACCTCTTGACGTATCCTCAACTGCGTGAGACACCGAAGTGATAGCTACATTGTGGGTTAAGTGAGAAAGAATCACAAAAGTAACTAGATAGCCAAGTCTTTATCATATTCAATAAACGCCCAAACAAGTCATCTTCACGGAGGGGAAGAAAGAAAGAAGACGATATAAGTACTCGTACCCAGAAAACCTCACTTCAAACTCAAATAAGAAATACCGAACATACAACCCCGTAGTCAACCAAAATAAGCCGTGACACTTGCCATTTTGATAAGTCATTTAAGCTCATGTGTTTCAGCAGTCCATGAATCCCACGAGTAGATCCAATCATACAAAGTCCACAACCGATCCATTGAGAAGCCCAATCACACTCCACACAAATCCAATGTCCAAGTCCATAAATCACAAAACGCAAAAACTTTGCCTATATCTATCCATTCTCCAAACGCAGTCCATGAACTCATCTCATCAAAATGTATAAAGCTCACGTCCGATCCTCTTAAATCCATTAAAATGCATAACAGCCCATGTCTCATCTAAACTAATAACGCTCATCTCATCAAAACGCAAAAGTTCATCTCGCAAAAATTTAGCCCATGTGAAGAGAATTGATCCAACATCAAACAGTTAATCAAATAGTTAAGGCCGATCCAAAACATGGTGATGCAAGGCACAATAACAATCCTAACATATCTGGTCCAACTCCTATCCAACATTTCGTTTAGAAAGAATAAGCCCACAAACCAAGTACCATACCCGGTCCAATATAGGTGATATTCCCTAATATTTCGGATATAAAAACACACTAAAATTCATGACAACCCTAATATTTCTCATATAATCCTTAACCCTAATCACAAACATAACGCCCCCAAACATTCTTTCCCACATAACAGCTTAACACCAAGACTTAAATCCACTCAACTCAAACCATAAACTCACTCAAATATGTCACCTCCATCTCAACCACGGATGACACATCAAACACAGATCAATAAAATGCTTCATCATACGAGTACCAGGCAAGTATTACCATTGTGACTACAACTAACTCGCCACAGGGATGGCTGGAGTTGAAGTATCGGCATAAAGATTAAGCCAAGGTAGGTTAAAATCTTGTACCATTGTTGCGTTTGGCTAGACGAATCAAATAAAGAAACTAACACAATTGTTAGTATTCTTCTCTTTATTGTTCGTATATAATCAATGATATCGAATTTATACTTTGTCATAGAACGAATTAAAGATGTGATTCAACAATATTGTTGACTTCATTTCTTCACTTTTGAAAAATATCAAATTTATTTGATCAATGATGGTGGTTTCATTCGTGTATAGATCTGAAAAGGCCATAAAATCATTTTAACCACGAAGAATCTGAGATCGTTTTATTCATTAGAGTTAGAGTTTTGAAATATCCCATATAACGAATAAAAGGTTTGATTTAACACTCTTGTTAAATACTCATCTTTGTTTTTCGGATATTATCACAAGGCATGGATCAATGATGGATTTATTCGAGTAAATGAACATTTTAAGGTCGAAGATGAAATGGAACCAACTCGACAAATCTGAGATCTAACTAATTGTATGTTTATTTTTCAGTCGAGTCTTGAGGTAGTTTTGAATTTGTGAGATAGAAGTTGTTGTAGACGTAAGACATAGAATCTGTGATTGTAGATGTTTGTTGAAATTGTAAAGTTGAATGAAGATAAGAATCATTTGATTTTTGAATATGCTTGTTGTTTTAGTACTAGATGATATTCTGATGTTCTTGTTGGTTTATGTTGATGATTGATGTTTGAATGTTGTCTTGATGTTGTATGATGATATTGAATATCTGATGTTTGAGAGTCTGTGATTAGTTAACCATGAAGGAAAACGCTTTTGACCATTCTTCTTATTCACAAACTTTAACAAGTCGCTTAAATTTTTACAAGTCAAAAAGCTTTTGACTCAAGAATCAAAACGCTCAAATCAGCTCAAATCGCTTACTGATTGTTGGACAGACTGCATCTTAAAAAAGACAAGTCGCTTTTGACCTGGTCAACGGATATTAAAATAACAAATCGCTTCAGTAAAATAGACAAATCGCCTTTGACTTTTTTTAAAAAGTCAACAAACCTCTATAGGTTCATTGAATCTGGACAGTTTTGACAAACCTCTACGAAGAACATCATAACACCAGCAGCAGATTTGACCATAATCAAAACATCAATAACCAGCAGATTCATGCAAAACCAGCAGCAACACATAGAAAACATCAAACACATACAAATTCTCAACAACAGACAGCATTAAACATGAACAAACCGCATAAATAAAACCGCTAAAAACTATTCGAATCAACACAAACAAAAAACCCTGGCTCTGATGCCAATTGTAGGATCGTGTATAATATTTTGTTTGATGATTCGGGTGGTCTAGGGAGATGATTAAACAAGAGAGCCATTTTTAGAGAGATGAAGAGAGGAGAGGGAATTCTAGAGAGAGAAATAAAACACAAAATGCAAGGTTAGCTTCACTAGTTCCAACCCTCTACCTTGGGAGGTAGATGGTATTTATAGTTACAAATAATACGCCCTCCTGTCAGGCTGTGGATCAGGCATACATTGGGTAAAGACCCGTCCTTCCTCCACGGTGTTACACTAAACTACTCTACGCTAATAACTAACTAATTAACTACAAAATAATGTAAATAATGACAAGTCTACGAGCTAACTTATGCTAGATAATATTTGGGGTGACCGACTCTTCACAATGGAATTTCCAATTCCTAACAGGTCTACAAGGCCGATTAATCACCGATTAGGTGCTACTGGGCCACTGACCTTTCTGATTTGTGTAAATCGTTCTAAAAAATGGGTCAAACATGGTCAACAGCGGTTAGCGATGGTCAAACTTGTCGAAAACATGAAAATCTTACCGCAAATACCCTAAACTCGATGTAAATTAGTTATAATAACTTAAAATCACTGTTTATATCTATTACAAGATACTTTTCAAGGAAAATCTTGCCGAAAATACCAACACTTGCCGTAAATACCTAAAACTTGCCAAAAATATCAATACAATTAATCACCGATTCACTGTTTTTGCAACCCTGAACAAATGTAATCACATATAGTCGCTGTTTATATCTGTTACAAGATGTTTTTAAGGAAAATATTTTCGGGAATACCCAAAACTACCCAGAAATACCCAAAACTTGCCAAAAATACCAATCCGATTAATCATTGATTAATCTCGCCTAGACCGATTACAAGCTACAGAGGGGTCCACCGCCTCACTACCAATTCACGATTTTTGCAACCTTGTTTTTTTGTAAAGTGACAAATTTTTATATTCTTTTTTTAATTTCATATACTAATTTTTTTTTACTCTTATTACACTTTTTTCTTTTACACTTATTCACACGCTATTTTCTTACGCTTATCACACTTTTTTCCACACAAGTTTTTATTATTATTATTTTTTTACACTAAATTTGTTTACCACTCAGCAAAATGACATTAACATTTTTTTACACTTATTAAACTTATACTCTAACGAAACTTCAGAATAAAAAAAAATAGTTAAATTTTTATAAAAGTTGCGTTATTCTTATACTTACACTTTACACCCCTCATGTGACTTATATTTCTTTAAAAGAATTTGTTGTGTTAAAGTATATATATAATAAGTGTAAAAGTGAAGAAACACAATTATCACTTTACAAAAAAAACAAAGAAAAAGAGAAGAAAAAAAATACAAAACTTGTATGAATAATTGAAAAAAATAATAATTTTTTTTTTACTAAACGTTGTGTTAAAGTATATGTATAATAAATGTAAAATGGTAGAAACAAAATTATCACTTTAAAGTATATGTATAATAAGTGTAAAAGTGATCATATTATGTACATTGGTTTGAAATTTAGGGAAAAAAAAGTTATATGAATAAATGAAAAAAAAAAAGAAAAAAAAAAGAGTTATAAGTGAAAAAAAAGACAAGAACTAAAAGTGAAAGTCAACGCAAATCATAGGGACCATTATTGTAACTTTTCTAAGTGAAAAATTAGTCAAAGCATGACCGGTGAAAATGAACGCAAGCCACAGGGACCATTACTGTAACTTTTTAAAGTTGGTAACCGGGTAACTTGCTAGTTTCCGATCATATTGCGTATTTTATTCACAATTTGAAGGTATTTTGTGTATACTGATAATTTTCAAAGTCCGTTGTATAAATCGTCTGTTTTGAATAAATATGTTGCATATCTTGAGCTTTAACCTGTATACATACATAGCACCCATTTGCTAACTCACCCAAGACTCAGTGGAGTTTTGTAGTACTTGAAAATTGGACCATGATCCATTTATGTTGTTGTAACAGATTTTCTATTTTTAATTAAATTGCCTAGTTACAAGACATTTTCCCTAATAGATAATTATAGACTACACGCTATGCGTCACACCCCTCGTTTCTCAAACCTTCAACATGTCGAGATTGTTAATGGAAAATGTTATACTTCAAAAAAGAAACACAATCCGTATTCTTAGGATATGTTAGAAGGTTGTTCTAAAAAATTCCTGTAACATTAGTGGCATCCTTGTTTCGTATGAAATGTGATTTGTACACTACACAGTATGATCCGTATTCCATGCATCACTTTATATGATCAGGGACGGAGCCAGGATTTGTCGTTGGGGGGGGGGGTTCGGCTCGTTACTTTTTCTTAAAACAGTAACCATACTATTACGTGTAGTATACTATGAAATCACAAAGTCTTGCAGCTAGTCATTGATAATGATGTTTATTTGGTTTAAAAAAAATAATCGATCATTTCTCTTTTGTTCATGAAATAATGATCTCCACAAAAACTACGATTTGGTGTCAAATCTTATATTTGCGGCCATTTAAAATTTTAGAATCCTAGAAAGTTTCATTGTTCTATTGATTTGACCACAAAGTATCTTATGGACTTACAAACTTCACATTATATACTGTTTAAAAAATGGAAATAACATAAACTTATATATTCTAATTGCTTGTTGCTATGATGTTTTAAAATTGTTTATGTGATGTAAAATATGTAAATCTCAATTAAATAGCATAAAATAATAATACAATAGCATCCTACTTTAAAATATAGAATTATAAAAGGTTAAAGTAAAACAAAGATATGGCAGGATTACCATGGTAGAAAACAACAAAAACATAAGGATTCGGGGAGCAATTGAGATTACACATATTCGTTTAATTTCATTACTTTACTAGATTGGTTAATAAAGGGGGCCAGGAAGTAAAAATGAAATTCATAAATTGCTTTGGGCCTATATTTATCTAACATTGTTGGGCTGTTGGGGGAGGCCTAAGCCCCCCCCCCCCCCCCCCCCCTCTCCCTCGTCTCTAACACACCTAAGTAACTTATGGTACTGCATTTTTACTTCTATGCGAAAGATATGTTAGAAATGAAAAGTTAATTATTTTTTAAGTTTTTAGTAACATCATAGTGCAAACGAAACACAAAGTAATCTTCGAATAATTCAATGTAAACAATGGCCAAAACCGTACAAAAGAAGAGCAAATTGCATAAAATACGAAGAAATAAATTTATATTGTATATTGTACCATAACTTGTGCATTATAAAACCTAAATTTAATGAAGAGATTATATGCATGTGAATAGTAAAAGAGTTTTATTTATTCGGTAATAAAAAAATTTGACAACTTGGTTTTACTTAAGATAGGTTGTTTGGTTTTGGTTCGTGAAGGACACATGTATATGAGACACACACAACACTTTATTGATATTAAAGGTCTATTTAGTATGACGGAATGAAGTAGCGACGGAATGTAATGAACATCGTAATGGAATAAATGAAGTAATGGAATGACCCATTACTATTATAATTATGTTTGGTTGTTATGATAAAATGGAATGTAATCGATAATATAAAGACTAAAATAGTCTTTGATAATATATTTTTTTTGTTTTGTGGATAGTTAATAAAGGGCTTTTATGTAATTATGATTCCATTACAAGATGTAATGAAGAAAAACAAGGGACCCCCTAATGAATTGAAAAGGTGGTTTATGATGTAATGGGTGATTCCATGTAATGCGTCATTGCATTCTTTAATTGTAAACAAACAAAATATTCTTCATTCCATCGTAATGATCTTTTCCATTCATACTCTTATTACGATGTACCAAACACTACGTAATTACTTGACTTGATTATTCAACTTACATATCTAATACATATTTATAAAACATACACAACTTCTGGAATAATCTTAAACATAACTGACAAATAACTATAATAGAACTGCCACACATAACTAATGATATAAACTACTACACATAACTGACACAAACTGCTATTTCCAATTAAAACACCACCAAATTGTGACTTCACTTTGCAGCTACTATCTTGAGTTGTGGCTTGAGTTTATCTTTAAAATATTCATCCCTTAAACTCAAGTCTTGTCCATCCTTCATTCCAAGCTTCATCTTAAAATTGTTGAACAATTCTGTTGGGAGTGCCTTGGTAAAGATGTCTGCTACTTGATCACGACTCGCCACATGAATCAATTGAACATCATCGTTCCTTACTCGTTCCATGATGACATGGAAACGAACATCTATGTGTTTGCTTCTTTCGTGATGCACCGGATTCCTCGCCAACTCTATTGCTGATTTGTTGTCAATACGTATTTCGGTTGTCTCGTGTTGTTGAGATTGTAGCTCGCTTAATAGGTTCCTTAACCAAATTGCATGACATACACACACCATGAGGCTGCCACATACTATGCCTCATACGTTGATAATGTGACTATCGGTTGCTTCTTAGAGGCCCAAGTAAATATCGCATCTCCAAAATAAAACGCGTAGCCTAATGTGCTCTTGTGATCGTCTACATCTCCGTGCCAGTTGCTATCGTAGTACCCCCAACAACTTGTACTTAGTCGAACTTGAATAGAACAACTCGAGTGACTCTGTTCCTTTTAAGTATCGCAAAATCTTCTTACTACCTTCCAATGTGAATACCTTGGATCCTCCATGAATCGACACACCACGCCAACACTATATGCAATGTCGGGCCTCGTACAAGTTAAGTATCTTAAGCTTCCAACTAAACTTCGGTGTTGAGTCGCATCTACTCGATCTGCTCCCTCAAACTTAGAGAGCTTTGTTCCAGGTTCCATTGGTGTAGCTACTGGAATACATTGTTCCATCTTACTCTTCTTTAGTATGTATTTGGCATATCCCTCTTGAGATAAGAAAATTCAAGATTTACACTATCGAATCTCTAAACCAAGAAAATATTTCATCAAACCTAAATCAGTCATCTCGAACTCTCTAGTCATGGCTTCTTTAAACTCCATCACCATTTTCTCATCATTCCCCATGAATATGATATCATCAACATACAAAGCAACAAATAATAATTTCTTACCATCCTTCTTCACATATAATGTGTGGAAAACTAGAAGGGGGGTTGAATAATTTTACCGATTTTAATTTAAGTTTCAAAGATTTAGATTTGATCTTATGTGAATTCGTATGGATGTATAGATAGTATGAGACAATAAGTAAAGTAAATAATGAAAGCAAGTAAAGTAAAGGATAGAAATTAGCGACACAAGTGATTTATAGTGGTTCAGATACAAGGATACCTTCCTTGCCATACTCAACTCCCCGAGTACTCTACTCGAGAGTTCAAGCACTATGTCAACAAGCTCTTTCAACTTGGCGGAGAAGCCTCACAACGTCGCTAACACTTTTTCCGGTACAAAGCTAAATACCGAGTTCTTCCACGAGGTAGAACCAAACCTTTACACAAACAACTATGTGAAATATGAAATACAATATCTTGCTACAGAAATCTTGTGGATGGACAAATCAATCAAGGACCCTTGGCTTGGATGACTTGTATTATAGCATGATCTCGCCTTTGTGAAGGACCTATATGAGAATCACAACAAAAGATAGAAGAACCGCTAGAATGATCAAAATGATAACAATGAATAAATGACTCGCTATTTAAATGCACAAAAGCCTTCTGTCCCACGGTTCTGGCGGATCCCTCACTTGGGGGATACTGCCAGTGCAAAACCAGGGATCCGGCAGTCTGGGTCATACCAGTCCGGATTTTGGGTTGCAAACCGGGTTATGGGTTATGGGTATGAGCCATGGGTCATGGACTTTGGGTCATGGGTACCCAACAAGATATAATGTATCTAGACAATGGGTCATGGGTCATGTATATTGGGTCATGGGTCATGGGTCATGGATAATACCCAATATGATTTCATGCATGATGTCATGCAATGGGTCATGGGTTATGGATTAGTTCCATGGGTATGGGTCATGGGTCTTGGATATTACCCATCCTATAAACTATTACAACAATTGAATTATTACAACATTTTAAGTAAATGACCAAATGTATACACTTTGCAAAATAACATGTATTCTTATAATTTTACTTATGATAACTTTATATTTGTTATCAATAAAATATAACGAGATCGTAAAATATGAATAAACGTTTTTATGGTTTATTTGTATTAACATAATGCATGTTCATATAGATACTGCAAACACATATTATTTTTTAGATATGAATTGATGCGGTGTTCCATGCCTGGGGGGCTTGTTTTAGCCTGTAGAGTGCCTTGTTCAGTGTGAGTACTTGTGTCTCCTTCCCGACTTTCATAAATCCTGGTGGTTGCTCTACATACACTTCTTCCTCAAGCACACCATTCAAAAACGCATATTTCACGTCCATTTGATATATTTGCCACTTCATTTGTGCCGCTTAAGAAATGAGCATCCTTATCATCTCTATTCTTGCAACTGGTGCAAAGACTTCATCATAGTCGATCTCGGCCTATTGTCGATAACCCTTTGCAACGGCCTTGCCTTGTACCTTCTGACTTCTCCTTGAGCATTCATTTTCTTCTTAAACACCCATTTAACTCCAATAAGCTGGTGTCCCTTAGGCAATTCCACCAATTCCCACATTTTATTCCTTTCAATTAAAGCTATTTCTTCATCCATAGCATCCTTCCATTTCTTATCTCTGATCGCTTCTTCCAATGTAATACTTTCAGAATCCGCCAAGAGACATACAAAATGCATTTCATCTGCTGACTCATACAAGTCTAGCAAACTTCGCGTCCTTGGCTGTCTCGGCTCGTCGTCATCATCATTATCTAAAATCTGATTTTGCTGTGAAGCATTCGAACATTCACCTCTTTCATATGTTGTTTGCGGTACATGAATTAAGGCTTATGACTCATGATCAGGTTGCTGCTCCAAATCGCCAACATTCTGGGTTGTCCAATCCCATGCACTTTCTTCATCCACGTACACATCCCTGCTCACAATTACTTTCTTCTAAATTGGGTCGAACAACCGGTAAGCTTTTGCCTTCTCATCATACCCGATAATCACATACTTCTTGCTCTTATCATCGAGTTTAATTCTTCTTTGGTCTGGCACATGTGCATAGGCAACACTTCTGAACACTTTAAAATGTGAGACTGTTGGTTTAAGTCTGCTCCAAGCCTCTTGTGGTGTTCGTTCCAACAGTTTTGCATGAGGACAACGATTTTGCACATAAACAACACATTAAACCGATTCTGCCCAAAATTCTTTTGACATGTTTTTGCTCTTCAACATAGATCGAACCATGTCGAGGATGGTTCGATTCTTCCTTTCAGCCACACCGTTTTGTTGAGGCAATTAAGGTGATGTCAAGAATCTCCTAACACCATGTTCATCACAATAATTATTGAACAATGTTGACATGTTCTCACCCCTTCTGTCCAAATTCAACACCTTTATTTAAATACCACTCGTCTTCTCTATCATCACTTTGAACTTCCTGAATGTTTCAAAAGCTTCTGATTTTTCCTTTAGAAAGTACACCCACATCTTCCTTGTGTATTCCTCAATAAACGTGATAAAATATCGTTTATCTCCAAACGAATTTGGTGTTATAGGGCCACATATGTCGGTGTGTACCAACTAAAGAAGTTTTCTTGCACCATATTCAGCCTTCTGCAGAAATGAGACTCTCTCCTATTTCTCGATCACACAATCTTCGCAAAATTGTTTGGTGTAGTCCATGTCGGGCAGCCCATGAACCATTCTTTTCTTTGCTAACTCCTTTCGGCCACCATAGTGCAAGTGACCAAAACGTAGATGCCACAGTGGCACTTCTTCTGTCAATTTAGTTTGCAAGCATCTCTCCAGTACGTTCTTCAAGTTAAGTTCAAACATGCGATTCTTCGCCATCTCTACAAGTGCAATTAATCTGTCTTTATTATCCATCACGTGCATCGACCAACCCTTCATGTAAATCGAGTATCCTTTCTCCATAAGTTGTCCCAAACTTATGACGTTGCTCTTCATTTCATGGACATAATATACATCTTCAATTCGGGTCTCTTTTCCATTATGAGAAAAATACATTGTACCGCGTCCTTTCACTCGCACCTTTAACGCGTCACCAAACGCGACACGCCCATCTACAACATCTTTTATCTCTACAAATAGCCTTTTGTCCCCGCACATATGGCTACTAGCAGCAGTGTCGAGATACCATATTGTGTTGATCTCGGGAACAACTTCTTTATTTGCCAACATTAAAGTACCATCAACATCTACTTCATATGCCATCATAACAATACAATCAACTTTCATATCTTCTTCGGTCACGAGGTTTGTACTCTCTTCTATTCTTTTAGGACATCTACAATCTCTTGAAAAATGGCTTGACTTGCCACAATTATAGCAATCACCACTCGGGCGATATGAACGACCACCTCTACCACGACCGCGTCCTCTACCACGGTAAGATTTGTTGAAATTGGGTTGGTTGCTGCCTTTCATGATAGTTTTTCTCTCTTCCACGACCTCTACCGTGACAGAAACCACGTCTTCTAAAGTTGTTTCCTCTCCCTTGTTCTACATACATGGCTTTCTCTTCCTTTACATCCTTTACTGTCACATTTGTTTGCAAAGCCACACCAAGCGACACTTCTTCTTCAACTTTCTTTGCTCGTGTGCCTCTAACGATCCCGCTAGATCATCGACCGTCATGTCTTTTAAATCATTTGACTCTTCAATCGCACAAACCACATTCTCAAACTTCTCTGTTAACGACCGCAAAATCTTCTCTACAACTCTCAAATCGGTTAGAGTTTCACCATTTCGCTTTAGTTGATTCACCACCGTTTGCACACGGGTGATATAATCTAAAACACCTTCTGTTTCCTTCATCTTTAAGGCCTCCAACTCACCGCGTAGAGTTTGGAGCCGCATTTGATTCACTCGATCAGCCCCTTTGTACACCTTCTCCAACGTTTCCCATGCCTCTCGGCTGTTGTAGCACCAACAATCTTTTCAAACCCCGACTCGTCTACTGCTTGAAACAAGAGATACAAAGCGGTCTTATCTTTCATACGCTTCTCTTTCCACACCTTCATCTGATTTGCAGACATTGCACCAATTTCAGTTGCACTTGGTTCTTAATATCCGGTTGTAACAAATTCCCACGCATCTTGCACACCCAATAGCGCTTGCATCTGAATGCTCCACTTATCGTAATTCAACTTTTTGAGTTTCCTAGTGACACATGTCCCAACAAAGTGCTTATAGAATTCATTTTCACCGAGCACTGATGCCAATTACAAGAATATATATTTGTATGCTAATATAATCGTTGTTAACAAGATACCTAATCTTATTATTAAACTAATTTAAACTAATAAAGCTAAACACTAAATAATATTAATCATCAATATAAACCCTCAATATAGGTTGTCTAATACTCTCATCCAAGCTAAAGACGGGTTACGTCATGCAGCTTGAATTCTGATTGATAACCGTCTTGTAGTTTAGATATTTAAATGTTGAAAGCTTTTTCTTTCTTAATTGTCTTGTTTTAATTTTCTCTACTTTTCTTCATGGAGGAGGTGTTGTATTCAGCTGCAGAGTTGTATACTTCTTAATGACTTTCCTTTTTTTCGATACTTTTTTTAACGTCGGGGCTTGCTTTGGCCTTTATCAAGGAACAAAAATTGGTCGTCAACTGTTGTCATGAATGACAATGATCTCTATTACTAAAGAAAAGATTTTTGTTGATGAAGAAAAGTTTAGTTGATTGATGGCTACGACAACATACTTTGGATGTGTGTTATGGCTAGGGTTTATGATTTGGATAAAAGAAAGCTAATTAAACAATAACAATGAAACATAAGAAAAAAATTTAAATGGGATCTCTCCGGACTATCGACGAATACCCAATGACCGAAAGATAGCAATTTGTAAATGATTTGAACATAAAGCTCTCATACTATGTAAAATTATAAAACATTGTCTTGATTGAATGATTAAAAGATATTACAAGACTATATATTTATAGGTTAATATAATTTTGGTGAATAAGATAACTAGTTATATTAGGAAAATAAATCAAACTAAAAAAAATGCTAACCATTATCATAATCCCTCAGTATTGTTTGCTAATAATGTAATCATAAAGTATTTACTATCAACATTAATTCTAGGCAAGTAAGGAGCTTATTTGGCATGATCTGTAATAGATAGATATGATTGAAGTCAAGCATCCGATCACAAGAATAGGCGGTGGCTAAAACATGTCATCGTAAGAACGATGACACGAAACTAAATTCTGTTAAGGCTTGTCGCAGTGGAGGTGTTTAACATCGGTTGGCAACAAAAGTTGAGGGGTCAACCGATGTTAACATCGGTTTAGTCCAATGCGGGGATCGAGTGTCACATCGGTAGGCAACGCAAATTGTGAATATCGAGTGCCTAGAAGACCGATGTTATTGCTTGTATCTTGTCATTTCGAACGTTTGCCATTTAAACCAAATCAAAAATGACCGTTTGGTCATTCAAATAAAAAAAATATATATATTTCAAACCCATTTTACCACTCTATAAATACCCACATTACCTCAAACACAATTCACAACTTACCATTTTCATCTATATTCAACTCATCTAATTATTTTCCAAATTCAAAATGTCAAAGAAAAATACCACAATCAAAAACCCGACGATCACGGACTACCCCAAAATGCCCCGGATCTAAAATTCTCGCTGGAAACAACTTCGGGTTAACCGGCATATCACCACAACAAAACCGGCTCCTATCGCTTTCGTCTTCGCAAAGTTTTGATTATCAATCACAACTACCTCCAACCAATCAAAACCAAACGCGGTTTATCTTAACGTCCTTTTGTCCCACCGCAACGTTCTACAAGATACCGGCCAGAACCTAGTGGGTCTGGTTACCATCCAAACATGGACTTCATTTATCCTTTCAACCGTATAACCTTTTCCCCGTTCGAAGCACTAATCTAGACATGAATTGGAAGATGGATGCCGGAGTATCCGAAACAAAAACTACCCAAGTCAAAACTACCCAAGTCAAGATGCTTCGATGGGACAAGGTCGGGTCACGGTTCGACACCACGGTTCGTCCATGGTTCCATTCCCGTTGATGATTCTGATGATGAGAAAACCGCTTCCGCTGAAGAGATGTCCCCCATCAAACAAAGCGGCATCAGACGTGCTTCAAAGGCCAAGGACAAAGGCAAGAAGCCGGAAACAAGAGTGGGAAAACAAGAAGCCAGCAGATCCATGGACAAAGGAGGAAGAGGTGGGCTTTGTAAAGCTGGGTCTATGTGTCGAAAACGCTGAGGGTGAGAGGAAACGCCCAGAATCGCTTCAAGTTTTGGGAGCAAGTGATCGAGTACTTTAACAAAGAAACTGGCAAAGACCGAACCTATGACTCCATCACTACCAAATGGAAGAGCAGGATTCGTAACAGGGTTGGAAATTATTGTGCTATCATGGAGAATATCAAGAACACCCATGGAAGCGGTGAGAATGATATCGACGACACCTCAAAAGCTCTTAAAGAATACGTATGACGTACGTCATGATTTCACTTGAGAGGATGCTACGAGGTGTTAAAGGGTCATGCTGCTTGGAAGGAGGTTGAGTTGCCGGCTTTATCAACAAATAGTCGGAAGAAAACAAAGGGTTCTACCACTACCTCTGGGTCAAATACAGCTCGTGATCCTTTCGATGTCTATGACGTTGATGATTCTGTGAGAAGCGACTAGAGAATCCGACCGGTGGTCGTTGACAAAGGAAGGAAGAAGCCCTCCTCCTTCGTGATGGTGATGTTCCATCAGACTTCATTTATGCAATCGTTGGCCCAAAAATTTCTTAAGGACCAGAAGCCGTCAAAGAGGATAAAGATAAGAATAAGCAGGGTTAGAAGATACTTGGTTACTTTGAGGAAAAAAGAGCTCGAGATAAAACAGGCAAAACTTGAGCTCATGAGGACATCAAAACGGGAGTCCGACATCATCTTCTACAACACCCCAATCTGTTAGCAGTGTTATTTATTAGGCCCAAGTGATATGTTAATGTTGGGCTTAACCTAGCTGTCTCTTGTATTATCTATATATATCGACATTGTAATCTATTGTAATCAAGGGGGAATAATATAATTCTACATGGTATCAAAGCACCAGGAATTATCCCAAAAACCCTAAATCTCAAACCTTGCCGTCACTTTCAATTACCCTTCAAAAAAACAATAAAAAAAAAAATCAAAAGCCACTTCTTGTGTCACGTTCATCTTCATCATGGTAACTGAAACTCCAATCACACCCACACCATCCAAATATGCAAAGATACTCACCATGACCAACTTCAAAAACCTTATGCCACTTAAGTTAGATGCTGCAAAAAATTGCTACTCGAATGGCATGACCTTTTCCTCGTTCAAATTCGTGGTTGTCAAGCTCTCGAATTCATACAACCTCCCGCATCAAGTAGCACCGCTACAAACCAATCAACCCCCCGAAGAATGCTACTGTGGATTCAAAAACAATCCTGGATTTATCTCACCATATCCGATCAGCTTGTAGAGCGTGTCTTAAAAGCCAAGCCGAAAACCGCACGTGAGATTTGGGAATTCTTGGAGAAGATATTTACGGATAACAAGCGGTCGAAGACAGTTGAAATCGTGAGGGTGAATTGCGTGGCCTGGACATTGGAGACCTCACCGTGACGCCTACTTCGAAAGATGACTTCTGCTACCGTTTGGACAACCTTGGCTCGAAACATCACTGAAGAAGACTTGTCAAGTAGCCATTAATGGTCTAAGTGACAAGTATGATCAAGTTGCACATGTCATACTTAATCGGGATCCTTTTCCGGACTTGGAAACTGTCCGCTCCATGGTGTCCCTTGCCGAGACTCGAATGAACAGGAAGCGGCCTACTGCCTCATCCTCTCGTATCTCGTCGTCTTCTCCTACGGCTCTCGTCTCTCAAACGAGGCTCGTTATCGTACTACAGGTACAACTTCACGTCCAACTACTATCGAACTCCTATGCCGTAATTATTCTCAAGGTTCGTGTTGGTACGGTGACCGTTGTCGCTTCTCCCATACTATGAATACTCGTGGCTCTGGTTATAATTCTAATATGCATGGGAGTAATTTTTCTCAAGGTTGACCCAAATTTGACCGGCCGCCAACTAGAAGAGTTGGAGAAAGTTAATGGCAGAATAAAGAAAAACGTTACAATTTGATATTAGTTTAAGTATTCTAGTGCTGGATTTGATTCGTATTGTAATGTTTTTTTTTAATTTCGTAGTGTAATGTTTTTTTTTTAATTTCGTAATGTAATGTTTTTTTTTTAATTTGAATGAAATTTAAATTTAATGTTAAAAATGTTTGAATTAAAAAAAAAAAAAAAAAAAAAAAAAAAAAAAAAAAATCCTCGGGTCGTCGACTGGGGCATCCGGGTTGTCTCAGGCGCGCAGAAGAGAAAGCTGGGATTGGCGCAGGTTGTCCAAGGTAGTCCCAGGTTGGCCCGATCGTCCGGACTAGGGACAAATTCCCTTAAACCAAGAACCTGCCAACGCTCTCTAGAATTTATACACGATCGGTTAACCGCTACCTTAACCGGATTATTTGATTATCCATTACCGCTTTTAGATATCTGCATGAAAAATATTGAATCTAAATTTAGCTTTGTTTTTGATTAACTTACAAAAGCGACTCATAAACTAAATTTAAACAACAATAATCATGTTTTAGAAAAGAAAATAAAGTAAAGAAATGATTGTAATGCTAAACTAAACAAGTTTTAGAAAAGAAAATAAACTTGAGAGACCAGTGCAATGCTTAAATAATCAAGGTTTAGAAAAGAAAATAAACCAAAGAAGCTAAGGCTAATAGTTAATTTCTTTAAAAAAAAAAAAAAAACAAAAACAAAAAAGAAAACAAAAAATACTTTAAATTTATGTTCAGTGAACCGCTTACTCAATTTGATGCTTTGTTTTCTAATTAAGAAAGAGACTTGAAAACTGAAAAGTAATACCAAATGAATCAAGTTTAGAAACGAAAATCAATTCAAGAATATCTCTTTTTAATGATGAGTGAGTTAAGATTATTCTAACGACCTCCTGAGTGAATCTCTAATTAGTCGGTGATTGTATTAATTTTAGTTTCTATATTATCTTTCATTTAAGCAGACATTTTGAATATTCAGTTGAATAGTGCTTAGGTTGGATGACTTCTCGAAAAGTCTCACCCGAGCACTAGAAATGAAGCTTTGCGCCTGTAGACGAAACAAACAATATTCTGGCAGGTGTTAGAATTAATCATCTTTTACATTAATAAATTCCTTATCTAAGTACTGGTTTTGATATCGATAACTAAGTTGACAACATGATTAAAAAAATACACATAATAAGATGTTAGAAAATCAATACCATAATATTATAATATGATATTTTGGTGAAATTAACATAAAGAGGGGGGAGGGGGGATGGATCTTCTAATTTGTATGTTTTATGGATGTAGATAATGAGATGTTTAGGTGAATATGTCAAGAGTTAAATGTCTATAAAAAAAAGTTATGATTGATGTTTCTTCGTACTTTTGTTAGTTCTTATGCTTATAAATAAGCATCTATAAAGTATAAACTGCTTAAAGATTAGTAGTCTCGAAAATAACGTTTAATTTCTTAATTTGTAAGAAAACAAAAGAATACCCAAAAAATATTAATTGTTCAAAAGTTTCAATGAAATTAATAATAAGTTAAATATATATATTTTTTAAAACAATTAAGTCTCAACATTAAATAAACATTTATAAAAAAATATTCTTTAATTTTACTCCTTATCATATCTACTTATTTCACCTCAAATAAGCAACTAAGAAGTTGTCGCTCAAGGGTGGCCTAGTGGCAAAAATATTTGTGATTGTTATTCTAAAATGTATAAGGCATTAAGTTCAATTTTTGTTAGCTGCAAACAGTTTTGAAGTGGACATGCCAACCTTCTAGAATGTGGCGGTGAGTTCAACCCAGTAAATTAGTCGGTCAAAAATCGGAAAAAAACAAAAAAACAAAAAAAGTCATTTAAAAAACAAAAACGCATTGGGTCAAACGTACAACATTTCCAATAACCAAAGGACTAATACTGCAAAGTCATCAATTCTAGCTGTACATAAAAGCTAAAGCTAATACTTGAATTTAAAAAACATGATAGTTATCGATTAATTAGCAGATACACACAACATTTGGGGGTCAAATTAGGGTTTTGTTGCCTATAAAAACCAAACACCCTTTCAAATCACAAATTTCACCTCCAATTTTCAAAACCCTAATTTCACAAAATCGAAGCAATTGCATATATGTGTATATACGGAGATCTTGAAATTGAAACATCATGGATAGTTTAATTCACCAGAATTCAATTTTTATAAAAAATCGATTATCATCAAATAGTTTATTGATAATTAAGAGATTATTGATGTGTTTTGGCGGGAATTATTGTAGGATTCGATCATCATCATCGATTGATTCTTTTTCTGTTGCTTGTGAGGCTTTTTCTGAAAAAAGCCGTTGCTTTTTCTGTTAAGTTAGTTGGTTTGTTAGGGTTAGGGTTAGGGTTTGGATTTTTAGGGATGGATTTGGGGGTTGAGAAAATCAAGTTGCAGCAGCAAGACATGTTTTTGGATGATCCTGATGTTGCCGAAAGGTGTCCGAATAATCGTTACGTTAGGGTATGAAAGAAAGATTGCTTTACTTATTTATTTTATATAGTTTTGATATATGGTTATGTTGTTAGCTGATAGTAGTTGTATGATTGTGTTTGGAAAAAAAAAAAGAAGCTGAATGGATTAGTTCCGAAAGGAAGAACTTTGAAAACCTTAATAATAAATGTATAGCCGTTTGTGTTTGTTTGCACAAACTGCGGTCACTGAGTGGAATCCTATGTGCAGATAATAACAATAGTATTACATAATAAGTACTCGATTAAAGTAAACCATCTGCAATGTGGCTAAGTGGTAAGGCGGCCCAAAAGTGGGTTCAAACCTCACTGGGAACGGCCACTGGAATACCCGTCAGGCCGCGTACATTAGGTAAAAAAAAAAGGTTTTTCTTTCCCCGGGTGTGTATCCTGAGCAGGGATTCCGGTGTTTTTTTTTTTCAATTGTCATTAACCACACGATTGATGTGTCTGGATGTTTTAGTAAGTAATAAATGATAATAAATCAGTATATATGATATTTGATTGTCATACTATATACTCTGTAGTGCACTAGTGCATTCAATTTTTGTGTCCGGTGTAATTGTTGTGACTAGGAGTCAAGTATAATTATGGTATGACTTGATATGTTTACTTTTTAAGTGCAATTTAGTGCTTTTTTTTAACATTGCAGTTTAGTTTAATTATGACTGCATCCTTTTTTTTTGTGTTATGTATTATGTTGCGATTAGAGTCAGAACAGCTAATCTAGTTCGGTTCACCTTGATTACAAACTCATATTAACCGTGATCCGAGAGTTTTTATGGACAAATTTTGTAACTACCCAAAGTAAAACGAGCCGTGAACATTCCTAAAGCTGTGATACCTCGCTAGAATAGGACCATGTATGAATGAGTATATCTGTAATTAGTGTGATTGTTATGAAATGCTATATTTGTAATTAGTATGATATTTATGAACTGCTATATGTGTAATTTGTCTGATATTATAAACTGTTAGTATATTTTACTACTTGGTTTATTGGCCCTTGGAGATCATTACGAGTTTCTTAGTTTTTTCTGTTTTATTTTTTCAGTATAATGAATTACTGGGCAGAGGAGCCTCTAAGACTGTGTATGATTTCTACACTTACATCCTTTCTCCTTATGTAAAATCTGTGTATATTATAGTCATAGATACGACTATAATTTGCTGATCTATGCGATATTGTCTGTTTTTCATATGATGCTTATTTTCTGTTTCCTTTATTTGGTACTTTTTAGCTACAAGGGGTTTGATGAAGTTGAAGGAATCGAAATTGCTTGGAACCAAGTGATGTTGGATGATGCTATGCAATCTTCAGAACATCTAGAAAGAGTTTATTCAGAGGTTCACTTTCTGAAGACTTTGAAACATGAGAACATAATCAAGTCGTATGTTTCTTGGGTGGACGATAAGAACAAAACCGTTAACATGATTACTGAACTGTTCACGTCTGGGAGTTTGAGGCAGTAAGTAGTGTTCCTCCTACGGTTTCTATCTTATGTTGAATTTATATTTGAGTAAGGTATAAACTGTGGGTACATATGTTTTTAGATACCGCAAGAAGCATAAGAGTGTAGATTTGAAGGCTATCAAGAATTGGGCAAGACAGATCCTCCGAGGCTTGACTTATCTCCACAGTCAAGAGCCACCTATTATTCATAGAGACTTGAAATGTGACAACATATTTGTCAATGGGAATCATGGAGAAGTGAAAATTGGTGATCTAGGATTAGCAACACTGATGTTACCCCCTGCCGTCAAAAGTTTGATAGGTGAGTCGATCATATCCGTTTGAGAGTGTCACAGATTTGGTTAATCAAAATTTAGCCATGACTTATAATCCCTTAATTGAATTGCAGGAACTCCTGAATTCATGGCCCCAGAACTATATGAAGAGGAATATAATCAACTTGTGGACATATATTCATTCGGAATGTGCATACTAGAATTGATTACTTGTGAATATCCGTACAGCGAATGCAGAAATCAAGCACAAATATACAGGAAGGTTACTTCTGTAAGTTCCCCTTCAATCAACTATCTTCTGATTCCTGGATATGTTCGTATTTGTGTTTTAGAAACCGATCTGGTCATACTTAAGTAATTCATCTAAAAATCAGATGCAACATCCTATTACCTGGTTTACTGGAAATCAGATGCAACATCTTATTGCAACTTTAATAGTTAAACACTATCTTCTATTTACTGGATCAGATTCCAATTAGTCAAATATCAGTAACATACAGAACATGCATCCAAGCACCCTCTGGTTTTTATTTTTTGAGCACATAGAGACGTGTTTTCGCATAATATGGATGTGTTATTTTGGTCTGCTGTGTTGCAGGGTATAAAGCCCGCTGGTCTCTCAAAAGTCAAAGACCCACAAGTCAAGGAGTTCATAGAGAAGTGCTTGGTGCCTGTGTCTCAAAGATTGCCTGCAAAAGAGCTCCTAAACGATCCATTTCTTGCTATAGATAGTATAAAGGAGCGTGTACATGAGCCTATTAACCTTAACTTGGTGAACCTGTCATTGCCAAACTCATGTCCCATGGACGTAGACTGTAATGACAACAAGATGTCCTCTGTTAGCTCATCAGTGGAGAGCAACACTAGCAGCCCCCATTTTCCGTCAGCTAAAGTTCAGAATGTCAATGAGAGAAATGATATCCAATTGAAAGGCGAGATGACTGAAGAGAACTCTGTCACAATCAACTTGAGATTAGATGTTTTTACTGGTAAGTACATTAAGTCGATAGAGGCTGTAAGCGTTAAAATTCGTTGGACCCGTTTCTTTTCCAAAGGCGTCGAAATTGCGACCTCTTATCTGTGTGTTAACACTTTACATTTAAATTCTGCCGGTTTATCTTAACAGGTAAACCACAGCATGTTGAATTCTCATTTTACCTGGAAGAGGATACTGCGTATGCCATAGCTCAAGAAATGGTTGAAGAGCTAGACCTTGTGCACGAAGACATTGCTGTCGTAACAGAGCTGATTGATGACCTGATTTCTAAGTTTGTGCCAACATGGAAACCCTCTTCCAAAATGAGCTCACCTAAAAGTTCAGTAATCCTTCAAATGGGTCAACTTGAATTAGAGCCGCCAACAAAGGTTTCTGAGCCACAAAATAATGGTTGCGAAGGGTCGGGAAATTCATCGTTTACGTATTCAGGTGATTGGATGAAGAGCTCTTCTAATGGTTCTTCACTCTTCCAAGAAGATGAGAGAGATAGGTGTGAAGATTTGAAGCAAGAGCTTGATGCAATTGACGCGCAGTACCTTCAATGGTTCAGTGTTCTCCAGAAGAATAAGGAAGAAGCAATTGAGACTGCAAAGAAGAAATGGGACTTGAAGAAGAAAGCGCTGACTTTTTAACTTTTGGTGTGAAAATTAGTTAAAGAGAGTGAGATTTGCACATTGAAGTGCTGTTTTGCGTGTCTGCGGATTGTTCTGACTTCCTTGTTAGTTTATCTTTCACTTTATTCCATTTGATTAAAGTCTCTTATGAAATGCGTTTATTTGTTGACAAGTGATTTTATTTTGAGTTGTATTTCTTGAACATTTTTTCTTGTGTCTGCTAACCAATTGGGGGTAGATCTACCGGTGTTCGTTAAACAGGTGGTCAGTTGTGTTCTAGAGAAGTTAAGTTACTAAACATTCATGGTTTCCTGACGTCCAACTTGATAAACCTGATCCTATTTCAAGTGATAAAGTTTTGGGCGACTTAATACTCTTTATTATCCTCAGGTGATACAGTTTTGGGTGTTGCTATTTTTTGTTTGGATAGTTGGCAGGTTGGACATCGACAAGTCTAAACAAAGTTACCTGTGACCCGACCAGACCAAACGCCCTTAAATCACCCTTTAGCGTTTTATCAAATGCAGAATTAAATAAGCATGCACACATATTAAAGAGTCTCGATCAATTTAGCAGAACCATGAGAGCTCATGAATTGCAACACCGTACATATATGCAGATCGTAAACGCCAAATATTTGAGATTATTTACATCATTTACGTTACAAGAAATCTGAACACCAATTTAAGCTTTTCCATGAATAGGGAGAAACAACAAAGAAGCACTATGCAAATAATACGAAATTATTTAATAGCATCAACACTAGACAGACATTTCATACACTTGCATTCGTAGGATATACTGAAACAGGAACTTAGGTAATGACTTTTTGATTAATTACTACCAGTTATCTTTGACAATTTTGGACTTCTCAAGAATAAATTTCCCTTCTTTGTACTTTTGCGTTTCTTCATAAGCCCGTTCATATTTCCAACCCAAAACCTCACGGCAATCAGAGCAGTAGACATCTGCAACTGTGTGCAGACCAGTGATGAGGTTCCTGTCTTCTTTTGGTCCCATTGAAACATTCATCACATGTGAGAACAAAAATGCTCTACCATGTTTCCCCTACCATAAAAAGAACATGCAACATTTTGTGTTTATATTCAACAATTAGATTACCTCCATATTTGGAGATTTTATGCTACTCAAGAAGAATACAATCCTCCTGAGAATCTTTCATACATTGCAAAATAACTAAGCAATTGAACATAGATTTATGTTAAAAATTAGCTTTTATTAAGAAGATGACAGACACAAAGAACCAACATACATCATTCGTGTTAAATAGAACAACATAGGAACTATCATAATAACCTATCACAAGGCAGATCTATGGTTTAATCAAGGCATGCACTCCTATTAGAAAGAAAAGAAAATGTTTTAGGGTATGCAGAAGCAAGCTCCTTCTATGTCAGCCATGAAATTATTCACATGTTGTCATATTGTATGATAAATATGTTCTCATGCTGCTATTGATATGACATGATACTGATACTAATTGTATAAAGATCCAACCTTCTGATAAAATTTAAGCTTTCAAAACACTATTGTTGCATACAGCTCTTCTCCTGCTAACATTTCACCCATTTTTCATCGTTAATTTAGCCGTTTTCACTATCTGTTTTCGCAACAGAATCCACCATTCTCCCTTAAGACTAAAGGTAATCGTCACACCGGCTTACCTTCCACATCAGCACCCTAATGGTCACGCCGCTCTCACCTTTAATTTCATTAAAATACCCAATATATACAATCATACCCCACTAAATACCCCACACACACTAACAAACTAAATAAACAATAATAAAGCACATCACTTTGCACAAATGCCGAGAGATGTGCAGCTCACCACAATCGGCTTGTTTGAGGTCAGGCGTGAGGGAGAAGGCCAAGTAATGGTGTATGGTGTGAGAAATGGTGTGAGGATGATGGGCTCACACCCATTACCTTTAGCCTAGCAAAGTAAAGGATAGGATATGGAAATTGTACGCTTACTTATGGATTCAACTATTATGTATGTCGTTTTACCCAATCAGTTCCATACCACTTAGCCATTATCTCAAATCCAGACAATAATGTTGGCTCTCTTACTCTGTTTTGGGCGTCTGGGATTGCTTATAGAACTGCTTGTTTTTGTTCAAATAAGCAATATTGAAAAAGTATATTGAAGTGTCCAACACGAAACTGATTATTCACTCACAAATTTACTTGTCTACTCTATGAAAACACAATAAGCATACACGCAGAGTTACTAAGCAATCCCAACACACCTATTGCCCATTTTCTTACACATCAACAACATAATTTCCCTTAATTTAAGTTAGCGGACATGCATATAAGTTAAAACCTTTCCTTATTCCCTAATACAAGCAAGTGTCCAAAAGACAATACTCCGTATCTTTCTTAAACTACAATAAACATAAAGAGTACAAATCAATCAAAGACTACTTACGGACCGTTAGCAACCACTATTTATCACGAAATAAGCAATACCAATAATCATACTTAAAACAATTTCATCAACTATCTATAAAAATTAAATATAAATTTATATATTTTTGTTACCTGAAAAGCTTTAGAAATGATATCATCATGAAGAGCAACATGATTCCTACAATTACAGCAACCATACAATCTTGGTCCAACCATTTCAGCCATCAATGATCAAATAATTTGACTATACTAATCTTTTCACCAATATCAAATCTGTTATAAAAAACAAAAAATCATCAAATGATCACATAAAAAGATTGATACGTAACTTGTACACACTTCTTTGACCAAAAAATATATTTTTTAGCACTTTTATAATACAAAAAGATTAAACATGAAATGGGTATTTAGTATTTTATATATTTAAGCTAAAAGATGATTAAAGAAATAAAAAAGAAACGTACCAAGGAACTGAAAGAAGTTGAAAGTGATGAACATGAGGATCTAAAGTGTGTTACAAGACTTGTGTTGTGTTGTGTTGTGTCAATGTGTTCTTTTTTTATTTTTTTGTTATTTTTGGTATAGATTTTGTTTTTCTTTTAATATTTAAATGATGCGTATATGATTGATTAAAGGTAGTATATACACGGAAACTTTTAAATATGTGACGTGGGTATTATGGAATTCAGAATAATATGATCTTGTTGAAAATAATAGGGTATTATTTTCTCTTAAAAGTGATGAGAGAGAATTAAGAGATCTCTTTATGCCTAAACTAAACTCTTTTTAATTTATTTTTAAAAATGTATTAAAAAAAACTTTTTAAAAATATATTTTTGAAAATATATTATTAAAAAAAACTTATTTTTTTTAAAAAAGTAATATTTAACTCCTATCGTTCTAAAATAATAATCCCTTGTAAAGTTTTTTTTTTTTTTTTTAAAACACACCCTAAAAGTTGAGAGGAATTAAGAGATCTATTTTTGTTTGTGTTATATAATATTTAATATTTAATACAAAATATATGAATGAATTGAGTTTTAAACGTATTGTCATTAATATAATTTTCATCAAATATTATATAACATAAAAAAATATATTTAAAGTCAAAGCTAAATAAGAAAGACTTTAAAAATCAAACAAGAACTATTATTTTGAGATGAAGAAAGTACTGAGTAGCGTATATTCTGTACGTTGGTTGCATTAAAAGTACTTGTTTTTTACAAACCACTATTTCTAGGCACACAATTAGACACCCTATAACTATATATTTTGGGAGTGGGAGGTGATTTGCACACTCGAATAAATAATTGAGACACTCAAATTTTGAATACTTGAACATTTATACACTTACAAAATAAACATAACTAAAAATAATGTGAGGTTATAAATGTCCGAACACTTAAACTTTGAATGGCTCAATCATTTATAAGAGTGTGCAAATCACATCCCATATATTTTACGTGCTAGCATGTTTTTTGTTATTTTTAGTATAGATTATTTTTTATATACAAGATGATCAATGATAGCGCACACGGAAACTTTTAAATATGTGACGTGGGTATTATGAAATTCAGAATTTATATGATTTTGATGTTAGTCATGGAAAAATTGATGGTTTTTGCTGAGTTGTGTCATATTTTTAGATGGGGTTCTAAATTTTAATCCTTTTTATATATGTTTGCCGACCCCTTTTGGGTTATGGTATTTATCCATTTGTCAATGCTACAACATTTTGTTTTTTGGTGATAGTTTCCTCATTATTCGGCAAGTGCGTGGTAGGTGTACATGTGTATCTATAACAGGTTAAATTTTATCTTGATAGAGAAATTTTGTCTATGGTTCAAGTCTTGTCGAGTTGAGTAAATCTTGTTGCCTGGTAACTTACTGTAGAATTAATCGTCTTATTTTGGTTTAATGCTTTTCCGGGTTTTGAACGAAAGGCGAGAAAAGAAAGCGAAAGGAAATGAATGATTAAAAACGTTGTAACGTTACACGTTATTATTTTGTTTGTGTTTTTGAGTTGTAAGAAAAAATTAAGAGACCAGGAGTGCGCGAAAACTTTACCTGCTCTCAAGTTAAAGAGAAAGTAGAAAGTCAAGAGTTGTGCATAGATCTTGATTTTTGATGTTTTGCATCATGACTAGCTATTTACATTTTATAAACCTAAAAGATAGGTAATCAGGTCCATTGTATACTAAGGGCCCGTTTGGTTCGGCGGAATCCTAAGGATTCTGGTGGAATTGGAATTCAATTCAATTTCATAACGTGTTTGGTTGAAAAATTTTAAGAATTTGGAATCTGAATTACATTCCTTACTGTGTTTGGTTGGCAAACGGAATGGAATGAAATTCCTTCAAAATCCCATATATATGGAATTCAACATTCCATGGCAATATGAGAAGGATTGTTTACAATTTCATGGAATTCATATTATCTTTATCATTGTTGTTATTATTATTATTAATATTATTATTATTATTATTATTATTTATTTATTTTATTTTTATTTTTTATTTTAATTATTATTATTATTTTATTTTAATTATTTTTATTTATTTTATTATTATTATTATTATAAACGATCATTTAATTATTATTGTTTCTATTATTATTTTTTATAAACAACCATGTTATTAAGATTTAAAAATTATTATTTATTTAAAATTGAATATAAATTATTATTTATTTAAAAAAAATTATTATTATTATATATTTTTTTTTAAATTAAATATAATTTATTTATAGCTTACTTTTTTTAATTTATACTTTAAAAAATACAATTGTATTTTATATAAAAAATTATTTATTTAATATATTAGTTTATATAATATTATTTAAAAATTTATTATTATAATTTGATAAGTAATTTATTTATTAAATAATATTTAGTTTATTAATCTTAAACTAAAATTAAATTTTAAATATTTTAATATAATTGTTTTTCTCATTTCATTCTTCCAACCAAACATGCGTTAGTATTTGCGATTTCAATTCATTTAAATCCTAAGGATTTCAATTTCTAACATTCCATTCCTTTACATTCAATTCCTTAAACAATTCCAATTCGTCAAAAACATTCTGAACCAAACGAGCCCTAAGGCTATGGGAGGAGGTTCTTTGTCGGTTGGAGGCTTCGGTCGAGCAAGGTTGAGCGGTGTGGAGGATTCGGTTGGCCGGTTGAGAGAGAAACCCACTCGGTCGGCCAAACGACCGAATTCACAAAACACAAACAAACAAAAAAGGTTACCGAAACACAAACACAAATGAAATAAACCTTTCCAGTTTCCACCATTCTTGTGTATGCATACCATTTCAAAGAGGTATGTTGTGTATGCATACCTTTCCACCATTCTTGTGTATGCATACCTTTCCAGTTTCCACCATTCCAGTTTCCACCATTCTTGTGTATGCATACCTTTCCAGTTTCCACCATTCCAGTTTCCACCATTCTGTGAAAAGAAACCATTTTTTTTATGCAAACTGCTATGGTATGCATACCATTTCAAAGAGGTATGTTGCACGTGAAAGGTATGCATGCAAACTGAACATTGTTACACGTTGCATCAAAAGGTATGCATGCAAGTTACACGTTGCATGAAGTGAAAAAACAAAAGGTATGCATGCAAGTTACACGTTGCATGAAGTGAAAAAAAAATTCGGGTCCCACTGTGACAACTCGTCGTCAGTCGTCGCGGTGAGAGAAATGTGGCACCGTATCCATTGTGCATAGCCTAATGAACATGAATTGTAAAGTGTGGTACTAGAAAAGTAGATCAAACACAGGAAGTACTAAATGTTTGCTTCTTTGATGAACATAATTAATGATGATAAATACAAAAAAAAACATTACAAAATGTAGAAACATCTTGGGTTAGATATAACCATTACCAATGTATAATTTTACCTATAAAAACTGCACGATACGCTATCTTAATTGGTATAACAAAATCCTTATTCTCAATGAACTTTTGATTCTCTCTTCGTGTTCTTCATCACCGTCTATGGCACATAATATGTTTTGCACAATCCACACATCTTTAAATAAGAAATAATTTGCTGACTTTGATCAGTTCCTTATAAATCCAATATGTTTTTTAATCTTATCAGCTATTGAGTGGTTCAGCCTCCAATTCCCTCACCTTGTCTTGCCCTGAAAACCACATACAAACTTAGCAACTTACTAACCAAACTGAATTTTGGAAATGAAAGAAGGGCAAATTGCACCGTAATATATCTAACTTTAGCAATAGTACTATTATATGTAGTCAAATTCAAATATAAAACTTACTTGATCTATCTGCAACCCCCAAAAGACGCCTTTGCAACATAGATGCAAGGAAGAGGAAACCAGAACACATTCCAAACATCACAGTGATAGGGAATGCATCAACCTGTTACAAAATATAGAAGTTAATAAAGGCTTGATTGTCGTGCATGCACAGAGATAGAGAGTAAAGGACTCACATTATAAAGCACAATGCAAACAAAAATGTTGAGGGGAATGCGGAAAAAGTTCATAATTGTGCTCCTAGCCTCCTCAGGAATGTATTGAGACCTCATTTTCATGATTGATGGCCAAAATAAACCGACACATGCTTCAAATACACAGAATCCAATCAATTGGATACACCCTGCAAATTTTATGCTACCACCCTTCTCAGCGGAAGGAGCCACCAGAAACTGTTGAAAACAAAAAATAAACTATAAATATCAAGCATGTTTCAAATCACCACAGATAAAAAGGACACATACACTTGTGATGACAGGAAGCAATAGTGAGGCAGACGAGATCACAAAAACGACTTGCATGTAGCTTTCGACTTTGATTGATGAACGAGCCAAAAGGCGAGAAGCCAAAGAACTTCCAAACATGGAGGATAACATGAAAATAGAAAAAATGAAACCATGTGGAATATCTTCACCGTTTGGGCTCAAAGCAGGAGTCCACAGAAACACAAAAGTGTACATAGAACCTTCAAATAGAGATTGAATTGCACCCAACAATGCTATCTTTTCATCTGGTTTAACAAAAGAAAGAATATTAAAAAATTGGTGATTTCCTAACGTAGTATATAGTTTTAATGAAAGATAGAAAGAAACCTGATGAAATTGCTACAGCAGCTCCCTTAAATTGGGTCATTAAATCTTTGCTTTCGGATGGATCACCATAATTTTCTGTCCAAGTTGATATAATGACAGCCATGCCGATAGCAAGGAAGATTGAAGCTGCATCAAATGGAGCAACGGGTCCCATAGCCAATGAACCGACTAACAGATTCCCTAATAAACCAGCCAATATGGCAACAAGACCGTTTCCAAGAAATACTGCTTTGGAGAAGGTTATGGATAGCCATTGTTGCTCAAAGCCCCTCTACAATTTATAAATTAAAGAAAAGTTAGAACCACCACATAATAATAACATGCAGGAATGTTTGGATTTGCGTTTTGAAACTGATTATCAGACGATTGTGAACTGGAGCTGTATAGCATTTTAAATTGATGGACAGACAGATTATGCTTCTCGCTATTTTATTAATAAGGGATCAAATTACATTTATACTTTTTATTTTAAGCTAAGTTGAGACTTTTTACTGCTTTCGCAAAACTTTTCTTATTTTTTTCACAAAAAATGTCTTTATGGTCATTTGTTTATTGATTCACCAAATAATGAGGAGTTGCAAAGACACTCACATCTTATTATCTCATAATCAACTTCAGAAACTGAAAACACATCTAAACATAATCTCTCCAGCTCATATCCGATACTGTTATTAAAGATCACATTATCAATTTCAGAACAAATATTCATACTACATCATACCTTGTTGTGTTCAGCAACTAGCCATGACTCAAATGCTGAAAATAGTAGAGAAGTTGCAATCCCACCCAAAATACGTCCCACCATCAGAATTCTGTACTGAGGTGAATGCTTTGTGATGCAACTCAAAATGTACGTAATGCAGTAAGTTATTGAGGCTCTTTTTCGACCACTGAATTCAACACAAACAAGGTTTGAGTCAGATCACAAGGATGTTTATTAAAACTTGAAACAACTTACTGAAAATGGATAAAGTAAAACAAAACGGGAAATTACTGTTTGTCAGCTAGGGATCCAACAATCGTTCCAAACAACATGGAAGATCCAAATCCAGCAATAAATAGCTGTCCAATATCTCCTTTACCAAAACCGTATGTTGTGTAAAGGTAGTACACATACGGCCCCTGCAACCAGTCACCAGCTACAACCAACATGAAATGTGTCCAACATAAGCTTAATATTTTCCACAAAAGCACAATAATATCCAATATATACAAGTGTGAGCATAATTCAAGGGGTATACTTCACTGCCATAGTATTTAATTATCTGATCGATAATAAGCCGTTTCTAGTGTTTGGTATAATGAAACAAGTTTTGATTACCTAATTACCTAAAGACCATATATTTAGTTTATTGGTAGAACTCACCAAACACTAAAACAGTAGACTATCTAGCTATCACAACTTCAAACAAGGTAAGCATATATCGCTCACATCATGTTTCCTTACATCTAAGTATCCAATTCTAATCAATTCACAAATAACATATCATGAACATTTGATAACACAATGCCGAATACCCCCTTAATACCTCAACAACTAAACCATAATACCCAATTATCAAACTAACCAATACGTACTAAATGATCAAGCCCGGGGACGGCGCAAAACAAGCCATACCCCATAGTCCCATACTACCCACACATTATGGATCCAAATAGTACATCTAACTAGTTCACTTAAAAACAAAAGATCTCACAAATCATAACATCACTATCACTAACCAAGATCCATAAAAATCAAAACTTTACTACAATTCTTGAACAACCCAGATCAAATCAACCCAAATCACAAACAATTCACCTCAAATAAAGACACCAAACATAAATGCCATGAAAAAAAACATACCCATCATAAGTGAGTACACAAGAAGATAATTATTCTTGAAAGAATTAAAAGCAGAAGAAGTATTAATCCTATCTTTATTGCTTTTACTAAGCTCCATTGTTGCAACAACAATGGCTAAACCACCAAACACTATCAAGTAAAAAAGCTCCATTTTTTGGTTTTTAGATCAAGATCTGTGTTGTTTTTGTGTTTTGAGTGTGAAAAAGAGAAGACCACAGAACAAAGATCTTTTTTGTGTTTTGAAATGTTAAGGATGAGTGATGTATTTATATATATATCAACGGGCAAATGAGATCTAAACCCAAAGGGTGTCGGTGTCGGTAGGGTGTGTGTTCAAAGTTTAAATATATTTTTTTCTTTTTAAAATGGTTAAAAAAGCATCTAATTTGACAATTTTTTTAGGCATCAAACTTTACTTTTAATTTTTCTATTGTAGCATTTAAACTTTTTAACTTTTTTATTATAGACCTGTAGCGCAAAAAAGTAAAGTAACAATAAGAAAATTAAAGATATTGAATGCCTATGAATATAAAAATTAAGGAAATTAGATGCATACAATAAGATGATTAAAAAAGTTGGATATTACAATATAAAATTAAAAAAATTGGATGCTACAATAGGAAAATTAAAAGTTTGATGCTTACACAAAAAAAAGACAAGTTGGATGCCTTTTTATACAATTTTCCTTTTTTTTTTGAAAAAACAACAACAACAACAAACCCAATCCCGCCTAGGCAGGGTATGGGGGAGGTAAAATGTAGACAGATCCTACCCCTACATCAGGGTAAACCCGTGTGTAGAGAGACTGCTTCCAACGAGACCTCCGGCAAGTGCATGTGTGCTAGTGCGAAAGGATAGATATAACATACGACAAAACAATAGACAAAAGCGTAGTAAAGCAAGCAAGCCAACAGGGCATACAGGAAAAAGAACCACGCATAAGCACACCGAAAATAAGTCAATAGCAAAGCGCAACAGAAATAAAACCAAAAGTTTTTTTTTTTTGAAGTATATTTAAAAATAACTGAATATATTGTTTGTTGCTCATTGATTCAAGATTTTCAAAAATTGGATTATACTCATTATCATTTTCATTTTTACAAGATTGAAATGTAAGATTATATAAGGATCTTAAAATCTTACTATTATTTTAATGTTTACTAATATACTAATCTCCACCATCTATTTAGTTTGATATAATAGTGGGGATTAACCTAATATTTAATAGATAAACTTAAGTTCATGTTTTTTTTTGTTTTTTTTTTAATAAACATTTTTTTTAATTCACGTTATTTACGTTTTTTTTAATTCGCGTTTTTTTTCTTCGCTTTCATACGTATACGTCCTTTTTCATACGTTTTCGTCCGTTTTCATACATTTTCATCCTGTTTCATACGTTTTCGTTCGGTTTCGTCCGTTTTCATACGTGTTTTTACGCTTTCATACGTTTTCGTTCGTTTTCATACATATTCGTCCGTTTTCTAACGTTTTTGTCCGTTTTCATACGTTTTTGTCAGTTTTTAAATATTTTCAGCCGTTTTCAGACGTTTCACCCGTTTCAAAATATCACAAGTGATATTCTGAATATCGCAAGTAATATTTTGTGATATTATGAATATCACAAGTGATATTTTGTGATATTTAGAATATCACTTGTGATATTCAGAATATCACAAATGATTTTCAACTAATGTTTTGTAACATGAAATCAAAAGTGATATTCAGAATATCACAAAGTGATATTCAGAAAATCACAAGTGATATTCTGAATATCACAGAATATCACTTGTGATAGGCACTGACGTATGAAAACGGACGAAAACGTAAGAAAACAAACTAAAACGGACCAAAACGTAAGAAAACGGAAGAATACGTATGAAAGCGTAAAAACACGTCTGAAAACGGGCGAAAACGTATGAAAAATGGACAAAAACAAAAGAAAACTAATGAAAACGAACAAAAACATATGAAAACGGGCGAAAACATATGAAAACGAACGAAAACAGGTGAAAACTGTTAATACAAATAAGCCGTAAAAACGTTTATTTATATTTTACGATCTTCTAATGTTTTGTCGATAACAAACGTAAAATCATTTTAACGAAACAAATAAAATACGTAAATGGTTTGAGCCAATAGTTTACTAACACACTTACATTTTCATATAAAACACTAAACAGGTAATAGTGTTTACATCTTATAAAAATACATATGTACAACAACTAGTATTTACATAATATGGAAATGTGTATATATTGATTGTAATGGGTAATGTAATGGGTAAAAATCTAAGTACTTGACCCATTGACTAGATACATTGAATATTGTTGGGTAAAACCCAAAGTCCATGAGCTTGATCCATAACCCATGACCCATTGTATGACATCATGCATGAAGTCATGTTGGGTATTATCCATGATCCATGACCCAATGTCTAGATACATTGCATCTTGTATAACCCATGGTTCATAACAAATAACCCATAACCCGGTTTGCAACCCAAAATCCGGACTTAAGCTGACCCAGCTGCCGGATCTCTTAGATTGCACTAGCCAGATCCCTTTGGGGAGGGAGCCGGGAAACAGTAGAGAAAATTGCCTATAAATAGTGAGCCATTTCTCTCTTGCAACTTATCCCTTTTACACATACTCTCTCTTAGTATTGTAAACTCTCTAACCTCATATCCAAACGATCTTTCTATGTAGTTTTGTGTTTGTATGATTCTCTAGGTTCCTCTTAAAGGCGAGATCACTACCTCTTGAAGTCGAGCAAGCTCAAGTCCATGAGTTACCAAGCTTCGTCATCATCAAGACTACTAAAGTTATCTTGTTGATAGTTCTTTCCTCCCTCCTAGAAGTGTTGTAATGAAGGCGTTAGTGAAAGGTGCCAAAGGTCAGTGTCGAAGGCATTAGTGAAAGGTGCCAAAGGATCGTGTCAAGGGCATTAGTGAAAGATGCCAATGGTGTACATTCGATATGGTGCATCGATGTACAAGATAGTTAGTTTGGGTTAAAGGATATTGATATCCTTTATGTTGTTGTAATAAGGAGTGTGTCTCCTTTGGGGTAGTTGTCTATTGGTGTAGTGTTGGGTAGTAGTTCCTCCTTTGTAATGGAACTCGGTAGCTAGCCTTGTACCGGATAAAGTGTATGAGACGTTGTGATAGGTTTGGTTCTACCTCGTGGAAGAACCCGGTGTCTAGCCGTGTACCGGATAAAGAGTAGGCGACGTTGTGAAGGCTTCTCCGCCACATTAAGGAGCTTGTGTTGTGTAGTGCTTACGAACTCTCGAGTGGGGAACTCGGAGAGTTGAGTAGGGCAAGGAAGATGTCCTTGTAGCCGAACCACTATAAATACTCGCGTCGTGGTTTTGTGTTTCTTACTCTTTATCTTTGCATTACTTATTTATATGCTTATCTATCAACATCCAACACACACATTAAATAGATTGACATAAGTCGATCTAAATAGTTTTAAACGAAGATTTAATCAGTAAAACTATTCAACCCCCCTTCTAGTTTTCCACAATTGGTACCAGAGCTTCATTACCAAGTTTCTTAGAGTATATTATACTTTAAAAACTTGATACGACCCGTGTATAATTGAAAACTACAAAGAAGACTTTTCTAAAAACAAATACCATGTTTTAAGAACACTTTTGTTGGATGTTGATTGGATGACAACATCAATTTTTTTTTCATCTTATTTTGTCTTACAAAATGCACTAACCTTTCTTGCCATTTTGTTTAGTTAAACTCATATTAAGCAAGCCATCAGAATTCCTTGGTAATAAGATAACCTTTTCAAAGAAGGTATCTTAGCATACTACCAACTAGATCTCGAAGGAACCGGAATTGCCCGTTGATACTTTTTGTCAAGAGTAAGGGACACTCAAAATTGCATTAGAGGTATGATTTTATTAAAACTTATCTCTAAATAACTTTAGCTAAGAATAAGTATGCTTGCATAGGAACTTATATAATTATATTAATTTTTATTTTGTTATTTATAATATATGCTTTTGTGATATACGTAGCTTCATTAGAAAACCTTTGTGCATACGTGTTTTTCTTCTGTCTAAACCTAGGTATATAAATATGTGTTATCTTAACCTAAAAATCAAATCTTTCTAAATAATAATAAAACCAAACTTACACTCCATCTTAGTTTACATGGAAATTAGAAGCTACAATAATAAAATAAACTAAGTGCCATACCCCTTTTTACTATAAATCAAACCTCTAAGCACTTGATGAAAACATAACACTTTTAAACACTCACATTACCAAACTCACAAGAAAAACTCACAAGATACTCTCACCCAAACTCTCACATTCGAACGTGTGTCAAGGAAACAAAGCAAGGAATAATAGGAAGACACTTGGGTAAATATTAGATCGTGTAAGGTTATAAGGAGAACACGGGGTTCTCGAGTTTGATTCATTGCTCACAAATCATTACCACTCGCTTAGAGTGTAGTAAGTCCTCTTCTTGAATTGTTTCTCTTTTCGTGACACTTGATATCACACGTAAACCTTTAAAACGCACCCTATGTCCTATAATGTTTTCGTTTTAGCACGTAATGTAACCACTCGACACATTACTCACTCACTAGTTAACGCACCAACATATTATAACTTGTAAAACTTACTAAATACGAGTTGTACAACCTTTTGGAAACTCCTAAACCCTCGACAGATTTAGTAAACATACACGAGACCCAAACAGGCCTAAAGCCCACTGGGCGAGCCCGTTAAGCCCAAACTAAGCCCAATACCCGGTCCAATAAGCTCAAAATAAGTTAATAAGTCGTGGAAACAAGCTAGAGATAAGCTTGAGAACTTTTGAAAGGATTTCGTATACAAAAAAAAGTTTTCGGACTAAAAATGAAAAATGTGTAAACCTTGGGTAAAGTTTGGAACTTTTCGAAAAGATAAGGGTTTAATATAACGTAAATAAGGGTTGCATGAAAAGTTTAGGGACTAGACGTGCACCATTTCGAAAGTAAAAGGGTATATATATACATTGCATGTGGCGAATAAAAACTGCAAGGACCGATTTTGTACTAAGCCTAAACTAGTTATAACTTATAAGTATAAACTTTGGGTCGAAAATGTAAATTTGAAAACTTGAGGGTTGAATCGCATTTAAATGTATCTCGAAGGATACTTTTCGTAAAAACAGTTTCACCAAGGGTTGAAACTGTCAATTATCGAAAGTTTTGATATAAAACACATTTTGGGTAAAAAGTGTCAATTACTCAAACTTGAGGGACTAAACTCGTACATTTTGAAACTTGAGGGTAAAAAGTGTAAATTGAGGAAAAGTTTAGAAAAACTTATAAACTTAACGTAACTTCATAAAAACGAGTATTTTGATCATATAAGTGTTCTCAAAGTATTTTATTATCGGATATCGCTAAATACATTATATATATATATATATATATATATATATATATATATATATATATATATATATATATATATATATATATATATATATATATATATATATAGGGGAGGGTTATTGTGAGATCATGCTTAAAGTTCTAAAAGTAAGACCCAATATGGACCGTTGGATCATTGTATTTGTATTTAATGAGATTAATGTTTGATGAGTGGCATTTCAGTAAATAATTCACTTTTTAAGGGTATTTTGGTCATACATTTATTAAGATTATATTTAATTGAAACATATTAATGAGGCCTTATTTTTAGATTAAATATTTATTGAGACATTATTTAACAAATTAATATATAACTTGATACACACGTCCTTAATATACCATGTGTCACGACGACATGCCTGGTACATTACACACGAGTAAACCTTTAACTACATAAATACTACTCCGTAATACACATCAACACTTTTTCATGCACCAACATACCCGATCTTGTGGAATTTTTATGGAATTTTTCGAGAACATTTTTTGAAAAAAAATTCTTTTTATTCTTTTTACTTGATATTTGTCTTTTTATTTGATATATATATATATATATATATATATATATATATATATATATATATATATATATTTGGGATCAAATGAGATCATTGTTAAAATTCTAAAAATAAGATCAATGCAAGAACAAATAAGGAGAGGGCAAGTGGCAACATATTTAATACATAAAAAAGTAAAAAGAAAATTAATTGAAATTAGTTTCTATTGGTTAGAGGGTATTTTAGTAAAGTTATCTGCAACTATAAACGTTTTTTTCACATTCTAATCCTAAATAATCTCTCATTTTATCATAATCACGCTAACATTCTCTCCTCCCCACCAACTCCATTTCCGGCGAACCAAAATCCGCCATCGCTGACAACCACCCTTTGTCCACCTTTCGCCTCTACACCTTCATGAAAAATCCATACTGTGACGCTGCTGTTCTTTTACTTTTACTTTCGAATCTGTTGTGGGTCTTGTTGGAAATACGGTGTTCGGATGATATAAATGTGACCCAAGTTATTGGCCCGGGTGAAGAAGCACGTATGAATAATAATGAAGCGTTGAAGAAACATAATGTTTTGGAATAATGATGGAAACACGTGGAAATATTAAAAGTGATTTTGTGTACCTTCAGTAGAATTTAGTTTTCGAATTTGTATCAAGCGGATATCAAAAGGGTTACAAAAGTTAGGTACATGATGTATCTGTTAATGTTAGGTACATGATGTATCTGTTTTGGAATAATGAAAATATCTTTAATGTACTTGATGTATTAGTATATGTACATGATGTATCTATTAATGTAAATATATTTTTAATGTATCTCATGTATCAGAAAATTCTACTTATGTATAAGTGTTGATGTGTATTACGGAGTAGTATTTATGTAGTTAAAGGTTTACTCGTGTGTAATGTACCAGGCATGTCGTCGTGACACATGGTATATTAAGGACGTGTGTATCAAGTTATATATTAATTTGTTAAATAATGTCTCAATAAATATTTAATCTAAAAATAAGGCCTCATTAATATGTTTCAATTAAATATAATCTTAATAAATGTATGACCAAAATACCCTTAAAAAGTGAATTATTTACTGAAATGCCACTCATCAAACATTAATCTCATTAAATACAAATACAATGATCTAACGGTCCATATTAGGTCTTACTTTTAGAATTTTAAGCATGATCTCACAATAACCCTCCCCTATATATATATATATATATATATATATATATATATATATATATATATATATAGATTATAGTTATATATATATAATCTGATAAAACGCACGTGGGATCTAAACAAGCTAAAATACTCAACAACACTATCATTTTTACGAGATCACAACAGGGAAACATTTCACTTATGCGTAAGTGAGGATCATTAACTAAGGAAATGTAGCAAGTAAATTAACTTAAAACGTTAAGCACGCATACACCCTATTGAATTGGACAATTCAATGATCTATTGAATAAGAATATTCAATGCTCTATTATTTTGGTCGCGAGCCAAAATTTTTATCATATCTGAGACTCGCCATCTCATCATTTTTAGGTTTCGGTTTGGAACCTCCGCTACATTGTGCTTGATCTGTTTGTGCTTGTTCATTATCATCAAGGTGAGTTCATAGCCTCGCTTTTACTTTTATTTGCAAACCCCGCGAGGGAGATACATGCTCTAAACTAGAACATAAGGTTTTTCATAAATGTTCGCTTCTTGATTATTGGAATTGCCTAAGTATTTAGCCAAAAGTCCCCTGTATCATGAACCATTAGTCACCGCGAGTGAACGCAGATATCGTGAATAGTACTATAGGGAGTAACGACCCCGTCTTGGTTATACGAAATAACCGGGGCGCATCATATTTGAATTGCATTAGGTAATTGGCTATTACCTCCTTTGGGGCAAAACTTACGTACACCAGTAATTCGGTGTATGCAGTTGAGTCTTGGTTGCATGAGCTTAGCACATAATAATCTGTGATTTTCTTTATGATATTGTTAGTTTACAATTATCATGCTCATATTCTTGTGTTCAACTGTTATTTAAACCTATGAACTTCACTCAACATTTTTGTTGACCTTTTTAAGCATGTTATCTCAGGTAATCAGTGAAGATTATGTCCAAGGCACGGAGTGGGGCATACCAAGACCTTTCTTGTGGTGTAAACATAAAGTTGTCATTTCTTTCAAACTCATGCTCTTTATTTTGGGAAAACACTTGAACAATTTACAATATTTTGTAACAACTATGAGTTTTCGATGAATGATAACTACTTTTAATTAAAACGCCTCTTTCGAGTCAATTTTTATAATTGTTGACTATGATCTCCATTCGAGTAACACCCCGATTAGTCTTCCGCTGTCATTAAGATCTCGGGGGTGTTACAGATTGGAATCAGAGCCAAGGTTATAGAGAACCAAAGAGTTTTTAATAAACATTTGGACTATAACCGCACTTTTAAAATGGGACTATTTTACACCACTGCCCTATGCCCTTCCGTGACCGCTCTATGCATTAGGATTGATGCATCGCTAGATCATAAGTAAATTGCATTCATTTTAGTTAGGCATGGAGATTTGCTTGCAGATGTGCGCAACTAACTAAAATCTTATTAATCATACTATTTGGCATTTTACTTACATGATTATGTTATGGGTTGTTACAATACCATGTCTGCTTCCCACCCGGTTGTTCTGTCCTCAGACACTGAGATGGAAGATACTATGTCCTCTACGACTGTCAATATGCCAGTTCATCCCAGTCCAGTCATACCAGCCACTGTTTCGGATGAGACCGAACCTTTCGAGGAAGGCGAGGTTGCCCGAACTCCTACCATTCCAGTCATGACTGCTCGCTCTCAAGAGCGTACTGCTTTTGCTTCTATGACACTAGATCAGTATTATGAGTCGCAGCAATGGCTACCTGCTTCAGATGTCGCAGTGGATGATGGATCATCCAAGTCATCCAAGAGCACTGATTCTGTCTCATCAGACTCTTCTGTATCATCTTCTTTACCGATCTGTCGTCGCCGACGTAGGATCCGTGTCCTGAAGCCCTATGAGCCCGAGCCATTTGGAGAGCCTTACAGACAGCATTCTAAGGGCACCATCTTCAAACACACGGCTAGGAAGAGTGTGCGATCCATCACTACGACTCATGTGACATCATCAACTCAGTCACCACCTGCTCAGTCATCACCAGTTTCACCCATTGTTCCACCTACTGCTACTTCACCACCACCGCCACCTACTGTATTCTACCATCAGACCACTACTGTTCCTGCTTCATCACCACCTGTAGCATCACCACCATTGGATACTTTCAGTGAGCCACCTTTGCCACTTAGCATTAAAATCTATCCACCATCATTGTCTGATCCTTACACGCCTACTCGTGTAGACGTCCAGTCCGGACCTAGGAAGAAGGTCGGTGCTAGACGATGGTCATTCTTGATACCTCTACTTCATCGTTGAAGAGAAGAGGAGGGAGCACCGAGTCCTTTTGAGCTTGGAGAGAGCTCAACTACTACACCAACTCCAGTTCTGCCAGTCATCGGTGAGCCTGTACACCACACTATTCCTCTGTTGGCGACTAGACTCGTTAGACACGAGGACCAGCTGAATGAGCTCCTGGCACATTATGATGAGATTCCGTTAGTTAGGATAGAGAGCTTGGAGGAAAAGGTTGAAACCCTCGTGAAAGGTCGCTATTCCATTGAGATTGTATTTGACATGATGAGCGCCCATATTGTGGAGGCGAGAGATATCGTGACCAGCTTGACCCAGAGGCTTGAGACTACTGTTCGAGATGCCAGTACTTTGAGAGACACTGCCTTAGGCCGAGAGAGAGCCTTACATCACAAGCTTGCATCCGCTCATGCTTACACCACTATACTAGAGCAGAGGATTGATGACCTCGAGGCGAGAGATCGAGCACTTGAGCAGCAGATCCGAGATTTGACAGCCATGTTTGAGGAGATTCGTCGTCGTCATGATGACGCATCGGGAGATGCACAGGTCCTAGTCATCTTTATTGTAGTATGTATCATAAAGCCGCCATATGAGGCATTAAGGCATGTATCCTTTTGGTTTGTAACTATGGAACAAGAATGTTGATGTTGTAACCTATGGTTGTGAACAATTACTATGTATCAATGTATTCTATGCTATATATGGTTGTATTTCTTGTTAGGTTCCCATATTAGTAACACAAGCATCAAATAGAAGAAATAGAAAGAGAAGTGATCGGATGAACAATACAAACACTATGCGTATGAATGAAAGAAGAGTTAAGCGTAGCAAGTGAAATGAATTGAACAACCAACCCTCAAGTGAGGGTATTAAAAAGGTATTTATAGGAGAGGGAGCTAGGGCAACACTCCTAGTCCCTTCCTTTCCTTATTGGACTTGGGCCAAGGCTCATGGGCTTTCTACATAAGCCTTGGCATGATTACTAACATAAAAGCCATATTAAGCTAACTATTACATATTAATTACTGACACTTGAATTCTAGATTAGGAGTGATTCCAACAATCTCCCCCTAAGTGTTAGTGATTGATGATGTGAACGGTGAAGGTGTTGATGTAATAGTAGCTTTGACGTCTTCTGACATTCTTCTTTCTTGTGAGAAGAATTGCGTTGATTCGAACAATCTCCCCAGTGTAGAGAAATTATTTCCTTTGAAAAGTTCTGCTTTGACGTCATCGTTTTCTTTGTTCTTTGATCTTTGTTCTTTGTGATGGTAGTGATAGTATGTTGTTGTTGTCTGCATCAGGTCAGCCTCGTTGCTCCAGTGTCTCTACGTCTTTCTTCAACATGCTCACATGCTTTTTGACGTTGGATTTCAGTGCTGATGAAGTTCTCTTAGGCCTTGTTTGTTTTTTCAAAGAAGCTCTTTTTTCCTCTTATGTCTGCAGGCGCGCAGACAATTTACTTGAAGACCGTTTGTTTTTTTTCAGACATAAGAGGGTAAAATCACTTCTTTCCTCTTCTACTATGCAGAAATAAATTTCCTCTTTTTTCCACTTCTTTCAATCACTTCTTTTTTCCACTTCTTTCAAAAAAAAAAATAGAAGAAGTACTTCAATAGCACAAAAAACAAACGGTCTTCTTCTTGCAGATGAAGTGCTTAAATGTACCTCTTCTTCTGCAGACATGGTTTGCAGATGAAGAGGTAAAAGCTCTGAAAAAACAAATGACACCTTAGTCTTTAAACTTTGTAGATTCTTTGACTTGACGAAGAATCATTCTGTCTTTTGTGTTGCCTTTTGAGAGAACTTCCATTAGTGATGTTTTTGGTATGAGCATGTGAAGAATCTGCACGATCAGTCCACTCCCGAGCTTCCATAAGAAAAAAACATAAGAAAGGTTAGTAATAAGCGGTTTTCGGTACTTACAAGTTTGAACTTCGAGAGTGTTAACAGCATAGTGTGAAAACACAACTCTAATTCTCACAAAGGCCGTTCCTGAACTGGAGTCCCACAAGTGAGATAACGCGATGTACCGAAGTACACCTACAGTTCAGATGAGTCGCTGAGGTACACCGAAGCATCACCTCACGACTGTAGACCGTTTGAGACACATTAAGCGTAATCCACGGGGAGTTACCGAAGTGACCTGCTGTCAGGGCTGTTTGATGTTGACCCTGGCAGGAGTTTCCATTCAATCACTGAGGATCACAATTGTGAACTTCTCATAAATATTCTCGACAGATTGCTAGGATCTGTGTAGGACTCGATAACGTACCACTGTTGTTCTTATTGTTGAACAACAAGTGATGAAATGTCAAGTGTACCTATGAGATCATTTGATGAATCTCGTGGCTCTAGACTCAATAGTGCATTTTGGTTTTCCTGAGCGGAGACTAGGGAGAGGGTCTCCTTCTTCAATACCAGCAATCTCTAAGAAAAAGCCGATATTTTACGTAGGGTTCCCTGTGAGAATGAAACAAGCTTCTGTTGAGAGAAACTTGAGTGGCTAAGAAGGTTTAGTGCATGCGTCACTGGGTCCATGACGACTTTTAATCTTCAATACAGGCGTCATCAAGTGACAACCAGTAGTATATGAATTGAACTCGGTGTCTGCCCTAAGTTGAATAATCTGGAGGGCTATTTATTTTCACCCTTTTCTTTGTTTTTCTTTTTAATTCTTCAACTCCTTCTTTCTCCGATTCTCATTTTCTCCTTTTTATAATCATACCTGAGGACTTCTAATTCTAACTATTGGTAGTGTCCTTGGGTAGATCCCTCTGGCTCTGGCGGATCATAGGACGGTTATTCCTAACCTTAATCACCTTATAACTCCATTTCCATAAAACCATTTTCATGAAAGTCTCTTAAAGTGTTTGTGAATGAAAAACCATGTTTGAATACTTCAAAAGTTTTAGATTTTCAGAAATACTCCCCCTCCGCATGTGCTTAAGAGTTTTGACAGAAATCTGCACAATGAGGAAAGAGCGCGCACTTTTTGAATTGATCAACTCAAGATAGACAATTCCTTGCGAGACACGATTACGTTGCATAGTTAAAGAGATATATTGTCAGCTTTTAGGTGAAAACTAGCTCTAATAACTACCTTGAAGATGTGGACAACCCCGAGAGGTTGTTAAACCCGTCAAAGTTCATGTCTATCAAGAGCTTCTCGAATGGGTACAATTTACTTGGATAAGTCTTGGAAGAAAAATCTTTTCAATGTATGACTGTTCAGATCCCGTCAATTCATGGGTTGAAGTCTTTTCACATGAGGATTCAATAGCAAAACACAACATATTTCTTATCACATAATTTTTCTCCCCCTCAAAAATGGCATATAAATATGTTATTTTTTAAGAAATGTTGAGAATAAATACGACCATTTTGAGTTTTGTGGGAAGATTACTGATGCGTGCAAAACCGTCAAGGTTTCTCACGCAAGCTGACCACTTGTGAATGGCCAACTGTAAGAAACTTAAAATGGCTCAAGCACGAATGCAATGAAGATCTGAGGAGTATAGGGTTTCCCCGGGTCGTTATGCCCCAGCGAGCTATGCAATGGATTATCAAACGTAAAGT